>RSEF01000003.1:94026037-94055301 GCA_003993805.1 Himantopus leucocephalus | reverse complement strand
AGGTGGTGATGGATATAAGCAGAATGCATCTTGGACATAAGGAAAAGCAGAAAAAATAGGCGCAACCAAACCAAAACAAAAAGGATTAAAAGGTCAATTCAGCTATTATTTGAATTTGTATATGCATGTGAGCTAAATGCCATATATTTATTTAAAATGTTAAAATGCTATAAAAGTGGATCAGGAAGTAGTATTAAACCAAATGAAACACGTGGGTTTTTTGTTGTACCTAGACATAGTCATGACCTGCAGTATTTGACAATTATTACTAAAAAGGAAGCAAAACCTCCACTTAAAACTTCGAATAAGCAGCTCCAAACCTCCCGAATAAAGCAACATTGTTAATGGTAGGTTTCCTTTAGGTAAAATGAATTAAAATACGGCTCACAGCCAGAAAGCTTCCAAGTCTGTGACTTAAGAAAACTGAAACTGTTAAACCACTGTTCCTATAGGCCTTCCAACATCCTCTGTTATTCACGTAGCTAATACAAGATATAAATTTACAAAGAGAATTTTGAATCCTAAAACCAGTAAAACCTGCTGACTGTTGGCCCTCTCTAAAACTTGGAACCTCCTCCACGTTTCAATGCACTGATTTCAGCAGCACTGCAGCTTACTGAATCTGGTCTCCTTGTAAAAAGTATGTGATTCATACTTGCTCAAAATGCTTTCTCTAGCCTAAATGTCTCCTTCCAAATACACAGGCATAAATATACACAAAATTTACATTTATTAAATATTTGGGACTTAGTGGTAGAAAACTAACTTTATTTTCACAAAAAGTGGGGAATTAATTTTNAGGAATTAATTTTCAATTTATTAACGATAAACACTAAAAATATTGCAGTTACTAACTGGAGCCTTCAGTTGGCAAAACTAAGGCTCAGTACTGAAATTCCAATTCTGCCATATNGGGAATTAATTTTCAATTTATTAACAATAAACACTAAAAATATTGCAGTTACTAACTGGAGCCTTCAGGCACTGAATGGCAAAACTAAGGCTCAGTACTGAAATTCCAATTCTGCCATATTTATCTAATGTTGAAAGTATGTAGTGATAGTATCTGGTTTAGGACAGCAGTCCAGCCTTTCTCTGTACCTATGTATAGAGAAAACCGGCAACCTCCAGAAAGTGCTCCATCTCACCTGTCCTGGATATTTCTGTTTGGAAGAGATGTGTCACTTTCTGGAGTTCTTCTCTTCCATCACCAAGAAAGTCTGGTGTGCAGCTTAGATGCTAGGGAAAGCCATGTGAATTGAATACTATCCAAAGTTTTTACTTAAACAGTATGTACAGGGCCAAGCACTCAATGTTGAACAGAGTTGAAGGATGCGCTCTTCATTACTCTATTCATAGTGTTCTCTCCAGGACGTTATTTGTCTTTTTTAGAGCATTCTTAGTGGTAAAAATAATAAGCTTACAGCCTGTCCCATTTCTCAGACTAACTCTCCACAAGTGTGTCTTGCCTGTCTTGTCAAATATGTATTTTACAGATAGCACAACTGAATGCATGAATAATACCCAAATATTAAAAGTATAATCTAAGCACCACTGATATTAATATGATCTTAACACTTGATATTAGTAGTAACCGAGATTGTACCATCTGAGCCCAAAATTAAGACCTCTAGTCCTTAGCTTTACCACATGACTTGTGATTCTCTTGATAATCAATATAAATGGGTTTTTAATTGCCCATTTTTACTTTCTGTTATATTGATCTAAATAATGACTTCCACTCTTATTCTCACATAGTATATCAATGAAAAGACTGTCAAATCACCATGCCTTTCCATAGGTCTTTTTATTAACGAATTTCTGTGGTACAATGAGGTTTGTGGTACAGACCATTTCTAACAGTGCTTTGTGAAATTGTAAATTATCCAATCTGCATTGCACACAGAGCCAGGCTGGGTTTTTCTTTTCTTTTTTTTTTTTAAAGAAAGGCAATCTACGTCTTGCTATTAACTGTTGATGTTATTTGTATTTTTAAATGTAAGCTTCAGGCATCATTTCATACTAATTCATGTACCAACATACTGTGTAAAAGACTGGCTATAAAACAGTAAACTATTAGTAGCTTATATCTTGGTTTAAAGTACAAGAAAATAAATTATAACACTGTTGTTCTGTGCTATACATACTTATATGGGAAGATCTCACTGTGTATATGTTTGTATGTGTGTGTATATATATATGTATTTAGGTGTAAGTATAAATAAAGTTTTATGTCTTTTTTTCTTCTTTTGGAAAATTGTAAACATAGTTCTACTTATATTTTAATTTCCAGACTTCTCAATTGAATCTCTTCTGATGGACTTTAACCTTATGTTCTATAGTTCTGTTATGTATTTGCAGTTTCTAAGTTCATTCATAATGTGTTTTCAGGCTTTTATGTACCACAGCTTTCAATTTTCTGCTTTTATGAATATCTAAAATTTGAAAGTTGTTTACTGCACTTCAGTAATGTTTAGCAAAACTTACTTCAGGCAGCCAGATAAAAGCCAAGCAAATGTGAAGAGTACAAATTGTACTTCTTAGTAATGTAAGAAAATATCTAAAAAGCTATTTAAAATGGAACAAAATTACATACCTACTGGGTCACTTCTGTTATTTTCAAATGGATAATTTTGAGCATGGTCTTTCTGAATGAAACACTTTTAATAAGCTGCTTGAAGGATCGATCTAAGGCCTACTAATGCATGTCTGTGAATCTGAAATTAACACAGTTGTCTTATCCTTTCAGAAACATAGCATAGAAGTCATATACCCTGAATGGGAGTGGTACCTGTAGTTTAATTCTTTCACTTCTCATCAGTGTGTCAAGATTTATATATTTTGTCGTACAGAATTAATGATGAAACAATTTATAACTCCTTAAATGTGTTAAATCTTTTTGTAACACTTCAAGAGTTTTCCAGAAGACTAACACAGTAAGGCATCAAAAATAAATAAAAACGTGGTAAAAGAAAAGTTTATCATTTTCTGTGTTCTCTGTGGCTGATGATGTCTTTTCTTTCTGTTATCAGGGGGATATCATCGACTGATCCAATGAAGTATTGAAATAAATTAATTTCTAATCTTACCGGCAGTTATAGTTCTGCTGTTGAGCTACACAAGTTGCATTATTTAAGCAAGGCAATAATTCACATGGATTCAGTATTCTTTCACAGAACTTGCCAGTGAATATTGGCAGGCAGATACATGCCACATCCTATAGGAGAGAAGGAAATTAGAAATAATTATTCGTTGTACCCAAGGCAATACAGAAATTAGTGTTTACTTCCATTACTATAGAGACCCTAAATAGAACAGGGTCTCATCATATTAAACAGTTTACAAAGACAGAACAAAAAGCAGTCCTAGCCCCAAATAGGTTACAAATGTAATTTAGGACAAGTGGAATAGGCCTTCCAGCACAGATTATACCAGAGTTGGGTTTGCTAGCTGGAAATATACCAGCTCTAAATTTGACTGGCTTTGTGATTTCATAACTGCATCAAGAAGGAGATTTATAATTCATTTGGTTTTTTTCCTCATTTCTGAATTTGTTCAAATGTATTTATCAAACAGTGACAGTGCACAAGGTGCCTCAGATACCAAAGAGTATTCAGTAACTAGAGTAGGAAAGAAAATGGTTTGTATCTTTTTTTCCCCTTCAATATGAAGCACGGAGACTATACCTCTCTATAATGGTGAAAGACATCTGTCAGTTACTGCAATGTGTAATTTACACAGCAAGAACAGTAAGTTATTTTATAAAATGAAATATTTGTTAGAGCTGACACTATCACCCTTATTTTTCTATATAATGTCATTTATAGTCTTTTTGATGTCAGAAAGTAAAGGAAAAATATATAGGGGTTAATTGCCCCAGTGAAATTGTAAGTCTTCGGGTGTTTCTTCAGAATTGATCTTAAAGGCATGATTGGGGAACTTTGTTTTAACATCTGGTGAAACAAATTACTGCATCTGTTTGTTTATAGAAATGATTGTACAAAATAGCATGTGCTAATAGACAAAATATTTAGACAGATTGAATTATTTAGAAATCTATCAATTTGTTTGGCAGTTTAGACGTCTTGCTTTTTTTTCTGTTTGAGTGTATATGTATCACTTGTATATGATAACTGAGCTCTCTTTTTTCACTGTTTTGTTCTGTATAATCACTGCTATTTGCAATAGTCGTGCTAATGAAGGAACATCAACAATGCGATTTGCAATACTACCAGATATGACTCTATTATCACGAACCTTTGACTTTGTGAGTTTGCAAGAATTTATTCTATTTAACAAAAAGAAAAAAAGAAAGAAAATAAAAAAGAAATTAAAAACAGATACCACAGGAAAAGCAACAATAACAAACAACCACTAGGTAATAAAGATGACTGATGTATCATGTTCTATATCAGATTTTATTAGAGAGCAAGAAAAAAAAGAAAACAACGTCAGTAGTTTCTTAAGTGACCTCCAAGCAACTGAACCGAAAACGCGGAATTTGGGTTTTTTAACCGTAGAAATATTAGAAAAACTACACATTCAGACAATGCTGGTTTTCCTCATGAAGCATGCAAAGCTAATTTTAAAAGTTATATTAGAATTAAATGATTTGGCACTTTCATGGAACAGAGCCTTGTGTAAGCTATGTCGAGGCATATGGATGACAGGGAGGTGATTAGAAACAGTCAGCATGGCTTCATAATCAGAAAATCTTGCCTGACTAATCTGGTGGCTTTCTGCGGTGGGGTGACTGTGTTGATGGATAAGAGAAGAGCAACTGATGTTATCTACCTTGACTTCTGTAAGGCCTTTGACATCATCCCCCACAACAACCAGTATCAGTACAGGCTGGATGATGAATGGAGCAGCCCTGTGGAGAAGGATTTGCTGATATTGGTGCATGAAAAACTGGACATGAGCCATCAACGTATGCTCAAAAAGCCAATTGTATCCTGGGCTGCATCAAAAGAAGTATGGCCAGCAGGTCAAGGGAGGTGATTCTCCCACTATCCTACTCTGCTCTCATGAGGCCCTACCTGGAGTACTGTGTCCAGCTCTGGGAACCCAGCACAAGAAAGACATGGACCTGTTAAAGTGAATCCAGAAGACTGCCATGAAAATGGCTATAAAGGCTGAGAGAACTGGTGCTGTTCAGCCTGGAGAAGAGAAAGCTCTGAGCAGGGGAGGTTGGACTAGATGACAGTTAAAAGTCCCTTCTAACCCAAACCATTCTTACAGAGTTGAGCCAGGGGCTCCTGAGGAGCCAGGCTCCAGGAGCCAACAGGGAAACACCAGGGACATACCTCAAAGGAAATAAGCGGTGTTAGAGCCTCTAAGAAGGAGACACAGCCGACAGCCCAGCTGAAATGCCTCTACACTAATGCACACAGCACGGGCAACAAACAGGGGGAGCTGGAAGGCACTGTGCTGCTAGAAAGCTATGACCTAGTTGCCATCAGTGAAACCTGCTGGGATGGCTCCCATCACTTGAGTGCGGCTACCGATGGCTACAGGCTGTTTAGAAGGGACAGGCGAGAAATTAAGAATAATAGAGTGTGAAGTGCTGTCTCTGAAGAATAACCATGAACAGGTTGCAAGCTTATAGTTAAGAATTAGAGATGGGGGCAACAAAGGGAACCTTGTGGTTGGTGTCTACTACAGGCTGCCCAATCAAAGGGAGCCTATTCATGAAGCCTTCTTACTCCAGCTACAGGAGGCATCATGCTTACAGGCTCTCATCCTGTTGGGGGACTTCATCCACCCCGATATCTGCTGGAAAAGTACCACAGCAAGCTGCGGGCAATCCAAGAGACTCCTGGAGTGCATTGAGGATGACTTCTTAAGCCAGGTAATAGAAACCCCTGCCAGAGGGGTTGCAATACTGGACCTGTTGGACACAGCCTGGGCTGCAGTGATCATGCCGTGGTGGAGTTTGCAGTCCTGGGGGATATGGGTGAGGTGAGGAGTAAAGTCAGGACCCTGAATTTTAGGAAAGCAAAATTCCAGCTTTTCAAGGAGTTAGTCAACAGGACCTCTGGGAAACTGCCCTCCAGGGAAAGGGAGCAGAACAGAGCCGGCAGATCTTTAAGGACTCTTTCCTTAGAGCACAAGAGTTCTTGATCCCCAGGCATAAGAAATCAGGAAAGGAAGGCAAGAGACCAGAATGGCTGAGTTGAGACCTGTTGGTCAAACTAAAGGGCAAGAAAGCAATGCACAGAATTCGAGTTAGCCAGCATGGCTTCACCAAGGGCAAGTCCTGCCTGACCAACCTGGTGGACTTCTATGACGGAGTGACTACCTCAGAGGACAAGGAAAAAGCTACTGATGTGATCTGTAAGGCCTTTGACAAGGTCCCCCACAACATCCTTCTCTCTAAATTGGAGGGGTATGGATTTTATGCGTGGACTGTTCAGTGGATGAGGAATTGGTTGGATGGTTGCATCCAGAGGATAGTGTTCAATGGCTCAACGTTCAGATGGAGATCAGTGGCAAGTGGTGTCCCTCAGGGGTCTGTATTAGGACCAGGACTGTTCAATATCTTTATCAATGAATCGCATAGACAGTGGGATCGAGTGCACCTTGAGCAAGTTTGTGGATGACACCAAGATGAGTGCTGCAATTGACGCGCCTGAAAGAGGGGATGCCATCCTGAGGGACCTGGGCAAGCTCAAGAAGTGGGCCCATGTGAATCTCTTGAGGTTCAACCAGGCCAAGTGCAGGGTCCTGCACCTGTGTCAGGGCAACCCCCAGTATCAAACCAGGCTGGGGGATGAAGGGATTGAGAGTAGCCCTGAGGAGAAGTACCGAGTACTTAGAGGTACTTGCAGATGAAAAGCTGGACATGAGCTGACAATGTATGCTCGCAGCCCAGAAGGTGAACCATATTCTGGGCTGCATCAAAAGAAGCATGGCCAGCAGGTCCAGGGAGGTGATTCTGCACCTCTACTCTGGTCTCATGAGACCCCACCCGGAGAACAGCATCCAGCTCTGGAGCCCTCAGCACAGGAAAGACATGGACCTGTTGGAGCAGGTCCAGAGGAGGGCCACAAAAATGATCTGAGGGCTAGAAAACCTCTCCTATGAAGACAGTCTGAGAGAGCTGTGGTTGTTCAGCCGGGAGAAGAGAAGGCTCTGGGGAGACCTTATAGCAGCCTTTCAGTACTTAAAAGTACTTAAAAACTTATAAGAAAGACAGGAACAAACTTTTTAGCAAGGCTTGTTGCGATAGAACAAGGGGTAATGGTTTTAAACTAAAGGAGGGTGGATTCAGACTAGATATAAGGAAGAAATTTTTTACAATAAGCATAGTGAAACATTGGAACAGGTTGCCCAGAGAGGTGATAGATGACCTATTTGTGGAAATACTCAAGGTCAGGTTGGATGGGGCTCTGAGCAACCTGATCTAGTTGATGATGTCCCTGCTAATTGCAGGGGGGGTTGGACTAGATGACCTTTAAAGTTCCCTTCCAACCCAAACTATTCTATGATTCTGTGATTCTGTGGTTCTGTGATTCTGTGATTCTATGTCCAAATAGGGATCTCTGAAGTTTATACTTACATTTGGCAAATCAATACATGTACCTCTGTTTTGACATGGCCTTGAAGAACATTCATTGATATCAATTTCACAGTTGTGACCAAGAAAACCAGCAGGACAATCACAAACATATCCAGACTGATTATTTTGGCATGTTCCCCCATTCAGGCATGGCTGAGATACACAAGGGTCACCAGGTTCCTCACAAAATGGACCTAAAAGAAATAAGCATTAAAAATTAGGGAGTGTTCGAGTGAATGATGCCTCTTTATATACTGCCCACAAACATTACCTTGTCACTATGTTGTGTTTCCCTATTATTCTCATTAATTCTATCATTTTTTTAATTTTAGGAGGGATTGAGAGGTTTTTATTTATTGCGTTTTCTTAAATTGTCTACACTGTGAAGCTCCATGGGACATCTGCAAACTATCACCATTTAAAAAGCAAAGAACTTAAAATATTCCTGTATGTTTTGTTTGTTTTGTTGAATAAACATGGTAGAAATATGTAGGAATGAGTAAACCCATCTGTAGGAAAGGGAGGATGAGAACTGGAACCATAGTCCCAGGAGACACTGAAGAGTCACTGAACATCTCTTTTATAGCGATTATTATTAAGGGAGGTTGTTCCCTTTCCTGTTTGTAGATCCAGCCAGTACTGAAGCTGAATGTACTCTCAGTAGGTGCACACACAATCACTTTCGTGCGTACACACATGTACACTGAAACAATACAGACACAGTGCCCATATGGATCAACATGGGGAGAATGTCCCTGTACCACATGAACACAAACAGCACTCGTGTGCACGAACAGCAAAGATGGCTCAAGCCTTTTCTTCCTTTATGGCTAGTCAGTATTGAAATTCACCAGCAAACATACACTCTCCCTCATTTTCTAAATGCACAAATATACCCACATTAATGGATTCCTCAAATATTAGCACAGGTTTTAAGTCTGTCTGATATCCATACCCAGACCCTGGACCTCTTGCCAGCTTGCTGGCTCAGACCTTGAGTCATTCGAGATCTGGATATTATTCTAGTTGCTGGCTAGTCCAGTTTAACTCCTGACCACTAGGAAGGGTGGTAAAACAGAAATAGTAAAGAAAAGAGACTGCAGTGACCAGATGCAGGGCTTAGTCAGACAAGCATAACGAGTCGCATCCCGCTTACACTCAGCCAGCCCTTTTATCACCTTTTCTCTGCATTTTCCCATATTTGTACTTCTCCTGTCCACCTTGATCCCTATCTTCCTTCACCCTTTTCTTCTCCCAGATAAACAACCCTTACCTAAGTGTTTGTCCCCATTGACCCTAGTTTTATCGCCTCCATAAACAAATTCAGTATTTCTGATATGTTTACCTAGATAATCTTGTTTTTATGTGGGATTACTGATATGGCTGCCCAGGCTCTGTTGGCCTTGCAAGAAAATAATCTCTGACAAATCCCCAATTCCCTCCCTTTAATTATCTGTGAAGTTATCCCATGTCTCACAAAATTCTTCCTGAACTGTCTGTGGAATCCAGTTGTCACTCATGGTGCTATCTGTACCTTTTTTCAGCCACTCACTCAATTATTTGCTAAGGTCATCAACTTCTCATGTTATGTCCAGTAGTTTCCCATGTTTTGTTCAGTTATTGTAGCCCCAGGCAGGATTTTACTAATCTGCCTGCATACCTCAATAGTAATGGATTGCCTATGTATTTTGGACAATTAACTGTATTTAATTGCACAACATCAAAGATATAGCAGAATTATAGCATCTAAGAATTTAATTCCATTTTCTTCTGGAAAATTATGTAACAAATATGCTTTCTACATACCCTGTACTTTGGTACTCTGATTTAAACCACTTTCCTAACACATACTTACAGATTACATCAGAAGCATTTTTCAATAATTTGCTGTAGCAATAATATTAACTTCATAATAAATCTATTCTGAAGTAGTAGTATGTATTGATTCCACAATTTGTTAGTCACTTCAATCAACTGAATTAAAAATAGGCATTCATAAAACAATAAAATATACTTTACAAAAAGATGTATACTTTTGAAATGATAAACAGAATGATTTTAACTCGGAATAGTAAACTAACAGGTAAACATTTAATTCATTCTAAACCAATTAACAGATAAGTATGCGAGCCTCTAGTAATTTCCTTACCAACACAGACTAGCTATATACAGCAACTGTAAGTATGTGGAACAACATTTACCAGGAGATCCAAATATCACACTCTATATCTGTTATATATCAGAACAGCTGATGCAACAAACTCTATAGAAGACAATCCCATTAGCAGAAATAGGACCAAAACATTGTTTTCCTTTTTATCACTCAGTTATTGGAAACAGTGGTTCATAAGGCAAAATGAATTGGATCTATCTTTTAGGATCTCTTACTAACTTCTCTTTAGCATCAGAAGACATTCAAAGAATCTTTTCTGAATTTATTGCTATCCCTCATCACCATAGTAACCAAGTTACAGTAAAAGTATATTGCAACTTGCAGATGTTAGGGCTTGCTAATAGGAAAAGCCAAGAAGGCCATTCCTTAGAACAAAGACATTGGATGGTATTAGTCCATACATAAGAGAATGTTTGCAACATGAAGTGAGGTGGATAGGTCAATTGTTTCGTATTATTCAATCTAGTATTTAGCTGTCCTGTTAAACTTCAGTACAATATTGTACCCCAGCAGTACTCATAGATGAGGTTATATATCAATGCTTATCCTATTTTTTTTTTTTCCTTTGATTGGGCACATTTGACAAGAATAGGAGCTCCTGACCCACCCACATTACTAAACAGGAGAAGGCAAATCAACAAAACAGTGACTCCAACTGCTCTACCCAAAGGAAAGCCAGAAAGTGTAGTTCTGCAAGCCAAATGGATTAATGAGCTATTCCTGCCATTGTTTCTACCCCTGAATCCATTCAGTCCTCCTCATTTTTTCTGCCACCATTACCATGATATTCTTAGTCTTTTGTTATAAAATGGCACTGGATGGGATTATTAGAACAGAGAAAGACTAAATAAACAAAATAACACAGAGCAGTGAAGGCCAGTTGGGGAAACCAGATGAAAGAGGTGCCTTTTTGGAAATGCCATGCTCATTTGTAGCAAAACTAGGAAAAGGACATTGTTCTGCTAAAAAAAAAAAAAAAAAAAAANTTTAGGGAAGACTAAAAGTAACTCGAAGAGGAACAGAAAAAAGCCTGAAATAAGGAAATACTATTAGTCACAGCATGGGACATGTATCAAAGAAAAAAATGCATGGTTCAAGGATGGCAAAAAAGCTGTTTCAATTCTTTTCTTCTTGAAATCTCCTTGCAAAGGGCAAATTTTATATTTTTTTTGTTGTTAATTTGGAAAAAACAGTGAGTTTAGTGTGATTTGGGAGCCAATTACCTACCCAGGTCAAGGGGGTTAAATTTAGATAAAGATACTAAGGCAGCAACTGCGCTTATGGTCCAAAACACAAGTCACATCTTTCATAGGTCTATCTGGAGTGAATTCAATAAAAAAACTCTACCAACTGCCTCACGTCTTTTAGGAAGAATTCAGTCTTGAGCAGGAATATATCCTTAATCATTGATGTTACTTATGTCTTTGACATTCCTCTACCTTATAATTTCTTGTATTCAGCATCTTGTGTGAAAAGCAAAAGCAGTGCTCTTTCACCTGAAAATACATGCCTGATGAGTTTGACAAATCAAGTCGATAAAAGGAATTGTGGGGAATTGGTGTTTGGAGCTTTTTATTCTATCATTCCCAAACCTGATGTCACACTCAATCTATTTTCCAAAGGAGACTGAAAGGTGACTTAATTACAGCCCTTGGATGGGGAAAATATCGAGCACTAAAAGGATCGTTAATTCAGTGGAGAAAAGTGTAACAAAAGCAAATGACTGAAGAGAGAAGCAAAACGAAATGAAGTTAGAAACACCTCATATATTTTTACCAGTGAGGTCTCTCTACCAGACCACCATGAAAGAACTGGATTCTACAGTTGCTGATGTCTTCACATCAATGCTTTTTGAAAGATACTGCTTTAACCATATACAAGACAGAAGTCTTAATGTATAGGTAAGCAATATAACAACCTTTGGTAAGAATAGATGAACAACTGGTCCTGTAAACTTGCAAATCTATTTATATACTTTGTCTCAAAATTTATACAAAACCTCTTAATAGTTGTGTAAAATTAGGAATTCGTTCCAAATTCCCATTTAGAAATTTACATATTTTTGTCATCATCAGTGCCTCTTGTTTAGGTATGTTTAAATAAATACTTAACTTCATAGCCACGATAACATTTACTGACCTCTTGAACACTGTTGTTAGAAGCAAGGTAAAGATGGAACAGGACAAAAATAGATCTATATAATCTGAACTTGAATGTAAACCCCTGAAGGATGACAACATTTAAGCAATGAACAATGCAGCTGGGAACAACTTGCAAGTGCATATTGAAAATGTCTGTACAAATTCTGGAGATGTGAGACTTAAATTAAAAAAAGTGCAAGGCAAATTCTTTTAACTGCATAGATTTGATGCATAACCTTCTATTTCACTTTGATATCACTAACAACATAGTATAGGCATAGTATTTGACATAGATCTTGTGTATTTCTCTTGCCAACAATTTCAACCGAATTACTTCTTCCCCCAGTCAAACCAGAAAAGAGACATTTGCTGAAAATACTGAAGTCCCTTTAATGTTCACTGATGAATGATTAGCTACTCAAAGCTATGATATATTGTTCAAATTCTCAGGAAAATAAATGCAGAAACTATGTCCTAATGGGAGACAGCTGATTCGAGAGACTTCAGTATGAAAATAAAATAGTTAGCAGCTTGCATATCCTAATTAAAGAAGAAAATTCAAGAAATTAAATCATCGGTAGGATTGGTTCACCATGGTCTTTCAATACAGTGAATTCTGATTTGGTTTACTTCAATAAAATAAAAATTGTGGAAGATTAAAAAGCAGGAATGAAAGAGTAAAGATTATCCTATATACCAATATGAAAGCTAACGAATTTTAGTTTAGGGAACTGAACCTTATTTCCAGGATTTTATATTGCTTTTACATGTGAAGAGAATAAAATCCTTCACTGAA
The DNA here is from genome assembly GCA_003993805.1 of Himantopus leucocephalus. Taxonomy (NCBI): domain Eukaryota; kingdom Metazoa; phylum Chordata; class Aves; order Charadriiformes; family Recurvirostridae; genus Himantopus; species Himantopus leucocephalus. The sequence continues at coordinate 94,042,630 of RSEF01000003.1, read as the reverse complement.
ACCAAACAAATGACAAAATACCCCAGCCCTTCCTAATCTGGTTGAACGGTATTCCTGTTAGTCTTCATTAGTTTCACTACCATGTTATAATGATAATCCATTATAAGTCAAAGGACATTCCCGACACCTTTGATAAGCATCAGTCAGTTTGTTAAGATACCACATAGTGCCATTTACATAAATATTTCGGGTTACTTATTAAAATAAATAGTTTCTATTTTTAATACAGGTCTTTCAGGGCTTCATATTTGTACAACCATTTCTTTTTCCAAGGAGTAAAACATGTGAAAGATCATCTTAGTATACTATGCTTTAATATGATTTCAGTACTTTTGTTTTGTTATTCCTCTAATGAAGAATCAATATTTTCCAGAGCAGTTATGCATAAGGCACAGTAGACTATTTCAGGAAACAGCATATGTTACACACATATATATTCACTTATTTGTACTTTAGATAGAATGAAGCAATAATATTTCAGGGTTAGCATAAAAAAAAGGAACTACTTGGAGGGAGAGAGATTTATTTTCAGTTTAAATGAAACAAGTGGTTGCTAGGAGCTACAATAAAGGACCAAGATACACAGTAGGCAGTAAACAGAATAAAGCCTGGGAATGAAGACAAGCATGATAATTCAATTTTTAAAAGTATTGTTAATATTTTAATATGTTCAGTTTCACAACTGAAATTATAGAAACCTACCTCTTACGTCATGTCCTTCTTACGTCATTCCATTATTAATGTTTAGCACTCTTGTTCACTTTAAAACTAATTTCAAAATAGGTCTCTCTTAATCTGAGGAACATCAGATTTCAGTTGATTAAGTGAAGGTATTTCTGCAATTAAACTAATCTCTATCTGCATAGCTCAGTTAAAAATTTATTATAATTAGTCCAATCCAGTTGGTTCCTTGTTTTTGCTTTCCTGAGTTTCATCAGCTGCCTTTCCTTTTCAATGTAAAACTGAAAAGTATTTTTAAAAGTTCTTTTTGTAAAAAGAATATATTTTCTCCTGTTTAAAAGCATCACTGAATCACAAGCTCTTGTCTTATATATCTAGGCCCCGAAAAATACCAGTATTTCTATTGGTGTACTACAAGCATTAATCTTTGAAATATGAATACAGTATTTGCATCTTCATATAAATTTCTAATCAAAACCAATGAATGACACCTTTTATTCTGTATATGAAGTTTCAATAAAGTTTGAATCAAAATGAGATCTACTCAAGGCACTGTGAATCTAGGTTTCAGTAGTGAGTGCAAATCTCCACTAAAGACTATAAGGGCTACAATCTTAATTTTAGACCAAATAGGCAGTATCAAAGCTCACTGATGTGCTTTATACAAAAGCTCCAATCAGCAGACTTGAAAATAGACATTTTGGAAGTAAATGAATGAGAAGAACATTAACTTCCATCAGAGGAAAGCCTATTAGAGAGAAAATTACAGTACTTCTGGAAAAACTCATCAAGAGTCCTTGTAAACTTTTAGTTTTACTTCTCATCTTGACTAACCACAGTGTTCAGAAATTCTAAAATAGCCGAAGCAAATAGAACTGGGTTGATTCTGATCCAATGCCTCCCTGGCCATTGCTAAGGCAGTGTGCATGGGCTATCACTGCTTCTGGAAGGCTATTATTCCCTGGGGCAAGAGAAGGGCATCACCCTAGTTATAATAGATCAATATACTATTCCTAGCCTAAAATCACTTCCTACTGACTTAGTTTGCTGCAGAAAGGGGTGCTCAAATGGCCGCTAGGGGCAGCAAGAATAACCATAATATTCAAATGGACAGTTACGACTTTTATCAAGAATGCCTATGCTGCTCACTCACAGAAAGTCTAGATTTAAAATTGCCTTTCCAGGAACTGAAGAAAATCGAAGTGTATACATTAACAGTGAATTCACTAATATTCCACAGTTTTTACTACAGTAAAATGATATGATCATTTATCCCTCTTTTGGGAAGGTGGCTTTAAAAATACAATGAGTAATCGCTCCTTTCTCTAAGGTAACAGTTTCTCCAGATAGTATTAATTCAGTTCCCCAGCTGCCTTTCAGGTGACAAGACCTTTCCTATGCTCAAATGCAAGTTATGTTCTTGTCGGCTCACATACTTCTGTAAGAGGCTCAATACTTCTGAATTCTGAAGTATTCTGCCTCTTAGAGATGAGGAGTTGTCTCCTGGCATTCATGGATTAGCACTGTGCCTGACATTATTCAGTATGGTTTTGAAAGGTATGAATGGGTGATACACTTTTTAGTCAAATCCTAAATGATAATAGATCAAGTCAATCTACTGAGTGAGAAAGAAATTTTCTTCAATAAAATACAAGTCTGTGTGACTTCAAACTGCAAAAGTACAAAATATGAAAATAAAACTGAAGAAAAATATTAAGTAGAAAACTGTACATAAATGGATACCAGACACCAATAAAGCAGCAAATGCTTTGTGAACCAAAACAGAAGGAACTCAATGGGAGGGCAAAACTAGGCTTTATTTGCGCACTTTTCAGTGGAGAACCAAACACTTTCTCATTGTTCACAAGCAATACAACATCATAATCTTTGGTGAGAGATTTGAAAGTGCTGTTTTATATACATCACTAGTGAGACCAAAATTAAATACTTCATACCATTCTGAATTAATCACAGAGATGATTCAAGGAAATTTAATACCAGAATGTATCTCCCAAGTGAAGGTAGGCAGGCTGTGCAAGGGTATGCCATGCTGGGCTGGATGAAACCTTGGGATGCAGCTGGAATAGATGAGGAAGAACATAGAATCCAAGAGGTGGAAGTTCTCCCTGGGCTTGCAATGTAGAGACAAGGGTTGACTAATCTAGTATAGATGGGAATCAAGGTAGAACCACTGGGCAGAAAAAGTTATTTAGAGATATTTGAGAAATTTCTTGTGGAAACAGATAGAAACTGCTTCAGTTATAAAAATTTCTTGTGGGTAAAGCAATAAGAATAAATTGAACAGTAAAAAATTTCACAGAAGAGAGAAAGGGGTAAAATGACCAAAAGGACATCTATCTTTAGCTGTTAATATTACTAATACAGAGATGTATATTTCCTGATTGTTAAGAGCTGTTGCAGAAAATAAAAGCGTTAATTAGTAAATCATAGTGCAAAATCCTTAAAAAAGAGAATAAACTTGTATTTAGAACAAATATGATCCAGCTTTTTCTGCTTTATTGCCTGTGTGTTTACAGCCAGCTAGAACTGACAAGTGACATCCCTCCTGAAGAGCTTAATAACATGGGAAAGGGAACATGCCTCAAGGAATATTGTAAGTCTATTAAATTCGCAATGGGCAAGGTGTTACTTAAGACTTCAACGGTTGTCTATAAAAATCCCATTGGAAACTGAAAGGTCCTGAACCTTTCTGTTCTTTGTGAAGCAGGAAAACCATATTTCCTTGTCTTGTCTTTAGTGGAGTAATGTGTGGTAGCTTCAATACTTCTTCACGTCAATGATTAGTTGCCTGTTGAAATCCTACTACTTTTATTTTTTCTTTGGTGGTGGAGACCTTAGGGCTTCTGCTTCTCCTTAGGGTCTGAGTTCTTCAGTTTTCTCAACTTGCCTCTTTTTCAAAGGTCAAACCTTTGGAAGTTCTTTAGCTTAAATAACTATTTCACATCAAAGGAAACAGTAAAATAAGGTTGTTCCATGTCCCATAGGTATGTTTGGAACTTAGGTCTTCTCTCTTGACTCTTTGAACAGCAATTTTTAGCTGAAACTTTGAATAAATGTTTTTCTGAAACTGAGATAACTTGATCATTATGCATAATGAGGGTAAAATGTTCTTAACTCTTTGTTCTGTAAAGAATAATTAAAGCTTATAATATTTTCCTGATATTTCACTCACCTAAAGGGAGGAAGGAAGGGAGGAAGGGTGAGAGGTATAGATTTCCTAGTGGGGCAGCTGTACTCTCTAGTATTCTCCAGAGTAAGAATGATAGGCACCTGCATAAACTAAACAAAACACTTCAGCAGATGCCAAAGCAGGGTAATTTAAATGCTTTTAGTTTCTAAAATATATCAAAATTGTTAACTGTGAAAATAGGTTCTCAATTTATTCCAGAACTTATACACTAAATGTTTAGTAAGAGAAAGGTCCAGATCTTAATAGATTTTTCTGTTATCTATTTATCAAAGAAGATTATGCATCTTCACAGAGGTATATTTAGTCACTATTATAAGTTAAAAAAGTGTATCTTTTTTATATTTCTTCTATTCATACTTGCCCACTTGCCAGCCAATGTAGGATTACAAGGAAGTTAACCATTATATTAACTGAAAGGATTTAATGTATGTCAACAAAATAAATAGGATAGCAAAAATTTGCAAAGCTTGTACATATTTTGATATAATCAGGGTAACAATAAGATTAAGATTCTATTCAGTTTAACATTTTATTACTAAAAATACTACATGAATATTTGGATCTTTTCTCTCCAAACAGTACACAAAGTGAGAAGCGTGATACAAGCAGAAAGAAAGAAAGAAAGAACTACAATTTACTGGGAATGCCAATGCACATAGACCAATAGAATCCCAAAATGGAGAAATCTACATTTTAAATGCTTGTGTAAATGTACTGAGTAGGAAAAAGAGGGGAAAATATTGTGATTAATAAATGGATGAGTTTAGAAACAAGAAAAAGTGGTGATGGAGAGATTATTGCTGGGGAAAGTAAAAAAAAAAGAGGTAAAATATAAAGTTGTGTCCAAATAATTGCAGCTCCACCTGCTCCGTTAAAACAGCCAGGCTGCTTGCATGACAGATAAAATAAGCAAAACATGTATTATAAAGCATAAAACATAGAAATTGATCTCTTTCAATTTAATATGATTTTTTAACCATTTGAACATGATTTGTGGTTTGTTATGACATCAGATAAACGTTATAAGTGTATGATTCAAATCTTTGATAGTTGTAGTGTAAAAATTTAGTAGCAACATTTGAAATTTATATAGACGATGTAGAAAGAGTACACCTTCAACAGTATGCACAGTCACACTGGTGAATGTTTTCAAGCCTATATTAAATGACTGAGTAGTGCTTTTCCCCTAACTTAAAGTGTAACTTTGCCTCCTACACTCATTTTTTTTTTTTTTAATTCACTATCAACTATCTTGAAAAGCAGGAACTTCATGGATAAAATAAACATAAGGAAAGACGGTGGCAAATTTTGCTAGACCTTGTTCTTAGTGAAAAGTGGAAAAGAAAATATGTTTGCATTTCTCTATCATCATCATCTCTGCATTCATTGAATACTTGAGGTCAGCAGAGTAAATGACAGACAGACCTTATCTGCTTCTAGTTTGTACAATGTAGAGATTTCCTACATTTTTATTTACCACTGTAGTACTGCTTGAGATTCACAAAATCACGTGACAGTTTAATTTTACCAGATCAGTAGAACCCTGATAAGTAACATGCGTGGCACAACTGAAGAAATCATTTTCTCTGATCTTGAACACTCCGTCTTACTCAAGAATATTACCTTAAACCTTAGATATTATACTAATGGAAGTTACTTAAAAATTAAAACAATCTGAGATTTCTGGTGAAATATTTGTGAAGTTACGTCTTCAGTAGACTCTATAGGAACATTAAAAACACTCTAAGGAAAAGAAGTTTTGTAGGGATAAAAGAGCCTCTGTAGACCAAAACTGGGTTTTTATTTGTTTGCTTTTTTCTCAACTGTTTCTGTCAAATTAATAAATGTATTTTTGCTTCCACCAATCTTGATTTACTTGTAGATTTTTTTCCTCACAGCTAGAAATGTTATGACTACAATATGGAAAATCAATATTTTAAAAATTAAATTAAACAAATAAATTAATTTTCTTCTAAACTTTTTATTTTTCTTTAAAATGGAGACTGACAAAAGAATAGAAAGAACAAAATCTCTTCAGAAGGCATTGAATGCACAGTAGTTTTGAAGAGATGCATAAAAATATGTATACATGGGCCAGAATTACTCTGAACCACTCAAAACACTTTGGGACATTATATTTTATAAATGTTCACAACACAAATAACAATTTTAGCCACACTATGTACAATCTGGTTATTTGTGATTGTTATCACTTATCTTTCTAGCACCGTGAAACTAGATGAGATTTTAAAGAACACATAAAGAGCCAGAGTGACATTTTTGAAAACATCTAAATGACTTGACATACAAGATGAACATGCTATGTGAGATATATCACTTAGAGGTCTCTTCTAGTGTAGTTATACTGTTTCATATCTTAAAATATCTTGTATGAAGTAGTGTTGTCAACTCCATATTGGATTTTAGATTTCATTTTTGACGTGACTTAGATACTCTGATGTCCTATGAAGTCCTATTTTAAAAAATTATCTAGGCTCCTTTAGAAAAGAAATTGTGTTGCTGGCACTGTAAAATATTCTGATAAATGACAACTTTAGAAGGCGGAATACTTAAGTCAACCATATATTTTTGAGAAGTGATTATTAACTCTGTGCTAACAGGCTTACTGTAGTCTACATAATAATTTATTCTGACTCCCTTCTTGACACACTTTTCTTTGGTAAAGTGATATAGGTTAGATATTTGAGTTATTTTTAATTTATGCAAGCATGCAAAATGACATACCTCCCAGTTTTTGAGCAGTCATAATTGTGTTTATTTGCTAACCTATCTCAGTATCAGCTCACATAATCTGGTGTAAATCAGAAGAAATCTTATAAAACCTGATGAACTGATACTGAGAAAATGCATCATTAGATACAATAAGTAGATTCAGAAAATTCCTCAGCTGTCTTTCTCACAGAGTAGAAGTCATCAGATCAATAGGAGATTTTAGATATTTGAACATCAATAGCTTTAGGCTAATACCTATTGAAATCCAAATAAAATGACCTGCAACTGCAAGTTCCCTAAAAGACTTTCAAAAATTGGCTGTACTATGTACCCCAATATTCAACAGTCATAAATACAACATAATCAGGTTTTGTTGTTGTTGATGATGATATTATTATTATTATTATCCATTCTTTCAGCAGTAATCTTTTCAAGAATTCCCCTGAAATGAGGATAAATTAAAAATGCAATAATTTAAATATTGATGGTGAGCAATTCAGTTAGTTATATGAATCCAGGAAGAAGAGCCTTAAATAAAGCAGCAGCTGGAAAGTTGGCATTTTGGTATTTCTCTGCTAATATACAGGCTTTCTAGAAACACATGACAGGTGATTTACTTTGTCCTCTCTCCTCAAAGTTACCACAGCCAGCTGACTGATGATGAAAGATATGTATGGGCTGAAAAATCAAATGAACTCATTAGAATATTCAGGCACTTTGCTCTGTAAAAAATTATACCATGGGTAGCTTGGCCTTCTCTTGTTTGCAGTCAAAACTGTGTTGTGTGAGAAGACAAAAAAGCTTGGCTGAGCAGGTACCAAGCCACTTACGTCTTTGTATATCAACTCTAAATCAACAAAATACACCTGCAGTCAAATGCAGCTCACAGCACTACTATATTATACACAGCTGTAAATATTGAACTTGACAAAAATGTTGACGCATCTTCACCACTGCCAAGTTTTCAGATGGATTCATCAGCGATATACAGTTGTTTAAACCCTTTAATTCACCCAAACAGCTTGAACCTTTAGAACATATAAATTCTTATGAGTCCCTTAACAATTTTTTATTTTTTTTCAAAATGAGTTTGACACATGTCAATGACTAAAGCTAGTTGTGTTGGATTTGCATGGCAAGGCTTAGTAGCAGTGGGGGGGCTACAGGGGTGGTTTCTGTGAGAAGATGCCAGAAGCTTCCCCTATGTTTGATAGAGCCAATGCCAGCCAGCTCCAAGATGAACCTGTCCCTGGCCAAGGCTGACCCCATCAGCAACTCCTATGGTGCCTCTGTGTTAATATATTTAAGAAGGGGGAAAAAAATCTGCTCAACAGGAACTGCAGTCAGAGAGAAGAGTGAGAGTATGTGAGAGAAACAACTCTGCAGACACCAAGGTCAGAGAAGAAGGAGGGGGAGAAGGTGCTCCGAGAGCTGGAGCAGAAATTCCCCTGCAGCCTGTGGTGAAGACCATGGCAAGGCAGGTTGTCCCCCTGCAGCCCATTAAGGTTAACGGTGGAGTAAATATCCATGTGCAGCCTGTGGAGGACCCCACACTGGAGCAGGCTAATGCTCCTGAAGGAGGCTGTGAAGCCATGGCGAGCCTGTGCTGGAGCAGGCTCCTGGCAGGACTTGTAGCCCCATAGAGAGAGGAGTCCACGCTGGAGCAGATTTGCCAGCAGGACTTGTGAACCTGTGGGGGACCCATGCTGAAGCATTCTGTTCCTGAAGCACTGCACTCTGTGGAAAGGACCCATGCTGGAGCAGTTCATGAAGGTCTGCATCCCATGGGAAAGACTCATGTTGGAGAAGTTCATGGAGAACTGTGTTCCATGAGAGGGACCCCACGCCGGAGCAGGGTAAGAGTGTGAGGAGTCCCATCCATGACGACGAAGGAGCAGCAGAGACGATGTGTGATGAACTGACCATAAGCCCCATTCATTGTCCCCCTGCACCAGTCAGGGGGAGGAGGTAGAGAAAATCAGGAGTGAAGTTGAGCCAAGGAAAAAGAGAGAGGTGGGAGGAAGGTGTTTTAAGATTTGGGTTTATTTCTCATTACCCTACTCTGATTTTATTGGCAATAAATTAAATTAATTTTCCCCAAGTTGAGTCTGTTTTGCCCATGACAGTAATTACTGAGTGATCTCCCTAACCTTACCTTGACCCATGAGCCTTTAATTATATTTTCTCTCCCCTGTCCAGCTGAGGAGGGGGAGTGATAGAGTGGCTTTGGTGAGCACCTGGCAGCCAGCCAAGGTGAACCCACCACACCAGTAATTAATTTTGCTCTATAGTTTTGCATTTAATTGTTAATTATTGTTAAAGATTGTATATCTTCTTTTTTTAATTTGTAATAGTGTAGAAGTAGGTTTGCAATTAATAAAGAAGAAAGAAACAAACATGGAGAATAACCTTATTGAAAGATAATTGGTTGTTCAAGTCTAACAAAGTAGACTATTCAAGATATATATATTTATTTTTTTCCATGGTCCTCAGAAATCACAAGTATAAGTGGCAAAGTCCTTCTATTACAGTGAAAGAGGATTTTGGCTGAGATGAATTCCTACTAAATTACTTAACAATGTTCAGAAACACAACTGTAGATTTGAGGCAACTACTAAAGTAGTAGACCTGGGAAACATATCTTCAGGAGACATATCTACTTGAAATTCAATAAGCAAGGTAAGGGTTGAGGAAGAGATGTAAATGATAGGCATGTATTCTGGGAAAGTGTGCCCTTAGGCAACTGCAGAGACCAGGGACATGTGCTAAATAAGGGGAAGCCTGAGGCAGCAGTGGGGATTGAGTATATTGAGGAGGAGGAGAGAATGGGTGATATAGAAAGTGAGAGCAAAAAGAGCCCTTGAATCTCAGGAATAGAGGAGCCCATCACAGTAGCACCAAAGCAGTAGAATGGGCTGAGTGGCTACCAATAGCCCTGTTTTGATACCTGCTGTATCTTAGGAAGCAGAGGAAGAAAAAAAAGTTGAGAATAGCTGTTTAAAAAAATAGTTGATGACATTTACGTTGTTGGTGAGAAAAAGATGTTGGTTTTAACTTGAGTATTTCTACATTGCTGATATTTTATCCTAACTACTAATTTTTAAGAATATTGACTGTCATGAAAAATCTCAAGAGGTGTGTTAATGCCTAAAATGAAGGCTGTTCATACGAATAAAATGTGTGATACATTGTCATGTGACCACATCACATCATCTCATAACCAAAATTTATCTTCTCATCGTCTAGATTATGCATTAATTCATTGTAATGAATTAATCTTGATTTAAAAACATCCCTAGGAGTACCTATGGAAGAAAATCAGAAAAAACCAGAAAAATAAAATAAGTATTGATTAAAATTAGATAACTAAATTTTGTACATCTGTCTGTACATTCTATTAGAATTGCGGTGAGAAGGAAAAAGGTCTGCTTATTGTAGCAGTTGGTAACATTATTAGACTCTGAGAAATAACAAAGTATTATGCCCTTTGCACAAAAATCAGCTGTTGAACATTCAAAATTTCTTAGAACTGTAACTTTTAGTCTCCAGTGACCTTTGGGTATATTCCCATTTCCTAAGGCCAAATTTGACATCCTTCAGCGTTATTTAATGGGACAAACTGGGACTATTCAAATCCTTGGATGCTGGGCAGAGGACTACAACACTTGGAAATTCTGGAAACACTGTAGGTGTAGAATGTACTCAGTGTCTGACTACATGCAAGGGCACTAATATTGAGAGAAGAATAGGGGCTGGGGGTCTCTCATAAAAAGGATAGTCATCCTCAAAAGCTGATAGGACCACCATGGGTTTATGGCTCTAACACAGTGATGTAATATAAAGAAATACAGGCCTGGTATGGTAAAGGAGGCATTGAAAATTGTAGACACAGGATGCACCATAGGGCAGTACAGGTATGGAATAATAGGAGGTGGGGCACAGGCTTGGTACTGGAAACCCCACAGCTGTAAACAACTCACCAGTGAATAGTTAAAGAAATGCAGGTGTGGACCTGGACAAAACTCGTCTTAAGGGCAACAAAAAGAAGAAATAGTATCTCACATACATAAAACACACCACATATAGTAAATTCAGATATCATGTGGAACTGCAACCCAATGAAGACAAAGAAAGGTATATAAGCATGTTAGCAAACATCTAAACTTGATCCTAAGTACATCATAGAGCAAGGAAGATGAAACCGTCAGTACAAACACTATATTCTTCCTGGTGAAGGACTCCAGATGCTCACAATAACACTCACCATAACACCCCTGCTGCCAACAGCAGTAAAAGGGGCAGGGAAAGGGTGAGCATGGCATCTGGAAAAGTGTATATATAAGAACTTTACCTGTACTATTATTGAAATATTTTCTGCACAGAGGACTCTCAAAATTTCAATTATACTACAATTGGTTGACTTTATGTATGCAGTGTTTTTTTCCAGAATCCAGTGTTTAAATATCAGTACATATTGACACATATAATGGCAGCAAGATAACAAAACCAAATGAAATGAAGGCCAGAGAAAGTGAGAAAAACTATCATGAATTTAATATTGAAGATACTTTCTGAGCTAATAAGAGTAGAGTGAGAACTCTACAGCATCAGAAGACTGTATTTTGTCTCACTGTTTGGGATGTCTGTGCTCTGTAATATCTAAAATGCAAGTTCATATGACTTAACTTGGGCCACATGAAAACTAGATGTTCACTCTAACCCCTGTTAGAACCAACAGTTTAAACTGGGCACCTCTAGAAGATGGTTCTTTCCATCCAAGAAAGATACCGAGGACAGAGGCAATGAATTGTTCCTGAGATACTTATTTTTCTTCTAACTAAACAGAGCAAACTAAACAAATATTTCAGGTTAGATACCAAACTCTAGACAGCTGATGTTGAATAACATGCAGCCACTCAATGAAGAATATCTGAAAGTTTGCCAAACAAATGGATTAAAGCTAATCAGAGAATATAGTTTTACCACAGATTTATCTTCAAAAATATTCACTTTGCAGCAACTTGCAAAGGCTAATTGATAAAAATAATCTTTTTTAGTCTGTTGGTTTTACTGTCAAGGTTGGTAAAACATGTTTTGAAATGACTGACTACTGTTTGGATAAGAGCCAATGAAAAGATGTCCTGCATCTTGGAAGAAAAGCAACTTTTGTATGATGTATTCCTATCTATATGTTGAGGGATTTCATTCACACATATACTAATAAATTAAAATGGACAGTGGTTAACATAATCTTGTCATTTTTCTTATACAGTAGTTTTATTTTCACCCATAATCTCCATATATTTTGAAAATGCCCCAAATTTAAAAGATCCAAGTTTGCTTTTATTGGTATTATGTTTGAACAGTTCAGCAAATAAGGAGTTTTAGGATTTAAATTCATTTTAAATGGATTTAAATCTATCAGCAAAGTGAACAAAGGAATTCTCAAAGCTTTCTGAAAGCTTTTAAAAGCTTTTGAAATACTGACTTTTTGTCATCATTCGCAGGTTGTCATTATCTCCTTGTAACACAAATTTGGCTTTTGTCTGTTTAATAGTCTGTATATCATGGATATGCAGAGTGGATTTCCCTTTAAAAGAAGACAGACATTATTTTACTGAAATGTTTGCAACAGTATTGATTCTATACACTGGTTTGTAGCTCTCCTGGAGCTAGTGAGGTCAGTTGTAAAATTCTGCTTTGTTGTTAATTCCCTAACATAAGTAGATGAGTCTTACTAAATTTGAAATGTGTATAGTCATCATCTGTTCCAAGAAAAAAAAAAGTGCACACATTTTTCATGTTTTCTAGTGCTTGAATTTCATTCATTAATTAAGTAGATTAGGTATGTTGTTCTGTTGACACGTGGTATGATGTCAATAAACAGTCAGCTACTTTCAATATTCATTGTTTCAAGCTATTAATTTCCAGACCCTGAAAAAAAGTAATATTATAATATCACAGTCTGTAAGTCCTATGGTCCTTTGTATTTTAATTAATTATGGAAAATATAATTACCACTGTACTCGCACGATTTTGAATTGATCGCCTGCCACAGAGATTTTCTTCGTTCAAAGTTGCTTATTAAATATTTTTAGAAAGCTCTTCTCTTACCTTCTTCCATGTGGATGCTGGAGCTACTTGCTTTCTTTCTACTGATTCAAGTCAAGCTGTGGAAGACTGGAACTAAGATAATGGTGAGTGAAGGGTACACTGTGTTACCGTAATATAACCTCATACCTGAACCCAAACATTAGCCATCTCGTGACCAAATCGGTTGGATGTTGCCTCTGGGTAGGTATGGATCTGAAGGCATTCTGAGGTATGGAGAAGGAGAAATCTGAAGTTGAGCTACTCCTTAGAGTGGGAAGACAAGTGAAGAGAGGGTTGCTGTCTTGAAAGTATTGAAATATAAAATAGCATATTTTGATAGGATGACAAAGTTTGAATGGCTTTGAGTATGGTGTGGTGGCAGCACAGGGCCAGCAGCACAGGGACGCTAAGCTTTCACCTGCTTTCAGGACCCTACTCCACTGTAATGCATGGGCTACATTTTTTCAATAAAGCCCCCAAACTGTGAAAAGCCACAATTTATTTGTTTGCAAATGTAAAACACCCCACTATGTGTATTCAGTATCTGTTATTATTAAAAGTAGACAAGTCTGCAAGTGTTCAGTGTGTTTACTTTTAGAAGTCTATTAGGAAAAAGTGTAGATTCCCTATTTACATATTTACTGAGCAAGAGAAAATAGGGGCAAAATGTGAGTGAATATGGCTTTGATGTCTAGAGGTTAGGGAACTTATATAGCAACTATGAAATGCATAATATGTTCAAGATTCTTATCCCTTTCACAGATAAGAATGAAGGTCTTGTCCTGGTGTCCAGAGTCCAGAGTCAGACTTATCTCTCTCTGGACTAACGAATTCCATGGAAAATGAAAGAAATTCAAAACGCCACTTTAAAACCACTCTCGCTTTATATAAACTACAGGTTGCTCTTAATGACATAGACTTGGCATGTGTTTTACTTCAGAGATTGTTTCTAATTTGAAACTAAAAGTGGTTCTAAATATTGTTATTCACACTTAGTTTAAGATTATTTCACCACTGCTGTAGGGTGTAAGGGGAGGGACATTAGGAAGTCCAAAGTTGTAGTCCAAACTCCTGCTCAAAGCAAGATAAACTGTGAGGTCAGACTAGGTTAGTCAGGGCTTTATCTATTCTAGTCTTCTAAGCCACCAAAGATGGAGACTATAATCTTTCAGGGGAACTTATTCCAGTCCTTGACTGCCCACACAGTGAAAAAGATTTTCCTAATATCCAGTTTGACACTCTCTTCTTTCAATTTATGCCTGTCTTCTCCCACTACTGTGGCAAGCCTGATTTCATCTTCTCAATAACCTAGCATCATGGTTTAACCCCAGCCAGCAACTAAGCACCACACAACCGCTCACTCACTCCTCACCCAGCAGGATGGGAGGCGGGGGGGGAGAACTGGAACGGTAAAAGTAAGAAAGCACATGGGTTGCGATAAGAAGAGTTTAATATTTGAAATATAATATTAATAATAATAGTATTGTAAAGAAGAGGAAAATAACAGAGAGAAATAAAACTGAAGAAAGGCAAGGGATGCAAATGAAAACAATTGCTTACCAACAACTGGTGGGCTGGTGCCCAGCCAGTCCCCAAGCAGTGTTCCCCCAGCGAGCCTTCCCCCTAGTTTTATTGCTGAGCATGACATCATATGGCATGGAATATCCCTTTGGTCAGTTGGGGTCAGACGTCCTGGCTGTGTCTCTTCCCAACTTTTTATGCACCCCCAGCCTACTCGCTGGGGCGAAGGAGCAGAAAAGGCCTTGACTCTGTGTAAGCACTGCTCGGCAATAACTGAAACATCCCTGTAATATCAACACTGTTTTCAACAGAAATCCAAAACACAGCACCATAGCAGCTACTGTGAAGAAAATTAACTGTACCCCAGCCAAAACCAGCACACCTACATTGTAGGTATAGATGGATGTTATTAGGTCCTGCCATAGGATCAGATCTTAAGCCAGGACCCTAAGGTGTTAAATTTCAGACATAAAACTTCAAGAAATCCTAAGAGTCCTAAAGCTGTCTTTTGTAAATGGTAATGGTAAACTGTATCAAAAGGTATAACAGTGAATAATAAATTAATTTGTTGTTTCTAGGAAAATTAATCGTATTTTATATTACTTTAGTTAATATCTTGTACTAAAACCAATATTTTGAGATTTTGAACATGTCAGTCTTCCTATACTTATTCTGAAGAATACAGAAAACTGTGCAATGAATTCTATCATCCTTTCTCTATCAGTGGTAATTAATTACTAGCCTGGGGAGAAAGATTAGTATACTCAATAATGGTGTTATCAATCCTGTGACTTTGTGTCTGGAAATATTTCCCAGAGCACAAACTTCTGGTGGCATGTCATTATGCAAGAAACTTAACTTTAATTTATAAAGGAAGTTTGTATTTTTGGTGGAAGGAGTTGCAAATGAAAAAGTTAGGTACTTGTTAGGTCATTTTTTTTACTACGTATAAAATGAGGGTATAAATTAGTATATGTTAAATTCTTTTTAAAAACATGTCAGTGAGCAGCATAAAGGAATGCTGATTTAACTTTTCCTGTCTATTACACTATGCATTAAAACAAAGCTGCTAGAGGGAAGGGCTGAAATCACTCTTCAGTACAACTGAAGCTGCAGGAATCCAGGCAGAGCTGTGAGCAACAGGGTGAGCAACATGAGCACAAAGGAAAGGATTTGCGAGAAGCAAAGAAAACAGGGAGCTAAAACAACATGGTGAAGGGCAGAGACATTTTTCCTGTGGCCCCAGGAAGCAAACTGTAGAAATTGTTTCAACCCAGAGAACTGGATTGATAAAAGAACTGGGGAACTGATAAAAAAAAAATGGAGGAAAAGACACAACAAAGGCCTTTTTATTTTAATTTGTCTCAGTAATAAGGTCTCTCTTTAAAAGTTCATTGTTCTCATTACGCTTTTATAAAACATAGCCTTAGCAATTCAAAGCCCTTCCATATTAAAGAGAAAGCACAGGCAGGTCCAATTCAAAGGTTTGTCTGAGCCAGATTTGTGTCACAGTTGTTAGCTTTGTTTTTCCCACTCCATAGAGGAGAAATGTAATATACAATAGCATTGTAGACAGAATCACAGAACACACAGAATCACAGAATGGTAGGGGTTGGAAGGGACCTTCGGAGATCATTTAGTCCAACCCCCCTGCCAAAGCAGGTTCACCTAGAGCATGTTGAACAGAAATACATCCAGGCAGGTTTTGAATATCTCCAAAGGAGGAGACCCCACAACCTCTCTGGGCAGCCTGTTCCAGTGCTCTGTCACCCTCAAAGTAAAGAAATTTTTCTTTATGTTCAGACAGAATTTCCTGTGTTCAAGTTTGTGCCCATTGCCTCTTGTCCTGCCACTGGGCACCACTGAAAAGAGTCTGGCCCCATCCTCTTGACACCCACCCTTTAGATACTGATAAGCATTGATAAGATCCCCTCTCAGTCTCCTCTTCTCCAGGCTAAACAAACCTGGGTGTGTCAGCCTTTCCTTATAAAAGGGGTGCTCTATTCCCTTGATCATCTTTGTAGCCCTCCCCTGGACTCTCTTCAGTAGTTCCTTGTCTTTCTTGAACCGTGGAGCCCAGAACCGGACACAGTACTCCAGATGTGTCCTCACCAGGGCAGAGAAGAGGCGGAAGATAACCTCCCTTGACCTGCTGACTACACAGTTTTTAATGCACCCCAGGACACCATTGGCCTTCTTGGCCTTCAGCAGCACATTGCTGCCTCACGGTCAACTTCTTGTCCACCAGAACTCCCAGGACCCTTTACACAGAGCTGCTCCCCAGAAGGTCAGCCCCTAACCTGTACTGACACATGGGGTTATTCCTCCCCAGATGCAGGATCCTACACTTGCCC
>RSEF01000003.1:93989233-94017757 GCA_003993805.1 Himantopus leucocephalus | reverse complement strand
ACTGATGTAGTCACTCCATCATAGAAGGCCACGAGGTTGGTCATGCAGGACTTTCCCTTGGTGAAGATATGCTGGTTGTCTTGAATCACCTCCCTGTTCTCCATGTGCCTTATCATAGCTTCTAGAAGGATCTGTTCCATGATCTTCCCAGGCACAGAGGTGAGGCTGACAGGTCTGTAGTTCCCATGGTCCTCCTTCCTACCCTTTTTAAAAATGGGTGCAACGTTTCCCTTTTTCCAGCCACTGGGGACTTCACCTGACTGCCATGACTTTTCAAGTATCATGGAGAGCGGCTTGGCAACTACATCAGCCAATTCCCTTAGGACTCTGGGATGCACCTCATCAGCTCCCATAGAATTCTGTTTTTTCAGGTTCTTCAGGTGGTCATGAACCTGATCTTGTCTTACAGTGGGAGGGACTTTGCTGCTCCAGTCCCCCTCTTGTGGGGATGATAATGTCACACTCATTTAACCTCGGAAGAAACACTATACCTGTTTTCTACGCAGACTATTGGAGTCTACTTTACATTCATTTCAACATTGGCTTCCACATGAATTTTAATTCCTCTCAAAAATGTCCTACTGAATCAGAACATTAGGACAATCAAGTGCTTCATGATTGCTGAGATAAGCCAGTGTTGCTGTCCCTTCTGTAGCCTGTCAGGGTGCCAGGCAGCCCATAGGGAACTCAATACTTAGTGGGGACACAACCAAGAGCTAAAACCCTAAGACAAGCTGCAAAGCCAGTCACATCTTAAATTCTCAACAATCTGAAGACAACACAGATTCCAAGAGGAATTTAAAGACACTTCTGACGCTGAACATAGGGCCAGTATCTACTGAGACACTGGCAAAGCTGCCAGCAGACCAGTTCATATTTCATGTATCACCTGCATCTGATAGAAGTCATTGGCACCTGTTTTTTTCTTCTCCCCTAAAGGTTATACAATAACAATTTATCCTTCAGGGCTGCAGCACAACAAAGGGAAAAGGAAATGGAAGAAAATAGGTGTGCACGAACACACTGGTGCTGTGCCATGGAAGACATGCCCATTGCCAGAAGCCCTCCAGGAGCCTCAGGCTCAGGGGAGCAGATGTGATCACTTCTCCAGCAACTGCATGTAAAGGAGAGAACATGCAGTTGGTCTGGCAGGGTTAACCGTGCGTGGCTCCGAAACAACCGAGGCCTGGGGGTGTTTTGACAGAATGAGCTGAAGATTTTCCAGTCCATCGCTTCTCCAAGATCAGTGCTAGGATGCTGTGTCTGAAGAACAGTTCTCCCTCTCCTCTTTGCTTGCTCTACAGTAAGGTAAAAAATGTAATTGTGGATGCTTGATGGCCACCTTAATGAACAGCTGTTCAGGCCAGAAGGGTCTGTCACCTTAGGTTATTTTAAGCAACATTTTGGGATACCTCTGATTACTAAGTTTCAGCAAAGTGAACTCTTAAGTTAACCAACAGCTCATGTCTCATTAAAAAGAAGCTTCAGAAAGACTAGAGCCGCCACCAGTTTGTTTAAATATTCCAATAAAATCCGCTATACTCAAACTTTTCTAGAGTAGTTTATAGAGCTTTTTTGATACCTGGGATAAAGGGGACACAGAGGAATCCAGGCATTGCCTTGTGCCCATGTTGACATGGTTTTGCAAGAGAGCCTGAAGGACTCAGATAATCCTGGACTATGTGATATACATGACCCCTCAGTTTGAAGGGAGCTGTGTCTGCTTTACCAGCCACTGATAAGGCTACGGCAACTATGACTGACTTGACAGTTGCTCTGTAAAGGGCCCGATTTAGCTGGGACAAAAGCAGACTCTGGGCTGCTTTTCTCAGGAAGATGTCACCATGCAAGCCACAGAGCAGTGGAGCTACTCCACACCACAGAGTCTGTCCTCATCCTTTCAGTTATCTTCCTTGGGCCTCCATTTCTCTACTGGAAAAGCAGCTCAGGAAACCCTCAGAAGTGCCAGAGAACAGCCCAGCATCTCCTGCAATAAGGACACATTGAATGCTTGAGGGGATTTACCCTTTAACATTTCTTCCTCCCACTCTGACATTTGGGTGATGCCTGGGTGAGCAGGGATCAGTTCCAGGCTCCGTACCTGGTGTTATGGCTGTACAAACCAACAAAACACAGATGAAAGAACGAGAGACATATTTGTGCCACGCTGTGGCATGAATGGGAGGGGAAGGAGCTTCACTCCTGAGGTAACAAACGCCAAAGTAAGGTTTTAAAAATGAATTATCAAAAGCACTGTTTCCACTTTCAAACCCAACTGAAATCAAAGAGTGCCAAGCCTTGAGGTCTGTATTGAGCCAGCGCTCATTCCCATATGTGAAGGAGGTGACCACAAGGGTTTTCTGCACACCCAGAGAGGATGAGGTGGGGAAGGCTCCCATGAGCCAGCCCCATTTCTTGTGGAATCTGGGGACAACCAACTGCCTCTTCTCGACCCTGAATGCACAATAGACCACATCTCCAGAGCAGCTCAGCCCCTTGTAGACATCTCTTTCTGTTTAGAGATATACTAACAATAACAGCAGGTGTTACCACCTTTTTCTGTGTTTCCTCTAAAGAGATATCCAAGTTCCCTCGGGCAACACGAAAATTCACTCCCTTCTTCAGAGCCTCTGACACTCCACAGACAGCTCTGTTGGGGCTGCTGCAATGCGGCCTCAGGTGTTTAGAAGAAATCTCTGGGATTTCAGACTGCAATACAGACTGTTTCAGAAGGTAATATTGACAGCCTTCATCCCGGTGATGCAGAGGTTGATGCAGATAACTATGCTGGGACTGAAGCACCATGTCCCCGGCCTCATGGGGACGTGAGCAGGTTAAATCCAGAAAGCATGAGTTAGATGCAGGTGGGCAGGTCAGCTCCAGCCAGGAAGCAGCCTGCCAATGTTCACGCAACTCAGAGTAAGAGCCTTGCCCCAATGCTGCTAACAAGTTTTGGGGTTTCTTAACTCACATTCAGTGTCATACAAACCCAGATGTGCCCTAGACCTCAAGTACCTGTCTCTGAACTTGTTCTGAGCCAATACCAGTATAGCCTGCTGGGCACCTCCACATCAGAAACATATACATACCCCTTCCCTACCAAGCAGCATGTGGTCTGAGAAGGTCTGTTCTTCGGGCTTTGCTTACAACAAAGTTGAGCTAAAGCACATAAACCAAAAATGAATGGCTCAGAGTCACAAAGAAAGGGTGGAGCAAAACACAAGGCAGGTCTCCTTCATCCCAGGGTAATCCCTAAACATCTGCCTTTTTTCCTCTAATGAGCAGAACCATCATTCAGTGAAATCTGTAGCAAGGAAGTATGTTTCTACACAGGTCCATGAGAGATTGGTTATACTGATGACCTGAGAGAGAATACATCATCTTTATTGATACATCTGCAAGGACACAAACAAAAGACAGGTCACTGAAATGCCCATGCCAAAAGAGATTTGGTTGTGAAATAGGCTGGAGGTGGGAGTATATCCAGCTGGATAATTGAGTGAACCCAACCTCTCAATGCAATGTTGTGGCCAAAAGGCCTACCTCCGTACTGGGTATAAACCCAGCTGAAGACTGTGAGCTATCATACCTCCATATTTGGGTTGACTGTGAGCATTACTGAACTGTTGCCTTCAGTTTTGAAACAAACAGTTCAAGAAGGATATTGAACTACTGGAAGAGCCTTCAAAGCCAGTAACATGAAGGATGACATTTAATGGAAGACCTTGGCCCCGTCCTACTTCCATAGATGAGAAGGGATCAGGGTAAGCACTATTTTCTACCTGTCTGGGTGTTCAAGGAAACTCAGATGCCCAGCCAGAGAGGAAGACACACTTAGTAATAGGGGGCTGTAATTCAAGCTGGGCAAGGAGTCACAAATAGATTTTGTATAGTAGCAGTAAGGAACCACAGGTGAGCTTCCCCAGGACCTGACAGGGGGAACTAAAAGTATGCTTAACTCAAAACAGAATTAATTCAGAGAAGTCCCAAAGTCTGTTTAATCTTTGCCAGATCACTTCAGCACAGTGATGCCTTTATGAATTTCATACTACTCCTAGAAGCATTTTACAGAAATTACTAACTCATGTGATAGTAAAGCGATCCATATTTTCATAGATTTTGTTATATAGGTAAGACAAGTAGGAAGGCAGCCCTTCCTCTACTTTATCTGACCTGCTCAGTGAAGAAACTCAAGCCAAGTCCCTTGTACCTGTATTTCCAACTCAAGACAGCCGTCCCTGAAAAAAAGAGA
Organism: Himantopus leucocephalus; assembly: GCA_003993805.1. Taxonomy (NCBI): domain Eukaryota; kingdom Metazoa; phylum Chordata; class Aves; order Charadriiformes; family Recurvirostridae; genus Himantopus; species Himantopus leucocephalus. The sequence goes on along the minus strand of RSEF01000003.1, from coordinate 94,013,505 downwards.
CCCAAGAACCGGGGGTCCACCACCAGTAAGAAGCTCACAGAGTACAACTGATGAACCTAAGGAAACAGCTGTCTGCAAGTCAACCTTGATAACCTGCACTTTGCTCCTTAAAGATGAGAAGCTGGGGTACACCTGACTAGCTTAGCCAAGCAAATCAGTGGTGCCTTGATGTCAGGGTGCCTCAACAGGCCACACAGGAACTAGACACAGGGTGCACGACCCTGCAGGGCACCTCAAGTGAAGAGAGGTTTGCTTATGGTAACTTGGGAATCCCTGAACTCGATGCAGTACCAGGCTGTCGAGATGGTTTTATTAGGCTGCAGTCAACAGTGGTCAGCCAAGGAGTTAGAAATGGCTCCTTTACACTGAAGCATCCAATTCTCTTCTTTAAAGACAGTTGTGAGCCGCAAATCTGCAGTTTTCGAAGTCAAAACCCACACATCTCCTTACAGCTGTTTTGGGATCTCCTCAATCACCATTAAGGTATTGGAATTACCCCTATACACTCTATTCCTCACCCCCATGAGATATATTCTTCTGCCTTTTTAATAGTGCTTAGGTAGTGACATGAACTTAAAAAAAGAATAATCTTCAGAAGGAATCTTTGCTTCAAGTGGTGTGCTCAGTGTTGGAGGGTTTTTTTGTATTTTAAGGGTCAGAGCGCCCTCTTCTGTCCCATCTGTGTCCTGATTATTAACTCCTGTGTTAGATCAGCAGATTATTGAGAAATACTGCACCTTGTCTTCTGCACACCCGATCTTCCTCTAAAGCATAGTTATGAAACCAAAAGGCTGATCACAAACTAGAAAATAACTCTCGTTAATGAGGGGCTCTGTCAGGCTACAAAGGTGCCACCAATAAAAGTGGCTGGGGGAACATCACAGACATGATTGATCTAATTAGTTGATGAGGTCAGGCATACCTTGAAGTGAATCTGCAAAGTTTAAACAGTGGGGTGTTATTTAATATGTACTTTGCATTTAAACTTTGCCTCTCTCCTGCCTGCGTAGCTGCTAATTGAATCCAGACTGTTACTGACACCTGAGGAAATATGACTGAAACAAACATATTAAAAGTAGCTCAATAATACCAATGTATATAATAATTTCTAAACTAACCGTGGCGAAATCACTGGGACTGCAGGTTATCTAAATTATGGATAGTCCCAACAATGGCCAAAAAACAATTATTAGCTGAGGCTTTCTATCATGAGAACGCGCATGTTTCCGGAAACAACAAAACCGCATTTGTGCTGCAAGGCCAGCATTAATAAACTGCGGTGGACCCCCCTGATGTTCTAAGGCACTACCACGAGTGCGCCAGCGCTGCATTCCCACCATCCATGAGCCCAGTGACACACTGGAAGCTCCAGCTTTGGAGCCCCACGCCACAGCACCTGCCCCCCTCCCCTTCCACATCTGCCTCAGCGCCGGGGGTGCTCTCTGGTCCTCCTTCTGCGTCCTTCTCCCCCACACGAAATCTCCTTGAGGGACGGGGGTGAAAGGAGCCCCTTGGTTTCCTCCCGCCCTTGCAGGGACACCTGGCTCCACGACCAACCCGCCACCCACAGCCACCCTGTGAGGCCGCAGCCGCAGCGGCCTTGTGCCGTTCGGGGTCCCGCTCAGAGCAGGGGCCCGCCGCTGAGGCAGGGACCAGCCATGGCCCCACGGACCCTCCAGCAGGGCAGGCCAGGGCCTCTTCCTCAGGTAGGCACTGCGCCGCCCCACAGCCAGGTTGCGGCACGGGAAAGCCCCCCGGGCGCCGAGTCGGGCCCACCCCCAGGCCCTGCGCCTCCCTGCGGCCATGGGAGGGCCGCGCCGCCAGCCGCAGCGCCGCCTCGCGCTTGGCGCTAGTTTGCCCCTCTGCGCTGGCCGTAGCGGCGCTGCGCGCATGCGCCGGCAGACCGGAAGTGGCCGCAGTCGCCATGGCAGCCGCGTGTGGGAGGCTGGTGCCGCGGAGCGCCGCCGCGGGGGTGGTGGGCCTCGCCGCCCTGCCTGGCCGTGAGGACCGCCCGTTGTCCCTTGTACCCTTTCAGCCCGGCGTCCTCCGCCTGCCCGCGGCGGGGAGCGGCTGCCCACGGCCTTTGCCGGTCCCTCAGCGCGCCGCGGCCTGTTGCGGGGCGGAGGGGGGTGCCCCGGGCCTGCTTTGCCGGGGTGGATCTGTTGGGGGCAGTGCGACTTGAAAGCACGGGGGCTTTTAAAGTTATTTTCTTTTTACAGGGTGCTTTTCTTCCTCGGGCTATCGAATTAGCAGCGATGGAAATCCAGCAAAATTTCAGCCGCCTCCAAAGCCCGTCATTATCGACAAGCAGAAGCAGAGAGAGGAGAGGAGGTGAGCTGGCCTGGTGCTTACCACAGTGGGATTGTGTTCAGGTCTGCTGTCAGGCTGGTAGTTGTGTGAGTGCCTTCTTAAAGCTCCAAGGCATTACTGCAGAAAAAGTATTTGCAAAGTTCTACCAAAGATAATTTATGTTGAAACATGCTTAAAAAGGTGTTAAAATACAATGCTCTAGAGTTCCTGAAAGCAGTGAAACAGTAAAAAGAATGCATAGCAGTAAAGATTTTTGGAAATCTGTGGTTCATGTATGAGGTTTTCATCTGATAAACGCATGCATCGCTTCAGTATGCCACAAAGTGACAGGGAAATGTGTCCCATGTCTGCCTTTGACTTAGACCTTGAGATCAACAGCAAGTGCATACATTACCATATGTGAAATGGAGCTGCAAAATGCTTTTGTTTTTACACTTACAAAAGTTTGGATTTTTTTTACAGGTTCTTGAGCCCTGAATTTATACCTCCCAGAGGGAGAACAGATCCTCTTAAATTTTTTATAGAAAGAAAGGATATGATACAGAGACGGAAGGTCTTCAACATCCCAGAGTTCTATGTTGGTCAGTAACAAAAACTTTCATACTTTCATCAATATTTTTTGTAGGGTGGGATGGTAAAAGGTGTGCTTTCATGTTGTAGAGTATCATAGAACATCACAGTATCAGGTGTGTTAGGTCAACTAGTATTTGTTTCTATACATACTACATTGTATTTTAATTCCATATTTACATCCAGTTTCCATTAAAAGTATAATAGTAATGTATTTCTTATGTGTTTTTTAAATCCTGGCACTTTAGCATATGGTTTACCAGTAAAGCTCACGTAAGGAAAATACATTAGATTATTTGTATGCAGTTGCATAATGAAGAGCAAAAGATAAAGATGAAGGTGTAAAGGTGAAGAAGCTTCATAGTTAACCTGCAGAATCACTTTAACATATATTAATTCAGGGCACGTTAGAAATTTGTTCTGTTTCTGGCAGCTTTCATAGAAAACAAAACATTTCCAAAGTGTACCTAAATGCATACGCTTTGTCTGACTCTCTTCCTACATTTTGGTACGTATTTACTTGAACAGTCTATTTATTTAATTATTTCGGTTTTGGCAGGCAGTGTACTCGCTGTCACTACTGCAGATCCATATGCCAATGAGAAAGTCAATCGGTTTGTGGGCATCTGCATTCAAAGAGGAGGCAAAGGCCTTGGCGCTACCTTTGTCCTTCGGAATGTTATAGAAGACCAAGGTGGGTTTTTAACTGTGTTGATTACGCTAGATAGAAACGTTAAGCAAAAAATGTTGAAGTTGTACATGAAGGGATATCTGGTGTAGCAATTTAGTCTGTAGAGAGGATGGCAATAGATTAAAGTGAAATCGTGAGTCTACCAACTAGGAGATACTGCAAGTTTAAAACTATACAGAGATGCTGGTGCGCCAAGGAACAGCTTAGTAATTTTTTGTCTGTATACTCAGTCATTTTTAGATCTGTATTCTGAGGAGACTGAATGCGATCCACTATGGCTGTGCCCATATTTGAGCCTGGGCAGTAAAAATGTAAATACTAGCCCAGTTTGAGAGCTGTGTATTTGCATGAACTGGGGACATATGCGTGAACTGTTTAACAAGCAACAGATCAGCAGAGTTACGTAATAGGTTCACATTCTGTTTTATGACAGAACGGGGGGAAAGATGCAAATACTGATATTCTGAGAGCAAGTATGAAAGGGGTGGGTGTCTCTTTATATACACTGCACAAACAGTGAGATAGTAACAGCCATTGTAACCAAAAGGGAGTACAGTTTAAAACCCAAGCTCATCTTCCTTAAATTCAAGCCATTCAATGTCTCTTAAGCTGTTCTGTTATCAGAGATTTGACTTAGAAAAGAAACCTGCATTTGCCTGCGCAGACACAATGCACGTGTGCAATCACATGTCACACAGCACTGTATATTGTAGTTCTCTGTATAAATTAAAAGCAGTTCTTGAATAATACAGTGTATAACACAGAGAAATACTAATTTGGTGTTACTATTGCTAATGAATTTGATTCATTAAACCAGACTTTGTCTCTCTAAGGTGTTGAAATATGCTATGAACTGTACAATCCTCGAATCCAGGCAATCGAGGTTCTGAAGCTGGAAAAGAGGCTGGATGACAACCTGATGTACCTCCGAGATGCCCTCCCTGAATATAGTACTTTTGATGTGAATATGAAACCTGTGTCTCGTTTAGACCATGAAGAAGTTCCTGTAAACAAGGTAGGAGCCACATGTTTCAGACAGAAAGTAGAAGATCATTTGGGTAACTTTCATATCTAACATATCCTGGAAGACTGTTAAACCGCTCTTTGTTACATTAGTTACCAGGGTGACAAAAGTATACAAAAAAGGCAAGTCTTTATGCCATTTCTATAGCGAAAGAATGTTGAGAATGTAAGTATCTACCATCCTCAGTATTTAAGACATGTAAGGAGTAGTGGCCTCCACATGCCTCTGTATAAGACTGCAGAGAGGATAGCTTTTCCTACAGCAGTGTTATTGTTAGTGTTGTTACTGAGTTGAGAGGGGTAGGTGTCAGGAAAGAAGATTTGGAAGAGTCAGCTAAAATCTGCATCTCAGAGAAGATCCAGAAACCAGGAGGCCCTGTCAAAAGAGCGTTGTCTCATAACTCAGTAACTTAGTGATCGTTCCTCCCTTTCCCTATTATGCTTTTATTTTTCCTTAATAAGGAACAGGAGTAGAGAGTTAGGTTCACTTTATGTGTCAATTTAAGGACTATGTAATAAATAAAGACACTGTTAATTAAAAAGTTTTGCAAGACACTATGACAGCAGCCATGTGGACACCAAAAATTCCTTTTCTCCTAACAGTGTAAACATTAGTTCCTTAACATACTGACAGATTGGTCTGTTTTCACTTACTTTTCTTCTGTTAGAGGAGCAGTTGTCTCACCTTTTGCTAAGCTCACGGTGAAAATTCTGATTACTTAATACCTTTTGATTTTTTTTAATCTTTCACCCTAGTTGCAGGTACGAATGAAACCTAAACCCTGGTCAAAACGGTGGGAAAGGCCAAAATACAATATAAAAGGAATAAAGTTTGAGCTGCCTGAAAAAAAAATGAAAGAAGCACAGAAGTGGAGCCAGCCATGGCTAGAGTTTGATATGCTGCGAGAGTATGATACTTCAAAAATAGAGGATAAAATTTGGAAAGAAGTGAGTGAAGGGCTTAAAAAATAGTAATAGTGTTTTTTGCAGCCTAGGAATTGCTGAGAAAGTTAACATTTACTTTGAATTTACTGTATGGAGTATCAGTTGTCAAGTTTTGTATGTACATAGGCAAAATATACAATAAAGTTAACCTTTCCAGAGAATTTCAAAGTGTACAGGCTTTTGTGGTTGAATGCTAACTTTCTATTCCTGAAAACAAACACTGTGTGCTCTGTTCACCCCTTCTCCAGAAATGAGAAGCCCCTTTTTTTTAAATTACAGTTAACAAGGGGGGGTTGCATCACCCATTCATGTTAGTTGTGTTGTCATTTCTGAATTACTTCTGTTACTTCTCTCCTTACAGACTAGGTGGTGGCCAGGTGTAGAACTGCTTGACTCGTAACTTCAGAAATGGGCTATAGCAGAGAAGCAGACACGTCTGAGCCAACCATACACTCTCAGAGCAAGTGCTGTTTAGTTTTCCCATTTAAAAAATTCTGTTTCTGATAGAGCAGCAATACTAATCTGCCAACAGAGGAGCAAACACAAATATTCTTAAACCAGTTTTGAAGAGAGACAGATTAGCTAAGACCGAGTATGTTGTTTAAGCCAAATCACATGAAGTAGTGTAAGACTCACGATGAAGTGCTTGCAAAGTGTCAGAGTAGGTTCTCAATACTGGAACAGCCAGTTTCATAAAACTGTATTTCCACAGTAGAAGCACACAGGGGTGTGGACTGCCTTCCTATCCTTACAAGTAATCTTTCTTCCAGAAAGAAAGATTTACAGAGCTAAATTGTGATAGAACATCTCTTACATTTTTATACTAGCACTAGGCTGGTTGCTTCAGGGGAAACCTTTAGCTGGGATGAGACAGATCAAGAGAAAAGCAATCAGATCATGAGCTTGTGGTATTGCATTTTTGTTGGTGTTCTGAGAAGAAAAGCAACAGAAATTATTAAAAAGCAGGAATTGCAACATAACTCCTGAAGGTAATGAAGGCTAATGGTGTCCCAGTCTTTTTTCATACTTCTAAGAACATTGTCATCACATGTTAAAAGAACTGAACTGTAGGAGTTTCATTAACACAACAAAATATTTTTACTTTATTTTCAAAATAAACAAAACAATTATTTTAAAAGTCTTCTTCTGCTGTAACACTGATCAAAGCTATTTACAATTAAAATATTTTACAAAAATATATTTTTAACTTAAAAAAATATAAAAGAAGTCATAGGGATTAAGTCTGCAAGAGTTAAAATCTAGTCCCAAAAGATTTTGGAGAAATAGAGTCACAAACATACAGAGTCTGTGATGCACTACAGTTTCTAGAATAAAGCATCCTTATTACTCTGTAAGGGTATTTATTGCAAATATACAAAGCTATAATACATTAGAAACCTAATAAGGGTTTGATGAATTAAGGTTCTTACCTGCACACGGCCTTCCCTTGTTTCTGTACCAGGGTCAAACCTGTGCAACATTACGAATTCTTTTTCACTGGGGATGACTTAACAATAACCCAACCAAAAATCACTGTGCACCACAAGGCAGAAGAGCTCAGTGACTGCCGAGTCAGGGTGATAATTAGCAATGTAATACTGAAAATACCTTGTACAGCTGTCTACTGGCTAGCAGTGATAAACTTTACAGGCACCTTCTATCTTGCCAGGAATCCTGCCAAAGAGGGTAAAGCAATAAAGCGTTGTCACGTGTTTTAGAATGCCCAAACCATCGCTTTACTTTGACAACTGTAACTTCTAAAAAGACTCCTTAACCCAGGAGTAGATGGCAGAAGATGACATTTGGGAAGTATTTAACAATAAGACAGTGATTTACCACTACATCTTTGAGTAGGCAGCATCCACTAATTAAATTGCATATTAGAACTGTTTCAGTGCAAATATCAGACTTGTTTCAGTAATATAAATGTTGCTTCAAAAATTTCTATTTCCCAATCATCGATTTAAGGTGTTCAAGTTTGTGCTCTTCAATGAAGTCTTCAACAACGTGCAGAGCTTTGACTTTCACCAGCAGGAGAAGAACTTCTTTTGTTTCATTACTGTAAAATAAAAACAAAATTGATATAGCGACACATTTATGTACCTGACTTAAGTACACTTTACGTTTATTAATTTTAAAAAGAGTCCGGTGTCTCTCCTTGGCCACTTGTCATCATATGACCTGGGCTACACTGGTCACTAACAGTACCCAACATCTAGTGCCTGGAACAGCAGAAGCGTTCCTCCACATTATGGACTCCATCTTTTGTTTTACATATATATATGCGACGAGAACATCCCTGAACGTGTCAAATATATGAGACTTAAGGAATTTAAGAAATATTTAACCCAAAGTATTCGGGGAAGTGCTTGAATCCCAAGGAAAGCCTTATTTACCTGTGGTTATTCTTGTGTAGCGTACGGGCACATCGCAGCAAGTGCTGACAGAAGTTCAGTAACTCGGGGAGAGTTGATCCACTTTTAAGATCTTGGAACCATCTTTCCGGGAGGCACGCAACCACCTGTTCACACAAAGAATATTTGGAAAAAGTTTAAAAAGAAAAGTTTTTCAATAGAACAAAGTCACATCACTTCTGACAGGGTCTTTTTGGCAGGCTCAGTCATTATTAGTAGTGTGTTTTTTCTTTGAAACTAAGACTGATTACCCCCACAAGTAGTAATTCTTAAGAACTTATGGACCAATATTTGCTCTAAAATACTTTTATGCATCAAGGTCAAAAAAAATTAAAAACATATTTTAAATGTTTATATTTTAAATTTTTTAAGTATTTCATCTTTGGTTTCAATCCCTTTTCATTAAAAAAAAAAAAAAANAAAGCTTTTAGCCTACACCATCTTCTAAATGTTATCTTTTACCTTATTACACTTTTCTATATTATCCAGCCCTGGTGGCGTGTTTAAGAGTTTCAGAAGGAGGTAACGATTCAGCAGCTTGCTCAGTCCCAAATCACGGACTGTATCTTCTTGTACAATCCCATCCCAAAGAAGAACATTGGAGAGCAGCTGCAGGAATGAAGAAACAGAGAATACATTTACTTGGTGGCTGGAGGGGTGCTAAAACACAATATTACAAGTTTTATATCAGACAAAGATAAAAAGATAATTTATGTCCATCCAATTTAAGTACCCGAAACCCAGGATTCACTCTTTCCAAACTTACTGTCGGTTAGCCACTAATAAGCTACATATAGTAAGTAACCTTATCAAGTAGGATAATTAATTTTACATGTGCATATGAACTGTACCCTAATATATATATAAGGCCCAAGTACAGAAGATGACTGTGCTTTATTCTGTTCACAGAAGAGCTAGCAGTCAAAACCTGAGAGCATGAGAGGGGAACACCTCTACCGTCCTCTGCTTCCTCTGAGGACTGAGTGACTCATATTCCTTTACATGTTTTGAGTCTAGATTATGACTGGTTTATTATTGATACTGCAAGCCAAATATTAAGATTTGACCCTACCTGCAGAGGGCCCAGGTGATTAGGAACCATAACGTAAGCTGTGCTATAGATTCTGTGCTATGCTACTTATAAAATTGTGCTACACTGATTCTGATTATAAAAATCCTGTGCTACTCTGATCATAAAATGCTATGCTAGGCTGATCATAAAATTCTGTTAAAAGAAATAAAGCTTTAATTGTACCTACAACTTAAGTGTCATCATCATTCTGCCCAGGATCCCCCCAAGAACCTGTCTGTGCCCATAGTGTTGAGTGACAGTGACTAACTAATACGATGTAAGGCCAACAGGCCTGGCTGACCCAGGAACCAGCAGGAACAGATGGTCAGATCAAAGTCTCCTGCAGAAGATGTACCAGTTGGGTAAACAGGAATGAACACCAGTTGGGTGTTCATTTATAGTTCACTCTTAAATCATCACATGCAGGTTGCACAGAGAACATATCCTTCACTGAGAAAAATGATTATCCGTTCTCATAAAAATGTATTAAACTCCCAGTAATCAGACTTGCCTGAAAATATATTTCCTGACTGAGTGCAAAAACATTTTTTCCACTAGAATGAATTTCAAAGAAAAAAAAAAAACAAAACACAGGTATATTTTCTCTACCTTAAGAGCTGACCAAAATCGTCTTTCTTGAAATTTTGAACATAGTGATGATTTGTCTTCCACAATGCTAGACATGGAAAGAAGGAAAAAATATGTAAAATAGGGTTTTATTTTTTTGTTTGCTTTTAAAAGATGATAAACGGACAATTGATCTTGTAGATACCAATGAATGTTAATTCTGGCAGTCTTTCAGCAGTGACAGCCACAACCAGAATAAAGGCCTAGGGAAATATCTGTCAATTTGAACCCATTATAATAAAACTACTATGAAATCATTTCCAGTAAAATTAGCAATTGGAAACACCTGTGTCTACATTTCATGGATTCAGATCAAAACAGCATTGCTTAGAACCAAACATCCTACACCAGTTTAGCAAAGCTTCTCTCCTAGCTGCATCTTAACCGCACATCTCCCAGACTCCTACTCATTCCCATCTTTGAAATACTGTCCAGTAACACGCATCAACAATATAAACCCTATTTTAGGAATGACAGGAGGAATCAGGGGACACATGTACGCGACACCAGACCACCTGAACTGACACAGGCACTCAAGTATAAGTTTCTACGCTAAAACCAGACTGTGGGCTTCATATACTGAAAAGCATTTGGTTACAGGAGCAAAAAAGTGCAAAACAGTGGAGTTACTCTTATTAGAAAGAGCTTATAAACACGAACAAGGGTCCATTACCTTTCCAAGGCATGGTTTTTCCATTACCTGTTAATGGTTATGATAATCATTAAAATGATTCATATACAATTAATAGTATTAATTGTTAATATAGCATTTCATCTACATCTGTGGGAACTGAAAAGAAGTTTAAGAAAGTTCTAGAGTCAGCTTACCTTTTAGGATACAAAGGAATAAAGACATCTTCCTCTACAGATTTCTTCATTCTTAGGACAACCATGTTCATCAAATCCTATTAAAAACAGAATTATTAACGTGTCCTCACAAGAAAGACTTCATCTTCCATTTATAGCAACTTGAGCAGTTATTTTGTTCATCTAGAAGTGCACTATGCTAATTAGAGCAAAGTAGTTGCCACTTGTATATAGTACATACTGAGACTATGAATATATTTAAAACAGTAGACAAATCACACCTCTAATTATCTATAGGGTTTGGATTTTTTTCTCAGATCAACTTATTTCCCTATGTGAGAACTCTTTAGGCATGTTAATTTGGTACATAGCAGGAAAACTGTACAGATTAACAACAAAAGAAGTTATGAACATAGAATTTCACAGTTTCTTATGAAGATCCTGTGCTAAAAAAAAAAAATCATCACAGCTAGGATAGTATGTGTTTTTAGGCAACATGTTTTTAGGTGTCATAGTTTGCCACCTACCTTTTTTTTAATTTAAAGTTCTGGATTACTTTACTTTCTGTACACACATTATCATGGTTTCAAGTCAGCAACCTTTGGAAGGCCCAGTTGGAAGGTATAAACATTTTCTTTAAAATATTTCTTTTCATACTCAGGGCCTAAACATCCACCCATTTCACCAGTTCTACACTAGATAAACCTCCAGATTTACATCAGAATAAAACCAGCATCAGGCTGAAGAAGGGCATGCTAGAGTGATTATGTATATAAAAGTAATTATTAAAAGATTGATAAGTTTACAAAGTAGCCTTTCTCCTAGTCATTTAACCTCTGGGGATTTAAAGATTTTCAAATTCTAGATCTGCTCTATAAATAAAAGTTTAAGGTGTTGAGCATTACTGGCATTTAAAGCTCAATTTTTTAAATATAATTAAATGCAAATCTGAAGTCTAACCATTGTTATTGCAGTGAAGCAAGATTAGATGTACAATCAGATTCTTGATAGGTAGAGGCAGAATTTTTCTAGGAACAGGAGCTAATTTCTGCCTCAAGAGCGTCACATCTCCCATCATTTTCAGTAACAAGAGCATCAGAGAGATGGAAGTTTAACTGTTCAATTTTCTTAATATAAAGTGACAAAACAAGTAAGTAGTCAGAACCGAACAACTTCAGGCCAATGTTCTAAGTGCCCACAAGAACACACACCATGGATGAAGTTCTCCCTTCCCCAATACCACAGGAGCTTTTACCTCTTTTGCTCGACTGCATTCATTTTTGGAAAGGACCTGTTTTTCAAACAGGTTTTTGCAAAGCTGTACAAGGTTCTTTGTCTGTGAAGTAGATAAAGGATCCCACACATTCTTTACAAATGCTGGGAGGAAAAAAAAAAAAAAGGGAATTTATTTCATTCATGATACGCAAATGGTTATTCACTCCAGCTTCAAGGCATTACAATGTAGCAGAACTAAACATACAAAAAGATCTCATTTAAAAAGAGGCTCCCTTAGCCCCACTCTGTGGAACTAGGTAATCACTACATCCTGGAGCACCATTATACAGCTAACATCATTTGACAGCAATCACTTATTTAAGGTTTGTTTAGCTAGCTGCAGTGAACATTTTCAAGACAATCTTACTATACCTGTAACTTTTGGAAGAATAGTTTTTTCAATTACTCTAAGCAAAACTTCTTTATCAGGATCATCATCCCTTTTTGATTCAGGTATGTTTTTGGCATCACTGAATTCTTCTATAGCTCTGAACCAGGGCATCTCTTCCAACTCTGTAAAATTCTGCTAAAAGATCATTCCTGTTAGTTGTTCAGCTGGTCAGGAGTGAGAAAAGCTCCATCCAATGATACCAGACCGCTTAATTTCAGATCCACCCGCATCACTGAATGGGCCAAACCAGAGGATGAGTAAAACTAGATTTAAAGCTACAATTAAAAGGGTGGGACTATTAAAGTGTCTCCAAAGAACTCAGGAGAAGAATTGTTTTTACATGTTGAAAAAAGGGGCTGAAGGTAAGGGAAAAGGAGAAAGTTAAGATTCCAACCACATGCTTCAGTTTCTGGGACCAACACAGTATCTTTCTATTAATTTCTAATGCATTGTGCCGTGTATAGAAAAAACATCTAAATTTTCACATTAATACATATTAAAATGGTTCATATACAAAAAGTGACTTGACAAGAAGAAATGGACCTTCTCCTTTTAGTTAACATACTTATCCCAAGCTCCAGAGTGCCCCTACAACCCACACAGAAGTTCCCATACAGAAGTCTTCCCTGAAAACAGCATGCCACTGCTCAGACACACTTTGGGCTGCCAGAAATACCCACAAGTCACCAATTAACAGGGACAAATAAGGCAGAAAAGGTATGTTCACAAAAGTTGGTATGGTCCAGAAACAGAACAGGCTTTACTGACGATAGCCTACTGCTTCAGTGTAATACCCAGAAGCACAGGGCTCACCAGTACGTTAATACACAAACACACATACGGTTTTTTAAGAAAAAGTCAGCTGATGCACCTACCTCAAGAGGATTCCAATTTATTAACTGAACTCTGATCAATGGATTTAATAGCTTAGGCAGGCAGAAACTGATATAAGCATCACAGTAAGAGTCAGGAAACTTCTCTTTCCATTCCTGGAATTTCAACAGGATTTTTCTGATGTCACAAAAATCTGCATGAACATCTTCAAAGATTTTCCTACTATCCTCTAAAACGTTATCTACGGATAATATTTATTGGAAATAAAAAGAAATAATCACAGAACTTATCGAGGCATACGCTGAAGAGTTTATGCATCATAAGAAACATCTGTATGATAACTGCATTTGTCATTTATCTTTGGCACATCTGACACTGAAACGGGTTTTAAAACCAGCTCTCTGGAAAACTCGGTTTCAGAAAAAAATAACAGTCAGAAGACCTAAAAAAAGGCAAGTTTCTTCACAGTCTATTCCACAGATTTGTACAGCCACTACGTTTCAAACTTTTTACCACAGTGATAAAATTTCACATATGAAAATCCTTCTGCTGTTATCTGGAGAAAAGCTATTATGCCTTTCCCTGCTCCTCTTCATCCACTCATTCAAGATAATTAAAACACCAACCTTTAACTCATTCCATCTTCATAAAACAAATTGATTATACAAAACACACTGTAGCATTGCATTGAGTACTGTCAGATCAGCTTTGGCACAATCTAAAAGGACTTACTTCCAGTTGAAACACTCATGTGCAATGCCACCACAACAAAACTCGTACCAAAAGAAGTCTACAACCATACACCTATTCTTCCCAAGTCAGCAGTCAGAACTGTCTGAATGCATTTCTTTTCTACCGTAATTAAGAATATTAACTCAAATGAAGTTATTTCTTCACCTTTCCCCCCCCCCAAAAAAAATCATTAAAAAACATCAGAAAGAGATTTTGTTCTAGGACATCACAGTGAGACTGGCACCAACCTCTGCTCTTCTGGAACTCGGTCGCCTCTGTCAGAGTCAGCTCATCATCGCTCGACATGCCTTCATGGTGATCAGCTTCTCCTGAACACTCTCTCACTTGCCGTCTGCAAGTCCTGTATATTGTAATGAACTCACATAGTTATTTTCCCCTTGTCTGCAGAAGAAAGCTTAGTGAAAAATAATCCGACTTCAAAAAATGTACTAAAATCAAGTTGCGAGAGTAACAGCCTAAGGAAACACAATCAAGGACCAATAGTAATTGTGTAACCATAAGGACAAACTGTGGAAGAACCAGAGGCTTTGGGAACAGACATAAACATCTCTGATCTCCCCTATGAACCATGTAATAACCTTCACTTCATCTCATTCCCTAACGAGGCTAGTAACTCATCCCACCTGGAACACTAAACATCTAGCATGATACTGGACACTGTCTCTGACAGTTTCGATGTATAGGAAACTGCTGAGTTCTCAGTCTGACATCTCAGCTCTGGATCACTTGTGCAACAGCCCACATAAAAATTGTGAGAGCACCCAAGTGCCAGTTGGGCTCAAAAAAACATTGCCATGACACCAAGAATCATAACAGGCTGCAAAGCCAATAGCTTGCATCTCTGCCACAGAAAAATTATATATGTTATGAAAGTTATATCTATAAATAATTTCATACACTTATTTACATCAACTAGCATACAGGTGAAATGCTTCAAGTGTAATTTTTTATTGTATCATTTTTCATCCACAAAATGCCAAAGTTCTTGCCACTTCGAAGTACAGTTATGAGTTGAAGCACCAATGCAACTGGAAAACTTTCAAAGCTCCCAATAACTTTGGAAAAAAATTCCGTAGCAGTCTCTGAATGCTATAATATCCAAAATGTAGTTTCTGGTCTACACTGATAGCAGGCGAGGGGCTAGATATTGCTTTGCTTCACTTGCTGCCGCCGCTGCCACCACCACCCCCAGCAGCAACAATACTGCCTGACTTTTTTTGCTATCTATACAATAATACAAAGATATATTTCTGTACAAGTTCATAATTTCACTTATTACAACAGGACAGAAAAAGCTTCTGTCATATAGTTTTTTAAATAGCCCCGCTTAAGACTTGTTAATTTAAAATAACAAGATCTCTTAACGTTCAGATTCAAATCAACATGAAAAGAATGTAATTAACAAATAGATGGTTTCCAAGTACTTTGAGCTTTGGAAAGCAAATACCTAGTTTTTGTATAATCACATTTAGTTACCCTACAGGTTTACATTCATCATTGCATAAATGACAGGCCAGTGTACAGTACATTTATCAGAGGTAATTATACATATACATAATACCTACCTTCGATGTTCACACATTTCCAGAAGCTGTGTCTTCTCATCACCTTCCAAACCACCGTTAGTTGGTTTGTCATTCCCACCTATCACAAGACAGAATCAGCCAAAAATAAAATGGTATGATTTTTAAGTTCCTATTTCCTCAATAAGGAAACACTGATTCTCCTTCTATTTTTCTTCATTTGGAACACAGCCAAAAAAAAAAAATCAGAACTCCTAATCAAAACTCTGACAGCCTCCAGAATAATGCAGAGTAAATATTACTTGTTAACTGCATATATTCAGATGTGGTTGTTGCCTCGTAGCAGTAGATGAAAAAGGTGAGTTTGATGACGCTCCAGTCAACGCTCACTGCTTCCCAATCCTGGAAAAGTAAGTTTGTGCCTTCCACAATAGGTTCTCAGCAGCGCAAAAGGCAAGTGTAGGGATCTACTATGTCAAAAGTGAAACCATGTAATAAGTTAGAATAACTTTCGAGGTTTGGTTCCAACATTGTAATGGAAGTTAAATCCCTGATTTACACTATTCAAAATGCATTTAGATATCAACATTCATCAGCTCCCCGCTGTCTCCTGTTACCCGAGTGGTCGCTGACTGTGCGACCCCAGTTACCCCTGCTCTGATGGAGACCAACACAGAAGTAGAAACTAGAAGCATTTTCTAGTTGGGCCATTCATTTGTAGCACTGTTAGCTGGCTGATATCTGCACAACATGCCAAAAAAGTGTACTACTACTGCAGTATTATCGTGTAAGAAAAGACAGTCTTTCCACTATATTAAACACAACTAGGAACATAAAAACAATTAAAAGTAGTGTTAAACATGCAAGTACAATCTCATTTGTGATGAGCTGCAAGTAAAATCATTTTAATGGCAACTATTATTATGGTATTCTTAACACTTGCTGTCAGTACGCTACACCATTTTACAAAATCATACAGGCTGCTAGCTTTCTCTAATCAGCAGTTTATCTTGTGTAGTGAGAAGACTGAATCTATATGATTAGTAGTTACCAGACTCTGGTGGTGCATCTGGCCTCCATCTGCTCCCAGCAGCTCCAAGCATATTGCTCTTAGCTTTGCCTAAACAGTTTAAAGGGTTTGGAAGTTGGGTTTGGGTTTTGTTTCCTTTTTGAACAGCGGCAGCTAAAGATTCACGTGGCATACAAACAATACGGTGGTGTGAAAAGAAAATATGAGATGAGGAAGTTGTAACACTTTTTCCTACAGTGACAAAAAACCAAAGCAGCACTCTCTTGTTTTCGATAAAACCCTTACAAAGAGGCTTCTTTCTTCATGCCCTTCTGTTCATATAAGTGTCACTTCCTAGTTTGAAATCTCCATTCTGAGCACATGCACAGCCTTAAAGACACTCACATAAGAGTGATGTTGCCAAGTAAACACACTGCTTTTTCATATATTCACAGAATCCTCCATCAGCAAGCTTTCTCCTACTTAAGACCCACTAGAAAACTGACTCCACATTTCTTTTTAAACATTGACGGGAAACTGCTGAGTTGAATAACTAAAAATTGACAAAGTACTTGGTCATGTTACCTTCAGTATTCAAACAGAGAAAAATAGTATCATGGGCCTTACTGAGGCAAGGATTTCAACTGAGGTACAGCAGAGCACACCTACTGACAATGGGAAGGGCAAAGGAGATCAAAGGTGAAAATTAAAGACTTCATCCAAAAAGTAACTGTATATTTCTGCTCAAAGAGTGAATGTTTCAATAAGAAAATAACTTCTAACTTCATACTAACTTGTCAGATGCTGAATATACTCAGATTCATTTTTCAGCTCATCTTGCCTTCGTTTCAATACTCTCATGGCTCGTTGCTGAAGAAGTACGTGTACAGTCAATTCTAGGTCGTTAATGTATTTCAGCTGAAATATAGTAAGCAGCAATCAGGTTTTCAATTAATTAAAATCCCAAAAGAATGAACAAAACCCAGCTTCCAAGGGTTTTCAGTATAGCCGTGAAATTAGAACCAAAATATTACAGAATACATTCCTGGTCATTGGAGTTTTTCAGGCTTTTTTGTAAGACTCAAACTAAATGCCAGTCATCACAGGACTACCTAAGAATTCATACAAAAGGTTCAATAGGACACTACTAGTGCACTTAGTTTGCTTTCAGTTTGATTTTGAGACACTAACCATTAAAGAAAATGTATTCATTAACTAACATTTGTTCTCTTTGAAGTTACGTAAAAAATATCACAATTGTGACACAATTAAGTGACATAAATTAGATTTGATAGCACTATCTATAGAGGATAAATCCAGTTTACTTTCACTGAGGCTAAACTTTAGGCAGGTCCTCCCCTTCTCCTCCCAGTCTTCATCTTTTTAAGTACCCAAGGTTTGCAGCTCAGGAAAGAGGTGCAGCTGATAACACAAATTCTCATGGAGTTCTACTAACTCAATCCTAGCTCGAACCTAACACGAGATTACATAACCCTGAGTAAAAACATTTCAAGATATCCCAAAAGTGAATTTAAGTACCACCTTTCATTCAACTTCAGTGCACTCTGGTGACTAGACCTGCAGAAAACTCACTCCAATAATATTTTGTTTTCATCTGACAGAATCTAGGCAAGATCACAGCTCAAGTCAGTATACCTATACTAGCTTGACCATCACTTCAGGTGAGGGTTGATTTGTTTTCCCTATATTTTGTTTTCTGTTATGTTGAAATTTCTGATAGGACTGTTTTTTAATAGAACGCTGTCCCTCATCATTTCCAAACAAAACCCCCTCATCTTTCATTGACAGAATGCACCTTTATCATCTAAAAAAAAACAAAGGAAGAGGAAAACATACATACTTTTTCATTCAAACAGTTTATCAAGTTTTCTACATATGTTTTCATGGCCCTGTAGAATTTGTAATTCTGAGCTGCATCTGAAGACTTCTCTAACTCCTGGACAGTCATCTTTGAACTTTCAATGTCCTCCATATATTTTTCATACTCCCTCTGGTGGGCACGGTGCACATCCTGCAATGATGTTATCCTAAAAAAGAAAAACCCAGACAACTAAAACTATTGCCAAGTTAGCAGCTGATGCATTCCAAAACATTTTTCCCCATTATAGTCACATATAAACTCTTTGCCTGTGCTACTAATAGTACTCGCATTTGACCTAAGCAGTGTTGAAAGATTTACCCATGCCAACATTTGCAGTAGTATGGGGTGTGGACAAGCATCATGCTTTGGAGACTCAAATGTCACTGTCAGTGATGCTTTCAAAACTGGCACCACATAATTTTACCTGGATCCCTCAATACACCGTGCTTCCCAAAAATATAAAAAGCCAAATTTTGTGATATCACATTAAATGGATTCTACCCAATGTAATCTGGGAAAAACTACAGCTCACGTCAGCATGTCTATACTAGTTTAACATAAGTTGCATGTATAGCAGTACCTATAAGCATCACCATGTGGTCACTACTAAATACAAACCAACTGAGGACTCCTGGTGCTACCAGGTGATAAAACTCAGGAACCTATGTCTACAGCTGTCACTAACTAATAAATAGGAAGCGCAGGAATATTTACATGTATTACAACTCTGCTTCCTCTTTTTTTTTTTCCCCTTCCCTCCTTACATATCCCAAACGGTTGCTCAGCTTGAGCAAGCCTGTAGCAGATCCAAGAAACAGACCACAACTCATTTCACTTCCCTGAAGCAGGGAACACTTTTCAATGAGAATAATTGAAGAAGCTATTGTTCTCTACTGTGCCACAAGTTAATAAAAAAAGCTATTTCAGCATTTATCAAGTTAAACACATCTATCAAGTTTACATCAAACAGGTTCCCCCTCCCCTTCTTGCTATCTCCTGAACAGGTCTCCCACTCTTCACAGCCTTATTCTCATTTTTCTTATTTAATTCTGTACATAAATTCCCACTTCACTGAACTCATCCTGTTCAGGTGATTAAGGCGAAGAAAATATACAATTCCACAAAAATATTTAGTCCAATTTAATTGCAGTTCTTTAAACAAGTTCTTACACAGCAACACATATAGAGAGAACTCAAGGCAAGTCCATAGCGCATACTGATGTTTCAGCTGTATAATGTTACTTGTCTAAACTTATCTGAACAGCTGCTTCTTGGTGCTCTGAGAGATGACAGAAGATGGCTTACCTTAGGATGCCTGACCCCAGCTGTCCTTCTTGCACACCCTCTTGGAGGTTCCCACCTCCATCCCAGAACACTTCAGCTGCACGTACAGCAGCTGAACTGCTAAAGGAAAGTCACAGCCTGGCACACGACTAGAGAAAAAAATCAAGGCAACTTCTAGTTTGCCTAAGCAGGCTGTAGAGAATTTACTGCTGCTTTAAGAAACACTGAGCTAATTTTGCAGCTGGTGTAAGAGCCACCATAAGAGGGCTAGGAATGCCAGCTCCACGTGCCCCCGGTGAAGTTTTGTTTGCTGGGCAAACGTAACATTGAACCAATGCTCCTGTCAAAAACTACCAGCAAGCATAAAGAGCTGCTGCCATTTAAATCAATTTACTCTCTAAAGTTCCAGTTGATAAAACACTCCTGAAAAGTCAAAATACTTCCCTACAACAAAGCATGGCCAGGTAAAATTAAAAATTTGTAGTACTCTACTGGACATGATAACAGGCATATTAACACATGAAATAACCTAAAAATCCTCCAATAGTCTAGAAAATGAATAGGACTTCAAAGCTGTCATCTCTCATTCTGTGAGAAAAACTCAGACAACTCAAAAGTTAAGTTCATGAGTAGGATTTACCTTTCAGTCAATCGCTTCTTCACAATTTCCAAGTTCACAGGTGGTAAAGAAACAGAGGGATCAAACTTTGGTTTAGCTGCCGGAGGTTTATGCAGGCAAGCATCATCGTAAGTTTCCTACAAGAATTTTAAGAGTTAATTTTTAATACACCATTTACACAAGTTTTCCTTCTGCAGCTCTATAGATCAACAAGATGTATCATTTGAATACACAAGGCATATGATATAAAGATACATATTTCAATCATCAAGTAAAGTACAGAAATGCTGTACAGAAAAGTACAACACAAAAGCAAGGCAAACAAAGTATAAAACACTGCATATATATGTTGTATAAAAACATATAGTGCATAAACATATAAACAGCAAAGTAATCCATAACTTAAGGTCCACTTAAGTTGCTGTCTTGGTCTGAAAATATTACTAGCTTTCAATAGTGCATAATGCTTCTAAACTGACAGCTGAGACCTCACTAGTATTAAGATTCTAAATATAAAAATGTAGAAATAAACTACAGCCAAGCGGTGATGACGATATCTGATTTTACTCATATCTTGCTTTTTAAAAACTATTTGAATATATTTACGATAAATTATTAGCCATCCATTAGTCATTTAATATTCCATTTTCTCATAGTAAACTTTCTGATTTCCTCCCCCCAATAAATATGAATGCTACCTTCTGACAAAGCCAGTGGACATTTTTCATTCTGACAAATCAGCTTAACTGTAATTATAACTAAAAAATGATTCCACTGAATTTTAGCTTTTAACTGAAAAGACACTTTGCATTCTAAATCAGTAGGAGTCTGTATATAAAAATCTAGCCAAAACACAATCAGTTGAAGCAATCAAGTCCATGACTAACAAGGTCTGCTAATAAAAATTTTTGCAGTTTCCTGAACAGCAGAAATTAAGTTTTCGAGAAATGAGTATGAGGACCTAAGAACACCAATCATACTGGATTTGAAATTCAGCAGCAGAAAGATGTAACTTTCTCCCAGTCCTCTAACTACTTCCATTTAACAGGAAGAAATTTCTACAATTGCCTATTCTGAAATAAAGAAATGGTTATTCAGACTTTCCTAGTTTGATCCAGAGGAGGTGATTTAAGCAAAAACCAAAAACTTACAGCTCATCAGAAGATACACAGTTTCTTTTTGCCAATTATTTACCAGAAAGAGACAGAATTCTGCTGAACTGTGAAAGAGCTCTCAGATTGCCACCCAACAGAAATTTGGCATAATAAAAGAATAATTTTTGCTTTGCAACTTTTTGACATCTGTAGTATTTGCAGACTCTTGCTTGCAAGATCACTTGCATGGCAGCAAAAAATAAAAATCAGGGTTCAGAATTTTATTCTCTGCTTTTCAGTCTTCCATCACACACAGGTAGACAATACCCCGCTTCTGAACAGCTGGACAGAGACTGCAGATTTTCATTATCACCTTCCTCTATTTCTAATTGCCTTTTTTCTGAAGAATTAGGGTGTAACTTCCTAGAAACCTCCCTAACGAGAGGGCAGGTAGGAGATATGACTGTACTCCAAAACAAGCTCTCTTGACAATGAGCAAAAAGCAACTTCCAGTGGTTAGGAAAGCATGTGTCACCTGGGAGAGTTTAACAGCTTTCTTTATTTGCTGTTCTTCCCACTTAATTTGTGCTTCATCTTCACTTGATTCATCACTCACAGACACTAGAAGTGAAAACAATCATTATTAGATGTAATTACATCCTGTAACTATTTTTCCTCTCCCATGTTCTCCTCCCTCTAAAGCAACAATGGTTCTCCCAACCGTTACGGGGAAGTGATACGCACAAAAACCAGCAAATTAAAAAACTGTAGATGGAGGACTCCCAAACTGAAAGGCAAGGAAAGCTTGGAAATGGCTAGTGGGATTTGTAGACTTCATACCAATATTAATTTCCCCAACATACTGTTTCTCAGAAACCTATTACTGCAGTATGAGGAGCAAAAATATCTCAAAGCAAAGTTGTGTATAATACATAGTTAGACTATAACAGTGACATTATACACAGCAAATCCTTCAGTGCTCTAAAATGTATGCTATACTATAGATACCAAAATATCTCTTTGGTATTAATTAGAATTGCAGAATCGGCTCATAGTTACACATTCCTTATAACCCTTATTCAAATAATAAAGAAAACCAGTCTACAACTATGGTAAACCAGTGCTTCATAAACACAACTGTAAGCAGCTCTAAGAGGAAAAAGAGCAATGGAAAAGCCACATGTGCTCTACGTGCAATAGGTTTGCTCAAGAGCTGGGTTGTTTGGTTTGGTTTTTTTTTCCCTTTTGAAGAACAGCCATAATATCAATGCAGGAAGAGCACTGGGAAGACCGGACCAGAAGCAGCAGGCAGGATTTAGAAAACTTCAGTGGGACGGTTTGTCTTAAAACACAGCAACTTCATTCACATTAAACTGTGCCTCCTACAAGGCAATTTTTTGCAGTCAACAAGGCCAAAAATAATTTTTAAATGTTTCTCAAAGCATCCTGTGCCACCACATTAGTCAGACCTAAACCAGTTTAGTGTCCCATATAAACATCAAACACCAGCTGTACAGCCTTTTCCCAAGACCTCTGAGGAACGAAGCCTTGCCCTGTGCTCACTCTTTACTGCACAAGTCCCATAGTCTTCCAGACATCAGTAAAACAAAGCCACAACGACTGGGAGAATTGGCACAAACTCACCCATGTGTTCAGTCATCCTCTGCCTAAGAGTTCTCATTTTAGGTACAAAATTGAGATTCCTCCTATCGGACTCATCTTCACTCTCTAAATCACTGCTTTCTCTTCTCCAGGAGACCTGACGACTGTCTGAAACATCCAGTGGAAGATAATCAGCCCGTGTCCTGGCTAAGTGACGTTTCCTTCGAGCAGCATCAATACAAGCTGCACTGGGGATATTGCCTGTATTGAAGAGAAAGAAAATCTAAACAAAAGAGAGAAAGCAACACTCTATATTGCTCCCATTGTCAATGATCACCACTGCTCAGGATCACTGTACAATTCTGTATATAGGACATGATGTTTTTCTACTATGCTTACCATGTCAAATATAAGGAGATGGAAAAGCATTCTTAAGAAATGGCTTTCAGTCTAAAATTAAAGCTCAAGACTTTTTTCTTTTAAATAAGTCACCGTTAGCCCATCCTCCTTTTCTCCATCTCCCCAATAGATCAGGGTTACTAAATTCAGTGAGTTCACAAAGAAATCCAAAGTTTACAAATCAGCACAAGTGAGGTTGTATTTTAATCTCATGAAGGAAGCTGTGTATCATTAAACAGAAATTTTTTGCTGCCTTTCTTCTGAAACCAATGGTCATAATTTCTGATCCATTTCCAAAATTAACACAGACATACAACAAACATCTGCAACCAAAAATATTGGGGAACCGTCATTATTCTTTCAGAAGGGTAGCAGTGACTCAACACAAACTAGATGCCTACACCTTATGTGATTTAAGCTGAGTGGGATTCATCTCACCTATCTCGTCATGTCCTTCAAACAAAGAGTGTTGTAAAATAGCTTCCTTGAAAAAAAAAAAAATCCAGGAAACTAACCTGGTGACAAATCCTTCCTCCTCTGTGGAGAGCTGGATTCATTTTCAGAGTCTGAGCTGTTGTAGTCCTCACTTCGTGAAGAATAACTTTCATCCTCCTTCTCCTCCTCTTCTTCACAAGCGGCTTTGGTGTTGTCAGTTCTAGGCTCCAACTGACAGATTTCTGTATTAGGGGGAAAAAAGTAAAATTCATTATTTCAGTTTCAGCTGCTAGAATCTGATGTCCCATAACTGGTTACCAGTAACTATTTACACCTTGCTGCGGCAAGGACTGGTCACTTAGCTATCTCCACCTGTCCTCCTTACTACACATCAAGTTTTCTGACATTCCAAGACAACCATTTACAAGCCAGTTCTAGTCTCAAATCAAAGCATCTGTGACAGTCCTAAACTAATATGTCTTTCTGAGACACAGAGCATATTTACATACACAAAAGCAACAGCTCCCAGACGACAACTGATTAATAGCCTGATAGCTCACAGCTTGTTTGGATTCATCTCCCTTGACTTTATAAACTGCATTTAGAAAGCACTTATTTCTTTTTTTTACGATTAACAATGAGGGAGTCCTTGTTTAAACTATTGTCCTGGTTTACACATGGTAGAAGGGGATAAAGTCCCTGTGGTGCATGAA
>RSEF01000003.1:93973978-93988233 GCA_003993805.1 Himantopus leucocephalus | reverse complement strand
TGACCACCACTTGTAGTCTACCCAATTTATGCTGAAGTTAAGACTTACATTACAAAAATATATGTCAATATTTTACAGTGGAAGACATGGTAAAGTGATATAGTTGTGAAGTGCTGATGCAGAAAGCAAGTAGTGGATTCATAATGGAAATGTGCTGGAATTATTGATTTGTATATAGCTGGAATAATTTGCTACAATTGTGGAAAAGCAAATAAAATATATGAATAACAATGAAACAANTAATTTCTGGTGAATTCCTACCAGCTATACAGTTGACTAATAAAGAATTTTGAAATATACTATAAAAGCAGAAATGTAAATATTCCCTGGTCGCAAATATTTGTGGTGTTAAAGTAAGGTTGTAAATATTTACTAGTTAATACATAGCAAGGGACCCCTCAAAATAGCCAGAGCAAATGGAAGTACTGAAGGAAGTCTAATGCTTATGTTACTTCTTGTGTGGTTTGGGTTGTTTGCTTTATTTTAATTATAAATTCATTCAAAGGATGATTAAAAAACTCCAGGAAAAAAAAGAACATAATGTCCAGCTGAACAGAAAAACTGAAATATTTGAAGATGCTGAATTAACTAAACATAGGATACCTAATTCTTTCCTCTTTTGAAAATCTCCCAAAGGCTTTCTTAGAGTATCTTGTATAATACAGTGCAATTTATGAATAAAAGGGTAATAATTATTATTTAATAGGTATGTATACTTTCCTTTATATTGTATGTGAAGATCTCTCTGCCTTATTTTCCCCTTGAGAATAAAGAAGATGTTTAAATGCATTATTTTTGGACTGACTGAAACGTTTCAAGCCACCACTTTTTGGATGATAGCAATATTTATAAACCTTATTAGAAAGTCTATTTATTTTACCTTTAAAATGCAAATGAATAAGCCATAAAACATTGGGAATTGGGTTCCTTTTTCCCCACATCACGTTTGTGCCCAATGTTTCACAGGAAAACAATAGAAATAAGACTAGGGTATTGCAGTAAATTCAAAAGAATCTATTTTGTAAAGCAAACTATCTCTATGTTTTATGTTTGGATAATAAATAATTTCATTATTGTATGAGCTTGTAATTCTGGTAGAATATGTACCTCACCAGAAGAATGTCTCTTAGGAAGAACTTATACATAATTAAGTATTATTATCTATTGACAAGGAATTAAGGAAGTTATGTCTAGCTCCTGTCATAGTTTTGGTAGATAATATATCCTTAATTTGGTGGGTTTATTCTTTTCACAGGTTACTTATGCAGGTGCACAGTGTAACCCACAACAATACTTCTGTTGGTTAACAAATGGAAGTTTCTGGAGAAAAATACCTTGATTTATTCCTTAAAAAAGGAACTGCAAAGATAAAATATATTATATTCTATATTGTTATCTCCTTTCTTAGTCCAAAGAAGAGCCATTTTTTCTGGGGCATCTAAAAATACTTGACAAGGTGCTGCATTATGAGTGCTGCAAGCTATGCTAATTAAAACTGTCTCATTTTTTGAGTCTCTTCGTTGGCAAGAGGAGTCTCTTCCTATATTCTTGGAATTTGGGGCAACCAGAATTCTGCTGTTTGTGAAAGACAGGTGTACTGTGCCACCTAAGATGAACTCTGCATAGTTACTTGAGGTCCTCTGTGCTCTAGAATGTGGCTTCTGGCCATGCTGTGCACTACATAAACGGCTCAAAATGTTTTCTTTAACTAATTGTATTTAAAAAGATTCAGTTTCTTTTCTTGACTGTTAACAGTACCAGAGAATAATAACCGATGACAGTGACTGCTCACCTACTTATTTTCAATAAAAAACAAAACTGTGATTTGCAATATTTTAAAACATTATGGAAAGAACAAATAATTTCCCAATTTACATATTTTACATATAGTCATACATTGGACATTTTCATTTTGGATACATCAGCAAATGTTAAGATAATTTTCTTCTGGTTCATAGTAAACTTTTAAATTTATAGTACATTTCTCAGATAAAAACAGAAGAAGTTTTAAATTAGTTCTCTCATTTTGTTCACAGTTCATTTAAAACATCAGTCGTTATCTTTCCTTTGAAAAAATCATGCAATATGGCACAGATATTGAACAATTGAACCTCCTGAAGCATGGTCTATGCCTCTAAACGTTACAAAGTTGTACTATTGCTCCCACATGAAATTCCTCATGAGAACAGTGTTGAATAACATAAACAGGTAGATAAAACCACAACACTTGACATTCCAGCTATAAAAAGATAATATTAAATGCCTGCTGGCATGCAAAACACCATTTTAAAGAAAACTGAATAAAATACCTCAGTTGTTACTATTTCTTAATAAAAACCAAGGTGTTTCTTGAAAACTGTTTTCCATTCGTAGGGTTTCCAAGAGGAAAATACATGTAAAAGAGCTGTCCCTCAAGAAGTGAGGTGCTGCGGAAAATTGTTGCATAATATGCAGCCAAATTTTCTGAACTTCTTGTTTCTCTTCTCTAATTGGATTTTCTTGCTTATTAGATCCTCATTTCCATAAGTAAACATTTATCAAATTAACACAGTAGTAAAAAGTGAAGGTAAGAACCACTGTTGTTCTGCTTCCTAGAATGTCTCCAGCTTCTTTTCTAATATACTTTACTAGTGATTTTCAAAACTATTACTCCTGTTTTGTTGTAATTTGAATCAATGGCTATATCATCAGAAGGCAAAAAAACCCCTAAACTCAAAATGCACGGTCTTCTCCCCTGCATAAAATCGTGGTCGCTAGGTGCTTGACCATCTAAATATATAATGTTGAATCTTTCTTTTAGGTTCATAGTTTGAATATAAAAGGTTGTATGATAATGTAGGAAACCTTATTTACCCCTCCTGGTATGATAAAATCATATAAGGCCTTGTCTGAATTTCCTCCAAATAGTAGGAAACAATTTCCTACACCATCACATTATTTGACTTTATGTAAAGTTATATAATACTAATGAATCATAATCACTGTTATCAAATTGACAAGCATGCTCAGGTCTTATTTTTTTATTGTTTCTGATGAGGAATTTTCAGTTTAGAACAAAATTTCATATGATCTGTTCTGAAAAGCATAGCGTAAAAATTTACCTTTAATCCCATTTTCCTTTCCATTTCAGGTCATCAAAATGTTACACTACTTTTTTCGTGACATCTGTTTTAAACTGGTTCACTACAACCATTAATTATTTTTTACTTCCTCACAACAACATGATACCATTATTACTGCTTATCTATAGAGTGGGATTTTGATTGACATATGATAAATTGCCTGTCCATACAACAGTAAAGTTAAAACAAAACAATGCATTATTAACTTCTGTGCTATAATTATGTCCAAGTCTACACTGTGGAAAATAGTAAGCGATCGGGCAACTGAAGAAGGTATCATAGAGTGAACATGAGGGAACTGAATTAAGATTTTAAAGAACTGGAATTCGGTCATTTTCTAATCCTGCAGTGCTTCACCTAGCAGTCTTATGACAGCGTTTTTATTGTATAGTGTGTGAATATTAATGTATATATCAGAAGTACAGAGAAGTTTATTGTATGGCTGCTGAGGCTACATAAAGCTCTTAGGTGCTAAAACTATCAACTTGCACTCATCAATGCTTTTTCTTCATGGTTAGTTTGAAAAAAAAAATGACAACATTTCTGATTTGAGAGAACCTGCCCTTCTCCTTTCTGTGTTCTGCTACTAAAAGGCACGTAAATCTTGTGTAGTGGAAAAAAAAAAGTTAAAATAAATTGCAGTGCTATTAAAAGAATAGATGGATAGTTATTTCCAGTCATGATGGTTTCAGTTCAATGACAGAGTTAAGCAATGACTTGCCTTAAACAAGCGTAGTCCAACAAAACTATGACTCTCTTTAAAGCTAGACACAGATTTAAAGCCATGTTTAATTATATATATAAAGTCAAATACTGAATATGTCCTTTTATAGACAAGACAAATTCAGCTATTAAATTCCAAAAGACAGTGAGTATTTTTTGTCCATTTTTATATTTCCTTGTCCTGATAACAATATGGAAATAATCTCTGGTTTAGGAAAGAAAAATTGCTATGACAATGAAATAAGAACAGTGAAATGCAGAAGCTGAATTTAAGAAGAAAAACTTGAATAAATATGAATAACATATTATCCTAAGTTACTTGAGCTTTCTTTACACAGCCTTAACATCGATAATAAGGATTAGGTACCATTTTGTAAGTCAGCTCCCAATTACAGCCTCAGAGTAATAGGAGATAATTTCAGAAGAAGGGGAGAAAACAACATAAATCTCCTAACATTTTTATTTATTTAATAATAATTTTTTTATATTCACTGTCTAAGACTGTGGATGTCCAGTCCATAAACAAAAAATTCAGTTTGTAGATTATACAATATAATGAGACCTTTCCTGTAAACTTGCAGAACTAACTCTTCACTAGAACTAACTCCTGTGGCAGGGGTTTCAGCTAATTGGGCCATGCTGATAGAATGCATATGCACATTTGCAGAAGCTCAGCTGGTGGGCAGTAGCTTGTTAAACCACCAGCGCTCAATTACATTTGTCCATGTTGGAGCCTAGATGCAAACCCATTCATTTCTGAATCTGAGGCATAAGATTCTAGTGTCTGCTTGCTTCTCGTGTCACCTCACCCTGACAATTTTAAACCATAACCCTCGGTGACTAGAGCGGCAAAGAATTTGTTTAAAGTATGAGACTGGATGAAAAGAGAATATAAGGAATACAGAGCAACAAGCAACCAGAAGATACCCCAGTTTTTGAAACGAGGTGCTAGACAAAGCATCTGCAATCTCAAAAAACTGCTAGTTGCTGTTGCTGAAATTAAAAGCAAGGTGTAGATGCTTCAGTCAGAAAGGCCCAGTTAAGGGTAGATTTCCAGGTGCAGCAAGCTGGGATATGTCCACTGTAAGGAATTCAACCAAAACCGTGTGCCTGGGGCAATGAACAGAATATTGGCCAGATTGGAAAATTAAGAATAATGCCTACAAACAAACTAAAATACAATCTTATCTTTAAATGATCTTAAGCTAATGAACAGTGTCTGATAAAATGTTTTTGTTTCTTTTCAAAGAAAGAGTCCAGATTATTTACAGTAAATCAGTAATAAATAAAGGCCAGTGATCTAGACGCACAGAATTTTGAGGAACCCAGGGATACTAGAAGAAAGGGAGAAAAGTCACAGGATTTTGGTATTGAATGCAGGACAAAATAGACTTCATGTGAAAATCTACATGTTGTAGTATGAGTAATACAGTGTATATTTTTTAAGTTAGGCTAATTAAGCTTTGATATGATGGGGATATTCCCTTACTGGTGATTTATAAATCAAAAAGTTGCTTACCAAAATGATGTGATCTAGTCAAGACAAAAGCTAATTCATATACTCAATGTCTGGGACAATAGAATATAATTAGTTATTAATCAACTACAGTAACGAATGTCAGTCATGTGGTTTTTAGAAATGGTTTGCGTGTTTACACATCATACTAGAGCATGCTTTGTAAGTACCCAAGATGGAGATCTGTATTAGGAATGTCCACAGAGTACTCTAGTACCCTACTGTGTGCTTATGATGTTGTGGTGTGTCTCTCTGCTTGTCAGCTCCTCTCAGTGCTCTTAATAGCTAAGAGAGACCTCTGAAAGGTGTAAGGACGGCAGGAAAAGATTGGGCATTTTGAAAACACATCTTGAAATTCTTCAGTTTAGTGGGAAATAACTTTGCATTATTAATCAAGGGTTTGTACACATTTACTTGTACTTATTTACTTAAATATTTACATCATGTATAGCACGGACAAGATAATAGATTTTATAGTTCAATGAAAGACGAATCCATAAAGAGCAAAATATCATTTACACTTTCATAGAAATCTGAACCCTGGATGCATGAAATTGCATGTGCCATAAGAAGCCACAACACACAGCTGGAAGGCTCTGAAGAAAATTTCTATTATGACCAATCACTTAAATACAATACCTGTGGACTTATGGAGAGAAGTGTGGTTCCAAATTAGAATTCCATAAGATACCTAAAAAGAGGAAAGCAATTTTGAAGCAAAAATCTTTAAGTGATGCAGCACATAATATTGTAGAATTTTTAGGAATGAAGAAAAATATGATCTCAGATATTCCAGGAGGACAAGTTTCTCAGGTTTAACAGAAAGAGGCCATAGTTCTTTGTTTTTCTCTTGTAAAATTCTGCCTTTAAAAAATAATGACAGTCCTAAATTTGAGCTAAATCCTCTGTCATTGAAGAAAAAGGTCAGCTCTGGGTACCGTCATCACTGACTTAGCAAGGCTTAGCGCTCAGTAAGGACTGTGGTCAGAGCAAACCTCTGCTGCTGAAATCAGAATATCAGCAATACTTGTGGCAAAGTTTTTCCCTTAAGTATGACCATTCAGGCTACAGGCATTGTTTCAAAACCAGATGTCAGGGTCCTTACACAGACAGGCTTCCACAGTCCCTGGGATTTGGAAAGTGGCTTTCTGCAAGATAATGAAAATTGTAGGGTGCTCAGGGTGGCGATAAGAAGGAGCCAGACTTCCTACAAAAATCCTCTGGCATCATTAACCCAGTGTAAAGTGGATGTCTCTTAAAATAGACCTGTTCTTCCCTGCTTAGGACGTAGAGAAGAAATGAAAACGTTACTCACAGAAGAGCGAAGAGATATTCAGAGGAAGGCACTGCCACAGGGGAAAAAAAAAAAAAGGCTAAACAAGATATGAAGATGCCACATAATCAGAACTGAGCCGACCTTTCCCCTTCTGCTTCTTTATAGGTGAATGAGTAGGATGATATCCAACATAAATATGTTAAAGACAAAATAAAGCAAGTGTCTTGCCCCAGTAATCTAAGTGAAGAGAAACAGGGCCAGGAAATTTGTGAACACAGTTTGAAGAGTTTTGAGACATATACCTGGAAGGCAGACACACAGACTTGGAGGAAAAAAGACATTTGCTGAAGGGCAAGTCCCAAAATCTTTACGTGTCATAACAGCTTTTCAAATATTTTATTTAGATTAAAAATGTAGGGTTTTCAATCTGTACATTCTCTCTACGGGATTCAAAAAAACCCCTAAAAGATAATAAACAAATAGCTTAGTTAGCAACAATAAGACAAGCTTGAGATACATTTAAAAAGAAAAACTTTAATGTACAACTACCTTTTAAAATGTTCAGAAACACCAGTAATTTATTAATCATTGTAAGAACATAAAAATGTTGTACTATTTCCAGCAGTGGCCAGAATTAGATTTCTAGGAAAGATTATCAAAAAAAAACCAGTAGATACAGCACTGTATCTTCAAAATATTCTCTTAATTATCACTACTTTGCAGTCAGGAACTTGCTGAAACAGACATAATAGCATAGCTGTGATGTACAGCCATATCTGTTCCTTAAAGTTTAAGTATATGCCAGTAACTGGCCTGAAACTTCTGAGTTTTAATTTTGGGGAAAAAAATAATGAAATTGTTCTGAGCAAATTTTCTTAAAGTCGATTCTTTTATCTACTGTGACTGAATTCAGTCCTTCATTGTTTTACTTCTGTAGAGATGACCTTCTGTTAAAACTAAATCTATTTCAGGTCTTAAAGGTTGTGAACTTGTACAGGAAAACTGAGAAGACCTAACCTTAAGTCTTGGGAGGTAAGTGAAAATGGAGTTCATCTGAGAGTGCTGTTAAATAATAGATAAAGAAAACCAAGTTTTGGCAGGGAGACCAGAGTAATCATCCCTGAGAAATAAATGAAAAAAGAAATAAAGTTGTCGGGGAGAAGGGACAAACTTCACGGAGATGCAGATTAGAAGAAATGTTTTCTTCAGAAACAGAAGAAAAAGAAACTATGAGATGCTTCATAGTGGCCAGCCTGGAAAAATCCTGTGCTTGCTGAGCTGCTCAGAAGTAGGGACAGTTCTTCCTCTGAAGTCGGAAACAATGCAGATTGTAGCTGTGCGATGTCTAGCCATTGGAATAGTGTCCAGCTATGTTAGAGATCTCTTAGAATCTGATTCTCTCAGCATCTGTAGTAACATATTATTCGTTAGAAGTAGTGATGATATGATTCAGTCTCTACTGATCAGTACAAAGTATCCCCTCGTATTTCTTACAAAAGTAAGGGTCCATGACTCTATAAATATTCAAATTCATAGTACCATCCAAAGGATTCATAGTGATATCTGGAAAAAGAAAATTCCTGCATTGGCAAGTAAAAATGAAGAATGGCAGGGGTAACTTGAGGACAAGGAATAGATCAGTTACCCTTATGTACAGTGAAATTTAAGGAAATTTTTCCAAGGAGCTTTGAAGACATGAAGAAAAGTTTACACTGTATTTTACATGACAACTCAAAAGCTGACAGGAAAGTAATAAAAGTCAGTGTGCTGTAAACCATCTATTCTCCCCAGCTTGTTTACGTGTATAAATAATATGTATGTATATGTAAACACCCACAAAAGTTAATCCATCATTACATTAATTAATTAACTTTGCATGTATATGCATATATGCATCTAAAACTCCATTTCGTATTTTGGATTGGTATAAGTCATGTGAGCCCTGGATATTTAGTGGCCACTCAAGTAACAATTTTTAAAAAAGAAGTCTGCTGACAAGTTAAAATTTTCACAGCTACTATAGGAAAACCTGCAGTTTTCCAACTGCAGAAAACCAGAAATTTCAGAAACTGAGTGTGTTTTGTTATCAGCGCTAAAAGACTTTTGTGACAGAATTAGTTGAAAATGGTTCTTTTAGGTTTGTTGAGGTAATTGGAAGCATTTTTACCCTATTTTTCAGGCTAGTTTTTAGCGCAGGTGGTCAAACCAGGAAAAGGTAAGGGCTCAGGACCAGTGTCATTTCTTGACTTTCTTAGCTTTCCTCTCCAGAATTAAGATGAACTGTGCTACAGAGAATTACTGGCAGTGAGGGAAAAATTAGAATCTCGGCTATGCAGTACTGTAATTCTCTGAAATGAGTCACTGTCCCTTAGGCAGCTTTTAACACCCTTTCAAGCTTTGTTTGGTTTTCAGTTCTAGAAGAAAGATACTAATTTGCTTAGCTTGTACAGAAGACTGACCCTAATATTTCTTATATAACGATTGATTAGTGCCAGTATTGTACACAAGTGAGTCTTTTTGATTTTTTTTTTATTTTCTTTTATTTATTCTCAGAAGAAAGAGGAACCAAAAAGTTTGTAGACCAAACTAGAAAGCCTCGCTTTCTTTTCCCCTACAACCTTGAAAGACTTTAAGTCTGCTTTGACACGGAAGTTGAGAGGAATTTCACTTGAAAGAATCATTATTGAATCTATTTACTTTTGTGTAAGTAGGCTGACATGATTGTAGCTAAGTTTCCATGTTGAATGTGAGGTTGCAAAAGGAATTTTTGAAATATTATTTAACGACGTCAGAGAATGGGTCATAATTTTAAAAACAGTGATATAATACAAAGATTTTGATTACAACTTCAGTTCTTTTTTCTTTTTCTCTTTGTCAAATAGTTGTTGCTTGACAACTATTTTGGCTGATAAATCACAAATGCCCTATAATTATAAATCCTTTCTATACCACATTAGTTTATATGGACACAAGTAGCACAAAATTAAAGATTAGCCTTATAACTAAAAGCCTTGGTCATCTAACTGCTAAGGAATCTAGTGCCTCACTCAAAAGGTATTGTCTCTATTAAACTCCGTATTGATTTCTTAGATAACAGAACTTTCTGAACTGCCTTGGGAATGATTCAAAGATTCTTGAAGTGAATGGGTAGCCTTTTTAATTACAAAAGCAAACTAGTTAAACCTCTTCCTACAACTTACAAACTATCTTAAAACCTTTATTTACAAAATCAGTCATTACGCCGTAAGAATTTGGTCTAACTTAAAGACTTACTTGGGTAGATTTTATGTATGGAACCTCTGAGATTCACATATAAATTGTGTATTCATCTGTCTTAATACCAACAATAACAGCAGTAGAGTTAATATAGAAATCGTTAAAACAGAAATTGCTTTCTTCTAGCTTGTTTTTCATCATCTGGATTTAGTTCTAACAGTTAAAAGAAAGAAAATACGCTTGAGTAAGAGTAAACATTAGAAAGCTACTCAATACTTGCAGTTCTTGCTTTAATTATGAACACAAAACCAAGAACTATGTTGCAGATAAGTTAAAGATTTTTTCAGTCAAAAACCACTTGCTGTTATTTGCTTAGATACCACAGCGGTGAACTGCATTTAATTTAGGGAATAACAAAATAGCTTTATTTTT
Source organism: Himantopus leucocephalus (assembly GCA_003993805.1). Taxonomy (NCBI): domain Eukaryota; kingdom Metazoa; phylum Chordata; class Aves; order Charadriiformes; family Recurvirostridae; genus Himantopus; species Himantopus leucocephalus. Next base: position 93,977,948 of record RSEF01000003.1, on the reverse strand, counting down.
TATCTACAAATACTGCTACCTGCTACCTTTCTCATGAAGATTATTTTCTTTTCCATTTGAATGGGGTTTTTTGTGCAAGGTGACTGGTTTCTTTAGAACATTACAGGGATCTCATTCTTTAGAATTAAGAGTTTCTTTAAAATTTGCTAAGAACAATACTGATTTTAAAGAAAAGAAAACTGAACAAAACTGACATTAGTGGATGACTTTTGGAAAACACAGAACTTTTGCATTTAGAAAAGTGTAGTTTTTGCTGCCTTTACTTAGAGTCATGACACCGAAGTGTGGAATAGATACATTTAACTGCAGCACATCAAGGAAATAATGGGAAAACTGTTGACTTTGACTATATGGAATATCTCTTACACACAGAAAAAGTTCTTTAGGAAATCTGGGTACAAATCAAAACCAGAACTCAACTAGGCTATGAATACTATTTTTTTTGTGAAAGAACAGATTTATATACTAATCTATTACTTGCATATGTAGGTAAGAAAAAAATCTAGAAGTTTTATTTATTAAGAATACACAAGAATAACAGTTAACACTTGAAAATAGTTTAGTGTGTGCAGAAAGGATCATACAGCACCTGTGTTTTATTTTTAGTGACACAAAATATTCTTTATTTTGTAAAAGTAAAAGATCAAAATTATATTCAAGTTGCTACTGGTCTTTTCCTCAATAGCATGAGTACACTAACGGAATTTATTATTCACTGTCCAGTCAGAAAAGCAACATAGAGCTGTTTTGAGTAGAGTTTATGATAGGGCACTGAACAGGCAGTCTACACAATAATGAAAAATCTATAAATATTAAGATAATGTATTATTTAAAATTATATTATGTCCAGTTTCTAGTAGAATCAGCATAATAACTTATTAAGTAGGTACATAATGGAATTAATTTGTCTATTCATTGTAGCTATAATACCTGATTTGTAAATAAATAAGGTAAATAATCAAAATTTTACACAATTAATTTACTTTTGAACAATGCTAAAAGACATTTGATACTTAGATTCTGTGAAAAGGCATGAAATAAACAGATTTTTAAAAAAAGCAATGCAGTTTATTTGAAATATAAGTAGACTAAAAAAAATAAAATAGTTCCTTTGTGCTTCCTCAGGAACAAGTTAGTCATTTATGCCATATAATAACATTTCTTTGTGCAAATCTTTTTATTAAACCTAAAAGATCATGTGATTTTATGCATTTGCTATAATAGCGCATAAAAATAAAAGTAAGTCTAGCAACCTCTTCCCTTTTACAAACACATTAATTTTTTTAAAACAAATTACATTTGGAATTTCATCTAGAAGTTGTGCAAGTTTTGCAATATTGTCTAAATCACTTTTAAATTCTTACATACTGAAAATGGTCAAGGTGGTGGTATGTATGTGATGAAAAAGGTTTGTTGTCCAATGCCTATTTTTACAAAAGTTCTTCCCCGTTGAAGATGCTCAACTTCTCTTTGTGGAAGTAAAGTGGCATTTTCTGCTAGTGGGAGAAATAATCATACAGAAACTACATCTCAAGTACTTTGAACATGAGAAACTTTAACAAAGAGCAAAACCCATATATTACACAAACCAAGAAGACCTCTTTGTGACAAAATATTCAGTACTTTTGGAAAGTTCAGATAAACGGTGGCGACCTATATGGCAGGTCGTGGGAAACTAGAGCTTAAAGACAATGAAGAGGAGCTGACTATGTCTAAAAGTATAGAAGTAAGAGTTCTTCAGAAGGAAGAAAAGATGGCTGAAGCAGATTCAGATGACATAAACTGCAGGAAGAGCACGTGTCCCCTAGCTCCTATTATAAAAACTGGTTGAGAATGTTAAGTAGATTATTGGAGGGCCCAGCTCCCTTTCTCGGTTAATACAGCATGTTATTTCTCATTTCCTCAAAGGCAATATATAATATATCTCACAACTTCAAGAATTGAATCAGAAATATTTAGTTGTGTCTTTAAAACCACTGTATAAATTCTTTGGGCAGAAAGAAAAAAAGTCTGTGTTACTTGTGGTGATTTCTACTGCAATAGTTAACAATGACTTCCACATATTACATTTTAAAAAGTAGATATTTTATAACCTATATTTGTTTTTCATAAGTTCATATTTACCTCCCTACATCATATCAAATGTCAAAGTACATAAGCTTTGTAGTATGTTTACTGACAAGTAGATGTCTCTTCTATAACAAATTCTAACAACTAGGAAACCTAAACTAATAAGAACTTATTTTTCAGATTTTTTTTCTAGTTATTGTTATTTGGTATACATTACATGGTCCTTTTAAAGAATTAGGATGCAGTATAAAAATAAAATTAATTTTTACAAAATATCTCATTTGAAATGTTTAATGCTACTATAGTTCAACTATCTCTAAGGGCTCAGATAGATAATACATGTTGTATTAGCAGGTTTAGTATAGCTTCTGTAGACAAGTAAGGTTACAAAAACAGTGAAGCAGACACAAACAAAACATGTTTCCATTTTTAACATTTAAGAAACTGGAACATGTTTAAAAACTCTTTTGGTTCCTAAATCCAGTTAGTATAACAATGGATAAATCTTAGTATTTAATTTGCTTTAAAGAAATTAAGGCCAAGGTAATATTTTGACTGCAAATTTACCTTCTATTCCAAACCTTCAAGCACATCTTAAATCAACTCCTATATTTTCACCATCAACTGTAGTATTTTTGATGCAAGCAACTGCAATTATAGAATTTATGTATCTAAATGTTTTGATTCACTGTTGTTATATTTGTATAAATAGAACTAAATATAGATACCTTTTAAGAAAACATAAGCAATTAGTATTAAACATACAAAGTGGTATTAAGTTAAATTTTGGAATTAAAAACATTGCATATGATAATAAGGAATGTGACATTCTCCAAGATGTCCTTTATTTCAGAATAGTTACGACTAATTTTATAATATTGTATAATGACATTGTATAAAAGAAATGTTCGCATAATATTGACCATATCTGAGATCTACTTCTCATCAACAAGAACAAAGGAGACCAAGAGCTGAATTCAGGTGCCCACATGTAGGCATCAGTTCCCTTTGAGAAAACCTTGGATGTGAGACATCTATACTGCATTCACAGATAGGTCACAGACCTACTAACCCTTCTGGATTGGCAGCTAGAGGTCAATCAGGTAACCATAAGACATCTCAAAGGACACCAGAAGTCTACATGTTCCCAACTGAAAAACTGTATAACTCTCTTGCTTATAGGAGCAATCTGTTAAAGAGGGAAAATGGATACTGATGCATAGTGTTAATCAAGTATATAGTATATTCAGTGACGACTTTGTCATAACCTGCATATCTAGAAAGTGAGAAGATTAAACTTTATACAGAAACATCCTATTTTGAGGACGTGTAAAGATCTGGTAAGATTGCACTTGTACTTCTGGAAGGACAAGAACCTTCATTAGCGTCTTGACTCCCTTAGATGGAGGTATTAAAGCAGACTGGGATTGTTTCTTCTTCCGTACAGTTGACAGCCTATTAGGCAATTGAATAAGCTAGAGACTCTGAAAGGATGCAATAGCAGAACTATGAAATAGTGTTGAGCTTCTGGACACACTGAAACTCAAAAAGCAGGATGCTTTTTTATGCTTTCTCTAGAACTGGATCCGTCAACTCTGGTCCTGAAGCAGAAGGGTACATAACATGAACAATGCAGACCAAAGTGATGAAAGAGGAGTAAATTGAATGCTGCAGGCTTATTAAATAAAGGCACTCATTCAGCACCATCTGGTCTAACTAATTTGCATATACGAAGATTAGCAAAGTAGAGGATTTCTTGTCTTTTTCCTGTTATTAGCTTTCTAGGGGAGAACATGATATTATAAAGAATGACAGATAAGTTTCCCCCTCTTCCTTTACTCCTTGCTAGAGAGAATTTTACCACTTTAGCATAATTTTACAATACTTCACTCCACTTTAG
>RSEF01000003.1:93962293-93972978 GCA_003993805.1 Himantopus leucocephalus | reverse complement strand
ACCGATATGGTCTTTAATCTGAGCTGGTTTGAAGTAGCAGTGTGATTTGTAGATTTGTAGATTTGATTTGTAGAAGAATACCTTTACAACAAAACAACACATTGGTCAATCTATAACAATGCACTAATTATACTCAGAATTTTAAAATGTTATTACTTACACAAATAATTATCACAAACCAATTTTCAAAAATATTTTTTCTGGTATTCACAATGACATCAGTATCCATGCTGATAACAATGATTGCTTATAGTAATAACTCACAAAATTGTCTGTAATTCAAAGTAGCTCATATGTGTAGACATTGTTATTTACCCAAATTACCTTTCCTTTCCATCTCCACTACCATCGAGTTTTTTCTCTGCCTGAAACCCAGAAACACTTTCTCATGTCTTTTCATCAACTGATGCAGTCTTTTTCCATTGAGTTTGATTACATGGCAAAGAGGAAATCTGAGCAGGCTGCAGGGAGGAACTTTTTGCAATGGGTTCTGAGGTCAGATCTCTCCTGCTAAACTGTCCTTCCCAAATTTCAGAAAAGGAGAAATTTCTCACAGTCTTTCAAATGTGACAGATGTTGGTCCTTAGTATTTTGGGGTATAAGTCAAGGTGGAAGAGCTAGGCAACAGAATAAGAACATCAAGAAGGCTGCAACTATGCAGGAGCTTCAGTGAAGCAAAAGTTGAAAGATGACTAACATCTAAAAGTACTGAGTGCTAAAATCCATGGTAGACATTCTGATTTTATTTAACCAACCCAGCTTTGACAAGTGGGTGTGTAACTCATTGTCACCTATCTGAGTTACTAACTGATTTTTTGTTTACTTTTTAAATGTAATGATATATTAACATACCATTGTAATAGCTTATACATAAGAACAAATATGTTCACCCTTAAAGAAAACAATGAACTATCTAAAACAATGAACTGTTATTCAATAGCTCCAATCTTAACATCTCCATCTGTTTTACAAATGTTAGCTAATTAAACCTCATTTACACCCAGATGAAATCTTTCTTCTTGACAATATATCTAATGTGAAAATATATATTCTGTACATAAACTCCTTGATTCACATATAACTCTTTTAAATGAAGTTTTTACATTGCATTTGCTATACAATATTTTAAAGAAGAAAGCCACAAGACTAACTGAAAGAGATAATTTTATGTCTATTAAAACTTTGAGATCACTCTCAAATATACAATGATCGGAGTATTTGTGGCCTCTTGATTCACCTGTGTGACAATACCCTTTCATTGGTGCCGTTGGAAGATTTACGCAACACATCAGATGTCCTAACATTACTGGGTTTTTCACTTAAGTAACCAGTCAATACTAATCAAAAGTTATAAGTAGACCTGTATCATAATACTGTGTTAAATAAATGAGATATTGCATAAAACATCTCCAATATAAGCTGATAAAGTTGTTTATTAACATACATACAGATATTTGTTTGTTTCTCTTTTAAAAATATTTTTTTTTCTTTCCAAAAAGAAAAGTCTTACAGAATGTTTTACCAGATTTATCTATGGCTGAAGCACACTGCTTTAAAATAAGAGTGTGTACTATGCATTTAAGAACACAAGTTACCTCTTGACCTTACTGAGAACCGTAATCCTGCATGAGTTTACTGCTACGTTTTACTGGGGAAAGAATATGAACTAGTCTTATTTGTAAAGGTGCTCTGTTAATGGCTTGTGGTTAGTCTAGTGACTTCAGCTGATTTTCATTTGTTAGTTTGCAAAATAAGAGGGCTAAAAAGTCTTCTATATAATTATCTATGTATGCAGTAAAATAATCTTATCCAAGAAGAAATTAAGAAGATAGAAAAGTGACTTGGTATTGACAAATGTGTATTTGGGAGAACAGATTCCTTATTTAAATACCATTTTAAAATATTTAAATGAAAAGGATTAGAAAAAGGTGAAGAACAGTTACTGTTAGCCAATCAGAAAAATCTTGAGCACTTGAGCAAAAGCACACTGAGTGATCATAAATAAAATGTCAGATAAAACTGCGGTAGTAGCTTCAAAATATTATATATAGGCAAAACAAGCTTAACACCATGCACGGAATGATGGGATATAAATTATCTATTCCCACTTGGGAAAAAAGCTTGTGGAATCATCTTGAACAGTTCTTTGAAAATAACAGCTTATTGTTCACTGAAGTCCAGAAGGTCAACAGAATAATTAGGAATCATTAGCAAAATAATTAAGAACAAAATGGAAATCTTTATTTTGCCACTGTTTAAATACTCAATAAAGTCTTAAATTCTGTGGCAATTCTATTGTATCCTTTCTCCATTGGAGTTGTCAGGACTAAAAAGTAAAGAGAAAGACATTAGGAACATAAGTGTAAAAAGGTTCCCATATAAGGACGGACAAAACAGAGCAGGACTGCTTGCTTAAGAAAAGAAGTCTCTAATTGGAGTTATGCTATGATAAATATTAATAATTGTTAATGAATTAAAATCATAAATTACTGTAAAATGTAACTGGAGTAAATAAAGAATATGTATTCACAACCTTTCATCTGGTATTGATAAAAACAATGGAAATTCACAAGCTGGATTTAATCTTGTAAATTAAATTTTACCTTTGACTGAATACTTTTGATACAAATGTGAAAATATTGAGTGTGGATACTACAATATGGATAAACACAGAAGGTACAACATCATTAAGGATTATTACCTAGCTGGGAGAAGCCAATGAATACCGCTAGTCAGAGACATGCAAATCTGATGTGTCATAGGTAGTTTGAGTTAAAACCTTGAGAATTATGAAATCCAAGCCACCTTACTAACAGCTGTCTGGAAGTTTGATGTGATGTCAGTCTCACCATTTGGGAGATAAAATGTTGATAAAGTCTCCTTCATCATTTCGAAGATCAAAATATTAAGAGGAAGTTGAAGCCACATGAGATGAGAATTTAGATTGTCCTACCAATAGACTTCCAGGTGCAAAACCCTACTGAGCTAAAAGGAGCTCAATAAAATCTTTCCTAACTCCAGATAAAATGCCAGCCTGATTAGACGATGACAGTCTCAGGACCTCTGGGGTGCAAAAGCAGTAAGTGAGAAGACCTACAAAGCAAACTGTCACCTTTACATAATGGAGAAATAAACACAGATTTCTTACTCTGTAAAAACTGCTAATCAACTTGTTCCCTGGTAACAGTAGCAATTTGGAAATTAGTGTAAATGAAAACTGAAAAGGAAGCTTACAGTGACTACCATATTAAATAGGCAAACTGTATCAGTCTCCCTGCTGTCATTAGCTCAATTCCAACTCAACCAATTCCCCATTTCTATCCAAAGGCCACACAAGCAGCCAGGAGAAACCCCATTGCAGTGCTATGCACAGGAAGCAAAAAGAAGCTAAAAGAAATCCAGAGAAGTATGGCTAGCAGGTTGAGGGAGGTGATTCTGCCCCTCTACTCAGCTTTCATGAGACCCTACCTGGAGTACTGCATCCAGCTCTGGGGCCCCCAACATAAGAAGGACGTGGACCTGGTGGAGCAAGTCCAGAGGAGGGCCATGAAGATGAACAGAGGGCTGGAGCACCTCTCCTATGAAGACAGGCTGAGGGAGTTGGGGTTGTTCAGCCTGGAGAAGAGAAGGCTTCGGGGAGACCTCATAGCAGCCTTCCAGCATGTGAAGGGGGCCTACAAGAAAGCTGGAGAGGGACTTTTTACAAGGGCATGTAGTGATAGGACAAGGGGTAATGGCTTCAAACTGGTGGAGGAGAGATTTAGGTTAGATATTAGGAAGAAATTTTTCACTATGGGACTGATGAGGTACTGGAATAGGTTGCCCAGAGAAGTTGTGGATGCCCCATCCCTGGAAGTGTTCAAGGGCAGGCTGGATGGGGCTTTGAGCAACCTGGTCTAGTGGGAGGTGTCCCTGCACATGGCAAGGGGCTTGGAACTAGATGATCTTCAAGGTGCCTTCCAACCTAAATGATTCTATGATCCTGTGAAATGTTGTCACTATCTTTGCCAAATCTTTTAAATCCATGCTTTGGTTTTTGATGCGGAAACATTTTAAATATAAGCTATAATTTTCTCATATGATAAATGTGTTAAAATCATAAGGGAAAAACAGAGCTTATCTGAATATAAATATATTCAGTTACAGGGCTTCAATGGTAAAATAGCCTTTATAAATTAACATTGTTTTATATGCACACAATACAACATTACCAGCTGTTATAAGAGCACTGCACAGCATAAACCAATTATGAATAGATTATCAGCCAATATTAACTAAAACTGTGAAATTCTATACCTTTTAAAAACTGGGAACAGCCAAAAAGTTTAAGTCTGAAATCTTGACCTACTTTAAAAGTTAGAATTGCTTGTAAAAGTTCTTCAGGTTCTAAATATTTTCATCCTTAGGAAAAAATTGATAGATTCCTTAACTGTTTGAAGAATATTTTGTGTCATTTATATTCTGCTTTTAGGTTTTAGACTAAGAAATAAAACAGATTTTTGAATGATCACCAAGAGTAACTCATGCCCAGAAATTATACTTATAAATTTTCTTAATATATGTGCATGAGTCTCTTTAAAATCTAATAATATTTAGAGCATTTCCTGTAGAATGTATGTTTGTCCACAGCTTTATAGTGTATTAGATTTTTTCTGTATTCAGCTCACTATTATAGGAACTTCTGGCACCCTCTGAAATAGATGCAAAAATAAATGTTAACAAGAAACGAACAGGTTAACCTTATTAACATATACGCCAAAACCTATTGTGTTTTGATGTTCCTATATAAAATGAGCAATTGAAGACTATTTTCTTCTAGATCCCACACAACTAGTCATAGAAAACTGTCAGTGAATTGTTTTGTGCACTGGTGACTGACTGGTAGGATGTATGTGAAGAGATAAAAATGAATTGGGCAGGGTCAATATATTTTATCAGCAAGAGTTTTATAAACAATAAAAAGTGACAAAACCTTGAAGATAAGCATTTGTCAATGCCCTTTATACAGTAGGTGTCTCAGTGTAACCTTTGCCTAGTGAGGATTTGCAGGTACTTAGAGGCTTGTTGTACTGTGACCAGTTCTGCAATCTCACACCAGAATTTTCATAATAGAAATGCTTCATAGGGCTTTTAAGACTTCAAAACACCCGGTGAGCATATTCTGTTCAGCAGATGAAGCTGTATAACATTTAACTCTTTGTTTAGTGTTAATATCAATTTCTTCATAAATAATTTTGCAACAGACACTTCATAGTAATGGAAGTCCAGATCCAAGGAACTGATTACATAAAAACTAGACACACCAGTGCTCAGTCTGGACCTTGGAGCATGATCAGGTCTCCAAAGCTAGACACACAGGCTTTTATAAATAACAGCAACACAGATCTGAATCCAAAGCTGCTGAACACTGACCGGGGTCCATCAGAAGTTAGCACATTCAGCAGTTTCCCGTAGGTATCTTTAGGTAGGAAACAGGAAGCATTGAGGGCAACAGTGACTTCAAAATCCACGACAGGAGTCACGCAATGTTCAGGAATGATGCTGTCATCCACTCAGGATGTAATAGTCTTCTTATGAAAGCATTCATGCAAGAAATGTGAGAAGGAGTTTCAGTATCTTCCTTTTTTTAAGGGCATTCAAATATATGTGTTCCTAGAGATTACTTTGCATAAGTAGATGATGGCTACCATGAGGCTGGAAAATTTGCTTTCCTTCCTTGTGAAAGTCCTATAGAGTCAGCAAAGCAGCTCCAAGTACTGGTTCTTGCTCCCAAACCTGTTATATGACTTTTATGTCTGATGCCTAATTAATCAACAGTCCCTTGAGCAAGGACTTCTGTTTCATTTGCAGATCTTATTTTTATATTGAAACTGTTTGATGAGTCATCAGCTCTGGGCATAATAGGTAAGACATTTTATATTATCTTAATACCTCTTTTTTCATTTTTTTTTTACTTCTAAATATAGAATTGTTTTGTATATGACAATTTTGGCCAAAAAATAAACCTGAAGATATTGACTATAGATCTAATCAACAGAGAATTTTTTTTTTCACATTTTGTAAGGTTGGGGAATACCTATTTCCAGGTAGGTAATTTAAAACACTGAGAACAGAGAGCGCAAGTGAACAATGAGTTTACAAGATGGTACTTTAAATAATGTGTTTGTTGCTTCTCTTTTAAAAATATATTGAAATATACCAGCCCCATGTCCTAGAGACAGAGAAAAGGAGCTGTAGTGTTTTGAAGCCAAGTTCTGAAATTGTTGGTCTACAAACGGTTCCCATAAAAAGGGAAGACTATAGGTCAAAGTACCATCTTATTCAAATACTCATATACTGATCATGAAACAGTCCAGCATGAAAGAACCTATAGATGCTTACTAATTAGTAGGATTTCTGAAGCTAAGTCTGAAAGCAATGAAAGATGCTAGTATAAGCAGATACCCTGAATAAAATCTTGCGCACTGTTAATTAGATCCCACATATACAAGGAGCTATACTCAGAGAGGTTTATCAGCAAGTTAATAGCTCCAAGACTGTTTATTCCCCATTTCTCTGATATTATGCAAGCAGTATATCCTCTTTTTAAATTCTTTATGTGCAAAATAAACAGCTGAAATCTATACCATGTAATAAAGTGAACCCCATACTGTAATATGACTCTTGTATTAAAAACCAAAAGTACAGTTGTATACAACTGAAAACTATCTAGTTCCTTGGGAAATACATAATATGATACTCAGGAACTAGAACATGGAGACAAAAGTAACATCCAGAAGGCCATGTGCAGGAAAATATGTGACGAACGTTTCAGATGTTCCTGTGGAAGGTTTTCATACATACTGAAAGCTAGCCTGAAAGGACTTCACATACCTTCAAAACAGCTAAGCGCTAGTCAAGCAGGTTCTGCAAAGTATGTAGTCAGGGAAATTAAAGTATACACGCCACCTTTTCATGAGCATCTTTGAAAACAACATGGGGGTTTTTAATCTTGAAAGGCATTCAGAAGAGGATTACACAGTAAGGATTTGTAAAACTTAGAAATTTTCTTTTCTAAATGCTTACAGGCACTTTCATTGGAAAATAAGGACTCCCCTTTAAAATTCATGGCAGAATTTTTTTTCCACTCAAGAAAAATCCCCAAAACAAACAAACAAAAACCTGCTTTGACTTTTTGTTTTAGTTTGATGAGGAGAAAAAGGCCACTTTTAGAAAGAAGAGTTCATTTTAGTCCAACATTCCAGACAATGAGAAATTACAGAGTTCCCATTTAGAGATGATATGCTGGTTTGCTTCAGGCAGTAGTAATGAAGTGATCTCTCTCTATCTATCTGTCTTTTAACAGATTGATGCAAAGATTTAAGGTACTATGAAGTGGAAAGAACTAGATAAAGTAGAAGAGGTGCAAAGGTATTCTTACAAGCTGATTATCATTAAATAAAGATAATAGTGATATCACTACTGTTTCAGTTTTCATTCAAAATTTTCTATTGAATGATATTAAATATGGCTTTATTATACTCTGTCCTACACTGCTTAGAACTTCCTTACTTCATCAGTTGATCAGACTTGACTTAAAAAGTGTTCCCAACAAAGGGAAAATTCCCTTTTCTGATTACTCTTTGTGTTACCATTAGCTTTTAAACGCAGCTCAAACAAAAGATACTGCAGTAGGGACAAAGGTAAATGAGCAAAGATAGTGTTCAGTAGAGTTTTAAGGGTATTTATGTTTCTAAAAAATGCCTACAATGTCCCTCAAAATAATTTGGCTGCTAAAATTCTATGGACTTCAACAGATCTTTTCCAGATTCAGGTTTTGATATAAACATTTCAGCTACGGTGAGCTCACCACCTTGCTATGGACACCCAGCCTGTTGAACTATCACATTCAGTCTTTCCCAATACAGGAATAAGGACATTTCCTTATGTGGACAGGGAGAGTTTCATACATTTCCACTGCCCTAGTTACCTAGGTACCATGTTACCTTCCTTCTCTTTTCAACATGTAATTTTTGAAGCAAAAATACATTCAGGTTGTAAGACATGTAATGTCAATGATCATGTAATATTGGTATGTAATTATTTTAGTTCAAAAGTATAACTAAATATTTCGGCTATGTATATAGTATAGACCAAAACTGCATTATGAAGAGAAAGTAAAAACAAAAATTAAACTCATTCAGTTGTGCTAGTTCAAAATTATAGTCGAATAACACAGTGACTTATCACAGGAATGCATAAATGTACATACATTTAGAAAGGATTGTTTACGTTCCTTGAAGTACTCTGCCAGTTTTTTAAAGTTTTTTACACCCTATGTATTTCACTACAACGAAAACCTATTGGATTTCAATTTTGGTTATAATCAATACCTTATGACTTATTGTCATAATTTAAGCTTTTAACACACTTATCTATGCTACAATTTTTTTTGTGTTACATATCCCTACATTTACATGTATATGTAAAACTCTAAATAGTTACCTGAGTCACTTATAACCTATTCACAAATCTCCATTGATATTATATTTTCGCACTTTCTACTGTTATTGCTACAAATGACATTAAGAAAAAAAAAAATCTTGAAGTTTTGTCACATTTCTTGTGCTTTCTGTTCTTTACAGGTATTGTTTCAGTCAACATCACATAGGGTTAGACTATCCAAACCACCAAAAAAATTTGAAGTTTGCAGGGCTGTGAAAGTTTTACATATTCCTGTGAACTCAATGGGTCATGAAAAATGTGGTGTCCTGCCTTCTTGACAAAGATTAACAGGAACAGAAGATGGCTTGGCATGAATCCATTTTGTGACAAAAATTGCCATGAGAATACAAAATAGCACAATATTAATTCATTCTCATGAAAATGATGGTAATGAAAATGAGAAATGGCATCAGCTAAATCCATTTTCATTACTCTGTTATGATTGCAATCTTGTAGCTCTCAGATAGTGTGCTGAGTGAACAGATCTATATTTTAGCCACATTTTAATGCCTTTGATGAGCATCTCCTTACCATTACACACCATTTCTTTCTATACTTTGAATTCTTCTTTGAAAAAGCTTTTACAACAGTTCCAGGTATCTAAACTTGACAGAATATTTATCAATGGTCCTTAAAAATGGTCCATAGAAAACAAAGCCATGGAACCCTGATGAAACTGGCATTGCATGACCTGATTAGTGAAAATGCAAAACCCTCTATGTTTGTAATGAAGTTATGTAAAAATGCAGAAGCATAGTATAAAATTGTAAGTGCTCAGATCAAACTAATTTTCCTTTAAAAAAAGTCTTAAAAAATATTCTACTGAAATGTATTTTTTGGATTCCAAGTGCTTTAAGATACTCAAATTGTCAACATTTTTAGAAACATTAGAATTTCTATCACATTTAAAAGAATTATGATATAAGTAAAAAGATGGGGTTTTACATGGAATTATTTTTGTATTTTTTTCTGACTAAGCATAGAAATATTTTCTCATTACTCTCATATTTAACTTTGTGGATTAGGAAGAAACAAGTCAATATATGACATTGCAAAAAATAAACTTATTGTTAATTTTTTGTGTGTTAACACAGAGCAATTTAAAATATACGCAGCTTAATATCCTGAAAGATCACTCAAAAGAAATCCTTAAAGAATTACATCCTTATTTTAACTATACTACATATGAATTCTATTTTTTTCACTGCCTTGGTTCTTACAGTGAGATTGTTTTGGCTGTTTGAATAGTTTTAGTCAAACTTATGTCAGCATTTGGTTTTAGACTATAATTACAATAATCATGTGATTATTATTTGTAAAAGAACAATTCTGGCAAAAGGTAATTATCAATTTGTATGTATGCCCTACTCTTTAATATACTTACACCTATTTTTAGCTCTACACTTCCATGCTTGCGTTTTTGCAAAGCTTAAACCACTCCCTGTGCTTTGATTTCCCAAGCACAACAGAACCTCATGCCCTGAGAATAGGATTAACTATGCTTCATAAATGCAGCTCAGTGTTTCAACATGAAAAACTGAGTAGACTAACAGATGCACAGATAATTTGAGTATTCCAGCAGGAACTTCCACATTCCTATCTTTGGCTTTTGGTATGGGCTTCCATGATCTCTAAGAATTCCCCTTCTGCCTACTATCATAATAAGGTTACTGCAGGACAATCTCTGTAAATGATAAATCCAGGATATTCAAATTCTTTCTCTGACATTTTTTACATAGAGAGGACAAACTACCTGTCTGTTATTGTTTGAAGAACCCACAATAATTTATTGTCATTTAGACAGTTACTCTACCACCTGATGACACCAGGGGAATCAGGAAAAACCAGGAAACTCAAGGGTTGAAACATAAACAGATTTAATAGAATAATACTAAATAATTAACATTAACAATACTAAAGAAACAATATTGATCCCAATACCAATATAAAGTACATGAGGATTATACTCAGCCATTTATATCAGTAGGAAGCTGTGCTCTCTCAGGAGTGGACAGCAAATGTAGGACACTGCAAGTGCTATGGCTTTGGGAGGAAGAGAAGGCCTCAGGAGTCCAGCGCCAGGGCAAGAAGTTATCAAGATCACAGCCATCATAGAAAAGGAGCGATCCTCAGTAAACTTTCTAATTTATATCGAATTTGACATTCATAGTATGAAATAATCCTGTTGGCCAGCTTGGGTC
>RSEF01000003.1:93908725-93952528 GCA_003993805.1 Himantopus leucocephalus | reverse complement strand
GCTGGAGCACCTCTCCTATGAAGACAGGATGAGAGAGTTGGGGCTGTTCAGCCTGGAGAAGAGAAGGCTGCAGGGAGACCTCATAGTAGCTTCCCAGTACTTGAATGGGGTCTCCAGGAAAGGTGAAAAGGGACCGTTTATCAGGGAGTGTAGTGACAGGACGAGGGGTAACAGTTTTAAACTGTAAGAAGGTGGATTTAGATTAGATATTAGGAAGAAATTCTTTACTATTAGGGTGGTGAGACACTGGAACAGGTTGCCCAGAGAAGTTGTGCATGCCCCATCCCTGGAGGTGTTCAAGGCCAGGTTGGATGGGGCTTTGAGTAACCTGGTCTAGTGGGAGGTGTCCCTGCCCATGGCAGGGGGGTTGGAACCAGATGATCTTTAAGGTCCCTTCCAACTCTGACCATTCTATGATTCTAATACTGTCTTCCCATTTCCCCCACGCTCCTGTCCCCCGATCAGGATTGGTTTAAACTGCTTAAGCTTATGTTCCAACTACAGGGGTGCAGGTACATCCCAGTATCTCTACAAGACTTTACTGTGTTGGCATCAGTTACGAGAAGCTTACTGCGAAGTCTTCTGTGCTTCATGAATTTGTAGCCAATACCCATCTCATCCACTCCCTTTTTATCTTCCAGGCTTCTTTCTCCTTCACACTCTAGCTCTTTGTGACATGTTATTTTATGCAACTCATACTTTAATAAAAAGGCTATATAAGCATATAAAGTTTTCTTAAGTTTAAATGGAATATAATCGCTCATATATTTTATGGTGCAGTAGAGACATCTAGTGGCTATTTTGTGTTATTAAAATGCAAACGACTAATCTAAGAGGGCAAAAGACCTCTTTCAAACCCTTTGAAGATCCTTTAGTGACAGGTACATCTTTACACGCTCTCCCCAAATCCACTGACAAAATAATTTTGTCAGTTCTGTGCAACTAGTAATACACAGGATGGAAACAGTGATCAAACATCACCGTCTTCTGTGCCTCCAGATCCTCTTTTCTCCTTTCACCAGGTGTCTTCAAAAGCCTTGGATGCTCCAATAAATAAATTTAGTCTAGCTTTGTGTCGCTGACACTGAGGGCACAGTGCTAATACAAATCCCTTCCTCATGTTATTTTGCTGAAGTAAAGAATCTGCCTCAGAACATCTTGGCTGCAAGTCAGGGAGCAAATGTCTTTTTCAACTGAATCATCACCTGTCTGCTAAGGGAAGGGGAGGGTGTTGGAACTAGAAGGGGAAGGATGCTGGAACTGGAAGGGGGTTGGAACTAGGTGATCTTTAAAGTCCCTTCCAACCCAAACCATTCTATGATTCTATAGTCCTATGTTCCTTTAGACAGAAATGCTTTAATCCTGAGATCTTCTGCTCACCCATTTAGATGCCTAAGGGCGTGTGTCTAAATCTAAGCTGTTTACTTACTTTTACTTTCCAATTAGTAGAGAGAAATAGGTACCTCTACGGTCCTATCATCTTCTCCTGAAAGGTCAGAGGAATGGTCCCTGAATGTCTCCTGACTAGGTGAAGGAGGCACCAGGGGTATGTCCTCTGTTCCTGCAGTGTCCCGAGCTGCTGCTGAAGGGCAGGACCTGGCTCCAAAGTAGGTGCTTTGACTGTGACTACTCCACCACTTGTTTTCCCAGGTGCATAAAATAATGCAGGTCAACGTGATGGTGCTTGTCTCCCTTGTCAGAAATCTCCTCTCTACAGAGGAAGACTGCCCTGAATTGTGAACATGAATCATGCTGCTAATGATGGACCAGAGCTACTAAAAATGCCCTTAGCAAGCAAATTATTCCATTCCCTACAGACTGCTCAAGGGTGGCACGACGTCAAATGCAAACTCACCTGAAATCATCCTATCGCATGAGCCAAATGTCGTGCAACAGTCCTAGGCAATGGTGTGCTATCACACCGCTTGAGCAAGAGCAGAGGTCATGTATTTGTTTGTGCAGTGCATAGCACCCAGATAAGGAGCACGGTGGCATGGTGGTGTTTGTGCATAGCGTGGGAGACTTCTTAGTGTGGTAAATGCTGGAGACGCCTGTTGGATGCAGTTATACCAACTAATATACAATATGCATACATCCAGGTGCCTCCACAGTGGTTGTCCTTGGATGGTGTAGGCATGCCTACAGTGCCAGCAGGCAGCTGGAGGCCTGGCCTGGGGGTGAGGGCTCAGTCTCTGGCACTGTTAATAAAGACATTGAAAACTTACTCTGTGTTACCGTATCATTAAATAGGAATATGTGTGCAATTTACACATATATTAAATGTACATATACCTACTGAGGCACATGTACAACAGTTTCCTAAAGACACTTCAAACAAAAACTGTATTATGTCCCAGTGCTGTTGTTATGCTGGCCCCGTAGCATATATACATCTCATATAAGGATGTTCAGTTTCTTCTTTTTGTCTCTGAAATGGCTGGTTTTCTGCCTTTTTTTTTTTTTCTTTCCAGGAAATCATCTCTATGGTTATCATTGTTTTTGCAGTTTGACCCTGACAGTTTTCAGCAAGTCTTTCAGTATGGCTGAGCAGTTTATATTTACTCCAAATCATTGCAGCAGAATAAAAAAATCAATACGCTTTGCCTTAACTTTTCCTCTTTGTCTGTTCAAAGTATATGGTTTGGCAGGCTGCATAAGGAGCTTGGTCTTAGCAGCTAAGACAGACAGCAGCAAATCATTTCACCTCAAACCTTTCCCCCAAAGTGGGTATCATTATACAAAGCCTTTTAGTTACCAGGATTGCGCCAGTCCATTCTCGAACGAGTTTAATGATTCAAGCTGAAAAAGCCAAACTGTTTTTCATCTTACTTCAATGGCTGGTCCCAAGAGGGCAAAACACTGCACTTCTTGCCTTACCACCATGATAACTACATTGACTTCATCTTGAACTAACACCTCTACTAGAGGAAAAAAAAGAAGCGCATTTTCTGCCTTTAATGATAGCATTTGATGACCAGCACGCAGAGCAGTCACAGGTCAGACTCAGCCCTGGTTTAATGACCAGCTTAATAATGCCACTGGGATGTGAGAATTAGCATGTGGTTTAGAGATGACTGAAGAGCAGAAATTCCTCTGGGAGAAGAATTCAAAGTTTTGGCATGATTTTAAATTACCATACAACCAAAAAATTTAGAAATTTCTATGTGGAGGAAAATCTGGAAAAAAAAAATAGAAATTTGGCCTAATAGCAATATTTTATTTCAGACCCAACTTTAAAAATTACTTTCATTCAGTATGAAATAAAAAAAGAATAAAAAATACAGAAAAAAAAATCTCTCAAGTCTTGAAATGAGATGTTTCAGCAATGTCAGATATTTCCTCCATTCCTCTCCTCATCATTGCTTTCTGGTTTCAACCCTGAAGTAACAAGTTCAGGAGGAAGTGATCTGATAATCACAAACTGAAGCAATCTAATAATCATGATTTGAGTTTTCTATTGAAATACATTTTAGTGTCCAGTTGGTTTGAGGAGGATATGTACATACTCAGTGTGTTGCCAGCTCAGGTTCCAAATGAAAATTATGTGTGCGCTGAAGTCACAATTTATGAGAAACTTGATAAAATCACAGCTATACTGTTTTTAATAGAACATACACCAACAGAAGGGGCTAAGAATTAAGAACTGTTTATCAAAAGCTACAACGTGAGAATTTACATTAAAAAAATAAAGTATCTAGTTTCCTTCCGTTTTACACATGTCTAAACATTTGTTTTGACCTAATGTGGTGTGATGGAGGGGGGGGGAGGTCAGAAAGGATGTACTACGGGGTACTACTTCTTCAATGAGTCCATTTTGATTGCAGAGCTGAAAGCATCTTTTCAAAATGGCAAGTGAAGTGGTTTATGCAGAGGTGTCGCCCAAGGAAAGAGTGCATTTTACTTCACTAACTTCAGATACAGGTAAAAAATGGTCACCTTAATGTTACTTTTCTTTTGCTCAGTGACACATTCTTAAAACTTTCATTCTTTCTTAAATCAAAGCATTCATAAGAAGCTGAAATGCTGAAAG
This sequence comes from Himantopus leucocephalus, assembly GCA_003993805.1. NCBI lineage: Eukaryota > Metazoa > Chordata > Aves > Charadriiformes > Recurvirostridae > Himantopus > Himantopus leucocephalus. The sequence continues at coordinate 93,948,498 of RSEF01000003.1, read as the reverse complement.
CATTTTTATAACTATTAATATCCACCTCTGTTTATTATATATCTATTTGCTTGGCAAATTCATGTTTATTAATAGAAGGAATACTGAACTCTAGCAAAAGTAAAGAATGGACCTTTAAAATCCCATTTTGGATTTCAGTAGTATGGCTGAAATGTGCTGTTTCTGAAACACATTAATGATGAGACACTGAAGATACTAATAAAGATTATTGGAGACTCATTGGCAGTTACACTGCACTGATGACACTGAATGGACTTCTCTCTCCTGCAGTAAATTTACATTTTATATTTTAATTTGATTCATTTTCTTAGAGACCAGAAATATTTTTAAATTGTAAAATGATAGGTTCATTTATCCTTCCTTTCTCTCTTTCTTTCTTTCTCTGTCTCTCTTTCTGTCCCTCTTTCTCTCTCTCTTCCTCTTCTAAAAGTTCTATGTTGTGAGACATACAAGAGAGAAATTCAACAGAGGTTTCTATAGTTTTGAAAACTGGTAGTCCTACAATTTGTGTTTGACCTACTGATGTCTTCAACCATATAACTGCATTACTTTAAAAACTTATTTTCAAGAAATAAAGTGCAAAAGATAGCCATTAATGGATATAAGTAGGAAATAATTTATGCTTTTAAGAGAAAAGTATCAAGCTTTATTTTTTAGATTCTGATCAAAAAATAGATCTTTGCTAGTTATAAGACAATTAAGCATGGAAAAATTATTTAAAATTATAATATTCAGAGGTCACAGTACGAAAGAAAAATGTGTCCTGAACATGCTAGCAAAGCAACATTTATCCTATAATAATAAGTTTTGTAGATTGACTCCTTGGGACACATTACTAAAACCATCCGTACAGGTATGATGTTTTTGTCTTTCATGCATTAACTCAGTTTGCCGCTTAGATTGTGTGATCAGTTCCCCCTAGAACAGCTGCTCTGCCAGGACAATCTTTGGTACCCCAGTGCAGAACTACCCCATAAGTACTTATTGGAGATGCATACACATGCCCAGTACAACCATCTGTACAAAATGTTTCAAAATTTGAAAGCATAAAAGTATGTTCCACCTAATATTGTGGTTCCCTCACCTGAGACTATGCTTTAAATTTCCAGTTATATTTTATAGTTTTAACTGCTTTTACACAGCTTTTAATACACTTCAGTGAATTATGCTTAGAAATTGCTCTTGTAAGTTATCCTGAGAGCCCTCTAATCCAATAACATACTTTTAAAAGTTGCCAGTATGAGGTGCTTGGAAAGACAGCATCTAAAAAATTTTGATGGCCAATTATGAGGCTAATTAAGTAACCAAATTTCAGGCAAAAATGTTTTTCTTGCACTTTAGAGTATGATGGCATGGTGTTTACCCTTTCATAATCTTTTTGAAAAATCTTTTCAACTGCAATACTTATATTCTTGTCAGTTCTATGAATCTTGCATCCCTTTTGGTGTCCTAATAAATGCTTTACTTTAATAACACCCTAAAACCATGACTTCTACAGGCTGATTCTAATATTTTGCATGAAGAAATACTTTAAATCAGTCTTGAATTTGCCACCTATTAATAGTGTCAGTGTGTCTTAGTGAGATATAGTGAAAAAACACCCATCTACATAATTATCTTTTTTTGTGTTCTTACATATATAAATTTCCATTATACATTCTTACAATCTCTATCTTCGATTTCTACATATGCTCCATTGCTTTCACAGTTGAGAGCACAAGTGCAGGAAACTGTGGTCCTCATCTTCTGCCAAACGCTGTTAACTGTTCTGACTCCTTGGCTGCTGCACATGAAAGATGCTGCATTCAACATGACAAGCATTTGATAATGCTTGGTACTAAAAATGGTTTAGATTTGATATTTTTTGTAAGTCTAAGGCAGATCTCTGGCACCCTTAGGATGCTGCTTTTATTCAGGCAAAAGCTTGGTATTTGCCATGCTACAGTGAGCTCAGAGCACTTAAGTTGGCTATCACCCACCTGCCTGAAAAAGCTCAAAGGAGCAGTTGCTCTCTTACTCCATGCATATTTTACATTAGATCATTGATACAGCAAGACTTGAAATGACTAAAGTTGCTCCTGTGAGACAGGAATAATAATAGCCTAGGCCAGCAAAGAAAAAGGGTTTCATACTGCCCTGTCTCTGAGCATTTTTCTGGGTTACAGACTTCAGTGTTTGTGCCATGTTATCTGATTACATAGCTCGAAGTTTGGTCTGCTTCCCCGTGGCCACTATGCCTGTCCCCCGGCTAGTCTGCACCCTGCTTCTCCTCTCCCTTCGGCCCCCTTCTGCTTCCTTGAGTTTTTGCGTGTGGTGGATAGAGCTTTTTAATCTCCATGTTGCTGGACTTGTCCTACATTTTGCATTGCTGAAGCTTGCATTTGCTTGTCTTCCCCACGGCGCTTCAGAGAAAAATCTGTTTGGTTTCTCTCTTAAGACAAAAACCTGTCTTATTTCATACATGATCAGCAAGCAAATTTCATTTAAGTAGCTCCTGGGAAATGAGGCAAAACATGCAAAGCAGGCAACCTACAAGGTGGTGTGTTGCAGTTGGTATAAAAATACAGCTTCTTCCGTCCTTTCCGCTGCCACACCTACCAAAAACTACTGGGGTCAGTCAGGCATGTCCAGTCACCCACCACCTTCCCTCTCCCTCCTACACTGACACAGTTCATCTGCGGATTTAATATCACAAGATGGAGGAGAAACTGTGTCACAGGGCAGTTCACCACCTCATTACACCTGCAGTCATCTTCCTACTCATACCTCGTCCCATGAGCGTTTCTGATCGTACAATATTGCTGATTTGGGCCAATAGTCCTGTAGACACCCTCTGGGCAGTGAGATGTCTTCTGGGCATACCTTTAAGTATATGAATTTGAAAGCACTGCCTACGTGATGCAGCTCGACTGCATAACAGAGGTCAGGTACCTAAACAGCATCTTTGCCTTCTTGGAGCTTTACATCTAGCTCTGGCCACTGAACTACATAGCCAAAGGATGCGCTGCTTTTACAGTGATAGTGAAAGAGATCTCTTCTGTCACGCAGACGGCCAGCGTAAGCATCCATACATAATAACAGACAAGTGTAGGCGAGGCCTCCAAAGATAAGGAGAGCAATGCTTAGCTCTTGGTGTTAAAGCAAAGCAATCTCAGCAAACCACCCACTTTTTTGGGAAAATGAATGGCTGCTGCTGAAAGTCCTGTTGCCCATTCCTTTTCCAGCCCAGCTCACATTATTGTAGTGAATCCGCCCAGGTGATCAAGCACTCCTGATAGTGCAGCAGGCGGGATTTATCCCCTATTGAGGCTGGGAAGGCAGGGAACGTGCAGTTTGCCAGGCAATCCCACACCTTTGGGGAAACTCACCCTGGCAACGATTTTTATGCTCTCCATTGGTTGTAAAAATCTTGTAACACATGGTGAAAACATTATTATTTCTTTTTTAATGGTTGCAACCATGAGTGTCACAACCATGCTAGTGCTTACCAGGGCATATGAGGGTTTTCTACTGACCAACCACCAGATATGGAATAGGGAGATTTCCAGCAGCCCCCGCTACGTGCACTGATCTCTGCCGTGTCACATACGTGAGACAGTGCTATGGAAAGTGCTGCAGTGCATGCCAGAGGCTCCATGCATAGCAAGAGGCAATCCTTTCGCACTTGGAAGGCATGTCTCCCAGTAGTAGAAAAGCCATAGTTTATTTTGTCTGAATGAGCTCTGTCTCAAGGCAGCTCTTTCAGTGCAGCCATGTCTTAGTCCAATATAATTGATGTAGGCCAGTATCTCCAAGCAGTCTGGAGATGCTGGGCAGTTTTCAGAGGGAATGGTGTACGCTCTGAGGCACCAGCATCTGACAAAGACTTCTTCCTGATGTGTGTAAAGGCAGTCAAATCAAGTGTAAGGGTAGAGGAGCTTTTTTTTTTTTTTTTTTTCAAAATAACGACCTGTTTTTTGGTGTCCCTCCTTAGGAGAGACTTGTTTTCTGNTCTGAGAAGAAGGATAGTCTGGGAAGAGCTTTATCCTGATGAGCAGCTGACAAACAGGGAAAAAAGTCAGGAAGGAGCACGACAAGTAACACTTAGAAGGAACAGAATAAAGCAGTGACTGGAGGAAGATCAGTTGTTCCCTGTGGTTTCTAGACCTCATTGCAACAAACAGCATAAACATTCATAATGAGGGAAAGACCTGCTCCATTGCCTTGGTGTGTGAAATGGGGATTTACAAGCCCGGAGGAACGGGTGTCTCTATTCAACCGAGCTGAAGGCTGCTGCAATTTGAGCAGTTGTGCCAGCTCTGCATCAAATATGGAAAGCTTCCCGGGCAAATGGTTCTCAGTCATGGAAAGCATGCATCCAGGGCACCGATGTAAGAGTGGAGAGGGCCTCCTCTGCTGGCAAATGAGAATGGTCATAAATTAGCAAGGCAATAAAATTTCAGATAAGTCTATTGTTAAGTCTTTGCTCCCCGAGTTTCTGTTTTCTGTGACTAACAACAGCGGGGGTGGGGGGAAGCTCCTTTTGGACTATTCTGGCTGAGAAATAGCTACAGACAGACTTTCCTTCCCGTTTTTGTAAAGAAAGTCGAATTAGTGGTTTGTACTGAAAATCTGTGCCCTGTCTGCAGTGGTGCTTACCAACCATTAATTAAAACCTCATTTAAATACTTGGAAGAAAGAATTTGAGGAAGAAAAATCTGTGGATGAAATGAAAATAGTATGTTTATATTTTGCATAATGTTTTACATTTGGTGGTTTACTCTGAATTGTTAAAAATTATGTTTAATTCATAAGTGATTGAAAAAGAGCTTGTCTCTGCCCTATGCACATGCATAGCTTTGTTCCAATGGGAACTGTGCTCCTCTTTGTGAAAGAAGAAACAGTAGAAAACAGGCATGCTTCTTACCCATATACAAAATCTGAATTCACTAGGAAGAAAAAGTTTATTGAGAAGTAAATAGAAAAAAAATAATTTAGCCAAAAAGGTTGCCATTGATTAACTTCTGCATAAAGACTGACAGAATGTATACATGTGTGTATAAGATATGGAATAATAAGGAAAAAATAGAATTAATAATAGAGTAGTTCAGTGTATGATAACCTACAGTCACCTAGAGTGTATTTTTTATTTTTCTAAAATTTAATAACTGAAAAACATTTTTTCTATTTTTTTGAAAACTGCACAGCAAGACAATTATTTGCATGAACGCTTCTATTAATTTCGTTTTGGCACATTCATTCAGTGACACGCAAGTCTTATCAGAAAAAAAAATTAAAACAACGTCTCTTGCACATTCTTTCTCTTCACACTTTCTCAGAGAAGTTCTGATGCTGCAGGGTACTGGACGCAATGAGAATGGCAAGGGCTGGCCTCAGGCAGGTTCTCTAATTGTAGCACTTTTTGTCTTTACAGGTGATCCAGTCACATATGCCGAGGTGAATGTGAAATGGCGATCTGACAGACCTGACAGCACACCCAAGACTACACATACAGGTACTGCGATACTGCAGGACACTTCACATTTTCTCATTATATTTTATCCTCATTGTATACTATAATACTTACATATTTACATATAGTGGAGGAGTTGCTTAGGGCTAGATGCCCAAAGAGATGTTGATATGATCTAGGCAAATTAGAAGACCTTCAAAACCTTTCCCAGCTGCTGGTTTGCCCTGGGGGTGCCTGAAGGCTGCTGGTGACAGCATATTCAAAGTCAGCAGGTAGAGTCACAGGCCCCCAAGTCTGCATTAGGCTAAACTTTTTGTCCCTCGGCTTGTGAGGATTCACAGTGTCTGCGTCCCTTGCCTCTGGGGTCAGTCTAGCGAGCCTTTGTCTGTGCTGCCGGTATGGATTGCATTTGGGAGCAAAGGGTGGCCCCAGGGCCCATTGCTGCAGACAGATTTCTGTCCACACTCCTCCATGAAAGCATCTCTGGAGCAAACTGGCTGCTTCTGCACAGCATAGCTCCTGGCTGCTTACCTCCTTTGGGCCCCGTGCAACTTGTTCAGTTGTGGTGTGCTGGTTCATAAATGCCTGCATTTAAAAGGCTGTGTTGCACCTCGACAAAGTACCTTTGTTTTTTTAAAGCATGTCACAGAATAGATTCCAATATGCTGCTGGGAACGTAATAAGAGGTCTCACATAGACCATGGGAATGTCCACTGGGGATGCTGCTGGAGAACACTTCTGGGCAGAAGGAGTAAAATTTGGCATTGTCCATGTCTGCGCTGTTGGAAGGGAATAGGTCTCTGAAATACAACGAGCTTTCTTCTGAGAAGGGACAGTTAGTTCCTCCCAGAAGGATCCCAGAAGCAAATGAACGTGCACCATGCAGGCAGTGTGGGTCCACTGGAGGACCAGGACCTGGTGGCAGGACAAACTGCCATTCCATGCCTCTAGTGAGCAGATCACACAAAACACAGCAACTGCTCGCCCATTCAGCAGCCAAATAGCACACTTTTCCAGGGTACAGGACAGTATCACTTTCTCTCTTTGTTGCAGGTGATTTCGATCCATTTCCCCCTGCTCCCCACTCCTTAGGGGATGCTCAGAACATGTGGTTAAAATTTATTTTGCAGTGGAGACACTCACAAACTCTTCTGTTCTTTTAGCAACAATTTAGGTGTATTGTTTTTCATTTCCAAATGCATTTAGGGTGAATGAACACGTCAGCAACAGTATTTAAAGCACAAAAACTGACTTATTTTTAGAAAGTAATGGCTAGGGAGTAAAAAATAGGTTTTGAACAGTTATTTGACAAGTTCAGATAACTTGTGTTTATCTTAAGTGAAAATTTTAAGATACATTAAACTATTTGCTCAAACCATGTAACCAGCCCTGAAAGTAAATTTTGTTTTGTAAAGTGGAATATTGGATATGAGTTTTGTTCACCTCTTGTATGAGGTAAAAATGAAGAAGAGAGGGAAAGAAAATATGGCATAAGAACAATTAAGATATTTATAGAAAAAATGTTAGCTGCAGAAAATGCTGGTCAGAACAAATGTTTCCATTGGTGGCTGATTTGGCCTTACCACAAGGAAAAAGAAACTGAAAGCCTCAGTAAAAGTGGCAGTCAAGCAAGCAAGAGAGTGGGCCAAGTGGAGATCTCGGTCCTGCTGTTACAAAGGCAAAGCCAATTTACCGGCTTCATTTTAAATGCCCTCTGATTTTATGCCATTGAAACTGAGATTGGACTGCAGCATGAAAAGTATTGTCAGTAACCCAGTTTTGATATATCGCCATCAGCCCATCTGTTTGTTGACCACCTTTTACACCCCAGTCCTCACTTCCTCCCTTCTTTCTCTGATTCTGCCTACACTGTCCATATTTCCAGGTTTTCAGAATTTTATTCTAGGAATATCAAAATCCATATATGCTATATAAGGATAAATGCTATAGGTGAGCTCTGTCCCTTCACATCCTTCGCTGAAACCTCTTTAAAATCACAGAAGTCAGGTGTTTGTTCTAATTCTGGTTTAGACTTGTTTTTTTTTACCATACAGATCAGCCTGGAAAGTGTTAAGGAATGGGGATCAAAAGAACACAGAGATGCTGGACAGGATTACAGTTGGAGAAGAAAATGATGGAGGCAGGGATTTAACGACTAATTAAACATGTGTTCCTTTGTTGTGCTTAAAATGGATGATAATCGGGAAAAGAGTCTCTAGAATTTCAAATTACCTATAAAACCTGTTTTGTAATCCTGTATGTCAACTTCCAGATTTCCTTGTGGGTCTTCAACTGTATAACCTCAGAAAAATAACCCACGATACCAAAACCATTGCAAACCATTCTCCAAGGGAAATGCAGGGTATATTCCAGAGCAAGAAGCACTGACTGACCTGTGTGGGAGTTGCAGGCAAACTGCATGGCAAAGTGTTGACACAGCAGTCTTGGCAACACTGTGCACTGCCACAGAGGGTGAGAGGTCACATTTTTAGGCATCTTCTCAACAGCTATGATGATATAAACTGTGATTGGCCAGGAAAAGTGTTCTTCTGACCCTGAAAATGTGATTTCACATATAACCATACATATATACAGGTTTATATACATAAAACCTATATACATATATAAGGATTTTTTTTTTCTTAATAATTAAAATGCTAGGACTCACAGCTTTCCAGTTTCCAGGATTACCTTTTTTTTTTTTGTTAAGAAAACAATTTCCAAAGCAAGGTTTAGCTTCTACAGGTACATTTAGCTGAAAAAAAGAAATGTTTTCTGTTGCATCTGCAGCACACTGAGAACATCCTCATAAACTTGCTCTTTACTTTCCCCGGGTGCTAGATCTATAGCACATAGTGTAACACGTTCCTGCTGAAGGCCTAGCTAAAATGATTTTGCATACTCCCATAACTCAGAACAAAAGCTGACTTGCTGCTGCCTGTGGTGAGACCCCTCTCTTGTCCATTTGGCAGCGACCTGCTTGGAGAACTCACACTGGTGTTACATTGCTGTCGCCTTGTGCTTCACTGCAGTGATTCTGCTCGTCACTGTCATCCTCTTGGCTGTGAAATGTCACCACCTCTGAGGGGGACCCTGCCATCCTGCTGATGTACAGGGTAAGCCATTTTTTGCCATGTTCATATTTTCATACAATACGTTTGCATTTATCAGAGGAGGTGCAAGGAAGCATCCCAAGCCAAATGCTAAAGTCAGCGTCACAAATTCAACCAGCCAGCAATTCACAGTCACACTATACAACATCTAGCTCTCTGGCACGGATGCATGCTGCACTTAATGGGGCACATTTGAATACCCACCAGCTTCAGCAGAACTGCCTGCCAGAGCGAGTATTGGGTTCTGCTGCTTTTACTCCAAGAATATTCACTAGTTAATCATAGGTGTCTCCCAGCTGTGGAGTAAAATAACTCCACAAGCCTGCCATGACATGAAACAAGCACATGGTTGGGTGCAGCTGGAGGTGATCCCCATAACCACTATCCCGGTCAGGATCGACAGTAACCTGGTAAAGTGACAGCAGACAAACCAGCTGTGTTGTTCAGTCTGGGATTTGAAGGAAACCAGGAGAACCATTGTCCGATTCGGACTAGGAATGGCAGCAAACAGCCTTCCAGAGAAAACCTTCCCATCCACACCTAGTGCTTCATGTAGACAACCAAAGCGTGTTTAATCGCTCCTCCTGATTCCTCTCCCTAGAAGCCATCACTGGCCATGCTGAAGACACCATGTCCCATCCTGTGTCAGAACTAGTGCCTGCGTCACTGAGCAGCCCACTAGTCATATGTGTACTACCACCCCTCCAATGCAAGGCACAACATGTCTTGCCATGGTTCTCATGGCATATGGGTGCCCTCTCTTTACCCACACTCAGGTTGAACTTCAGGAAGATACTCTACTTCTATTAGCTTTAGTCTTTTTCATTTCCAGGTAACTCAGCGCGGGAAGGCTATGCTTCTTCAACAAAACAAGACATAATGCTTGTTTACTTTCACACTATTTTCTCTGGAGACCTTTATGAAAGAAAATATGTCATCAGTCTGATCACTCTTCAGTTATGTCTTCCAGGATCTCCATTAAACCTCTAACCTCTCCCTATATGGACAAAACATATATTATTACTTTGGAATTTCCTTAATCCTGTAATACCGTCAACCATCAAATAATATCAGTGCGGGTAACAAGTCATGGGCTCAAGCTGCTGCATCAAAAGTTGGATTTCGGTCTTGTCTAGAAAACCCAAATGACCAGGTGGACCAGTTTGAGACATCACTTTTAATTCACATCTGACTTGATTTTGCAATAATTTGCAATATAGATAAGCTTTTAGATTTCAATATGTGCAATTAAAAAAATCCATGGATAAAACAGGGAATGTGAAAGGTTGAACTTTTATATGAAGCCCAGTTTGGAATGTGATTTTTCATCTTCTGACAGCCTGTAGTGGGATTTGTGTGAAAGGGTTATTGAAGGTGCAAGAAACTATATTAATTTAGTAGAGAAGTCTCAGTCTCACCCCTCCATTGGCTTGAATGAAATTATTCTGTACTACTTGTCCAGAAGAGTACCTGTCTCACAGAAATACAGTATGTTGTGTTTGTCTTGAGGCAGTAATTCATTTTGTACTTGTTTTGGTTTTTTTTTTTTCCCAAATGCTGTAGCTTTAGTTAAATCAGAGTCCCCCACTGGAACTAAGCCACTTCTGGTTCAAACGCATTTGTTTGTAATTAATATTTTGCTGTCTGTTTTTATATTATTTTCAGTCCTCATCAGTTATGTTATAACTCCTTTGAGGCAGGCTGATATCAGTGATATTCAGACCCTAAGTAGTAGGGGTCAGGACAGCAAATTATTTCTAGAATTGTTTCCTGTATATAAGCTTATCTGTACTTAAACCATGTTGTTGCTGTTGATAATGTACCACAGTTTTATGGTATATGCACCAGAAATCAATAAAGAGATTTAGTAAAGCACTTGACCTGCTGGTGTTTGTTCTTGTGTTAGTCAGACTAGAAGAAAAATAACATTTAGTATTTGTATGATTGTAACACCTTGGAGCTGTTGTCATGAAGCAGGATGCTGCTCTGGTAAGTACGGTCTAAAGACAGAATCCCTGCCCCACAGCATTGAGCACCAAAGGAATAGTAGAAGCAAATGGTTATGTTTTCCTTGAGATCACCTTTTTGTTTGCCAGGTGCTACGGGATAAATCCAGGTTTTCAAATACCAGTGGGGAAAGAAATGTTTAAAAAACAGAGATAAAAAAAAGAAAAGGTGGCAGATGACATTTTGACCTGAAATGAATCTGCATTGTTGTTGTCATTCACTAACCTGATTTGATTTTAGCCAGAAGATTCTTAAGATAGTTGTCTTTCACATCAGACTCTCAGAGAGCCCCTACAACCAAATGAAATTGCCAGTCTAATTAATTAGCTCCAGCTTTCTTTAGAAGCAAGAAAAATTCCACAGTCTTTGAGAGCTAAAGTGATGTGGTTTTTCATCTATGACTTGTTCAATAATAGCAGGTTATTGAAAAGGGATGCGCGGCAGCAGTGGTCATTAGTTCCTGGCATGCAGGCCCTACCAAGTAGAAAGTCTTCATTTCAGAACCAGGAGCTGAACTGAATGCACATCCACCCAGATGCTGTGTATGCAAAAACAGCAAAGAGAAACACATTTCAGGACCAATTATAAATCACCACTGACTATAAGACAAGGACTCACTGCAGATAACCAGGTTATGCCTCCAGTTGCTGCAGGCGTATCTCCGGGAATTTCAGTGGCAGGGCCTAGCATCTGAAAGGCAATCATTTGCATTGTGTAGACAACTGGGTAGGAAGCATGCATATACTGCCCGCTAAATCTGAAGGAGTGAAAGTACTCTGATTAAAATGAGAAGCTGTTAACTAAAACCAAAGTGACTGTTTTTTTCTGGTTACTGAGAATTTGGAACACTGGCCTGTGGTTTTGGTAACGCACTATAACATTTAGGGCAAGTTTAACAAACTTCAATCTGAATTTCATGCTCTGCAGGTATATAGTATAATTACGTTCACTGAATATGCGGGAGTTTGTCAATGTTTATAATCTTATTTAGCATCTCTGAAATGAAAAGTATTTCCCAGCTGATGGCTCTTGGCAGATAGAAAGCTACGGATGATGGATGGGCAGGTGTGTATCAGGCTTCAGTGGATCCCTGCTGAGCTCTAGTTACTTCTTGGCCAGTGGAGACAAACCAGCTGATCAGCTCTGTGGGTGCTCTCAGGGACAGCTTGCAATGCTTTCTCATCCTAACAATACTAAGGATATGGGCAAACAAAGCACCTTTCTGCAAGAGCATCTGTTTCATGCTCACACCCTCCTGCTATCAAACGTAAAGGCAGAATTCTTCTTGGACACAGTTTGAGAGGAAAATGCCATATCTGTTACTGAATTGTTAAAACAAGGTTGCCTGGTCATTGGTTATATATATGACATTATACATATTACACATGGCATCTAAAAATCATACGTAACTGTAAATCTGGCACTAGGGAGTTGTCTCCCTCCTTTGTTTTTTGCCCCTTTCCTTTTCTCCAGAGCTTTCCTGATGCCTTATATTGCATTCTCCCTCCCTCTGGCTTCAGGCACATCCCGCAGCTATGAGTGACACTCATTATTGCTGTTCAGGCTCGGCCTTTTCTTTCATGGCCTTTCAGCCTTTCTCTCGGCCCTTGCTGATAAGCACCATCCCTTTTATTCGTGGTCACAGTAATGCATGTGTAAAGACTGAAGAAGATAATTAAAAGAATGCAAACAAGCCATTAAAAGGATGGCCTTGATAACTTGCACAGGCTAGAACAAACATTTTAGGACCCTGATGAAGGCAAAAATAAAAATGTAAGAAGAACAACTAGAATCCTAAACCAGGGGTAGCTTCAAAACATTTTCTTTGGAAATTCAGCACACTCTTTTTAAAGGCTGCAGTGTGGGAATAGGAGAAACAGGAGTTCATCTGAAGAAGGAGGTACTATCATTCATCTTTTCAACCCTGTACACCTTCTTCCCTAAGTAGCTAAATTCTAAGCTAGCAAAATACTCAATATTCAGGCTCCGCCTAGCAATTCTCACCACTGCATCAATTCCTGAGAGAAACTGTAACAAAGTCCACTCATGTGGAAAGCAAGGAAATTTTCTGAGCAGTATCATCACGCTGTTAGAGTTCTGGTTCATTCAGGGACCTTCCTTTGTTTTTACAGAGGACAAGCTGGGGACCAGTTCTGTAGGTGTATATGTCCTTCATCAGTCCATCCGATATTTTTTTTTTCCTTTTTCCTAATTGCAGTAAGCTAGTCCTACATCTGGGGGTGCAAGTTTGAGATGATCCTCCTTTGCAAATCTCTGTCTTGCACGTTGCTGTACTCCTCAGGGAGTGGGTGGAGGGAGGTGGTCTCCCAGTGCTTTTAGTTCGAATGTTTCCAAATGCGGCTTTGACACAAGAGTGAGGAAAACCAACACATGCCCCTAGATCCCAGGGATGTCATGGAGGATGATGAAGTAAACCAGAGTGTTATATGATTTCAATGTACTTCATTCTGTGATCCCAAATGAATTAGGAGCTGAACAGAGCATCAAAGAAGAGAACAGTGTTATGGGGGAGAAATACCACCTCATTTTGTATGTTGTAAGCACTCATGCATTAATCTTTACACTCTTTTTTTTTCTCATGGGGTATCTGGTGTCTTGGAATCTGGAAAACCTAATGGGGACCTTAGTGGAGAAGCAAATGGGGAATCTAGTTTACAAACAAATGGTCAAACAATGGCCCAGGGGCCAACCATACAGTAAGTTAAACCTGCTTCTTTCTATTCCTTTCTTACAGCTTTTCTCTAGTTATCTACCAAAAGATAGACAGGGAGGGCCAAAAGATCCTCTGCTCAACTCTATTTCCCCAGTAGACACATTAGGATATTTGGAATTTAGCAAAAGACTGGGTGGTTCCTGCAGTAAACCACTCTTCAGCCATACATACCCTATCCCAGAGATTTTGTAAGGGTGTAAGATAAGAGCTATGCAGGAAAGAAAAATTGTGCTTTGTGGGAAATTCCATTATTACAGTCTTCAGTTTTGCTTCAGGGAGAATGGCACTGAATGATTAAATTTTATGTTACAAGGCATTTTGGGCAAACATGCTTTGGGGTTCCTCAAAATATTTACTTTCACTTCAAATTCAGATGTGTTCTGATTTTAACTTGTTTCTGGTTTTGTAATTTATTTCTCTACTGGAATGCTGAAAAGCAAGATTTTTGCAAAGACCTGTAAGACCACCCAAGGGACTCCAGCGCTCTGTGTACTAAAGGGAGTTCTGCCTAAATGCGCACCACAAGTGCACCCTATCTATGGTATCAAGTAGGATTTGTCATTGCAGTTCTGCATCTAATCTATTTATCTGGGTTACCTCTAAAATGTATACCTAAACTTCACTGCGCAATAACATTTTTCACTCATATCTTTTCTCTCTCCCCCTCTAGTTTATTATACAAATGCGCCACAGTGGAAGTAAATGGCCATTTTCCCATCATTCCATTTATATGAAAGGAGAATTCAAGCCTCAGCATGAAAAGCATTTTCCCTGATGAATAGAAGTGCATAGTAAAAGGATGTTGTGGAGTTTGCTAAATTACTCATACCTGTGATGATTTTCTTCACCATTTCTTCTGGTGCAAATGATCATGGAGAATGATCATGTAATAACAGACTTACTTTTCAGCTTTCCTCTGTGTAAGTGTCAGAGTGACAATCTGGAGTGATTAATCGTTAACAGCTTTTCATCTGTGCCCACCCCACAGAATCTGCAAAGGTGAGGGTAAGCTGGAGGCTACCACATTTTGTGCCTCATCCAGAGTATAGTTTACAGACTGACAGTTACCCTTATGCTCAGGTCCTGATGATGGTGAGACATGTCACTGAGGGCAGAAATTTGGGCAGTGGTACTTCTATTATTAGTGACTATTGATGAAAATAACACAACTCAGCTCAATTCTTGGAGCTCTATATGGATTTGCAAGGGAAGCAGCTGAAGCTCCCATGTTTTATTTACAATTTAATCTGCAGGAACTGCAGAAGCCTGAAGATTTTCTGTAGTGTGGTAAGACTATCAGAGTAGGAATCTACTTCCACTTGAGACAAAGTGGATGGGTACACTGAGACATACTGTACAATAATTACAGTATTTTAAGAATGTCCATGCTATTGAGCATTCTCCAAAATAAACTCTACTGCTAGATGATGTAACAAACACAAGACACGTTAAAAAGTTGTGAAGAGACTAAAACAGCTGTTGAAGCCTTCTCTTGTCTGGAGATCACATACTGTTCTTGCCCAAACCCCCTTCAACTCCTGGCATAAAAATCACGTGCAAAAAAGAAAAATATTTTTAAAATTTAACCATGAAGAAATCCCTTCATTAGGAAATCTCAGCGGGGTTCTTGAACAATTCAGTGAAAACCACACACTTAAAAAATCTGCCTTGAAGCACCACCTTTTACAACATGTTCTTGAAGTCATATGCTTATACACATTCAGTCTAAAAACCCATATTTCTAAGCTGATTTCAGTGTGTGCTTTAATTACGGACACCTGGTTCTTTCCTCATAATAATGGTCAAACTGCTGCACAGCTTTTTATCCAGACCTGGTGTAACTCTAAGGCAAAATGCAGACTTCTTTTTTTCATAGGATCAGGCTCCCATGTTCAGTCAATTGAGCTTCAACAGGAAGCCAGCTAATAAACAGCAAATAACAAAACACAGCCCCTAAAATGGGAATGGCAAAACACCCTAACACCCAACCTGACATGGCAGGAAATGCAGTTAGAATGGCAGACACGTGCATCCAGAATAATGTATAGATCTCAGACATCAGAGCACAGCTGGCTGCGTGTTCTCACCTTGGTCATCATTTCCCCTTTTAGCCAATGCATGTGCCTTAATAACTGACATTACAGAAATATATAAGGAGGCACAAGGTTTGTCCTGAGGTTTCAGGGCATTTCATAGTCTCCTGGTCTGAGAGTGGAGACTCATGCAGAAGTTTCTTCATCTTCCCTTCCTTCTTATGTTAAATCCTGGTGGTAACCTGGGTTGACATAGTCATGCAGCACCAAGAAAGATAAAAGTCGTGCACAACCATATAAAACGTGTTGTGGTTAAGAAGGGGGTAACAAATGGCGAGCCCAATCTGTTCACCATAACACGAGGATGCTGTGAATGCTAAAATGAGACACTATCTCTTTCAAACCGGAAATGCGACTGGTGTTTTCCAGGATAACAACCTGTAGCAAAGGGAAGCCTGTGAGCACAGCTCATATTGCATCCCTAACCTGCAGCAGAAAGGTTTGGAATAGGTGAGGAGTCCTTACATGACCAATCACCCAGTGTAGTCTGCAGGACCAGTGGGAGAAATATAATCCCTTTCATTTGTCAAGTTTTGTAGGGAAGCTGGTTTGTGGCACATCTGTTTTACAGATCTTTCTACATATCCACTTTTTTTTCAGACTAACCCTAGCCCTCGCCTCTTCAGGATAAAGCTACAGCCCGTAAAGCCATAAATTAGTCCAAGACACAGGCAAAAGTATGAGACTGGACATTTAGCAAGTGGAAGGCAAGAAAGTGGGAATATTAGATGGGAGATAGAAGAAAGCACAAGGTAAGGATAACACGAAGTAATCAGTGAGGTGTCAGAACAGGAAAAGAGGGACAACAGGTCACTGCTAAAGAAGCACAGCAAGAAGGTGGTAGTTAATTGACAAGGAAGTGAGCAAGAAGTGGTTTCAGTGAGGAAGGATGCTGGGGGTTAACAGACATGCATTTCCACTTTGTTTAGTTTTCCCTTCATAATTTCATCTCATTTTTCCCTAGAAGAAATCGTTTTCTTTTTTTCACTGCTTTCTCTCTGGGACTGCATCAGTTACATGATGGAAAACCTGGGAGTCAAGGAGACCATGTCAGCTCAGATTCTCATTGAGAAACACTAGATTGCTCACCTTTTAATTCTTCACAGCGCACACTGGCCGAAGCTCATGCCCTCTCATCTACAGGCCATGCTGACCACACTGTGGTATTACACAATGGAGTCTGCACAGCGTCTATCAGATTCCAGTTCAAAGCCATATTCTTCTGCAGATACTGCAGTCTCCTTATTTTGGATTTCCATTAAAACTCTTCAGAATTTCTGTGTGGTTAATCTAGGGGTTTGGGGGTTTGTTTCTTTTCCTAAGAGTTGAGCAAATTCTTCTTGTAGCCTGTTACAGAGCAAGAAGAAGGGACACTTTCTGGTAAGCAAAAAAACCGAGACCAGGCTTTGGCATCACAGTAAATCTGCCCTGAGGTCTTCTAGCGCCATATCAAAATACCCTTTCTTTATGCTGTTTGAAACCTGTTATAAATATTGAAGACTCAACATTGTATTACTGGACTTGATGCCAGATAAATCATTATCTGACCTTTCATAGCTGGAAAAAAAGCACCAGCTTAAATGCTGTCCCAGATTGATGCATCAGAAATACAACCTTGTGCACAACTCTGTACTGCTCTTTAACCCTGCAGGGCCTGGGTCTGGCATTAATGACCACACAACTATCACCTCACCCTGCCTAGACCAGGAAAAGGTGTCTTCTAAAGAATATCTAGCTTTTAATTAATACATTTTAATCACCACTTCGTGTCTCTTGCAGACAAAGTCTGCCATGTTTAAAAGCATATTATGCTGTTAATTAAGATAAGTCACTTGATTTCTAGCAGTTGCTTTTCCCAAGGCAGAGAGACAACTCCTTCCTGATGAGGAGAATTAGCAGCTAGTTCTCTGAAGGGGCTCACCTGTGTGAATTCACAGATGTCTAATAGGGGGTCTTGTCACACTACAGCAGATGAGTCCCGAGATGTGCACAGTTTGGGAGGACAGTGATAGAATACTGATGAGCAACTGCCTTGAATTTGATGGGGCCACTCATAAACGTCAAAGGCAGAGGGATCAAATCCAGATGACCTGGACAGGCTCCTTAAAAGAAATGGGGAGGAAGCCTGCAACTGTGGTGTGATGAAGGCTGACTTCATCCTTTTCCTCTAGAAAATAACAAAACCCCCTAGTTTTACTTCAGGCCAATATAGAATCATAGAACGGTTTGGATTGGAAGGGAACTTAAAGATCATCTGGTTCCAACCCCCCTGCCAGGGCCAGGGACACCTTCCACTAGAACAGGTTGCTCAAAGCCCCATCCAACATATAATAACACGCAAAAGAATTACTAAAAATAAAGAACCATACAGAAAATTTCACACATCCTCCCGAGACAGGGAGGCAACATACTCAATTCTGTTAAGATGAGCTTACAGCACACAAAAAGAAAAAAAAGCCTAGCCGTGCTTTCAGGGAAGCTGGCCCTTCTCCGGGCCTGCAGCAGGAGCTGGAAACACCAAAGCCGTGACCAAGTTGAGCACAGGTCCCCTCAACCGCCCCGGCCGGGCGGGTGCCCGGGGGGATGGGGTAGGCCGCGCCCGCCCCGCTGCCCACCCCGGGGGTCATGGCGGGGGGGGGAGAAGGCCGAATGAGGCGGGAGGGAGCGGAGCGCTGCCCCCGGGCTACGCTTTTGCCAGCCGGTGAACGGCGAAAATGCGGGAATTTGTTTCTGAGTGGCCCCGGTGCCCTCAGCCTGCCCCCTCCCCCGGGCTCCCCCCGCCCCCCGCCGCGCTTCAAGTAGCGGCGGGCCGCGCCGCCCCCCTGGGCTCCCGCAGCGGGCGGACCGCGGACCATGTTGAGGGAAGGTCTGCTCCTCCTGGCCTGGCTGCTGGCCCCACTGCTGGCCTTCCCCACCGCGGCACCAGGTAACCGCGCACCGTCCCTGCGGGGTGGGCTGAGGTGGCAGGACAGCTCCGCGGGGACCCGCGGACAGGCTGGCTAAGGGGCAGCCCGCCATTGGGGTAGACGGCAGGCTGGTGTGTGCCCAGCCGCCTCGCCGGGGTGGGTGCCAGCAGCGAAGCAAGGGTGTGCTGTCTGTCCAGGGTGATGGGTGTTGTTTGGGTAGAGCATATTTCCCCAGACATTCACATTTTGGGGGGGTGTCTCACAGCCTTAGAGTGTGTTTTTCCTAGGGGCCCTTCCCTGGTGTCCCCATCTTCACGGGTTTGCTTGCAGGTTGTGGCCTGCTGTGCTCCATCCCCATCAACCCCCCCTGCCAAGTTGAGATAAATGTTGCAAAAGCTGAATCCTGTGTTCTTTTTAAGATGAAATCTGCACAGGATTTTTTTTTTTTTTTTTCTAGTGCACATACTGGGAGCTGAAGGCAGCTCTGAGCAAGGTTAGGTTGGATGGGGTTCTGAGCAACCTGGTCTAGTTGAAGATGTCCCTGCTCATTGCAGGGGAGTTGGACTAGATGGCCTTTAAAGACCCCTTCCAACCCAAACTGTTCTATGATAACACAAGTGCAGTGCGGAGACCCAAGATGCTGTTGGGAAGCAGTGATGGAAGATTCAGGTGGTCTCATCACTGTGTATGCCTGTGACCTCTAAGAGATCAAAATGGCTCTTAGGGACCCACAGCTGAAGTCCTTTCAAGATGGTGGAGAGTGCTGAGAGTTACTCAGATACTTTCTGGAAGTTTTAATCTCCACAGCAAACAGCATGTATCTCGTGTACTCTGAGTGTACATGAGATATTTAATTATTTCTCATAATTCTTGTCCCCAGATATCACAGCTTCTTACCTGGAGGGCACAACCACAGAAGCTACTGGTGAGTTTTATTTTCCCCGTAACCTGTAACAAATGAAGAAGGACACCCAAACCAGGAGCCCTTAAGGAGGCATGCGGAGGAGTGGTTTATGTATGGCATTGCATGCTGGCTCACGTGACACTGCATAAAACCCCCTTTTAAGCAGTGTAAACTTTCTACTATGGAAATCAAACCTAAAAATGGGGACAACTGATAACTAGAATGCTTTCTGGAATATGTCAGCCCCAAGGGCATATATTTAAATGTTTGAATGGATATTATTGATAGAACTGATTCTTAACAGAAGGAAAATGTTTTTCAAAAAAATGGGATGCAGCTCCCTCTCTGAGCCCTGCTCTCTTGTAATCCAGGCTATTTGTATGCCCTCCATTACTGTCATACAGTTTTTAATATATTTATCAACACTCATTTTGCACATGGATACTGGCACACGCAAAGGCTGTATATCCTGCCAAAAATCAGACGGGAATTCTGTAATGAAACAGGCACTGGAACACTGCTCCCAGATTCTACACCAGAGCTCTAACCAATGGCCATCTCCTCTGTAAAGCCAATAGGAGTTGAAACAAATATTAATTACCGAAATCAGCAGATAAAACTTTGACTGCAGAGAAGGAACCGGCTTGCTAAGGAAAATGAAAATAATGGTGTGTAGTCACACATAGATTTGTAAAATAGAGTTTTACTTTTTTAGTACATGGAACTTTTCTTACAGAAATATTCCAAGTACATTACAGTCTGTATGTTAAATGTAGCAAGTGAAAAGTGGTCGCCTGTTTTAATTATCTCAGTCTGAGCTCCAAACAGGGTATCTGAAGCCAACAACCATTTTTCTTTTAAATGTTGGTCTTGATGTTTTCACAGTACTATGTAAGCATTCATGAATGACTTCTAACAGAAGGTGGCTGGGCAGGATGGGCACCGATGCACAGAAATCTTGATTCTGCAGCAACTCTTGTTCTTTTTGCCTAGACCCATCCAAGGACTTTCTTGTCTTTGTTTCCTTTCTAGATCTTGGTTGGGCTTTACTACCTTTTGTTTGACATTGAAATTGGCTCCAGGTCTCAACTGCATCTGGAGAGTGTTGTAGGCAGCTGTCTGGTTTTTTTCTTACATAGTGGAAGTAACATCCTAGACATGTGCTGAGTCTTGTTTTACTTTGGTTTAGGTTTTAAATTAGGTCAGATTAGTATCCAGTGTAGTTAGAAGTCTTTAAAAATGCCCAAGAAAAGCAACACAATATTCCAGAAATTGGATATGTAGGAGATTTGGTTATGCATGGTTTGATCCTGCTGTGGTCCTTGCAGGATTGATTCATACAATGTATACTGTCATTTAGGATATAGATCAAGAGACTAAAGTAATGTAAATCACACCCCTTCCCAGTGAAATAGTGACTAGAAACTCACTCTTTAGAAATATGTTCATAGGCAAAATTTCCCTTTGTTTAATCTCATTTAGTACTTGCCACACATGATGAATATGAAACCTCTGATAGATGTAATTAAGATGAATTTAGTAATAATTTATTTTTTAAAATGTTTCCAACTGGTTTTGAGTCTGTCTTTGTTTCACTAGGTTTCACCCAATCTTTTACTGAGGAAGGAACAACAAAGACATTTGGTGAGTTTCCACCTAATTTACAATGTTATTTAATTTCCTAGAAACGTGGGATCCCATGGAAGCGTGCTACTGCTGCTAAAATATCCCAGTGTTAGTGATACTAAAGAAAAAGCACAGCTATGAAATTATCTCCTTTCCCTGTTTTGGAAAAGAACATTATAATCTTGCACTTAGGAATAATGAATTTTCACTGTCAAAAAAGTGAGTTTTTGAATAAAAGACTTGTTTTTCTCGTTTTCTATCATGTATTATAGGTTTCTAATGAAAGCTACTTTTGTTTATCTCACATTTCAGCTCTTCTGTAGATACAAGTGCAGAAAAAAAGGAGTAGGTCCATATCTGAGCTGTCCTAATTCTTCTCTGAAAAATGCAGTAGTTCAATTCCTAACCTGTTATATATGCATTAATAGCAATATTAATTTCTCTGGTAATGCTGCTTCTAATTTTTTCCTAAGAAAATTTTACATTACCCTCTGGCAGTTTGGTAATTATATTACTTTTTCCTTTGGTTTAATCTAGCTGTACTCTGCATCTTCCATACTGTCAGAAAATTGGTTCTTTTAGAGATGACGTTATGGTTCAGCTCTCCACCTGGACATTGCTAATTTTTTGGAAATGAGCAATTTTTATCAAAGACTTTCTCTAAATCTACACAGGAAAAGAAAGAGGAGCTTCCTATAGCTGTGTCTTTATCTATTAGGTTCATTGTCAATGGTGACATTACAGAAATTGTCAGGAAAAAATAAAGTATAAGGAAATAAAAAAAAATATTTGCAAGCATTTAAAAATATTCTTTAGAACAATACAGAGAAGTCTTTTTGTGAAGTCTGGGTCTCTTTCTTTCAAACTTTGCTTTTCGACTAATATTGGCAAGTGCGCAAGACTAGAAAGAATGTGACTAATTTGGCTGCTTTTATTAGCTTTCCTAAATATCACCGTTCACAACGAAGACTCTGCTGGACAGGCAACAGGTGATTTAGTGTTATCCTTCTTTTCTTCAGAACCCTTCTTAACCTTGATATCTGTTTTCTCTACCTGATAAATAGTTAGAAGTAAAAAACCAATTGACTTGAGTTTTTTCAAGAAGTGTAAGCCTATTTTTCTGTTTGCTAATAGTCTTAGCAAAATTACGCTAAAGCTTTAACTGACTTTATTACTTCAGTTTTAAAGCATGGTATTAAACGATTGAAGAATATATGCATCATTGAGTCCTGTAGTCCTAAAATAAGATTTTAATTTTGTTTCCACATAGCTCTGCCAGGCCTTTGCACTCCTGGCCTGAAGCCCTCTTGCTAGCCCAGCCCAGGGCTCCCCCCACAGCTTTATTTATACATTTCAGTATGTCCCAGGGCAATTTTGTTGTTTGTTTGGTTTTTTTGTTTAATACTTCAGTTCCACCCTGCAGTAGTTGTTTTGGTGTGATTGCAGGTTAGTCTGAGAAGTCTGGTATGCCTCCTTAGCAGATGGTTTTGGAGCATTTGTTAAGAAAAAAAAGTATCCTATGTAAAAGAACAGCAGTAATCAACAGTTATTCCTAGCAGTATGTATTTGTAATGTTTTCTTTTTGTCTAGCTGAACTCAACTTTGACCCAAATGGAGATAAGCTTAGTGAATATCCTGCAACTTAAATATTTCTTTCGTGTTATATTTTGTCTACTGGTGTGCTGCACAAGACCCTCCGGTTTTCAGAAAGGGGCTACCTATTAGCCACGGTCTGTGAGTGATTCTTTAGAGCTCTTGATTGATTATTGGAGCATCAGCTGCAACCCCAGCTTTCCTTTTTGGTCGTCCCCCCCGCCCTTTTGGATCAGTTCTTCTGGCCTGGGCTCACAACGTAGTGTCTCAGATAATTCCATCATCACAACTGAAAGCTGAACATGTTCTGGTATAGAACAAGGAGCCAAAGCTTGTTTGAGAGGTAACAACTTGCACAAACTGGCATATCTGCTGCAATAGCAGCGATGCAGCAAAGCATCTCCTAGATACCATATTTTCCCAGTAGCCTGGGTGTTTTGACCTTGCTCCATGGTCACATAGCCACAGCAGCTGGCCACATGTACCTAAGGGTTTGTAGGTGTTGGAGGGCAGCCAGTAGAGCACGTCTGGGCTAAATGATGTCCGTTGTATTCATTGCTGCAGGTGAAGTGACCACCAGTGGAAGCAGAGGCAGGAGGAGTGAATACAGTAAGTTAGTCTTGTACTTTCTGCTACTTTTAAAGTACCTAACATTTGTTACTGTGATATATATCCTTCCAATACCTGCATGAAAGGCTGTAGCTCCCACTGGGAAGTTGCAGCGGCTACAGAGAGACTAAGACTCAGCCTGTTAAAGATGTGTGGATTTTGCTTTGGGACTCCAAGCCATGTTTTCATACCAGAAAACTGTGGGAAAGACAGCTTCAGCCCAAGTCACTGATTAATGCTCTTCAGATTGCTTTCTGTCTTCACCACCAGAGTCCTCTGTACTTAATTTTGAAGACCTTATTCCTGTTAAATACTCTTTCTTTAATAATACTGCCACTCTTGATTTACACTCCCTTTGCCATGCCAACTGTGTCTTCCCCCCACGCCTCCATACTGCAGCATCTGCTGCCACTGGTTATCTTCTTTCTTTTCAACATTTGATTAAAAAACACCCCAAGAAGACATGATACTCCACATGAAATAGGTCAGACTTATTATTAAACTTGGCAAGTTGCCACACCAACAAAAATAGCTCTGTATTCGGTTTTTCCATGACCTTGATGCTTCAGTGGTTGTTCTTCTGCTTTGTAGAATTCATGTATCTGTGTTTTCATGCAGTCTGCACAAATCTTGCTCATCTGGCCCTTGACTATGGCTCTCCTGCTCTTTCTCTTGCATTTGTCCTTGGGTAGCACAAACCCTAAACTTCTTTCATGTCCTGGATCCCGAAGTCCAAAACATTCACAGTTGGTCAGTGTGCTCACAGCTTCTTTATCATGCTGTGGGAAGAGAGTGCCTTCTGGTGCGTGGAGGAGACTGGCTGGTGCACAGCTTCCCTGTCTCACCATGCAACACTTGTGCAGTGGGCCAAATGTGTTGAGAAATCTGAGGGTTTTATCTCCTGCCAGCAATATTACTTTTCAGTCTTCTCAGTAGCAAGTAAAATATTTAATACTCTTTCCTTGGTAGTATGGATTTCAAGAGGAGTTGGGGTGATGGGCAGAAGAGTCAGGTGGATCAGGATCCAGTTGTCTTCCTCTTCTACATCTGGCTTGAGTGGTTCTTCCACAGAATGAAACTTGAACCTTGGTGCGTTTCTCATGGGCTGAGGTTTCTTCTAAAGCCTTTAGGAAACTTTGCCTTTTACAATATGCCAATATTATTTTTAATATTTTTTTTTAAAATAGTTGAATACGACTCCATCACAGAGGAAGACTACATGACTGGTATGTCCAGGGAGCTCCATTTCTTCTACCCTGCAAATGTCTTCAGCCAACAGCCTCATGGTTACCCTCTCTCACACACACCTTGGATTCCTACAATGTGTGATGGCCTGTAGAGAGAACAAGGAAAATTTTATGGTCGTTGACTGGATATTGGCTTCTTAGCCTATTCCTTTGTGAAGTATAATGAGAGGCAGAAGGACTGAGGGTTTTTATTATTTCTGGCATTTTTCATCATCCTAAAAATATTACTAACTTTACATCTGGTCTCCTAGTTTAGTCAGAAAATTTCCTTGAGGTCTCAGAGAGGAGGTAGGTATTTTTAGTATGCTATAGTATGCTGGAAATAAGAGAAATAGCTGCATTTTTATCCATTTCCTTTCTCCAGCTGTAAATATACTATGGAAATTAAATACATATAAGCAGAACCCCAAACCCGTGTTTAACAGTATCCAAACAGCCTTCTCATTTGGCAGGTTTTTCATCTTTTGTCTGTTGTATTGCCACTATTTTATTAATTTTTATTCTTGTCGTAAATTCTTCAAGCCTGCAGCAGGTACAAGTTATGTATATAAAACATAAGCAAAGGGAAAAAGTATCTGTGGGCACTTAAGAGGGCAAAAATAGCACAATCCATTTTACGGATGTGATAAATGACAAGCTTTACATGAAAAACTTACCAGTTGTTGATATTGCTGGGAGGGGGTGCAGGAAATTCAGCTAGGTTGCTACTTCTGCTTTCTCAGCACAGCCAGGCCGCCCTACAGTACCCCGCAGTGACAATTTACAAAGAGTTTCGCTGAAGAGGATGTTAAATGTACATTTCCATAGAGTACTGATATTTCTTTTTCTGTAGGTGAGCCCAGCATCATCTCCACTGAGCATTATGTGCAGAAGAGAACATGTAAGAAGTTCGCTTTTTGTTTTTATTTAGCTTATAAATGGTGACATTTGTGTCTTCATTACGCTATGTGAAAAATTTATTTTTCAGGCACACTCTAAAGAATCGTAAGCACGAAAATGCTGAAGAGGGGGGCTTGTGGTTGTGGGGACTTTTTTAAATCCAGAGAAATTTCTTTACACTGAGGGTGCATCAAACAGTAGATTTTGCCTCAATAACTTAATAAAGATATTTACAAGGCCTGTAACTCTTTTCTGAAGAACACATGGCAGGTATTTTTGCTGTGCTATTATACAATAGTGCCTAATAAAATAGGCCCGTGGCTCATAATGAGCATATCCAGGTATTCTGGTAATATAAATAATAAGCAGTTGTCTTGATATCGTATATGGAGGCCTCCTGGCTGTGCTAGGATTCTGATCTAAATTCAGGACAAGGGAAACTGTTGCAAGGGATGCACCCAATGCACAGTAATTTCATCGTTCGTGATTTTACCATTATAGGACATCATAGCTGCATCTTCCTTCTTTCCTACAAAGACAGTATAGTTTGAGAGGCATCAGATCATGCATGCCAGTGCCAGGTGGTCCATGCTTGTGTGCCAGGTACCAATGCTACCAGGCTTCTGGATAACCTTCTTTTGGGTACTTCAAGTATGGGAAGGAAAAAGACCAAACAAATTGTAGAGCACTTTGTTATAAAGATAAAATATAAAAGGCTTTACTGGTTTAGGTTTTTTGCTTGACTGTTTTTTTTTTTAATATCTCTTTCTTATGTCAGCAGTTGAGCACAGCATCAGTTTGAATGAAGGATTCGTGATTGGGGGTCCACGTGAGTTTTCCTTTCTGTTCCTTTTTTTTTTCCCTGCTCCTTTACAGTAAAAATCTTGCTCTTCATCTTATACAGTTGTTACCTAATCTGTATGCTTCAGGGTCTTGATCAACTTGCACGTCCCAGATCTTCATGATCTAGACAGTGCTCTGTTGCCTGATTGGGGGGGGGGGGGGGGGGGGGGCGNCTCTTCTAGAGCATGGTATTTTTGTGCTTCCCCTTTAGTGTTCTCTTGTGACTGCCCTGATCTGTACCAGCCCCTTCGGGCATCACTGTATCCTGCTTGGCAGATGAAGGCATGGGGCTGTATTGTTATCTTCACTGGGTGTGTGTAGGGGGGTAACCTCCAGCAGTGTGACCCTTCTGATGTCTTATTACAGAGGGATCCATCTATGGCGAGGAAAACACCGGAGGAGGAGATCAGCCTTGTAAGTGAACACTTTGTAGGCATTCAAACTAAGATATCTATGCATTTTATCTGCACTATTTTTAAAGAACACTTATTATGAGACAGTAAGGCAAAGGGAATTAGCAGATACCCATAGTGTCTCCCAACAGATGGATCAGTCTCTTAGTGTTACATCGTGCTGGGACAGTTGAGAGCTACCTCAGGACCGCATGATTTGATGCCTAACTCTCTCCTTCTCTTCCCATATAGAAAGAGATGCACAGAGTGAAGAAACCTGGTCATCAGCTGGTGATTTCAGCTTCATTACAGGAACATTTGATTCCTAAAGTACAGAATTTGCTTTGTAGGGTAGGAATCCTTCTGTAAGACTTGCTTTGAATCCTCTTTATGTTACTGCTAAAATCTGGATTGCAATAAGTCAGCATCCATGTTTGCCTTGCCATACTATAGTGCTTTAATTTTATTCTTTAGTAAGAGGACCAAGAGATAGAGAACCCTGGCTGCTTGGATGGGCTTAGAGGTCAAGCTCCCTGCAAGCAGAAAAAGATTCTCTGTTCACATCCTTGCTAGGTGTAATAACAATATGTTGTGGGCTGGAAAGATTTCTGCTGATTCTTGAAAAGCAACAAAATGGACCATACAAAGCCCCAAATTTGAAATAAAATAAACTAGCAAGATGAAAACAAAAATAACTTTTCAAAGCTCTGTGTAAAGTCTTCACAAAACTGCTTCTTTTTTTACTCTATCTCATCATTCTTTTCTTGGCCAGCTTGGCAAGTCAAAGATGAATGAGGATGGAAAGCTACAGCTCTGGTTGATGCAGCACAATTGGTTTCTTGTATACCGCTAAAACAGTGATCACGTCAGCCCCCCAGACACAGACTAAATGTGTTGGGACCCGGAAGAGCATTGCCTGACCTGTCTTCTTCAGTGCCTCATCTGACTTGATTTTCTAGTGTGGTGTACTTTGCTACCAATTCCTAGCTGCCATCCCAGGCCAAAAGCTACATGAGGAGGAACTGAATAGATCTAGATAGCAAAACAGACCAAAAGAGATTAGGCACAAGAGAAAGCCTTTGGGGCTGTAGGCTGCAAAAGTAGGTGTTTCGAGCTGTAAGAGAATTTCATCCTCTTTAAGAATAGCAACAGAAGAAGATAGTAAAATCTTTTAAAATGCCAAGATGCTGCTATACTGCATGGTGGTCTGGTGGCTGTGAGTAAAGGCTGCCACAGGTTCTGTGGCAGGTCTGTTTGCTTTGTTTTTGTATGTGCAAATTGCCAAAAATGCCCTCTGAATCTGTGATGTAAGCATTTCTAAAACTCAGGTTTTCACATGCTTTAAGCTTTACCATTCCTCTGTAAAATGATGGGCAAACTACTTCACAAATTCACCGCCATGAATTTGGATAGGATTTAATTAAAAATTAGGAAAAAAGTCTCTTTTGGACAGGGCTCTTTTCTGGTCTGAGCTGGTGATACTCCTCATTTAGGGCTGCATTGTCAGTCAACTGGTCCATATCTATCAGTGGTAATGTACTTTTGCTATGCATCAGGCTGTATACAAGGGCAAATAGTACATCTGCCTACCCTGTTGGTACGCTCTCTCACTTAGTGGCCAAAAGCAGATATGGAGGGAAGAAAATAAGGACGGGGCAATTATGCACTGATACTACCTCTGGTTTTACCTCCCAGCTTTCAGCAATCTGTTAATTAGTGGGTTTCCATATCATGATTTGCATATTAATGTCTATTAATCCTCCAAGGAGTTTCAGGAGTTTATCTAATTCTCTTGTGTGGATGTAAATTTTGGGGTTGTACAACATCCAGTAACCATGTGTATGACAACTTCATTTAATAACATGTGAAAAGTTCCTGCTCTTGTTTATTTTGGCTCTGCCGCCTGATGAATTAATATATGCTACAATTGCTAACCAGAAATGTCCCATACTGTCCCTACAATACAAGTGGTTTTAGACCTCTATCTTTTTCTCAGCTGGCCACAGCTACGTCAGAGTTGATCCAGTGTATGATTGTTTTTCTTGGTATGCATCTCTGCATTTTTCAATAAAGAATGAATGAATATCTGCTGTTTTATTGTCTAGTGGCTTAGTATTTCTCAACTCTTCACAGTCTACTTCTTTTTATGGTCCTAAAGAATTCAGTATCAGTAGATTTTGCACCGTCCCCTGTACCCATTTTTAAAGATCATTCATGAGTATGTAAAACACAAGAGGCCATAGCAAAGTTCCTTTTAGGACATAAATGGTCACCTTTGTCTTCTGTGAAAGTGAACAATTTATTTCTCTTCTTTATTTCTTATTCTTAACTAGACAGTAATACAGAAAAGGACCTTTTTTAGCATTTTTCTTCTCTTTGGGGCATTCCAAGAGAGTTCCTTGTAAACATTTTAAAACATAAAAAAATTTTATGTAAATCAGATCAGCCTTGCCTATATACAGAGTTCCAGCACATTGATAAGCCATGATCGCCCTTGTTAGTCCATGTTAGCTCTTCTCCCTATGTCATATTAAAATCTCATCAACTAATGCTTGAGTTTGAGACAGGTCTTCTGCCGCCTCCTTCATTAAGGAAAGTTCTGCTGTAGGACCCTCCTTAAACTTCTATACAGTACAGGCCAAGAGTTTCTTTGGGGTTTTTTTTGCCACATTTTTGTCTTTTTTTTGAATGTTTTCTTTAAAAAAGCGTAATCAATTGGCCCTATAGACCCTGAGGCAGGATTCCTGACTCTTAAACTTGAAAAAAAATTATCAGGTAATTTCTGTGCTATGGGGAAGGTTTTCCTGAATTTTTCTCCCTCCAGATTTTAATTGTGTTTTTGTAACCTATTTGCCAAAGTATGTGTTCTTTTCTACTTTGTTTGCTTGGACAGGTTTTAAACCTTTCACAGCGTTGCTTATTATTATTGCTTATTGCTCATTTCTACTTTACTGGAGTGCTTGACTTTCCAGACTTTAGGAAGGAAAAAATTTGGAGGGATTCTTTTTGAAATATTTTCCTTGAGACTTTCCCTGATTGCTTTTTAAAAATGTCCACGCTGCTTTTGAAATACTTAATCACTTTAGTTGATGGCATTCATTTTCTTTTACCTGCTCTGTGCAGTTCTTCCTGAAAGTTGACTGCATTTTACTGCAGTTACATCAAAGACTGCTCACATTGTGTATGTTTTTGTCTCCGGTGAGACCTTGGATCTGTTCTCCCAGGGCTGATGGCATTATTGACATTTGGTATTGTAATTGCAAATCTCACTTTCTGACGGATACTTTCTCTTTAATTGAAATCTGCTACTACCATATTTGTTAATAAATTAGAAACATAAACAGATTTTTAAATAATCATTCACAGTACTAATCTATTTCTCAGTGTCCTGAGGCTGAACTGCAAGTTCTATAGATTTTTCAGTCAATTTTCAAACAACTATTACTGTGTTAAGGCACAGCTGCTGCCGCCCTCCACTGGCTGAAACCCCTGTGTACTTAGGCTCCTTACTGTAGTTGCAAAGAAGCTGAAGGCACCAGTTGCGGTGCAAGAACAGAAGTAAAAGTATTTTTCAGAGACTGTCCTTAGCTATTCTCCTGGTCTCTTGTTCAGCTGAATGGTTGAAACCATATCCTGGAAAGCAGTGCTTTTAGGTACGGTAAACCCTTTTCCTCATTGCTGACCTGAGAAATATAGTTAATGTAAGTAAAGATGTATTTGAGCTGTAAGACCACCAAAGGATAGCAGTACAGGGCAGTATTTTTTTTTTTTTTTAAAGAAATTTAGAAGGTTTTCAGCTCTTGGTTTTCAATTCCTATCTGGCTATGGCATGGTAGTGCTTAGTTTTTCCCTTTGCTGTGAAGCAGTAAGCCTCATTTTGCTCATGATTAAATAGGTATCTAAATTACAGAAGGAAACCACTATATGCTACATCTTTGCCTGGCAAAAAGAGAGCAATGAAAAATAGGTCAAACTCCCTTCAGCCCCTGGGGAGAAGTGGCTGAATAGCAAATGGTTCTATAATCATTTAGCGCAAAAGAGAGTTTCTAGCAACTATAAAGCTGGCACCTTGTTGCCAGCATTGTGAGAGTTCATTTACAACATCATGTAAACACAACAACTTGGAAAACGTTCTTTAAATGTGGGGGGGTTTAATAGTTCGGGTTTTTTTTCTAAATACAGCTTTATTTTAAATGAGCATCTAATTAATCCCCCGTGAAGCTCAGGAAGACAAACTGATCTCCAGAGCGTTCTCATATAGCTCCTTTTGAACTGTGTACCTATGCATTAAGAGTAGGGTTTCACACATTGCTCAGCAGGCATCTGCACAGCACTTGTGGTCTCCTTTCCAGTCTCCATCATCTCCACAGGACATGGTTGAACATTTAAGAGAGGAAGGAAGAGGACTGTGGAAGAAGCAGAGATGGAAAGGTGGGTGCTGAACTTCCCTGGTGTCAGACAGACTCCTGAGATGAGAAGCCTTTCAGATGCCACACGTAGTTTTGTCACCTGGAGGAATTCACTGGGGAGACCTGGAAGGAAGGCCACGTGGGTGTCCTCTGTGGGGCCATAAAGAAGGGCAAAACACAGGCTTTGCTGTTGCAGCCAGGAGACCTGTTGTTAAAGTGATCACAAGGTGAAGAACATAATGACCTGGACTGAACCTCTTTAACCAGTAATTCATGTTTCTGCTTCCTAAAAGATGATCATTTCAGAGCTTTCAGAATAAGAGTAAACAAAGGGAAACAGATGCTTGCTGGTTGGTTTTGCATCCATTCTTTTATGCTGTTGTTATCTCAGGAAAGAAAGCACATGTGATGCAGAAAACATGTCTGATTATTTGGAGTTTTAAGTAGACTATTTCTAGCTGGCCTTAACAGTGAAATATCTCGGTGGCTTCTCAGTGATAGGAGGTATGGCTGCATTCACTGAGTGTCGGCTGCATTCACTGAGTCTCTTCATTTCCAGCAAAAAAAATGTTAAAACTGAAAATAATATGGGGAATCATTCCCAAGGAGATGATTTCTAATACGACCTTCTTGTAAGATCAACCATTCTCCTTTCAATTCATGACTCTTAATTTGAACCACCAGGTGGAACTGATACTTGCCAGTCTTCTGTCTGAGAAGCACCATTTTACAAGGGAGGTCTGATCCTGCTTAAGCCAGGGCCACTTTTGTATATGTCAGGACTGCAGCACATGAAGTGAAAAGGATGGTAAGCAGTATGTTTGACTGATCCTGACTCTAGTTTCTATGTTTCTTATGAGTTCTAAGAAGCAGGAGTCAGTGAAGACAAAAGAAAGAAGCTGAACAACAATAAATTAGGGAAAAAATGGAAGTAAAAAAGACCAATTACGCTTGGCACAGTGGTGTAGTTAGTGATGACCTCTAAACGCAACAAACGTGGGTCATGAGAAAAACTGTTGATACACCTGGGAGTAGGGTTTTACTGAGCCCATAATTAAATTTATTAGGTTTCTCTCAAGCCCTTCAGGAATCAAGTACTAATCTCATTGGATTGTCTCTGAATTATTCCCAGGCAAAGAATTTATGAACTGAGGCTGAAGGATATATGTAAGAGAAAATTTTCCTGAAACTAACAGGACTCATCCAAATCCAGAGGCTTGGATGGACTAGATTGTAGGGTTTGCGCAATTGAGAAAGTTTAATCTAGGACATGGAAGGTTTGGTAGCTAGGAAAGTGGATCAGCAGGACAAGCGATAGAAGTAATTCCTTTTCTTCTGGGTGCATCACTTAACACATTCCAGACTCCCAAGTTCTTCATTTCACCTCTTACTGTCACCTGCCTGTTGCAGAAGGGTCTAACTGCATTTGCTTGTTTCTTCCTTTACCTGAGAGGAAAAAAAATTGCACCATCCAATACCCTAGCATGTAAGTGCCACCAAACCAGAAAGTTAGTAGAAGTAGGGGTCAGCACAGAGAGACTGCAGCTGCTAGAGAGTGCGTGAAATTGGATTTAGTGAAAGGCAAAGATAGGAAGCGGGGGACGCAGAGGATCCCTCTTGGGATCACTTCAGGGACCACTGGAGATATATCACACAGAAGATGACCAGGGAGCGAACTAGTCAGTTATTTCCTGTCTATACCTGGAGGCTGTAGTTGCGGGAAGAGAATATTTCTGGTGACCACATAAAACAAGCTATATAACAGTGACAGCAGGTACTAGCAGGTAACAGTGATAGAAAGAAATCAGAGTCAAAAGGATTTGTGAGTGGAAGCGATTCTGTTGCAGTTTCTTTGGTGATGGAAAGGATGCTGTCATCCATAGAAACCAAACATAACTAACAAGGAAAATAATATCTCAGGGAATATGATTCTGTTGAACCAACTCTGACCGAGCAGTTCTGACACTCAGGAACATCAGACTGGGCAATTTACAGTGTATAAACTGTGGTAGGGTGCCTACCACCATTGGTGGCCTTTTTAAATGTGAGTGAATCAGGCCCAGGAGGGAGGAACTCTGCACTGACAGATCTGGTAGAGGGAAGGCAGTTTGAGTATGATTTTACTGAATGTGAGATAATAATTTTGCCAAATCACTTTCAGGCTCTGTGAGGTATTTTCTATTTATTCTCAGCCCAATTGCCATTCCTAACACTAAGGTGCAGCCAGGGCAGACTTTCAGTACCCGAACCTGAATTTACTGCTGTGATCTGTTGTTTTTGAGCTCTGGTTAAAGGCTGTATTCATTGTGCTACAGAAGTCCACCTTTTCCAGATAATAACAGTATCATTCACATTGACTGTAATTTTAAGAACATTTGAGCATGCCCTAATTACCTAAGGAGATGGTGGATAATACCACTGTGCTGTGATGACAGGGTACATGCATGTCATTGGGTCTTGTTGAAAAGAAAGCTTGTTATGCTCCTTTCATGCTTTAAAGCACTGTTGCATTAGAGGCAGGAGAACAGTGGGTTTGGACATTAAGCATGAATATGGGTGCATGTTTTGCCTGGTGGTTCATAGGCGTGTGTCAGAAGCTGAGTACAGGGATGAGTCAGCACAGAAGTGTCATCAGATAAAAATAGCTTTAGGACATAGCAGGGTGTGGTAGTTACCAAACAGATCATTGCATGGCACTCACATAGAGGAAAGTTCTTCTGCCGTTCCTACTCTCCCCTTCCCCTCCCCCGTTTCCAGACATTTCACTTTCCCTCTAGCTCCTAGGTGCCTGGGTCACTGAGAGCTTACCTGCTTCAGCTCAAGTACAAAGGTCTGGGTCATGGCAAAGGGCCAGACAGCCCAGAGCAGCTAGTGGGGTTCCTATAGATACCTCAAGTACGGAGCAATAAAAGCCCAGGCTCACAGCCCAGCTCTCAGTCTTCTAGGTGGCCACTGAACTTGACCACGGCGTGGTGGCCAGAGAGACAGCACGATGGTCAGGTGGCTGGCTGCAATGTACTGCCTGGCTGAAGCCAGACAGGGGCTAGAAGCAGCAATAGAACTTAGCGCAAAGCCTTCTGGGGACTGAATTACTGCCAAATTGTTAATTTCTGAAATAAGATGGTTGATTCCTGAAGACCTTCTGATGGAATGGAAAAGCCATTCAGTACAGAGTTTACTGGTGGGATGTTTAATGAACATCTAGAGCCATCTTGTATCACCCAGGTCTTCCTTCTAGCCTCCAGGTGCACCCACCCCAGAAGGGAGAAGGTCTCCTGTAGATCCTGTGTAATGTCTCCCAGACACTTGGAGTTGTGTCAGAAATAGTAGGTCATTCCCAAATGAAAGTACATGCCTCTGTTCAAGCCCACCCATGCTGCTTTTTTCAGAGGTCAACAATACAGTTCTTCATGGGATCCCAGTGTCTTCTTTTTGAAAAGAACATTTAAAAAACACTTTTTCTAGGTAACTTTTTCTGAGTGAAAGCCTAAATCTTGATGAAAATATCATGACATAATAAATTCATACGGAGAGCTGTACTCTCAGGGGAGCAACAACCTTCCCAGAGGTCCTTGGGATTTGTGCTCTCTGAAGGAGAGCCAAGGAGCATCTGGCTAAAGCTGGTCATCAAAGGCTTCCAACATCCTATTTCACCAGCCCTCACCCTGCCTGCTGGAGCTCACTGGAGGAACAGCCTTGCTACCCATGAATCTTGTACTGGAAAGGCTGGATGCTGGGGAGGTGGTCCTATACCCCTGTGTAGAGATTTCCCTCACCCATAGAATTGTGATTGCCATGCTGCTCACCAGGCACTCTGGAATCATCCTTTACAGCAGACAAGCACTACAGTAAAAATACAGAAATGAAGCATTTACTACATTCAGATGCTGACAACACATTTACTGTGTGCACAGGAGCAGCAATAACCAAGGCCCTTGCCCCTGCTGCAGCATGGTAAGACCAGCCTTGCTGCTGCTGTACTTGAGAGGGAGCTTGGGAGCTGCTTCCCCGAGAATTGTGCCAGTGGGAAGCAGATGCCATCCTCCTCAGGGAACAGCAGGATGAGGAAGTACAGCCCTGCCAGGGTCTGTCCCCCGCCTTTCCATTCCAGCTGTGCTCTTTGCCCTCTCCATTCCACTTCCCAAGTCAGGAACAGTCTGGCTCTTGCACTAAGGTTGTTGGACCACAAAACCAACTTTGCCTGTAGAGCTCAGAAGACTTGAATGTCTCTGTGTGCACAGAATTTGAAGAAGCATGTTTACTCAGTTTATGTATAAATGTAGATTGAAACCAGAAGGTTTCAAAATCCGTTTCTTGCAGCTGTCCAGCCACTTATACAACCTTAAAGCTAGGATTTACCACTCAATCAAAATCCTTGTCCCAGCACTGTCAAGTTACCCCCAGGCAGATCCAGTTCAAATGCAAACCTTGTAGCCCAACCCCAGAAGGGTTCCCTGTGATTCATACTTTAATCTGGTATTCACTTTTAGCACTCCTCCAGAGGCCTGCTGATGCCCAAAGTTAACTTCAGAAAGCACCTGGCAAGGTAAAGCCACCAGACAGCGAACAGAACCTGGTAACAGCATTAAACAGTAGACAAGTCACTACTGGCATTAAATACCTGTCTGGGTATCTCAGGGCATTACAGCTTCATACACTGCAACTTACGTTTGATATAAGCACGATGCAAAGTGATAGTGATACTTTCTACATATCACATGTGCAGTTGATACTAGCTCTTTACAGAGTCTGTAACAGGAGCCACGTAATTCTGTGTTAGTAACGATGTGTCAGTGAATGCCTTCGGCTCTGGCTTAAAGTCATGCCATGACAAAGAGTTTCCTTGCCATTCAATGAGCTTTTCAGTTGTCCCAGTTACAGGATTATATTAGATTTCTCAGCTCTACAAGAAAATCTGAGCAACTTTATCAGACTTTGAAGTCAGCCCTCCTCCAAGCAGGGAGCGGGACTAGATGACCTTCTTCCCACATAAATTTTTCTGTGATTCTAAAATGGTGATGGTTGTGAAAAGGAGAGGAAAAGGAACGATACCACATTTCAAGGATAAATTCAAACAAATCGAAACTTACCAAAGGGTCTTGTTGAAGTGTCTTCAGAGAACACGTATCCCTCTAGGGTATCAGGTGGAAGCCATTAAATTAAGTTCATCCCTGCACAATGTGTGTGAGGTTGGTTTAATTTAAACCCTCCTAGGGCCGTGACATGAGGGCTCTCTCACTCTCAGCAGGGACAGGCCCAGAATATAAAATCCAGGAGTCTTTGTGGTTGCTGGTGACTCAGCTAAGGATGCTATTTCCTCTAGGTGTTACATACAGCTTGTGATCAAGCGGCTTTCCCCTGAGAAAACTTTTCAGTGGAATTAATGCTTCTATTTTCATTGAAAAAGCTTCTTTGAAAAGTTTTACCTGCTGAAAAAGTTTTAGATTTTGAAAAGCTTTGAAATAATTTTTCACTTGTCAGAAGCCATTTTCTGTGAAAAATGTCAACCTGCTTCTGATGTGAACTGGGCATTTTATTATTTATATTTAGAATTTTTAATGTATTTTAACTGCACTTTCTATATTAATTCTGTATTTTATATATTAATAATTGTGTTTATGTTCATTGCAGTTTATCGAATGATGGTATATGTCATAGCTGGAGCAGAGTGCAGCCTAGGGGATACTACAGGTGATAATCAGAGGGCATTCAATGGGGGGGAAGAGGAGGAGAACAAACTGGGTTCGGGATGGAGCTTAATACATTTCCTAAGGATATAATACGATGATGACACGTGCAAAGCCAGGGTCCCAGGACTCTCTGCAGACTTGTGCTCCCATGTTTCATCCCTTTCAGTATGACAGATGAGAGTCATGTCCCTTAACGCTCAGGTGGGAAGCGCTCACTTATTGCAGGGCAGCATCACAACTAACGCAGACCACAACGCCGAGCGTGTCATTCAGCTCACAGGATGCAGGGCTACACAGTATTCTGCTGCACCAGGTTTTGCTTTGTATTAAAGTGCACAGCCTGGGCTTTGACCACTACACTTGCTCAAGGTCCTGGCATGGTTTTTCTTCGCCATATTCAATTTGCTAATCCAAATGCTGACAAGATGCTACTGTGGACAAATGGGCGCTGGGTTACTTCAACTGGAGATCTGCATGTCAGCTGGCTGTAGTCTTCCCTTTCTCCAGGAGGTGTTGTTCAGTTGTGGGATCATACCCACCAGCTATGGGGCCTTCGGTGAGGGGGAGCTGATTTTCAGCAGCTTGTGCGTGATCCTAACGATGAATCAGACATTGCGCTTGCAGCTCTTCTGCAGGGAAGCTTACTTGTGGAGTTAAGTTGGGAAAACAGAAATTTACTGCACAGATATGTTGGCATTTCCTGCACGTCCAAAGAATCTAAGGAGAAAGGCTTGAGGCACAAGAAAAAAATGGCTCTTCAAGAAACCATGCCTTTCTAATCTAACTGCAAACAGAGCACGGCACCAGGTTACCGGGAAGTGTCTGCATCGAAATGCGAAGCCGCCTGCGGTTTCTCAGTTACAGGTTTAATCTTACTTATTCCCCGTCTTTTACTGCCACCTACTGGCTCTGACTGAATGGACTCATCGTTGGAACTTTACTAAGTATCTCTGGTTTACTCTATTTATTTAAGACCTACAAGTTTTGATAAAACCATTATTTCTGCTGGCCTTGGAAAGCTTGTCTTCCTTTCCGTTTTAATTTTTTTTTTTTATTCCCTGTTATCTTTTCAGCACGGACATATCATACTGAGTTACTGGTGGCAAAAAAAAAAAAAAGAAAAAAAAAAAGCCTTTTGGCTCAAAAGGGAAGAGGAGGTGCAGGCAGCATAGCAGAATTTCTGCATGTGATGACTCTCCTCGCAGGATTCCTGCATGAGTTCAGGAATTCCTGGGAAGAATTAATGAAAAGACCAGCTATGTAGAGCAGGGGAATGGGATTTGTTTGAATAGTAACTGGCTCACTTTTTATTACCTCAGATGATGCCAAATATGTCATGTTTTCAGAGAAAGGTAAATTCCATCACCACCTCACATCTTCTTGCAGCAGTGAAGAGAACGTTCCTCGTGTTCATGAGGATGGCTGGCATTCACCCCTAAAATTTTATAATCTCAAACCGTCAGAGCCTAGGGCAGGACACCTGAATTGCTTCTGTCAGCAGGGTCCCTTGTGCAACATGAAGCACTTCATATCGCCTGGAACAGCAGCACACCGACAAGGGAACCGCAGAGAGGGATTTTGCAATGAATTAACTGAGAAACGCAGTGCATGTGTGATGGCAAGCTCAGGCCGTATTTGGGGAGAAATCTTGGCTAAAGAAAGGAGAAGACAATCCAGGAGAGCCAAGTATTGCATTTCAGTGTTTTGAAAACAAAAAATTATGATTTTTTTATTTGAAGCAAGGCTTTAGTTGGGAAAAAAAAACCAACACAACCCTCCCAAAGTTTAATTTAAAACAGGGCTTTATAAAAGGGGCCAAAATGCATCTGTGGAATAATTGCTGGAGGTGACTTAGAAATTAAATTTATATTCACATTTTAAAGAAAGGTACAGCATCGACAAAACTTTCAGCGCAGAGTGCAACTGGTGTGCAAGGGATACATTTCACAGAGGTTCCCTAGGCAACCTTAGATGATGGTGACATCAAGGGAGTCTGGTGTGCTAACTCTAAGAAAAACAGCAAGGAGGAAGGAGCAGAGTGGAGGCACCACAGCCAAACTCTGATAAAATGGGAACTTGAAGGTCTTATGGCACCCTTCAAGGTCTTATGGAACTGTTAAGCTGCCTAATTGCTACCCTGAGCCAACGATCTGTCATTTTTTGACAAAATGCTATCCTCTGGGTGAACTTTGCTCATTATAATGTCATCACATTATAATGATGTCAATGTCAAAACACACCTCCATCCCAATAGCCACCTGCCTCCAAGATGGGATCACTCCCCACAGAGCCTGTGCCCTGAATCTTTCGTAGTCTATACCTTTAAAAGCAAAGCAAGAAAATTTTACACCAATCATAACAAAAGTATGTATGACTAGAGTCCCTCAAGCTCCACCTGAAAGGTTAAAAAATAGTATAAAAATAGCTTAAGAGAGAAGGGATGTTAGGGAAGATACCAACACGGTCAGGGAAATACCGTTGCTGACCACCCATGACTTCTGGGATCAGTTGACGGGCTGAGCCTGTCTTCCCCCCCATAAGGACGCTTGTGGGTAAGATTCGAATACTTGGCTGTACCAAGTGCTTCCCTGGGAAACTTAGAAATCTCTATAGAGTTGCTTTATAACTTAGCGCATTTGTAGCCAGGCTGTATTATTAACATCCTTAGTATTTGCACCTACTTTGCAGACAGTAACTTTACCACTGGCAATCCAAAAGAACTTGTGCATCTGTTACTTCCATAAACTACACTTTTCATTAATCTAGCCATGGGAGTTCATAGTGAATGTGACAAAATTCCTTAAGTGTGGCCATGCTAGTTCATGGAACGCCGCTAGATCGAATTGTGTATGATGTTATTAGTGCATTCATAATCACGATAGTTAAATACACCTATTGAACGTGACCAGACTTCTAACGCTGAATTGGGCATCACTGAGAGTCTAAGCCTAGCCGCCCCCAGCCTCTCTGATATACAGGCTGGAACGCAAGGGGGATTATTTCTGCCAAATTACTTTATATCGTTGCAACACAACAGCATCTTTAGAGTCAATCTCAGAGCATTACAGTTTTGTGGCCTAACCTGCAGCCAGGACTAGCAAAATGGCTCCAAGAAACACCGTGAAGCTCTCTCAAGTGAAGAAAAGCGACCGCCCCCTTGGACAACAGCATCCTGCGGTGTGCCACTCTTTATATGTGCTGTCAGGCAATAACATCATTTGGGTATCAGCTGGTTTATGCTAGGCACCAGTATAGGTTAGGGGGAGACCTGCTGGG
>RSEF01000003.1:93842996-93873227 GCA_003993805.1 Himantopus leucocephalus | reverse complement strand
GCTTTGCAGGTAAGG
The DNA here is from genome assembly GCA_003993805.1 of Himantopus leucocephalus. NCBI lineage: Eukaryota > Metazoa > Chordata > Aves > Charadriiformes > Recurvirostridae > Himantopus > Himantopus leucocephalus. Next base: position 93,873,212 of record RSEF01000003.1, on the reverse strand, counting down.
ATCTTGGTTTTGCTTTGTAGCTTTTTTTCCCTTCCTTTTTGTATTTTAGAGGAAGAGTGCTGATCTATTTTCCTGTAGCTAGGTGAAAATGAAAACAAAAGTCCTTATAGAACGATCCCCCAAGCCAGCAGTGAAAATTACTGTCACACCTTTTCCACACAGATAGCTAAACCAGGTGAAATATTTGAAATTTAGCGTGTTAATAGTGCTTATTTTGACAAAGGCTATGATTGAAAAAGGAATTGATTAAATAATAATGACACAAGGGTGTAAACTCATTAGGCACAGACTGAGATTCCCTTTAGCACCTACTAAAGAAACCCAGCTGCTTCTGCACCTCAAAATAGAGATTTTCTCTGCTCAGTCTGGCAGGTAGAGCAGCTGCTCAAGGACAGTAATTTCCCTAGGAGAAATTTGATTAAGGAAAGACATATGACCCTATATAACCAAAACATTCACGGAAGTGTGATCAACAAAGTCTGCAAAAAACGAACACAAAATTCTGAGCATTGTTGTGTAACTGTATACTATACATTATTCCCTTAATGATAACATTTAAAGCAAAATATAACCTCTATCCAACATTTCACTGTAAAATAAATATACACCTGTTTACACCAAAGATTTATGTTCATTCAAGCATTTGGAGAAACAAATCAAACTTACTATTATCTGTATTTGTGTGGAAAACCTAGCCTACANATTCTGAGCATTGTTGTGTAACTGTATACTATACATTATTCCCTGAATGATAACATTTAAAGCAAAATATAACCTCTTTCCCTTGTCCAGATCCAACATTTCACTGTAAAATAAATATACACCTATTTACACCAAAGATTTATGTTCATTCAAGTATTTGGAGAAACAAATCAAACTTACTATTATCTGTATATCTGTATTTGTGTGGAAAACCTAGCCTATGACATTTGATTGTTGTTGTTGAAATGACAATGCCATTCATTGTGCTTTGTTAGGACTATTAATCTCCCTACCAACAGTGGCAACTCAAAATTAAGGCTGCTCTAATAAGAGTTTAAGTATGCATAATTTTAATCAGAAAAAAATATTTTAAATATAATCCATGGCCTGAATGTCATGCACAATAGAAGTGAACTCTATTTCACTAGATCAGCATTGAGGCATACCATATGTCTGAAATTTAATTTTATTTGATTGCCTTCATGAAACATATCTGTTGATTTGAACTTTTTCTTGAAAACACTCCAGCTGTTTTCTGGATTCTGAACCTGACTTTTCAGAACTATAGATCTATTCTACGTTAATTCATAAAAGTGATCCAGCAAGCAAGTGCCAGGAAGTTATCAGAGTTCAGTGTTTGTTGACTGTGATCCTTCTGCATTGGGGTTTGATGGGGCTTAGGAGACAATGCCATAGCAGCCAGATGTATTTACTCCATACTCACTGGAGGTGGTGGATGGGAAAGTCCACTAAATTTACAGGCCATTCTCCTTTTTCCGTAGTGTGCATAAAAGAGTTGGTGAACTGGGTTATAATCATTATTTTAAGGCATCTACTCTCAGTCTTTGTATTGACAAAACAAAATTTACTTGTAGTCAGTAATTCAGTTATGACTATCTTACTTTTTGCATTAGCTTTCAACTATAAACTGACTCTTGCTAAAGTTATCATGGAAATAAGAGCTTTGGTTTATGTCATCTTAAATATCTTTTGTCATCTTGTCAGCAAGGTGTTCTGGCTTTTGTGTGGGTACTGCACTGGATATGATGATGAATATTTGAGTATAAGCTAAGAATGCCAAACTGATGATTTAAATCTTGGGATAAGCAAAGACAAACAAAGATGATACCAATCACAAGCCAATTGTGATAAACAAAGAAAAACAATGGTGGGTCATCAATAATAACTTCATTTTCACCGTACCGCATTAGTTATATGATTATTCTCTTCACTTAGGAGTATAGCAATGAGCTGCCCTTGGGTAGAACAAAGATCCGTATAGCTTGTTTCTTGTCTCTTGCAGTGGCCAATTGTAAATACTTAGGAAAGACCCCAGAAATAGGGCTCATTTTACTATCCCAGCTTTCAGAGACATGCAGCCGAGGTACAGCCTGAGCCAATGGTGATAAACTTTGTATTTCACAGCTTTCAATGTATTTCTTGATTCATGAAAATAATTTTTACCCTTTTCAAGTCCTTTCTAAAAAAATTGGAAGATTTGGATATACATTAATTCATATTTTTACCAATACTCTTATTTTTTTGAAAATTTAAATCTAACTGTTTCTATACTAAATATCTCAGGGAAACATCACAAATAAGTGTATTAATGTGTAAATCAAATAGAGTTTTTTGAGGTTCAGAAAAATTTCATGCCAATATAGAGAGCTGTGAAAATAAAAGGAATATTCTGTCTTTACCAAGGCAGAAAGGCCCAAATACACTCAGACACTCCACACCTTTTAGATGCCCGGTTCCAGTTATGAAATTGATAAGCCTGAACTAAAGATAGAGCGTTTCCTGAAGAAAGGGTGTTTCATTTTCCTCTGTACTGTCTGCAGTCTTTATACACTGCAGTTTAAACAATGCATTCTGAATAACTAAGCACGTAAGTTTCTGTACTGCATAAGAAATGAATTCTAAATTTAAATCTAAAAATGGGATGCACAACAGACAAAATGAGAAAGTAGGTGAGAAGGATGTTAACTTAATGATACAAAATACCGAGAAAAGGTCTGTATCAGAACCTCTACCATCTACTATACTTAAGCATCTGCTAATGTGCCCATGTTTACACGAGGGCTCATAAACAAAAGCTTCGCCAGCTTATGTTTCAACACGAGCAGATGCATTTTCCAATATTCTGTCTCTAACAGTAGCCAGTAATAGACACCTAGGAAAAGACAGTAAGAAATGGAGCAAGTGAGTGTAAATTGCATTTGGTCATGTTATTCAGTACTGATTACTGTTTACAGTAGTGGTTACTAATGGACTTGTCTTTAGATTCATCTCATTCTTTTTCTACTTCTAGAAATATGCTATGGCAAAGTATCCCACAATTGTTAAGCAGTACTTTCTTTTGTTTATTTTAACTCTGTCAGTTATGAATTGTAAAATGTTGTGGCTAACAGTTCTCCATTCTTGTATGATTTTAAACACATCATTTGTCCCTTTTTTGAGATTATAAATGTGGATGATACCATGCCTTTCATAAAGATAACCTTTTGCTCAGGAAACTATCTATTTCAGGTACTCAGTCAGGAAATCAAAGTCATAACTTTAGTTTGCACCTTAACTCTTCATGATATAAATCCCATCTCTTCCATTTCAAAGGAGAACACCCTGACAACTAGGCTGCAGAGTAATCTTGGTGCAACACAGTCCATACACCAACCAAACAGCTAAGTTTCTCCCCTTTAATTAAGTTCACAAGTACAGTTAGGCCGCCTCAGTTCAAAATCAAATGTGTAACATCTGCTGCATTTTAAACTTGACTGAATTCACATCAAAATTAACTGGGAGCTGTTGACAGTGGCTTAACTATTTATTTGATCAATGTCATACGCCATTACTGGGTATAGTCTTCAGCTAAAGAAAGTGTGACTGAAGACAGGAAAGAAGGCTGTTCACTTGTCTGGCCCTGGCCTTCACATCCTGCATGAAAACCTTCCAGAGAGTAGATTAGACTGAGCTCACTGGAGTGTGCTCATTTTTGGAAAACCTTCTCTAGATGGGACAGTGGGGTTAAGGAGAGAGCCTGTAGCAGAAAAGATAAGGATACATTTACAACTGGAAACAAATTCAAAGCTAAAACTCAGAAATGGTGAAAAGAATGCAGCTTTCATGGGGATCCACGGCCACACATTATTTTAGCACATAGAGGCTCTAAACCACTAAAGTCTGAAAAGCAAGACTAGGGGAAAGGTTGGAAGGTCAGATTGGGTAAGAGAAAATTTCTTTTCAGACTTGTAAGGGACATCGTGACACTCAGAATCCAGTCCCAGTTAGTCACCATCTCAGCTGGATGTTAGTAACAGCTAAGGTTCAAAGCATGGCCCAGCCTGTTGAGATAGGTACTGCATCAGAATTAAAAGTTTGGAGCAGATTTACTTAGTATGATATAAGATTACTTACATAGTGTAATCCTCTTCCAAAATCTCACATTTTCTCAGGGCATGTTAGAGGGACAACTCCCATCAATGACTTGAATGGGCTTCATCTGGTCATTGAACAGGGTGAAACAACATAACGATACCAATTTGCACTCAAAAAAATAGGACAAGAGATTCACCAAGCTAGATCACAGTTCAAGCCAAGAATGAAATGTAAACACACCATTCAAAAGGGGTAGATTTGTTTTCTGGAAGCAAGTAAAATGAGATGTAGATGTATGTGTACCATAGAAATGTCAAAGACATGTCAGATGTTTAACAGGCACAGAAAAAAAAGTACCCAGTGCTGCTAACCCAAAAATATCTCTAAGGGGATTACTTATGTTTCTATACTGCACATTTATATCATAAGTTAGTACTTTTAACCTCAAAAGTGAAGTCTGTGATCTGTGCAGTATTGCAAAAGTACCAACAAGCGATGTCAAAATGTCTACAGAACCATTTTACAAATTGTTGTCCAGGATATTCTTACAGAGGATGTTAGGAAAATAAGTATGAGATTTACTATTAGCAAGAGTAGAACAAATGCATTCTCAAATCTTTAGAAGTCTGATTTCAAATCTTTAAACACACTTTCTTCCCTGTTGCTTTGTCATTGGGATTCACTTAACCTTTTCATGAAAGCAACGTTCTAGCTAGGGGTTACATGCTCTGCTCTCTCTCGCCAAGAAAAATATCTGTATGTACTGAAATAAAAAAGGGGTGTCTATGGAAAAGAGCATGTAAAATATGTTCTCAGAGGTAATTTTGCTACCCCTGCTAAATTGCATCACATTGTTAGATGTCATAGAAAAAGTATACTTGCTGTATATTTATGAACAAAATAGCCTAAATTTTCTGATAATAGGACAACAGAGTGGAGGTTGGGAATCGGAATTTTCGGGGGTAAATATTAAAACCGATGTTTACAATTCTATAACTTTTAATATATCTTAAAATAATAATACTTTTTATTATTATAAAAGATAGAAATAAAATACAAAAATACTTAAAACAGATATTCAAACTAAAAATGTAAAATTAAGATATTGAACAATTTATTGAAGAAGTCAGAAATAGCAGGAAAGCACAGAAAAAATGTCAAAATCTTCATTAATTTTTTTTTTTCTTTTGGAAAAGTAATTCGACCTACATTTCCTGAAGAACTGTCACTCACAGATTGTTCCAGTTAACAGACTGTCACACTGAACACTATACACAGCTCAGTCAAATTGGCACGGCTCCATAACTGAGAAGTTGTTTTTTTAAATCTCTTCAAATTATATAATATCCTCAGAGTCAATAATATAAAAGCAACAGCTTTTCTCCTATGGTGGAGAACTTTTACCATGTCCTAATTTAAGTAATAAGTAACAAGCTTTTGCATTTTAAAATCCTCAAAAGGCAAGTAACTGGATTAACTGTTCTTGCAGTGAGATTAGCATGGATCAGGTCATAAAAGTGATAAATGGGCTCTAGTGTAATATTTGTGTGAACATTTTCATGGATAAGCTATCTCCAATGCAAAAAGAGTACCTGGCATAATTTAGTTACTGTATGTTTGGGAGATATTCTGCAGTGAAACCTGAAAAATTCTTTGTGTCTGCACTCATTTTTCAACAAAGCATATTTAATCAAGAATTACATTTAACTAATTCTATTTATGTGAAATTGAGATTAAGAAAGAATATATGGGACATGATATTTCAGTTCACGTTCACAAAGAAAGCTCGATTCAAGGAATAAACATGCACAAACATATCAGAAGTCATTTTGGGACCTAATTCGTTTACATGACCTATAACATTCTCAACCATGAAGTATTCACCCTGCTTCTGGATGTAGTGCTCATTTCTCTTAATGTTGCTTTTCTGAGAAAAGTTGTAATGCACTGGTTATTTTTTCTTAAACTGAAGAGATATGATGCAAAGTATTTAATGCAGCGCCACACAGGGAATTGATCTGAAGTTGGTGAATGAGGGCTGTGATTGTAGGGTGTTTTACTGCAGATCGAGAATAATAGTGTTTAAAGGGAAATCATGAGGCTGAAAAGAAAATTCTTATCCTAGGGACCTCACTAATAAGAACAAAATGGTAACAAAGTGTTAATAACATTTGCATATAACAACATAACCCAAAGATATGGAAAGCATCTCTGATAATTAGAACAGGAAGAACTGAAGTCTGTGGGAACAGAAATGGAAGTTAACTATATTAGTATAAAATGCATCATTGCTAATAATAAAAGTATGTATGCATGGAGACTCTGAGTTGAAAAGGGCAAAGGAGGACAAAATCCTGTCTGTACTAATTCATCAACTAACAATGTAATGGAGACATGAAAAACACATTGAGTTTTGTAGGGCTGATCGGGCCATGTACATGCAATAGGTAAGGAGTTGGGCCAAGGTGCAAAACACGGGAGAGACTTCACCTGGAATATCGTGAAGAATTGCTATGACCTAATTTTAGGTTTCTGATTGAAACATCTTCATTATAAGAATAGTCTCCTATGCAGTGAATAGAAACAAATAAGCTTCAGAGTATGTGAACAGTATTCTGAATTATCGTTCTGAAATACCTGCTTTACAGTTTTATCATGTGAGGAAACTATATTAGATTCCTCAGACAAGTAATATGGTCTGTTCTTAGTTGTATACAGTGTGGGTCATAGTTTTTAATAGATTTATTCAGATGCAGAAAAGGAGTGATCATGAAATTAGCCTAATTTAGACAAAAATACTAAACCAGATTGATTTACTTACCCTAGTGAAACGAAGGCTATATAGAGTTATAATTTCTTATAAATACATCACAGAGCTAAAGTGCAATGTGGGCACAAGAGCAAATTAATATAAATGCACCAGAAATAAATTTAGGAGAAAATGCAGATATTTCTAACTTTCCAGCTACCAATGTTGTGGAGTAGTAAGTCAGTAGAATTAATGGGGCAAAAATATCTTGCTAATTTTATTACAAAGGTGAATCAACTTACAATATAGTTGCTTACATTATCAGGGGACTGGGTTCAGTGACATGTAGAAAAGTTCAAGTCTTTCTAGAATAAGGCAGATTTAACCTGTAAGACTCAGAAGGGTTCTCACATTTATTTTATTAAGGATTGAGGGTAATTTTCTTTTGTAAGTTCATGAAAGTGTTTTAGCTAACATGCTTTCTATAATTTCCCATTTCTGGAATTTCAAGATAAATGAATTTGCACAAGGCTGATTTTGCTTTCCTTGTGACATATATATAAACTTCCACTATAACCTTTGTCATTCCAAGGAGGTAAAATTGAAGTACTTCCTTACAGCTAAAAAAATAGTTTGAATGGGTAAAAATAGTGTTAGGAACTTGGATTGCTTGATCCTCTTACTTTGAACAGTAATCGTGAGAATCTTCATGTCATAGTTACAAAATACTTTTATCTTTACAGCTACCTGTTCACTTCTACTACTACTTCATTACTTCACTACTACCTATTGAAAGAAATATCGTCATTCTTTCAGTCAAAACACAGATATATATGAAAAAAATAGGGCCCAACAACTTGACGTGCCACGTCAATGTTCTTACGACATCATAAATCACTCATTTTCTCATTCTGAGAATAGCTTCTTCTATTCTTTTAAGGTGTTAAGACAAATACAGTTTGTACCTGATAATCATTTTGTTGTTTTAAAGTGTGAACATAGCCCTGCAGCAAAGGCTGCAAATTTCATCTACTCAGAAGAAAGCACTGAAAGTATACTTTTAAAGAAAAAGATTTCTTTTATGTAGACTACTCTAGTAAATGTATGCTTAGAAGAGACTAGAAGAAATCAAAGTGAAACGAAAGACTGACAAGGTACAGATCTTATGTTATAATGGTGTAATTACACATCATTTCAAAATTTAAGAAATATAAAATAAAAATGTAAAATAGCATTGTCACTGTGTTTCCCTGTATTATCAACATTCATCAGTTATGTGTTACTAGTAGCTAGCCATTAGGTGTATTATACCAGTATTAGTGTTACTGCAGTCATGATAGCTGAAGGATTGACATAAGAAAAATTTATAGGAACGGAGAACATAGTTTTTGATGTTATCTGACATGCCTAACCTTTCTCTGTAAGCTAGGTATAAATCTTTACATACCTGAAGATTATGCATCTTGGAGAATTATGAAAAAAAAAAAAAAAGTGAGAATAGTTTTGAGACACTAAAACATCAGCCAGAGTGGTTATACAGCTCAGTCCTACTGCAACAAAGCTCTATCAGCCTCAGCAGTCCCTGTTAACTTGCTGTTTCCCACGACTCAGAACTCAGACAGGCTAACCACCTCCTGCCAAAACAAGCTTCACTGCTGATTACACGTTGCCCCAGCACAGGAGTTTGTGCTTGAACTGCTTGAGAACGATGTGCAGTTCAGAAGTCCATTATTTGATTATTAAGCTTATATTTAGGTTATAAACTACTCAACTTATAGTTATTTTGCATGTTTGTGTTCAGGTGTTTGTTGGGGGTGCTGACCTTGAGCAGCTGTTCTTCTATACAGGTGAACCTGTATACCACTGAACTGGAAAATAAAGCAGGGGGTTGAATGACTCTCTATTTCATCTGGTCCAGTAAATGTTTAAATGTTTATATGCAATTAAACCCACCAGGCTTTATCCCTCAGGTAATTAAAAATAGGTGTACTAAGTATTTTTGGAAAGCAAGGTGATTTAAAAATCTCAGATTAAAAAAAATAAAATTTAGATGTCCTACTTTCTGGGTGAGCGCTTAGACATATACAACAGAATGGCAGAGAAACCACCAATAGATTTCTGAATCTAGTCTTAATTTTCCTTTGCTTTTCTTTTGCAAGACAAAATTTCTTAGCAGATTGAGTGGAATATATCCTTTAAAACAAAAGATGTTTTTAATGTTTCCACTTCTATTAAAAAAACAAAACCCAAACTGTTTCTGCTCAATTTGTATTGATTTGAAAGGATCAATTGCATTTGCAGCTTCAACCTTTACTTGGCTTCCATTCCTTCTTTGTTTGTAGTTCCTTCAGAAGAGTAATGAATTGAATGTGTCTAAGATTATATGTTTGTTGACACAAACAAATCAATTTTTTTTTTGTTGGGAGTTTTTATGTATGCTAATGGAAGTAGCAGTTATATTGATTATTATGACTAAATGTACTGCTTTGCCCCATCGTTATTTCTTAAAAGGTATGAATTTAGTCTTAAAATCTGTATTCTGCATTTGCAAATATACCATTTGGGCCTGTCCTATTACCATTTGTCAAAGTCTTGACTTTCAAGTAATATGTACAATTTTTCAAACTATAAGATTCAGTTAAGGAAGAACAAGTACTCATTAGATTTATTACACTGTTACTCAGCATATTCATTCATCAGTAACATGCTGTTAATGATCCTATGCCAAAGATTACCAATCTATACACAGCCTACAGAGTCTTTTAACCTATTTTTCTAATGTTTGTATGGGAAAAAAATTTGTATTTACTAGTATTTTAGACTTAGTATCTCCCACTGGTCAATTCACCTGGCTTTTAATTCACTATCTTTTCTTTCCTGAGCTCCAGTTTAAAACATATTTGGATCTCTCGTATGGACTGAGTCTACATTAATTTGCATCCTCCTGAGTCACCTTGATTTCAACTGAATTTATCGTGCTGACCTCAGTAAGAAGGAGTTTTGGAAAATACATGTCTACAAGCAGATTGCTGTTTAGTCTCCTGCTCTGTTGTAAATGACCAGAGAATCACTTCTCTGTTCTACTGCAAATTAACCTCCAGCTTTCAATGGGAGCTGTGTCAACAAATCCATTATAGATGGTAAAGTACCTTTATACTATAATAAGCCAGAAGTTAGTCAAAGAACAATTGTGGAACCCATCATGTTGTAAATATATGAAATAACTACAGACTACCATTCCTTATTTAATGGTTCCCATTTAAATTTTCTTTCTCCAACAATTTCATTTTCAATTTCCGTACATTCTCTTTTTCAGATATCTACTTTTTTACAAAGGTTTGAATTTACTTTCCAATTTATTTTGCTGTAATCAAATTTTTACACTAACTGTATCCACTACGCCTTTATAAAATTTCTATTTTCCTCCACAGTTTATGCAGATATTATTTAATTTCAGCCCATTTTCTAATTTCAGCATTCTTTTGGGTTTTTAGGTGTTTTTGTTTTTCCCCCCTAATACTGTTTCTCTAAAGCCTGCTAAATTTATGACAATTTCTTCCTTCATATCAGAAGACAGCAAAGCACCATTCAGCTTGATAATATCTGGACGGGGTGAAATGTTCTTTGTCTCTTTAGTGACTATTGAAATCAGTACTGAAACTGCTGATGGTTTCTTAGGATATAAATACAGGCAAAATTCAGAAATAGATAATGGCAAGATATGCTGGTTCTTTTTCAATACAATAACAGTAAACTTAGGAAGATACATAAAAATAATGAAATTGTATTCAAAACCATATGAATTTTGACGCAGCCAGCAGATGGCAAGTGACTTTCAGTGGAGAAAGACAATAAGGCTGAAGACCTTACTGGTACTATGCAAATATTCTATGAATTGAAGACTCAGACAATCTTTTTCCTCACCTATCCAATTATAGAGTATACTGTGCTTTTGTTACTATGAGAAGAAAAAAGACAGTATCTTATGCATGCTAGCAATATCAAGGATAAGATGTTGAAGATGTAAAATGATTCCTTTGTTGTGAACCTGAGGGGACTTTGTTTCATTTTTACTGGATGTTCCAATCTGGGATGGATTCCTTTGCTTACATTTTGAAGTACTAATCTCTATCATTTGCTTGGCCATGCTGAGGAAGATGTAATGTGGAAAGGGAAAAGCACAACAATTACTGAAAACAAATGCAAAATATTAACAATAAAACATTACCACTTCTACAAGGAATTATCAAAGACAGAAAGCATGAAGTAAATGTTGCAGTAAAAATGGCAAGTGGCCAGAAGTGTGGTCAAAAATACTGTGGAAAAAAAAATCAGAAACTTTTACTTTTGTCATCCAAGGAATTCTCTTTAATTTAATGTCAGCATTAGGGAACAGCTTTTGACCCTAAGACTATAAATGACTCTAAAACTACAAAATGTTTCGTAACAATCAGTGCATTTGTTATGTCATCTAAAATCACTTCTCAGGAAAGGAAAATGTTTTGAAAGGCAAAAGTCAAAGTTTCTTCAAAAAGTACCAGCAGCTTCTACTCTGTGTGTAGCCAAGAACATGCTGGCTTACCCATGCATCACCCAAAGAAATTAAGAGATAAGCTTTAAAAAAAACATTCCAAACAATGTCAGCCAAACATCTGAAGGAGGCATTTAGATAAAAGCATGAAGTATTTTCCTTAGTTCAGGTGAACATGAATTTTTTCAGCTGGCTTTCCCCACATTTGTCAACAATACTAATTAATAGCTAGGGGTATAATTTCCTCCTGGCATTCTCTGTAGGATGCTTGATAGCTCTCACTCTTTCTTAAAATATGCAGTTAATCTTGGCTTTCTAAACATGCTTGCTAATAAAATGCACGTTAAAAGTGCATAAATAATTAACATTAAAATTATATGACCATTTAGCTGAATGGAATTAAGGCAGGAGCACATCGAAAGAAGAAAATACGCAAATTTGATTCTTCATCTTTAAAATAATTTTCATTTTTTCCTTTGGTAACAGTAAAATTATAAAATATAAAAATAAAGTGTGATGTAGATGTAACAGGAAACTGCATGGAGTAGAGTCAGAAGACTTTAATTTTGTAGAGACTTGATGTTAATTGGCTTAACAATCCTGCCAAAGCAATTAAAGCAGCAGTGGGTGGTTTGAGGATGATGCAGATCATTGATGCCCCATCAAACTTAATACAATTACAGCCATATTTTGCCTGAGTGGATCCTGCATGCACCACCCACACAGGACAGAGATTTCAGAAAGCCTCTGTTCAAAAGATTTCAGTGATAAGTGAGTCACAAAAGTGTTAAATGTTGTACAGTTTTTGGCTTCTAGCGTTGGACATACGATGAAAACTTTCACTTTAAAATATAATTTTAAAAAATGAAACGAGGGCGAAAGAACAAGTTCTGCTTTTTTATGACCAAAAATTAAACAAAACCAAAAACAAAACCAAAACCAAGCCAGTTATTTGCTGGATTTTAAATATTGGTGCTTCTGGATAATTAATAAAGCAAAAGCAAGATTTTATCATTTATGCTTTTGAAGCATGGTTTAGGTATCATTCATATAACTTTAATTGTCTTTGGCTGAAGACACACAGCTTGAACTCTACATTCAAAATTTTAAAAATTTGTTCAAATTGTGCAAAGATAAAAAAGCAGAGTTATTAATACTCCTGAATCAAACCACTCTACGAGAAGCTGTACACATCAGAATCTTTCTCAGCTACTAAGATAACTTGCCAACAGTTGTAGTTCCTTCAATTTCTTTATTCCCACTCTGTTTAAATAATTTAAATGAAAATGTCATTGCAATGACTTCAAACATTGAAATGTAAATATTCCATTAAAATTTTAAAAGTATTGTGATCATTTCAGCCAAAGCTATCACTAACTGAGATATTACAAAGCAGGTTTTCTTGGTCTGGGAGTCACAAGTCCAGCAGTGCCTCATTCCTGGTTGGCACATCTAACATTTGTATGAGGAAGCAGTTCTCTACACATTCCAGGAACTTGAAGGGTGACACGTAAGCTGCTGTATTGTTCTTCCAACAAATGTCTGGGTAGTTGAAGTCACCCATAAGAACCTGGTTCTGTTGACTCGAAGCTTGCTTAAGCGACCCACATAATGCTTTGTTGGCCTTATCGTCTTGGTTTGGAGGTCGGTAACAGATGCCTACTGCAAGATCCCCCTTAGACACGACTGCTCTGATCTTGACCCAGAGGCATCTGATAGGGCTTCCAAAATTGCCATAATTGACTTCTGTACATTCAAGGTTCTCCTTAACATAGAGCAAGACTCTTCCTCCCCTTCTTCCCTGCCTGTCTACTCCTTCTTTCTCATCCTTGGACTGTGAATTATGGAACAGCACATTTATAATGTAATAAAAAAAAAAAATCTGGGACTCAATACAAGTAGAGAACGTAGTGGTTCTTGGAGAAATAGTGGAAGTAGATAAAGCTGATATATTCTGCTCAATTAAAAGATGTATCTATAGAGGCTGTATTGAAAATCCTTTGATCTGAATATCTTCCCAAGCACTTTCTTTTTGAGGATGTCTACTGCTCCCTCCTATCAAGTACATCTGTTTGATAGCTGCTTTTATAGTTACATTTGATTATTTTTTTTCTAAATAAGTTTGCAAGCATTTTTGTCTATGTGAAAATTGTAATTAACTTTACTGAAGCACAGCAGTTTTAAAGATACATGGCACTGACCCAGGATTTTTTGAGAAAAACTGCAGAGTTCAGTTATGTCTACCATTAGTAAAGCTTTTATTGTATTAATATCCAAAGATTTTGCCCTTTTGCTGTCAAAGCGATTTAGCTACATCTCTATTTCGTGATGCCAGGAATCCTGAAGCAATCTATAACCTGCAGTAATAAATAAAATTTCAGAAAAGCAGACCCAAATTATGTACTGTATGAGCAGGGGTTTCTGTTTCTTAACCTCTTTAAAGATACAACTTTGCATTGAAGACTGAAGTATTATCACGTATGTTTTGGTACCAATATCTATAGTTCTTCTTGAATATTTTCTGCTTTGTCTATGATAGTGCAGGATTTGTACTGAGAATGTTTGACTGTTCCACATGACATCCTGGTCTCTAAATTCGAGAGACATGGATTTGACCGATGGACCACGCAGTGGATAAGGAACTGGCTGGACGGTCACACTCAAAGAGTTCTGGTCAACGGCTCCATGTCCAAGTGGCAAGCAGTGACAAGTGGTGTTCCTCAGGGGTCAGTACTGGGACCGGCACTATTGAACATCTTTGTTGGCGACACGGATGGTGGGATTGAGTGCACCCTCAGCAAGTTTGCTGACAACACCAAGCTGTGTGGAGCAGTCAACATGCAGGAGGGGAGAGATACCATCCAGAGGGACTTGGACATGCTTGAGAGGTGGGCCCATGCAGACCTCATGAAGTTCAACAGACCAAGTGCAAGGTCCTGCACATGGGGTGGGGCAATCCCAAGAACAAATACATGCTGGGTGGAGAATGGATTGAGAGCAGCCCTGAGGAGAAGGACTCGGGGTGTTGATGGATGAGAAGCTCAGCATGAGCTGGCAATGTGTGCTCGCAGCCCAGAAGGCCAACCATATCCTGGGCTGCATCAAAAGAAGCGTGGAAGCAGGTCGAGGGAGGTGATTCTGCTCCTCCACTCTGGTCTCGTGAGACCCCACCTGGAGAACTGCATCCAGCTCTGGGGCCCCCAGCATAAAAAGGGCATGCATGTGTTGGAGCGGGTCCAGAGGAGGGCCACAAAGATGATCAGAGGGCTGGAGCACCTTTGCTATGAAAACAGGCTGAGAGAATTGGGGTTGTTCAGCCTGGAGAAAAGAAGGCTCTGGGGAGACCTTAGAGCAGCTTTCCAGCATCTGAAGGAGGCCTAGAGGAAGGGTGGAGAGAGACACTTTACAAGGGCATGTAGTTACGGGACAAGGGGTAATGACTTCAAACTGGAAGAAGGTAGATTTAGATTAGATATTAGGAAGAAATTTCTCACTCTGAGGGTGGTGAGGCACTGGAACAGTTTGCCCAGAGAAGTTGTGGATGCTCTATCCCTGGAAGTGTTCAAGGCCAGGTTGGATGGGGCTTTGAGCAACCTGGTCTAGTGGGAGATGTCCCTGCCCATGGCAGGGAGATTGGAAGTAGATGATCTTCAAGGTCCTTTCCAACCTAAACCATTCTATGATTATATGATTCTGTGACTTTTTAAAATGTAAACAAAACCTAACCAAATAGTCATATAAACCTAAAAAAGCCTCTTTAAATATATTCTCAGTGCCTTCTGTGACTGCTGATTTACTAGCAGAAAAACTGTATAAATTACAGAAAAAAAAACCCAAACAGAAACCTACGCACAAGTCAGAAACATACAAAGAGAAATATGAAAATGAATAGGCTTCAGAATAAAAGCAACTGGCCAACCAAACTACAAAATGTATCAGGGGCTTCAATATAGCAATATGATTTTAAATTTTTTTTATAACAATTTTCAGCATGGTAAACTCAGCAATTGCTGTTAAGATCAGTAGACTGTTCAGAGCAGTGTCCAACTTCCACCAGCTGTAAAAAATTACTAAGACCACAATTTTGTGATTTGAACTAGAAGGGCTGGATTTTCATGGAGATGCAACTACTTAGAAGTTTGTATTTCTGTTGTGTATTAAGTTTACCCATACAGGCCATGTTGTATAGTAAGGACTAAAATTCAGATATGATAAAAAGGGAGTAGTAAACAAATGCAGGCCAGTCAAGAGTGATCAGACTAACAGTGATATTAAATTGTAAAAATTGTTGCATGAAGTCTCCATAGTACACTTGCAAGAATTAAATTAATTAATATAAAATTAAAAATTAATTGATAGTGAATTAATAAAATGTTAATTATTACAAAAATTGCATAAGACTCTGCTTGTAAAGTTCTGCCAAACTGAAAAATTAGAAAGAAGATTGAGAAAAATAAATATAATGACAGGTTTTGATATGTTTTTCAAATATTAAAAATTCTGCTTTTTTTCTCTATGAACAAATGGACCAAAGTACATACATAGGAAGAAGGGATTATCTGAAACAACTTGTTTCTTGTAGCTGAAGTCTTTAAGGCAAAAAAAAAAAAGGCAAAACCCACCAAACCTGTGATACAGTCTCAAAAGCTAGCAACAATTGGCTTGTACTGTCTCCGTTTTACGGTTTAATGAATTTTTTACACCTGTTGTCTTAGAAGCTATCCCCACGGACTTAGAAAGTGGTCATGCCTGAACTCTCTGTACATAAACATACACTTTCCTGTTTCTCATAATAACATGACATAAAGTTGCATATTAAGTGTTTTAAGGTTTCCTAGTGGTATGTATCTTACTGTGATGCAAGGGTGCCTTGCCACTCACTTCTCATTCTTCCTCAGTTCGTTGCCAGACAGTCACAGGCTTTGTGCTAGAAAGACCATTGAGTCTCTCTTCCCACACATTAGTGGGAAGCATGGCTTATTTGAGTTGTTTGGGGTTTTTTGGTGTGGGGGTCCCCTTAGTCATTTATAGGAATGTTGTATATCAGCTGAAAAGGGAAAGAAAAATGTGGATTTTGAGAGGAAAATTTCTCCAAACTTTTTAATGTAGTTAAAACAAATGAAAAATTGCGTTCATAGCATTGTCTGTCAATCTCCCTTGCATGCATATATGTACGTATGTATTTTTAAAAGTACTTACAAATTTTGAGATAGATTACATTTGTTCTGCTGGTAATACAATACTTAGAATAGTAAGAATTACATACATGTTGAAACTAATTTTTGGTAAGTATAGCTTATTTAAATGTTTATTTTTATGTTTATTTTATTTTTTTAAATGTTTATTTTCAAGCAATATCTGGAGAGTATCTTCAGTAAATTAGTTTCCTTCCTCTTAGTTTACAGTGGTATCAGAGTTTCTTTTTTGGTTGGCATATTTGAAATAAGCTATTAATATTACAAGTTTTTAACTGCATCTATATGTGTGCTGTGAACTAATTGATTTCAGCTTCAGACACTTTATCAGCATATTTAAAAATGCTCATGCTTCTTACATGATCAATTTAACTTCTGCTGCGTACTTAAGAGTAACACAATCAATTCACGATTTTAGAAAGGATGGTTCAGTGAAGAAACTATTAGCTAGGCAGAACCATTACTACCATTTTAACAACCTTGCAGTATAAATAATCAAGTTAAATCAGAATTTGTTGATGTCATGACAAATAAAGTATCTTTTGACTTTTCATTAACTATTACATATATGTGAAAGCTTAATATTTCCTCTTTCAGTTTCCTTCTTGACAGTGGACTTTTGACATCTGCATCTCCAGGCTTTGCATCACATTGGAACTCCTTTAATTGTGAAATGTATATTGTGACAGAAACAAAAATGAGCAAAAAGGAGTATCTATTTTCATGTTGTCTGATTTTTTGGAGCAAAGGGATCAATAGTACTGTAAGTCAGTAAAGCCACATATATTTTAAGATAAAAAAGACTTATCAGAAATGTAATCAGTTGAAATATTTTTCATTTTAAATTGTTAAAAAGTGTGTATATTGTTAAGATCTTAGAGACTTTCGGTCTTTTAGAGTTTACTTTTTTTTTCTTAGGTAGCTCAAACAAACCCCACAGATCATCTATGCAAATGTCATTTACACATTACTACTTTGTACTTTGAATCTCCTTCTGGATGTGATTGACCACCTACCTAGCATAATAAATTTTCTAACGAAGTGGGTAGTATTTTCATGTATTTACTGTTAATCTGTGCTGCTTAGTCTAACATCTTATATGTGCCTAAAAACTAGGAGTGTAGTAGTTACAAAAACTGCAGTCTGGCAAAGTAATGAATTTTCCTCTAAAAAAAAAAAAAAAGTGCATCCTTCTTCCATGGCTTTAAATGTTAATCTGTTTTGATAGAGTTTGGATTGAGTGACTGAAGCGAAACCAAAGGAGCACAGTGAAAAACTCAGTTCCAAGTAACTAAGTTGCACTGATGAACGTTCCTTGTGGTTAACTGAAAATGGAGGATTACATCAGGACTTCATGGCATCTATCTAAATAGATAGGGTAGCTATTCTTTATCGAGGTAGGTGTTTGTTATGGCTGAGAGGCAATACAACACCTTGTTCTGCAGCATTTCAAAAGACTATGGAATTTTTTTTTCACATCCAGTAAAGTTTATTTTATTGAAACAAGGAATCTTTCTCGAGATCACTTCTCAGTGCTGCATTTGCAGATATTTGTCAAACTATCATTCAGTTTTTCTGTGTACCTTCTTGTTGCACCCACTGTATACTTTTTCTGAAACTGGATATCATTATTAATCCTTCCACTAGATGGAGAATGTTGGAGAAATTATCTTTGGTTTACTCTAAGGGCACAATCCCACAGTATGTAATGCATGGTATAATCATATCATCTACAAAAGGTCCTGGCTTGCTTCAGTGAGGTAATCTGTATACCACTGTTTGAATACCAAATTGCAAGATCTTCACTGAATCTCACATCTTCAAATATTCTATGCCAGAAAAAAGTAAACCAAACCATGTTTCTATTGTACTAGAATTACATTGTAGTGGTCTTGCTTGTTTACTCTTCCTCATTTTCAACATTCAAAGAAATTTTTTAATTGGATATTAAAGCTTTGTTTCAGTCCACATAATATAATTCACTTGCCTGAAGTGTCTGAATTATAATCCTTAATTTCCGTGCTGCACTCTACAGACAGTGAAACAAAACTGTCCCTTCCAGAGAGTGATTCAGGTAGACTGTCTGAGAGATTAGTGAGGCTTGTGTAGAAGTTATGTGAATTTGTAATTATTGTTCTTTTACAAGGTTCAGGAAGCATTTGATAGAGAATATTTTATCTAGTTTTGGGGATAAAAAAATTCTTATTCATGAAGGCACTGATCTATACTTGACACAATGAAGTCAATGAACCTTACTCAATACAGCTATCAGGAAAGCAAACGGAAGTATTTCAGATATATTATTGGCTGGGATATGATGCAAAAATAAGCACAGAAATTGTTCTTGACTTTACTGGAAGGCATAATTTTTGTAGTACCACTGAAGCTGTCCTGTGCTATTTACAAATAGTCCTGTTACAGCTGAGATGTAATCCTTTTCCTAACATAAAGAACAGGGACAGATTTTGCTTCAATTTAACGTTACATCCTTTAACAATTGCCACTGCCCCAACCTCAACTTTGAATTTTCTCTCTTTTGTGGAGCCAAAAGCAGGAGTCAAATTGTTGTACAAAAATTATTATTCAAGACTATTTAAATTTCCTGAATCCATCTTTCATTCTAAGATTTATACTTCATTTTATTATGATAATTTTAACTGAAGTTGACAAACTTTGGAATCCAAGAAAGACACAAACCACTTAGGTTTGGGGACTTTCACTTTGTATAACACCACAATTTAAAGCCTTGTGACCATCCAACAATTCTCCAAAGGAAGCCTAGTTCTTATTAGTCACAAATTGTCTACACAAGAACAGGCTCACTAGTACAAAGATGAAAGGAAAGAAGTGACAGGGTCTAATTTTCACTCTAATTTTCACTCACATTCTTAGGTCATGTCATTCCTCTCATTGTATTTTTAGAAAAGATGCATACACAAGAATGTCTTGATTTGTGTCCATAACGGAACTGAATCTGATGAATAATTTCACCACCTACTGTGCTAAAAATCACTGCTATCTTTCCTTTAAAAATTTTGCACAGTCTCCTTCAGATTAATGCTGTGATTTACTGTTTCTACAAAAATTATTCCTAGATCAAAAAGAAACATTTCTACAGCCATCTTACTCACCTTGCTTTACCTTTTATTATCTTATGAAGTCTTTTAGTCTTGTCTTCTTTTTTTATTTGAATCATATATAATAACTGTCTTCCCTACATACCTTTTTTTATATCTTTTAAATCTTTTTACCATGGTAACAGATACAGCAGTTTATTAGTTATCATTACTTTATTATAATGCCTTAAATTTTACCGTGTTATTTCAGTCCATACACTTTACGTAGGTAATTATGAGAGAGGTTAAATTCCAGAATGTAGTCATATGTGTCTTAACATTTATTTCTAATTGGTTCATCCCATTGGAGACATGCAAATTAGAACACGCTTCACTTACACTAAAGGAGATGCTTTATAACGTCTTTGGCTGTAGTTGAATGTTTTGAATCAATAAATCGCTGTCAGCACTCCAAATTTTTATAGTTCCTAGCTAACCTTTCAACATCAATTAGTTGCTACATTTTAGATTTTATACGGGTTTATGGGGAAGGTGGGAAATGACACGGTTGCTTATTGCTGACCACAGTTTGGGAACCAATAATTAGACTCCTGTGAATCTTTTATTCTGAGCCTGACATCAACACCTTCTTCAGCAAGAAGGCTGACATGAACCTCCTAGATGGCTTCTATGTGCACAGTGATTCATACCTTTAAAGTGAGTATCATTTTAAGGCTCAGCTTTAACTGTGCAGCAGTTTAAAAGACACATAATGTAACCTCCATCTCAATCAGTATTTAAACATTTAAGTTTTGCTATTTAAGAATACTTGATTTCAATTAGATTGTCCTTTTTCTCTCTTGGAGAAGAAATGTGGAGTGGTTGAGATTTATTCTTTTTCAATGACTTTTTTTAATTACAGTGTTGTAAGATTATATTATGACTGCAACCTTACCAAACCTCAGCCTTTCAGCTTCACAACCTTTATCTTATCTTATCTTATCTTATCTTATCTTATCTTATCTTATCTTATTGTCTCGTCTCGTCTCGTCTCGTCTCGTCTCGTCTCGTCTTGTCTTAAGCTGTTTTACAACAAGCTGAGCTTATCTAGTTCTTGGTGCAAAAGATGCAGAATATCACTGCAAAGAGAATTATTTATGAAACTTCAAAAGCTATTTCCTATGAAATGTGCATTGTGCATTTGAATATACAATGCAAAAAACAGGTAAGTGGTAGAGGCAGTGCTGATGTTCAGAGGCACAGAATGACAATAGTTAAGTAAAATCTTGGAAACTCAAAACACTGAAAAATTTATTCTTCTTCATTTAGCTGAAGCACTTAAGTGTCTTGTTGTTACCCACTGAATGGTATTAGCCATTCCACCGTCATTGCTGGTAGAAGATATCAATGTGATTATTTTCTATTCTTTTTTTTTTTTTTTNTTCTTTTTTTTTTTTTTTTTAATGCATTCAGATTATGCGATTGGCAAGCAAAAGCAAACCAAGCTTTTGGGTAATGGTGAAAGGTTGTAGCTTCAAAAAAAGCTACTGTACAGACACAGATATCTTTACATTCTCTCATGCTTCCAGCTTCTGACGTGCTTCCAGATTCTATTAAATGTTTCTATGAAATATTCTCTGGTTGAGGAAAAAAGAGGGGGCTAGAAACATAAAAGCAGCAGAGAACAGTTGGGCAAAAAGGGTATGAAAGTATAAGGCTTTTTCTGAAACATATTCCTCCTTATATTTATGGCATATTAATTCTTTACACTTAAACTATGGGAAGACTAAGGAAAAAGACAGATAAAATCTTGATAACAGGAAAAGAACTCTTCCTCTCCCCTTTCCCTCTTTCCTTGCCTGCATCTACTTGAAAGGCTCACCATCTCACCCTCTGTAGAATGTTACGTGCATTTGTATATTGTTTAGATGTAAAATATTTTTTACGTATTTTTTTATGTGTTTTTTAAGCATTGCATTGCCCCATGGCAATCCACCACAGTTATGCATTGTTAGCTCTGTAGATGCCATATTTTAAATACTGGGCATTATTTTTAACAATCATCCACCAGTTGCTTCCCTACTTCTTTTACTGTGCTGAAGGTGAAATTAGGAGGGTAGATGAGCATGTGGCAATAGCTTCCTCACCTTTAGTTATAACAGCTTACGTAGTCTTGACAAGCTACTGCTAAACCATTGTATTTTCTGGACAGAAAACAAAGGGAATTAAAGGCAGGAGAAAAGGATAGGCATAAAGGGTGGAAGACAATGGGAGACTTCAGCTAAGTAGGTATGGTTGGATAGATATAAAGGGGATTCCCGCAGAGCCTTTTAGCACTCCTCTTTTCAACTCCTGCTCAAGACTTTTAAGGTGATTCCATAGTTTATGATTTTAATGTGAGAAATAAGATTTGTTACTTCAGTACAGGTAATACTGAAATGCATAGGATGCATGGAAACTCAAGTGTCTGATGTCAGCAAAGCCTAAAATTCCTACTTCCCAAAAGATTCTGTATTAAATGTGTAGGCTGTAGACAACAGTAACATTTCTTGAAGTGGAAACCCAAAACTTCATCTTTTCATCTTCAAAAACCTCACAGCTTTGTCCTCTGAGCTTCATAAAATTTTTCCTTTCCTTGGTAGGTCAGCTAGTAGGGAATGAAAAAAACCGCTGTTCTAAGTGTTCCAATTCAAAATTTTTTATTTAGGCTCATATAACAAGCTTTTTACTAACCTACACCTAAAATGCGGGCAGAAGTGAAAATAAGAAAAGGTGGCAGCTTGTAGAGTCCAAGAGAAGAAACTGACAGAACAAATGAATTACACAAGTCATCACCATCACTGATTGTAATGTTAATGCTAAGGCAAATGAATGTGGCAATGAAGTTAAGCAACAATGTCATTTAGTGAGACTCCTGAATAAAAAGTTAAAATAAAACCCATCGGGAAAGAGATTAAGCTTCTTTATGCCAGAGATAGTCAAGTCTCAAACTCAAGTTATTTTTTCCTCATATTTACACCCACTAAACTGAAGTATATCAGGCCTCCAACAGCAGTGCTAACTATATTTCTAGCTTATCTCAAGCGCAAAAAGATTCCCTGACCCAATACTTATTATTCCTTAATGTAGCCAGGTCAATACATTCATTATTGATCCAAGAGTGAAAAACTTGCTTTAGCCTGAAGATTACAGTTAGCCACTGTTATAAATTGTACAAATAGAGACAAAAAAAGGACCAATATCTGTGAAAAAGCTAGTTAAGGTATGGGCAAACAGGATAGTCTGCTATCTGAAATATTTTTTTGAAATTTCATAGTCCTGAAGGCTGTTAGTGCCTTCTAATTATGGAGGTCTTATTCAGGCTTTTGTGCTGATGAACTGTCTATTGTTCAATTTTGCTTAGGTTTGTGGCTTGGTGACCTCAATTTTTAGTTTTGTAGTCCATATCTTCACACTTTCAAGCCTTGGTTTCTATATTTAAAGGGATTAACTTTGATTTCTGTGAACCATTATTCCACTTCCAACATTTTTTATCAAGACCAGAAAAGGGGTTGGAATGAAGGCACTCCTGGATTCCATCCTTCCCATCCTCCTTATCCCTGAAGCAGTTTCTGTATTCCAACTAATGATGCAATTAAGATTTTTTTTTACAAACCCTGCGATGGTGATTCACCCTTTGCCACTAGGGGTCTCAGTAGATAAACTATAGAGGTAACTGATTTTCTTTAATATCAAAGTATTTCAAAAGCTTGGAATGATGAAAGGAGAATAGACAAAAATGAAATATACAAAAAAAAATCCCAAACGAACCCCAAAAGACAGGAAATTTATCAGCAAATAATATTTTAAAGTTTTATTTTGTCCTGTAAGTAAATTATAGATGTCCTGTTCTCAGTTCTACCATGTATCTAATGTTTGATAAAACATTTTACACCAAGTATTAGTATTCTACATCAGGTTGTACTAGCACCGAACTGTAGTTAGCAGTATTGCTATCACTCAGCAAGGGTAAACTATAGCCATCTTGGATACTTTGTTTTCAATATTTTGCAACAGATTTTCGGATGCACTATGAAAACTCAAAGATTGCCCAATAAATAGGAAGTATTATAAAATTAATATATGACTATACTTATGAGGTGGGAAAAATGTCAAAATTATTCTATGACCATTCCACTAATATGGCAAGTAAATGTCACTGATCACCAAACTGAAGCACAACTTCAAAGTGTTGTCATGGTTTAACCCTGGGGGGCAGCTAAGCCTGATGCAGGCACTCGCTTATTCCTCCAACGTGGGATGGGGGAGAGACTCACAAGGGTAAAAGTGAGAAAACTCGTGGGTTGACAGTTTAATAAGAAAGCTAAAGCTGTCCATGCATTGCCCCCATTGTCTTCTTTCTAAAAATATGTCTATATATTTATCCAAAACTCTATTTCAAAATCTATTATCAAGGTGAATCTTTTTGAGTTTAATATTGTCCATGAACTTTGAACATATACATAGTACTAAAAACATGATGAAACAAAAATGGTTGTGAATAAGGAAAGTCTGAAAAAAAGGAAAGAGACATCCATGTAAGACAGCATTGCAGAAAATACTAAAAAAAGATCTCATTTACCAGCAGCTAACAGTAATGTGCTAAACTGTCTTCATCTTAAGGCAATCAACAATGTATCATTTAAATACTTGGGAAAATGAATCCAGCTTCTGGGAGGAGAGTTTTTGTAACCAGAAAGAAGGTGGATAAGGATGCAACAGCCCTGAGCTATAATGATGTTTCAGAGATGCAAAGTAAGTTTTGACCATCCCTGAACTAAAAAATCCCATCACAGGTCCAATACAGCCTTTTGCTTCAGGCAGCCCCTTTTTATTTCCATGAAGTTGGGATCTTCTCCCTATATCTAACTATATTTTTTAAATTCAATATAATTTAGAATGATTCATTATCTCAAAAGGAAAGTGCCAGGTATACGGTGAAAACCTCCATCTCCAGTCTGGTGTTCACGTTAGCTCTTTCATATCTGGACAACAAGTGCAAATTTCTGAAAGAACAGAAATGGAATTAAGATAAACAGAAAAGATTACCACCTTGAGGCACGATGTGAGAATCCTTTTTGCTAGCAAAATGTCTTGTTTCAGGAGCACAAGCTGTTAAAACTGTCTTTTCCTTCAACTATATTTTAACACCTTTCATGATAAAAAATGTAACTCTTCTTTCCTTTCTTTTTAAAATTGTTGCCACCTAATTGACAGTTGTAAACCAAAATTTTTAATTTGTCTTTAAAATTGCATAGAACCTTAGTGTAACCTTTCCTTATCTCTCTTTGTAAATGAAATAGTTTTCAGTCATGATCTACCATGCATAATTACAGGGAAAAAAAGGTACTGTAAAGCGACCAAATATGTGAAGATTTATTTAAAACATAAAGAATATTTGGGTTATTAAGACTGTTTAATGTCCACTTGTACTGGTTTTGGCTGGGATAGAGTTAATTTTCTTCACAGTAGCTTATATGGTGCTGTGTTTTGGACCTCTGACCAAAACAGTGCTGTTAGCATAGGGATGTTTTAGTTATTGCTGAGCAGTGCTTGCACAGGGTCAAGGCCTTTTCTGCTTCCACACTGCCCTGCCAGTGAGCAGACCGTGGGTGCACAAGAAGATGGGAGGGGACACAGCCAGGACAGCTGACCCCAACTGACCAAAGAGATATCCCATACCATGTGACATGGTGCTCAGCAATAAAAGCAGAGGGGGAGAAGGAGGAAGGGGAGACATTTGGAGTTATGGTGTTCGTCTTCCCAAGCAACTGTTATGTGTGATGGAGCCCTGCTTTCCTGGAGATGTCTAAACACCTCCCAGACAATGGGAAGTAGCGAATGAACTCCTTATTTTGCTTTGTTTGCATGTGCAGCTTTTGTTTTACCTGTTGAACTGTCTTTCTCTCAACACGTTAATTTTCTCTTTTACCCTTCTGAAGCTCTCCCCCATCACCCAGCAGGACAGTGAGGAAACAGCTGCGTGGGGCTGAGATGCCTACTGGGTTTAAACAATGACAGTCAGGCAATGCTATTCCAATTGAAAGAAGCATCACAATCAGCCTAAAACTATTCATAACTATTCCTCACTTAGGTTACATAGAAAGTATATATTTGTAGTGTAAACGAAGTCATTTATATTTCATGTTAGAGACAATACAAGGGATAAGAAGTAACACTGTAGGAAGCAAATTAAAGATGCCTATAACTTGTAGGCTTAAAGATGTTTGAATATACTATGAATTTTTAATTTGTGTCATAACTGAGTAGGCTAACAAATACATAAAATTATGACAGATTATGTTTTTAAAATGTTTAGGGATTGATCATATTATTGAAAATAGGAGTGAATAAAGTATTTTAAAACGACATAATTCAGAGACTGATATATGTTTGAACTGACCTCTTCAAGTCAGGAGGAAGGTGCTTCAAAAACCAGTTATATGGTGCTGGAAGAATGTATGAATTACAAGCAATCAGAAGTCTCTTATCCTCAGTTCTGATATTACTTTTATCGAATAAAAATGTTTCTTAAAGAGGTAACTGAACAGGATACCTAGACAAGAAATGGTAAAATTTCTTTGTATTTGATCACAGTAAAACATCACTTCAAAGATGCAAAGTATAAGTTTGTTTCACTGTATGCAGTTTACATTTCAAAAGGAGAAAAAAGTAGTATTGTATAAAAGAGGGAGCATGCTGTATAAAATATGCTAAATGGAAAAGATTTTATTTTCATTCTCCTCTCTGAAATATTATATCCTACTTGTCAGACAACTTGTCTTGAACTATAGGCTATATAGGAATGAATTAGTATTTTAATAAATGTGCACTAAAATATCTTTTGATGAGGCTTGTGAGAGTAAGATAATATGACACAGCAGAATCATATGAAGTTCTGTGTGAATTATCACTTTGTATTGCCACAACATTTTTAAAGGAAGGCTGTTAATTGATTTTAAAATGGAATCTCAGGGAGTGAAGTAATTAAAGCCTATGTACATAAAACAGGATATTATAAAATGCTTGCTTTTTTGTATCAATAAGAGTTATTTTAAAAGTGTATGATGCTCTGACATACTTTTCAGGCCCATATTGTCATGTCATTTTAGTGTCTTAGATATGTTGTTTAAAGAGTTTTTTGTTGTAAGCAACTATATTCTACAGTTACATATATGCATACTTAACTGTAAGTATAGACTATATAACCATAACTATGTACATATGTAAAATATTTTATAATAGTTTTAACCTTTCACGACACTTTGCTAAATAAGGATGTATTGTTTTTTTTTTTTCCATTTGGAAAACAGAATCCATAGTATGGATAGATAAATGAATGAACATACAAATTCCTGAATGCTTTTTTCCTAATCCCTGCCAATGTCTTATTGTTTTGCTTGTACTTTAATATTTAGCTTGTGTCTTCTATAAACTTTAGATCATTGGCACCTTTAAATAAAATGTACTACCTGGTTTTCTAAAATGCATAAATGACATTAGTGATCTTCAGATCGCATGGTTTAGTATGGAGTAGCTAGAGAGTGACCAAAAGTTAGTTACTCGTTTCTTAAAAATGTAAAGATGACAAATACCTTTATGTTTTACTTTGAAAAAAATTGTATTTAATACTGACTGAATTCTACATAAGCATTGAATTATAGGTAAACACACAAAAGATTGAAGGCTTTATTAAAAATTTTATCATCACTAAAATAGCAAACGTAGTAGAATTTGATAAAATGTTCTTTGTTTGGGTCAGATAAGCAATTTTTTGAAAAAAAGTAGAATTTTTAAGTTTAAATATTAGTTTCTACAATTGTGATGGCTACCTAAGATGAATTGTGACAAAACTTGTGAAAAGAAGTAGATAACAAGTATCAGATTTACAAATAAATAAACGAAACTATAAACAGTCTTTCAGAAAATTTTTATCTAACATGTCAGACTAGAAAATATTTGTCTATATGTTCGGTTATAATACTCAAATAATCAAATATTAACAATATAATTTTTAGTTTGGAGATTAATTTTACTTGAATCTTTTTTAATGATGTAATGTGTATTCACAATTTGTGGCATTTAAGTACTGTTTCATTTCATTATAAACAAGAAAATAAAATAAGAGAATGTCATTGCTGAAGAAATTTCGAGGACCACTGTTTTTAAGAAAACTTCAGTCTTACTGCAATCAGAAGCATTTTCAAAAACATCGAGATTTTACCCTGTCAGTGGAAGTGATATAGTCACATTAGTATTTTTTGTACTGGATTGACAAGATGTATTACCTTTATACATTTGTTTAGGTCACTACTATTTTTTCAGTATTTTACCATTGATTAGTCTATGTGTACAATTAACTAAGAATGTAAACATCTTCCATAATATATTGATAGAAAAAAAATATTTATTACTAGCACAAACTGCTTTCAATGCAATAAAATAAGACACCGTATCTTCACTGTCCAAAACCAGATCAATGAATTTCTGAACAGCTGTAGATATGTTTTTAACTGATCTTAAAGCCTCAAACAATTCTTTGGGTATTTTCCTTCTTAATTTTATTTCCACTTATTTCCCATTACAAAATGACAGTTCCAGTGTTTGAGGTGTCACAACATACCTTCAGTATTTACAATAAGAACACAATAGTATAAAAAAAACCCTAATAAACTCACATAAACACAAACCTTAGCCAGGCAGCCCTATACAAGAATAACAACATCAGCCTTTGCTCACATCAGTGACCTATACATGTCTTCTTAAACATTTGAGAAAATAGATAGAATTTGTACAATGCAAAATCAATATGCTATTAGTTCCTTATTCTGACCTACTGTCACACTATCAGGACTGATATACCTTGGCAATGAAGAGAAAATCCTAGCCTCTGGACTCTATTTCCAAAACAAAATAGCTTTTTTTCAACTTTTCTGGAACCCATTAGAGTTGGATACAACAATCATTTAAACCAACATACCTATCAGTGCAACTGTATGCATTATTTTCCGCCCAAACTAAAAACATCTATCCACCATGACAATGTGTTATTTGCTCATCAAAAGGGAAAACATGTTATCTGCTCTGTCTACCTGCTCAGATTTATTGATGAGTTATTGCAGTGACACCCAGTTTCTCTGCCTTCCAGATGAGATTAATCCTATGTTTGTACAGCATCATGAGGAAGCTTCCGGTTCTGCTGCTACGTGCATGTTTCAGGATAAAGAAAGGTTTTAGTCTCTATAGAATAAATATAGTATACTCTCCATAAAGTCCATTAAGTAAAAAGTTGTATCCATACAAATATTTTAAATTTTTTAATTTAAATAAAATATTTTAATTTATTTTAAAATATTTTTAAATATTTTTTAAATATTTAAATATTTTTTAAAATATTTTAATTTATTTCATAAATTGACTTCAAATACAACCAAGAATTCTGCTAATATACATTAAATTGTAACGTGAACAGTGTAGAAGATGAAACTTCNGTGCATGTTTCAGGATAAAGAAAGGTTTTAGTCTCTACAGAATAAATATAGTATACTCTCCATAAAGTCCATTAAGTAAAAAGTTGTATCCATACAAATATTTTAAATAGTAACATTTCATAAATTGACTTCAAATACAACCAAGAATTCTGCTAATATACGTTAAATTGTAACGTGAACAGCGTAGAAGATGAAGCTTCTGCTAAACTACATAACAGCATGCAGCTATTAAGATACTGATTTTTAGAAAGTATTTAATAGCATATTACTTTGTTTTATGCAAGTTTATTTCACTGTATTCTCCAATGCTCAAAAGAACCTGAATAAATACATGCAACCACAAGTTTCTGCCTATGGAGACTGAAGGTTTTCCTACTTTTTCCATTTGTTTTTCTCCCAGATGGATTTCAGTTACATTTGGAGCAAGGAAATGTGTTATAGTTCCCCGCAAAATGCAATTTTTATGTAATTTAGGAAAGTCATCTAGTAAGTTGGTGTAACAGGTAAATAACACTATAAACAGTGAGCTTATACTATGCAAATTAAGTGGATTTAATTAATCACTGTGGATAAAATGTATAGAACATACAAAGGCTATTGGGATGTTAAAGAATTAGAAGGACAGATCAATCATGAAGTGTCCACAACATTTGATTAGCTGGGGCCAATCAAACAGAAAGGCAAAGCAAATAAATAGTCTTTGGAGCAAGAAAGGAAGGCCATATCTACAAATATTACATTCATAAAATATAATGACTCTGGAAAAGATTTAAGTCGAATAAAGAAACAATTCAGAATGATTTTATACAAAACAGTGTGGACAGAGAGAGAAGTGATTTTCCATTTGTAAACATTTCTATTGATTTTTTATTACTACATTTTTTAGATACCAAAATACAGGAAAGAGTGCAAATAAAAGCATAAAAAGTATAAAAGTACTGAAGAAAACGTATCAAAAGACAAATGAATTTATTTATTTCAGTAAGAAAAATTTCCAACTTGATCAGAGTTTTTAATTCTTTTCACCAGAAAAACAAAATCACAGAATCACAGAATCACAGAATGGTCAGGGTTGGAA
>RSEF01000003.1:93790397-93842896 GCA_003993805.1 Himantopus leucocephalus | reverse complement strand
ACAACCCTCTGAGCTCTACCAGCCAATTTTCAATCCACCCCACCGTCCATTCATCTAACCTACACTTCCTAAGCTGGCCTGTAAAGATGATGTGGGTGATTGTGTCAAAAGCCTTGCTGAAGTCAAGGTAAACAACATCCACTGCCCTCCCCTCATCCACCCATCCAGTCATGCCATCATAGAAGGCTATCAGATTAGTCAGACGTGACTTCCCCTTGGTGAATCCATGTTGACNAATGCTTGGAGATGACGCTCAGAACAAGCTGTTCCGTCATCTTTCCAAGGGATTACATCTCTGGTCTCACCAGAAGCATATGTAGGAGCATAATAATCCTTCAAATCCGTTTTCTTCATTTTATTGTGAATTATGGAGTTGATCTGGTTCTATTTAAATTCGACATCAGAAAGGATTTTTTTGAACAAACGTATTTGCTTTAGAAACTTTATCTTTTGAAAGTTCCCAATGTTTATATAGCATTTACATGATGATCACATCTATTTAATTTGCCATATTGTAAAACAATCAAATCACTTTCAAAGTTAAGACTATGTGAAAAAAATGATGAAAATGAAATATGTAATATTTTCATAATACATTGATGTCATGTTTACACTTCAGTATTATAAAGCAATAGAATTTTGCACATCATAGACATATAAGCATCAACACAAATTTAATTGACAGTCTGTAAAAATAAAATTACTTAGAGATTTAAGTATTTAATCATTAAGTATTAATGAAGGTTTAAAATTCCTTAGTAACATATGTGGTGAAATAGGACTGGAGAAACATTGGACTTTTGGTTCAATAGCTTAACCTAAATGTGCAAGGAGTGAAGAAATCAGTTTGGATGGATTAAAAGAAAATAAATCACTGACCGTTTATTTGGTTTTCTTCATTAATATGAATGGAAACAAAACTTTTTTTCTCCCAATACAAACCCCAAATTGGGTCCATCTTAAGACTGAATATATAATGTCTACTTTAACAGATGCAAGGTAGATGCTATTTCATGAAGCTAGAATTTAAGAAGAAGAACAACATTTTAGACTAAGTAGCTCAGGTATTTTCTAAATTTTCTGCATCCTTGTAAAGTTCTTTAAATACCAGGAATTGACTTTTTCTCATTACCTCATTGAAGCTAACCCAAATTATATAAAGTACATAACAATTCAGTGAGCAAGCAGAGAAAAGTATAACTATATAAGTTACAGGCTAAGGCCCTTGCCAAGAAAGTTTAAAATTAGCTTAAACCTTGTAAGAAGCAGGAGGCTCCCATTGAAATCCATGTTAAACTCTTGACTACAGAAGAAGATAAATAGCTCTACAGTTTCAAAATTACTACCTAATAGAAGAACTTAATAACCTTCCTTTCTTTTGACACATTAAAATCTTCCAGGCACCTTATATTCCCTCTTCCTATGAAGGGTGAGCTGCACAACTCTCATTTCCTACCTAATTTCTTTCCTTTTTTTTACAGAACCATGTTTTGTGCCCCCACCCAAGAAGGGAAAGACTTGTGTGTAACTCATTCTTTTACCTAGGAAATTTTAATGCATATACCCCATCAACGACCTATCTATATGCTGTTAGCCATGCAAGAAGCATCCACTCAGTCTGTGAAGCAACTAGTATTCAACAATCGTAGGTCATTGAAGATAAAAAGAGAATGAAGCCTATGAGCATCTAATGAAAAAAAGAGGCCACAGAATGCCCACTGTGCAACCACTTACTTCTGTGAGCAGTTTTACCTACTCACTGCTTTCACGCTGCATAACATGTTTACCCTATTTAAGTTTTGCAGTATTGATGCATACAACGTCAGCTACGATCTTCCAAAGGAAGATTTCCAAAGGAACACACTGTCTGGGAGTCATGCAAAATTAGAAAAGATAGTAAAAGACTGGGGGATCAGAAGGGACCTACAGACACAGCAACAGCTTGACAATGTAAAGTATGCCAAGATATTTTATAACCTTCACCAATAAATACCTTTTATAGAAAAAAATGAATCTTTGTCTCTTTTGATTTAATAAATAATTATTATGATTTATAATTTCTGCAATAATTGGACTGATCCAGAAAGTCAATGTTCAAGATGTATTTATAGCTAATAACAGCTTCTTCATCATGTACCTTGGAAATCTTTATTAACCTTAAGTATCTTTCACACTTTAGTATGAAATTTACGTTAAATACATTTAAGGATGAAGGTGACTTTTACCACAACTCTAGTCTGAGGCATGCTTAGCAATATACACATGGTCATCAGCACTTTGAGTGACAGATTATGATCTAATCTGGCATTCCATTTGCACAGGCACTTTTTCAGTAGATTTGACATTGATCATCTGTCCATTTGATTTGTTAACTGTATAATAGTTGGGGGTTTTTTACAAAATGACTAAAGGCTTGCAACTTAGTATAGAAAATGTTGCTATTTTATCTTTTATTTTGTCATAAGAATTTTTTGCAGAGAAACAGTTTTAATTGGTGAAACCAATGACATTATTTTTCTTTCTGTATCAACTCTAAATGACCCTCAGGAATTTGGGGCTCAAATGTGATTAATTTCACTGGGACAAGAGAACGGATGCTAGAGTGACAGAATGGGGAGACAGCAACAAAATGCATCAATATGGACATGAAATCATCATGTTGCTGCATCTATCACAGTCAGTTCCTGTCAGCATGTCCACTCTATAATAATTCTTATTTTCTTATAAATCTTCTTCTCTCTATCTACCAAATGTTTATGAAAAAAATAATAATCAGAAACCACAAATCAAGACAATGATGACACCAAAAAGAAAATCAACTGTCCCAAATTGTTTAGGGAACACAAATTGTCTGGATTTATGTTTGCCGAATATCATATTATCTAATTTTTAACATTCATTACATAGCATTTTTACAGTGGGGGGTCTTGTAAAAAAAGATAAATGTTAAAGCCTACATATTTTTTTCCCTACTCATGTAAAAGCTCACCGGTACTATTTGGGAATGTGTGTAAACAATGAGAACTAGAGGAAAATATTGATGAACCTGTGTGTAAACATCCACACATTTTCTGCAACATAAGTGCATACACTTATGAATCAATCATATTTTACACCAATATGTAAAATATTGATCCCAAATTTGGCAAATATGTTCATGATTTTTTAAAATTTCCTCACAATTTTTTTTTTAGCTGGATTACTTGTCTATAATCTAAAGAAAAAAATTACAAAGTTAACATTATTATGAATAGCAATGAGACAGGGAAAATTAAGATGCAGATAAACTCCCTTTTTTTTTTTTGTTTTCAAGTCCAAGCAGTTTACTAATGACCAAAGGAATAAATTCTAACTCCATTTAGGCTTAAATACTCAACTGTGTTCCCCTGAGCAAAATTGTTTCTCTTGAAACACTTTTTTGCACAGTTTTGGTTGCTTTGGGCTTACAGTACAATGACCCAAGATCTGGCTAGGCACTTATATAGCTCTATTAATTATCAAAATATCTCAAAATGTTATTATCAAAACATTGATTATTTTATTGAAATATCAGTGGCGTAGTAGAAAGCTACCAACTCCATTTTGAAGAAAGCAAAAAATATTTTAAAAGCAAGGTTGATTAAGAAACTTGTGGAAAATCAGTAAAACTTTGGCCCGAGTTCTACAGTTGGTTCTGCTTAGACTGGTGGGTCCAGAGTGCTGTCCTGCACTGTGAGGGCATACAGGGGTCTTTATTATGTAGCAGTACTTAGCACTGTGTGCCATTTGTAATGACCAATGGTCATTACATTACATTAATGGTCAAGATGTGTGGGGTTTTTGCTACTTTCCCATTACTATCTTCATATCATTGCAAAAGAAAGATCTGTGCCAAAGGCTTGACAAATGTAGATTTTTCCATTCCCTGTTCATCCTCAAATCAGTTCAATGTTACTGCTAGCATAATATTGTGTAGTCAAGGGTCTGCTGATTTCCTACTCCCTTTCTTGTTGGAAAATGTACTAATTAGATACCTCAAAAGCAAAAACTCCTCTGGTGGGTTTATTTAACTGCTCTTTACAGATGTGTAAAAATCAAGTGACATTTTTGTTGTGCAACATTATAAACATAAAATACCACCATGTTTAAAGAAGGTTTATGTGTCTTCCTATATTTAAAACTTTTCAAATATATCATGTTAAAATGATATTCTATCTTTACAACATATTTTCAGTAAATATTTACATTCCTTTCACATGATTATCCTCTCTCTCTCATCTCACGCTGTTCTTTAGCAAAGGCCAGCTACCACTGATGTTACTTGGAAAAGGCTCTTGGACAATGACTATCATTGTCCTGGTTACTTCAGAAAAGAGGTTCAATACTTAATTAGATGAACCTGTATATTAATAAAATTGCTTAAAGACTTCTTATTAATCACCACAATTATTTAGCAAATTACTTAAAAATGAAACATGAAATTGTAATTACAGTTTAAATAACTTTTACAGTTATATAAAGTTTAGTATGATGCGTAATGTTATGATTTTAGTACAAAACAAATATATCTAGAATTCATCTCTGGAGGTACCTCACAAAAAGGTAAAAATATTGATTCTGTGAAAGTTCTTGATACTTGGTACAGTATCTCTTCATCTTAGTGATGTTTTGTCTCATTAAAAAAATAACAAAAAGTATTCCCATGAACCTATATACAAAAATGCTTAGTATATTAAAGTGTTACATTTTTTCTTCCAGTATTCAGAAGTATAAAGGCACAATTTCTTGCTTTAATTTAAGTAATAAAGCCACAGTCACAACTGTTTATTCAACCTATATTGTAGCTTTCATGATTAACATAGCCAAATTTTATACACCAAGAAATGACACCAATTCAGGCTTATTTATGAAAGTGCTTTTAAAAATATGTCAGCTATGTTTTGTACAAATATTGCTTGCAAAAAATGGATTCTGTATCTAAGTAAAATTCCTTAAAAACATCATGCATGTTATAAACTGCAAGAACAAAATAAGATCATAAAAATATAATGAGAAAGAGTGGATAATTACTAAAATGAAACTCAAAACTCAGCCTATATGGGAGCTCTCCGTGCTAGCTGGGTGGGCTTCCTACTGGCTTTAGGAAAATTTGTCTGTCTTAAAAATAAAAAAAGCTAACTTCAGAAGATGTTTTCTTTGGTTTTAGTGAACAGACAAAAGCTTTTATTTAGAATATGTTAGTAAATACAAACATTCAGTCTCTAAATCACATTCAGAAGTGTTTTGCAGTTTTTCACTATGAAAATCATATGTGAGTTCAGATTACAGTTTTTAATTATTATCATATATTTTGAGTCAAATACAGTTTCCTGTTCTGTAAAAAGTAACTCCTAAACTAGGTACAATCTACTTAATTTTTATATTGCTTGCTATTGTCAGCCTGGGCATAACTGTGAAAACAGTAACATCAAAACTAACTTTAAACACCCTGGGAATATGTTCAACCTGTCGAATTTATAATCAAATGAAAATAAAGCTTTTCAAGATTCGTTATCTTAAATAAGCACTAAAAGCCCTATAACCTTGTATGCTTTACAAAGTAAACTCATAAGCGCATGTGTAGGCCTACATATAGCCCAGACTTTATCTTTCTAATCTGGTGAGGAATACAGCAGGCCACCATCTGGTGTGCGTGTACATCAACAACTAAAATACACCCCTATAATTTAATAATCACAAACTTTGACTGCTACTTACCACTTCTTTCCAGATACAGAAGGTCTCAGATTAAATCTGTCAAAAAACGGTAGAAAAACAGTATAAGATTAACTGTTTTTGTTCCGGATTTCAGATGCAGACAGTGAAGCAGGGAGAGCTCTTCTGTTGCTACGGAAACCTGACGCTGAGGATTTAATGACAGCATCAGATGGTATTGTACTGGAGACTGTCTGCTTGAGGGACTAGACAGCAATCCTGCTGATAAGAAATAAGAATGAATTCCAAATGTTTTCAATTTGCTTTACCATAAGAATCCTTTCTTTGTCTCAAATGTATTAATTTGATAATAGATATAAAGAATTTATATTAATGTTAGAAGAATACATACCAGTGAAACATAATCTGTCTGGAAGCTCTCTAGGTAGTAACTAATCTTCGTAAGACCTTTACTGAATATGTAAAGTTTATAAAATTAATACTGTGTTTAAACTTTTTACCCTGAAGAAGATGTATTTTGATTCCTCAAAACATTTGGCTTTAAACTGACAGCTTATAAAAATGGAGACTTTTTAAGTTCTTGCGTTTAATTCATTAATTATTACTAGAAAGGGATCAAATAAATTCCAGATTCATAGAGGCCTGGAACTATTAGAATTCAGGGATTTATGTCATAGTCAGTGATTCATATAGATTTGTAAATATTTTTATTTTGTGATATGAAGTTTAAAATACTATCACAGTTAAAAAAATAGTGTTTCTGGACATAGCTTGCATGAACTGCATAGTATCACCTGTCATCAGGTAGGTTGATTTGTGTCTTTGACAGTTCAAAATTTTCTTTAATGAATTCTTTTTCTACTTCACAAATAATTCAGAGTTTATTTTCCCTCTGCAGATTCATTGATCATTATCAGATAAATAAATATCATAACAATATTTTCTGAAAACAAAATCATGATTCAAATATCAAATATGTCTCATTTTTTGTTATTACATCTAAGCTTGAGGATATTAGTTAATTGGGAAGTTTATGTAAATACATAGAAATCATATTTTATATTTGATTGAGGGTCTTTTGTTCTAAGGTATTTTACAAATACACTACGTGTCCCAACCCACTACATAATTCTGGGAAGCCTGTTGACAGTATTCACAAAAGCAACTCCTTTCTTTCGAGAATAAGACCACTGCAACATTAGTCTCCAAACAGAGCAGAAAGGTCTGCCATTTCAAAGGTCTAAACCAAACATCACACAGGAGCAATTGATCTATCTGCCTTTGAAGGTTAAAGATTGATTCAGTCCTACTGGGATTTAAGTCTGTATCTCCAGGATACTTAGGTGTTTTAAACCTGAAGATAACACCATCAATAGACCTCACCATTAACATCAAAGGGAATTTCTGATTATGTCAATGGTAGGTCCAAGCAATACCTCTACCTACTGTCCTTAAAAAAAATATAAAAAAAAGCAAGCACTAGGAGAAGCTTGCTTAGGGAAATCTCATCATTTTCCCTATAAAATTTGTTCTTTGGATCTTAAATAATACTTAAAAAATTATTTATTGTTGATTCATGTTCAAACTAAAACTTCATGAAAAAATGGTTCTAGTTGAACCAATATTTTTTCCTGTTGTTTTGAAAATGAGTTAGGAGATTCAAAATAAAGAGTAGGGTTGTCTTCAACAACAACAGCAACAACAACAAAATAATATTAGGATTAATTTAGAGTCAACGTAGGTAATCCTGCGTTAAATACTCTGATCTATTTTGAATTAAACATTTCAAAAATATCTTCAGAAAAATGGAGATTTACTTTCAAATGAACAATGTTTTGAATGGAAAATAACTTATTTTTGAATAATCAATAAAATGTTTTAACATTTCACAAATGAGCTATGTTCTAACTTTCTGAAAAATTCCCTGTCCTCGTTTTAGCCCAAGCTGCTCACCAATTTCAATTTGAATTTCTTGTTCTAGACAACTTCTCCCCAGTTTCTCTTTGGGCAAATGTAATACTTGTCAAAACCAATAAAACCCCCCCACAGTTTGTGTTGTGAAATAGCTTTGAGAACCTCCTAGAAGGAGCATTTCCAGAACATACCAATACAGAATATAATATGGAAAAGAATATACAGTATTTGAACAGAAAGTACTGCATGTACATTCACCTTTCTTATCTTAGAAAAAGAGCTTTGAAGAGACTCCAACTTTTAGGAAAACATAAGGGAAAATTATTCTGAAGTTTGTTGCATTAGGGGAAATTATTAATGGAGGCTACCCAGCAAAACAAATGAAAAAAAATTGACATGAGAGCAATTAAGACTATGTTAAAATCTAAAGAAAATAATTTGAGTTATTTCATCAAAAATGTATATCTATTTTTTGAAAGCTCTTTCAATATAGTATATTCAAAACACAAATGACACAGAAGTTGAATATGCTTTAGATGAATTTGTGCTTTGAATCATTGTGACCTATGTACCTTTTGGGTTTTTTTTATTGGGGGTTTTTTTTTCTGATTTTCAGAGTGCATGTGTTATAAAAAGTGTTAAAAATTACTTTATCATCTCTGAAAAGACAGAGAGCGCTTACTCCTTCTAGGAAGCAACCAGGAGTACTTAGACACAGAAAGTCCCAGGTGCTACAGGATTTTGCAAAAAGAACATGAACTAAAAGAATCACAGTGAGAGGGTGAAGGTCTGAATTTTATGCAGAGACTGACAAACTGCTGAGAAGACTGAGAAGCACGCAGACCTCATAGGCCACAAATGGGCAAAAGGAAGATTGTGCAGATGTTATTATAACAAACAGTCACTGAGCAGTTGAAACCAAGCTTAGGAGAGAGGAACTCCCAGTGGTGACATGCATAAGAAGGGGCAGAGCTGCTTGTAAGTCCTTTCCATTTCTACTCTCCTTATGCTATTTGCTATGAATTTGTTTCTTTTCCAAAATCTTCACTATAACAGTGGCTTTTGAATAATGTCTTTCTATTTTTAGCTGAAAAACAATTTTTTTTTCTTTTTTT
Organism: Himantopus leucocephalus; assembly: GCA_003993805.1. Taxonomy (NCBI): domain Eukaryota; kingdom Metazoa; phylum Chordata; class Aves; order Charadriiformes; family Recurvirostridae; genus Himantopus; species Himantopus leucocephalus. Next base: position 93,834,173 of record RSEF01000003.1, on the reverse strand, counting down.
ATGGAACTCCTAAAGGAAAAATAGACATAAGACATAATGATAATGGTATGTGTTTTCTTCAGATGAGTGTGAAATAGTTTCATTTTGATAAAGTTCTTTCTTTTAAAAGACTATGTGTTAGGGCAGCTGGCAAACAACTAGGCTGCTTGATCACTGCAGCTGGATCAGGACAATAAGCCAGACCCATTATTCTGACCCTACAACTTGACCCTGCTTATGTCATGAGGAGAATCAAGGTAGAAATGAAGTAGGGTGATTTCCCTGGCTGGCCAGCTTGATCCAGACAGGTGGATAAACACCTTGGTATCATGATACTGGTGACCCTTCCAGGCCTGATGGCATTGACAACTACTCACTTTTTTGTAACTGTGTAGGATGAAGTTCATCAGGCCATGGAGCTGACGTGTGCATTTGAAACATGTTGACTATATGCTTTTTTAATCCTCTTTTTTACTACAGATTGGTTTAGCAGACAGTTAAAAACAGTCAGCAAAGCCTGAAGGAACCTGAAGTCACAGTTAGATGAAATTAAGATCCTTATATTCAGAAGATTTACCCAGCAACGAATGCAACAACGCTTTTCTGAATCTAAGGCACTCGTTACTTCTAAAGATGCCATGCTATACATAACCATAGTGGGACAGTGAGAAATATGTTGTTAGAAAATATGTGGGAAAGGGTATGATGATAAGCCACACTAAAAAATTTTGGTACTTACTGTGGCTGGGTACTATGGCTGGATAGCATGTCTGGAATGTAAATTGTCCTGTTTTGAAAAAGTTACTGTTGTTTATTTTAGATGAAACACCATTGTGAGACAGATAGTAATAATCTCAGACTATTGCTGAATTCATATTGAAAGGGATGGAATTGGCTTGGTTAAAATAGGCAATCATTTACGTTGTGTGAAAGAATTATTCTCTCTTAAAAGTATTATATAATACTATGTGAAAATATACTATCCAAATATAAAATGAAGGAAAATATATGTGAAATATCAAAATCATATCTTGGAAAACCAGAGTTATAGCAAATTACCCTTACAGTTAGCATTCCAAACTGTCTGGGGATCCTACCAACAGTGTCCTCTCAGGAAATTGCTTCACTATTAAGTCTCAAGTGTATCACCTCATGAATTACTGGCATTCAAAAATTTCTGGTCAACTCAATCATTTTCTCATTTAGGCATTATAAGGTATTCACAGCTGCTACAGCACAGTTATACCAGCTACAGATTAATGTAAAGTATGAAATTAATGGAGGTATAATCAAACTCCCAGGATAAGCAAGATAATTCAGATGCTTTGGATATGTAGCTAGTGAATAAGACAAATGTCCTGCTCTAGAAATTTAACTTGGTTTTGGTTTATGTGTTTCAGTTCCCTGAGCACAGACAAATGCATAAAATGCAGTATAGTAGACAGTTATAATTAATAGTTTTCTAGTATTGAAACTCACAGCCAGTTCTATCTCTAGTGTTCATGTCATTTATTCTGTTATAGACACTATAGACACTATCATAGATACTAAAATATACGTGTGTATGTGTATACATACTATTTATATTTGGTCTGAAGATTGATAAATGTATGCCTATTTATAACTAGAATTACAAATAAACCTTTATCAATCTACAGGTGTAACTCCTATGTCTAATGCATGGATATATTAAGGGAACATCAAATTCTTTTGGTTGAGTTTTACACCTTGTGGGTAAAGTTGGGAGATATGTAAGACCTACATATTCTTATACGCATAGCCATTTTTCTGAAGCTCTGTCAGTCTACCTCCTTATTGTTACAAAAGTGGTATATAGATCTATTTGGTGTTTCCCAGCTTTCAGCCATGCATACTCCTACCTTTGGACATGTCCTGCACTAGATCCTAGTTTAAGTACAATGTGTAAAGTGTGCCTTTTCTTTACCATACACAGGTGTGTGCAAAACTTCTGTCTTTGAGTCACTCTAGTGACAATGAGTCCTATAGGTTGTTTATATATAAAAGGAAACTACTGCTCTCACAACGATCAGAGAGTGAGTGATATGTTTCAGGTCTACCACTGATGACCACACAGAACTCTAAGTAATGGAAAACTGTCATTCCAGCTTCCCACTGGTAAACCACATATTTCAACAAGACAGAAACATCCAGTCCAACATCATTTACAAACCATTCGTTAATACACTATAATCACCTCCCATCCTGGATGATCCACACCTCTGAATAAATTAGCTGGTAGTAGCTGCTCTTCTAATTCAAATAAAAAACGTCATTCTTTCAGTTCTGAGCTCAGTTGTAATAGCACATCAATGTGGAGAGGCATATCAATGTGGATATCGTATCAAGAAGAACTAAAAAATTCTTCCTGTGCATCAATATTGCAGTCAACGTTGTCAGTGCTGTGGTTTGCAACAGATTAATTCCTTCTCCTTTACTCCCCTCTCCCTTTAAACTTCTTTACTTCTCAAAAACTCCCCACACCTGGACTACATAGGAAATTACCTATAAGTAATTCTGTTCTCACTTTAACTGTGTGCATCATTTCTTTCTGTTTCATTGTGAAAGCTGATCTTTTTTGGGCAAGGACCATAAATCTTCTCACTCCACTGTTAAATGCATACATTTGAAGCTACATAAAGATGCTAAATACTGAACAATAGAAAGTAATTTATAACTCTGTCTTACCAGAACTTAAATCTGGCAAGATTTCAAGGAAACATTATTGGAAGCAAAGTGGGAACAGCCATCAGTGAACTATCTATAGATTTATGTTTGATAGTAGCTTAGAGCAGACAGCTCTTTATCTATATAGATATTACTCCACCTCATCTCTGCCCTTCAGTATACATACATATATATGAAGCCTAATAAATAAAATAAGCACTTCAAGGCACCTTGGTTCATGTTGTCATATTCTGTATTGTCATACCTATAATTCAGACATTGTGTAATACATATACATCATAGTTGTATAGCATTTTATATATGTGGCATAGTCATTAACATTTTTGTACTCCATTTGGTATGAATCTGAAGATCTAATAACTAGATATTAGTTTAATCATTTTACAGTAAATGAAATTGTATCTTTTTATGTAAAGCCCAGAAAGAAGGGATGAAAAACAAAAATATCTCATCACCAGACAGGCTGTTTCATTGCTGGACTACAGTTTGTTTTGTTTTTTTTACAAATCACATATTTCTATCATTTAAATTATATCTTTATTTTCCTGACTTAATTTTTCTCATAGCTTTCATCTAAGTATCTCAACTTCAAGAGCTATTATTTGAAGGAAACTACCTAAATACACGTCTTAACCATGTCACACTATCCAAACGGTTAAAGCTGATGTGCAGATTAGTGGTAAATATTGGTTCATGCAGAAGCAGATCCAGATTTTCTGATCTACATTCCCAGAATGTCCTGCAGGAACCTGTTCAGTTCCCTCAACTGCACCTTGGCCCTGAATCCATGGGACAATGTCAAGGCAGAATGAAGTATAAAACAAAATCTGAGAGCAGATTAGGATCCTGGCTAAAGAGGGGAACAAGAGAATGGGAGAAGAGTACACTACGACAGAGATATGGAAGGAAATGGGGAATGTATTACTGAATTCCGGATATAAAGTGGAAAACTAATGGAAGCGTAGGGCTTTTTGTTGCAATCTCACTTTGTAGGACTAGGGTAAGCATGAAAGATAATTATTCTTACTGAGACATGAAGCATGCCACAGAACTGGGTTTATTGTTGCTATTGCTTGCACCTCTACTTGGCTACACCAGCAAAAGCTAGAGAAATTGAGTCTGAAATCTCACCACAAAAATGGTGGGGTTTGTAAATTTTCACTAAAGCAAGTGTTCTGTCTACATTTACCTCCTTACATCATAGTCATATTTACCTTTTCTAGTATGCAGTCTGGATTCTGGTTTTATAGAATGGGATATTTTAATATTACAGATGTGGCCATATCATGTCTGTATTTGTTACCTCAGGACCAGAGAATATAATCTGCCATTGCTCAGTTTACTAGTATAGAAGAAACCTCACTTACTTGTGATCTCCGTGAAGCCATCTTGTGGTTTTCTGGGAAGTGGAGTACTACAGCTATTAATTAATAAACTTTTTCAGGTTGTTATAAAAATGTGAATGTAGTTTTAAAATTGATTTTTTGGAGTAAAATATGTGAACCATTGCCCACAACATGGATAAATTTATTCACTTTGGCTTCTTTCTACTGAATAATAAGCAGTTAAGTCTTTGACATTAAGGTATCAAGAATGCTATGTCAAGGTATTAAGAAAGATACTAATGTAACTTTCCAAAAGTCCTTGCATGATGTCATAAAAATAAATGAACACCATTTGTATTCCTGTAGTGAATTTAGGCTGTCATATAATTGTTTTTCAGTTTCAGATGCTTTTTAGCAAATAGGTTCTTATACTAAGTGGTGGCACAGATTTATATTTTGTTTGGTGTGCTTCAATCTTGAAAAAATATAAAAATCTGTTGTTATAAAGGACTATGTATGATCTCTTCCATTATTCCATCTACAAGAGCTCAGAATACTTTGTCTTCCTCTGTGGGATGCCAGTGCACATTTGCCAAATAAAACCACAGAAGTTAAATGAATAAAAAAGAACGTAGGCCTAGATTCCTGGGTATGTTATGTATTAGGTTTGAACTGCAGGATAGTCAATCTCAGGCACCCTCGTTCTCCAGAATAGGGGATCTTTTGAACAACAACACTCTCCACCAAGGAAACAAGGTTTCATAGAGGGATGATGCATATGTGGCTTTTATCCTGACATAGATTCAGAATATTTTTAAGGTGTAGCACAGAGCATAAAAGACACATCCAAAAGTGTGGATACCAACAATTTAACCTTAAGGACTTATGTTTTTGTTTTCGATGCCTCTTCCATTTTGTCTCCAAGTTGATTTCAGCTCCTCCAACTCAGAATTTTCACTGAAATTTGGACTACTCTAAGACAAAAACTCTTGCTGGCATCTTCTACTTAGTGTGAAATACTGACATTATAATTCTAGTTTGTTCTGTTGCTTGGTGATCATTTAACTATTTTATATTATAACATGACACTGACAGAAAAAATGTTGTTTCCTTTTTTACTTTGCCATCATAGTCACTCAACACCTTAGAAAGCGTTGTACCTAGACTGTTTATCTGTAAAGGGCAGAGATTGTGTTCAAATATTTGCTTTAGCAAGATGTTTAAGGGCTTGAGAATGGTGTCTTCAAATCTCTTTTAATTCAGGAGTATGTTCTCCTCATGTTGCAACTTTATGCATAGGAACTGCTCCTCTTTCTTTTTGAGAAACAATAAGTGTTTATCTGTTGTAAGTGATGGATAAACACAGTTTATTCTAGATGAGTTCTCTCTACTTTCAGCTCAGAGAAAATGTTGGAAGTCTTCTCTGGAGTTGGGTAGTCTTATCCAGACATGGTTTTGCATCTTATCCAATGCCAGTGGGCAAGTGGTCCACAACAGAATTAATGTAGGTTTCAGGCTGTTCAGCTGAACTTGGCTAAACTTACAATTTACATTTCTGTGTCACCATCTTTCATCTAAGCTCAGCTCCACTTGGGATGAATTCAGATGATTATCCCTTCAGCCACAGTCATTTCAAAACAGTAAAAAACACTAGAAGAGCAAATGTTATTTTCTAAGTGGCTTCTTTATTGCTTTGCTCTTTCTCTAGTTCTACAATATAAAATAGAGCCATATAATAGAACTTCCTCTGGTTAGAGTTATATTTTGTGTGTTAAGGCTTTCATATTAAGAAAAAAATAATCTTTTTTTCTCTTTTTTGCTAGTTAATTTATGACTTTGTAACTAGCTGATTTATGACTTTACATAGAATAAAAGAAAAAATGCAAATGCTGTGTTTGCTGGATGAAAGAAAGATACAAAATAAAATAAATTGTGAAATGTGACCTTTATCATTGTTCAAGTAATATATTAGCAATACAATTTCAAGCAATATATGCTTGAATAACAACTTGAAAATGTTAAGGTAACAACGTAAGAGAACACTTTATGAAACACTTAAAAAGAATGACCCTCGTCTCTAGGAGATTATTCTTTCTTTTCAAATCAAACCTCTGGATCCTATTCCAACTGTGAGGGGACTTGAGTGACTGCCATTAATGATTCAACCTTGAACAGTTCCCCATTGTTTTGGAAGGACAGACATATCTCTACCTCATTTTCTCTTTTTCATTTTTACCACTTGGAGCCATTATCTGGCCACTGGTCTTGGGCTACATGCCAAGAATGGTGAAATAAAATAAAATGTCAAAAATTCAGGCATATTTAAAGCTCAAAAACCAAAAGATACTGTTCATGCACTGATGCAAATAGTTACAGTTTTTAATTTTGCTTTTAACCCAGAGGAGCAAGTATTTAACCTTAAGGATATTTACTTTATAAAGGGATATTAGGTCACTGTAGACCGCAATATCAGACTCTAGGGCATTTTTTATGAAGTTATCTTCAAATCTGGTAGTAGAAAACAAAAAAAATAAAGAAATAAAAAACTTTTATATGTGCTTTCTCCTGTAACCAGTTGTACAAAATATATTATTTTAAAATTTTACTGACATATTACTTCTGTCTATACTTTCTGCTATAAAAAAAAAAAAAACTTGTAAAAACCATGGTCTAATTTTGAAAGTTCAGGTTCATAAGATATTCTCTCATGTTGCAGTTTTAATACTCCTCTGATTAGTCTTAGTATTTTTTAATGCAGTAGGCATGATACGAGTTTTATCTCTCTTCTAACTGTACTTGCAACCCCTCTTACAATATTTCATAATTCTTCTGTTTTTGTATCAGATCCTATAAATGAAGAGTCTCTTTATATGTCCACATTGGTCATAGTAACATTAATAGTAAATGCATCTATGTAACAAGCAGAGAATATAAGCTAAATATTTTATTTCTCTCTCTAGAATATATTTCTGTAAATTCAGAGGATGCAAATATCCATTCATCTGAAATTTAAGTGAACTCATACTATAGCATGTATTTGAGACATCCATATAACTAAGTGTCGGGAGACTAAAATTATTTTCAAAGTTCTCTGCTAGTTAGTGGAAGCTACTTCCTCTCTCTCATTCTGCCTGCTTGTTCTCATATATACATACACAGCTCCCGAAAAAGGGAGTCCCGATTTCAGTTGGATTTAGAACTTCTAGCAGAAAGACGCCCAAATTATTATGTCCAGCAACAAACATAGGCCAAGATGGAGCTAGTAATCTATGTATTTGCTTAACAAGAATGATGGCTCCTTCAGCTCTCATTCTCTTTTACCATACAGATATTTAGTCTAGTGTGAGATGAAATATCCCCAACTGATATGGGTAACAATTTAGGGTTTGTTATTCTTATACAGTCTCCTAGAATTCAGCCCATATTTGATCCTCTTGCACTTCTGTTGTGAAAGGAATGAATAAATTAAAACAATCTTTGAAGGCATCAGTCAAAGTAAAAACATCCTTAAATCAGAAGCCCTTTCTGAGCTCCATGTGCATGCCTGCCTTAAAGGATAAGATGATAACAGGCACAATGGGGTTTTATCATAAACACATGTAGTTTTGTATACAAGCTTTTACCATTCATCTCAGGACTTGGTCTTCTCTCTTCCAGTTTGACAACCCCTTCCATTTTCAGGTAAGGAAAGGAGGTTTGTCGAAATGAGTCAGTTTGCAAATGACCTGAAAAAATGCAAAGGCAAGAAATTATTTCTAATAATAAAAAGGCAAATATACTCCATAGGAATGTCACCTGCCACAATCAAGTGCTTAAAATCACTTTAACCTTCAATAGATTTACTTTTCCAGGCATATTTTAAAATCATAACCCTGCAATGCAGAATGTATGGTAGATGTGATTAATACATGCCTTGGGTGTGCTGCAGGCATTTGTTCACACACCCACAGTCTGTTATCAGTCAATGCAACTCCACTGTTGTCATGTTTTGTTGCTTGTTTATTTGACCATGTTCTTCGTCTGTCCCTTTCTATAAATACATATATATATATGTAACCAGAAAAAGTACAATGCCTTTGGCTAAATTTTCATATGCATCATCTTTTAGAAAAGATTTCTCTCACTTGATAATTAATAATTTTATTGCTCAGTCTCTATGCAAATGTAGAATGCTTATCCAATTAGTCTTTCTGTTTCCAGCAATACTTGCACAGTTAGTCCTGACTGTGATCACCAGAGCAAGCCGCTTACTTTAGTATTCCAAGTCAAGATGAGAAGCCACCCACAGGCTATTTTGCCTCTTTTTAGGCATTCCAGCATAGTTAGGAAGTGGAAGAAGGGAAAGAGACGGAGATCGGGGCTATCATTTACTGTCCAAAGTATAGACTGAACTGAATGCTTATTTACTGAAGACATAAATTAGATGTTTTTAGATAGACAAAAGAAAAGATTATAAAAATATGGTACATATGTATTAGAGGAAGACTCCTACGTATTTGACAATAGATTCTATTCATTTTGGTGGCCAGAAACTACTATGGTCCTACAATACCTGAAAATTCAGTTAATCTGACCATAATTCTACAGTGCTTTATAATTCAACTTCCCCTCTCCTTCTTTGCTTCTTTGCCACTGTCACTCTCACTTTTACCATAGTAGCTTTAGATTTTGGGGGCAGGGTGAGGGTTAGGGTCCTTTATATAATGTATTGAAAATCCCAAGGAACATTGCTTTATTTGTTTCTGTGTATACAAAACACAAAAGATAAGGACTCTGGTCCAGTCACTGGGCTCTTTACAGCACTGTGAATTATAAAGCCGCAATCAGCCAAATGAGAGCTTCTTTGGAGATAGTGAAAACAGGTTCTGATCTAAACTTGATCAACCCATATCGAAATACAGAAGTCTGGACTATTTTATAACTCCCTGTAATTCATTTTACCACATTAATTGAGACAGAGATAAATTTCTACCTTATTTTTCCAACTAGCAGGCACTGGGTACTCTGTAGTTTCTCATAGGCTGCCTCTGAATGCAATTCAGCCTGTGCAGATGGCCTGCACAGGGATGACACATCACTTAAGTCTCAATTAGCTCCTCACTGCAGAATTTAAATGGGATTACGTGATACATAAAACCTTGCTGGCACTGTCTGAAAAGAGGTGATTTACAACCTCTGAAATTAAAGGCTAACATCTAATGAACCAGTAGTTTAAGTACTCTATCATGATTTTTTTCAAAAATTTAATGATACTGGAATAAAGTCCTTTGTTTGAAATTTTTATTGAAAATATTTTGGCACATTCAGGAACTCTAGTTCTCAAGGTCTGGCAAATGACCAGAAGTATCACACCCTTACTGACACGTTTCTCATCTGTGTTTTCTGAGAAGCATGCATTTGTAGTTGCAGGCTGCAACACATTAGCTTCCTTTCTTTTTTGTCTGCTACTATATTTTTAACTCACAAACAGCAAAACTGGAGCCATCGGGTTTTGCTCAACCCAGATTAAAGATCAGTAATGATAGCTGAAATGTTTTTTTCGTATTCTAGTAGGGCCATACATCTCCAGCCATCAAGGCAGCTGATAGTCTTATGGTCCTTCTAGACTGATTGCAGTACTTAGACATATAATGGCTGCAACAAAAGGCAAAGACGGATTTGCAGAAAGGTTTTTTTGCATGTTACATTTATAACATGGCAAGAGAGCTCTACAAAGGCACCAATGAAAAAAGAACATTTTATTTCTATTCATCGGAAGCTGAACAATTCATTGATTTTTAAATTATCCTCCATTCTTACAAGATGCTTTACAGCTGTATTTTATTGACTGTCTTTTTCCTCATATAAATAACTTGCCCCTCAATTGAAGTCTACTGAAACAGTGAGGTTTACCCTTAAGCTCAAAAGAGCAAAACCGTTAGCATGCTCTTGTGTGGTAGAATTGTTTTCTGGAGGAATTAGACTACTACAATATACTTATATATTTGAATCTATCCAACAAAACCTCTATCTCTGCTTCCTTTGAGCTTCTGATGTTCTGCTAGTTTTCTTGCTGGTTCATTTTTTGATGCAAAAATCTCTAGTGGTAATGTGTTTTGAAGAAAAATTCTAAAAGCATTAAAAGTTTGTAAAATGTTATGTGCTAGAGTAATCCCTAATGCAGGTTATCCCGCTTGGTAAAGATCTTGGAAGCAGAAGGTTCATTAGACTCTGAACAGTAGACCAGTTTTAATTCTTAGTTTATTGGATTCTTCCTCTTGGTACGTGAAGAAGAATGTCACAAAACTTTGGTAAAAAAACCCCAAGTTTACCTTCTGCAACTGCTTTTCATTTCAATAAAATCAAAACAGACAGTGAAAAGACATAACTATGAAAAATGGATTCAGAGGATCATCATGAGAGGCCAGCTAAACAAAATGTAGCAAAATGTACATCAACAATAAAGGGCTAAAGCCGCTTATAGAAGTGTGAACAGAAGATTGTTAAGCAGGAACAAAAAGGTAACGTTACATGTGTACTCAGCATTAATAAGATCCCTGTTGGAATATCACAGTCAGTTTTTCACTTTAAAACTTGCTTGAGTTTTGGGGATGATTTACAAAAGTGGTACAAGAACTGAGACTCTGTCCTAGTTTGAGGTAAAACAGAACCAATGTTCTTTTCGGTAATTTTACCCAAAAGTTTAGATTTAGCCCATGCAAGTTGGGCTGTGTTGGATACAGACATCTGTAGAGGTAGACTTCTACACTGATGTAGTGTAGATATCTACAAATGGCCTAAGCAGTTAAGCTTCCTTTATATTCAGTATGTATCTTAGACTTGACTGAATTACCTAGATGTCTGGTGCATTGGAGATGCTTGCCCTCCAGGTATCACACTAGGTGGTCATGTCTCTCCTGCATGTCCTGTGTCACATTTACCAGTCCAGCAAGGATATCTCAGATGCTCTAGGGTGTCTAAAATAGTACTAAATACTTATAATAGTGCAATTGGACTATGACTTTAATCAGTATAATTGATGGCATGCAGAAACATATTTAACTCATTCTAAAGCAGACACATCTGCCTGAAGACTTTGCTAGGAGCCTTTGACTATGTTGATTAGATCTCTATGGACTGTAATGAAAGCTTAGACTTCCCATTTCACATGTAGATACCTATATTACAAATGGCTAACTGCAAATATGTGAGTCTAGAGCTGGATTTCACTCACAGTCTGCTTGGGCATTTAGGAGAGAAGATTAAAGACTCATAACCTATCTAAAAATATGTAAAAAGGAGAATGCATCTGAGAGAGGACTTTTCAGTGTAGAATATATGGGCAATAGCAAGGCACAAGGTATGCAAAATGAATCTAGAAAAAATTTAAACATGAAATCAGACAAATTTTAAGAACAAAACCAATAAAACACTCAACAGTCAAAGTTTTATGGTCCTGTCAGGTTCTGGAAAGATCCTGAATCAAGAGTCACTTGATATTTTTTTGCAGGTCTCAATGCTTTTGTAAGAAATATTTAACAAACTAGGAGCAAAAATAGAGAATAATTAATTAACTGCTTGTTACCTAAAGGCCAGCATTAAGCAAAATGGCAAAGTGGATTATCATAACAGGTTTTTTGGCTATAAAATCTATTGATACCTTTATATTAGTTAGTAAAATGGGTGTGAGATTGAGCTCCTGCCTATGACTGCCCATTTCTTTTGTTAACACAACCCCTGGAGTGGCTTTCCCTCAGGCCAAATAACACTCTCCCAGACAATGTTGAGACACAGCTGAGCAAGTAAGGTATGTGAAGCCTCTGTTTTAAAGGCATGGTTTTTGCATGTAATAAATATAGGAAGTCTAAATTCCTTTTTTTTACCTGCAGTAGTTAAATAACAATAGGGCTGTTACTTTGCTGTATTTCACTTTATGTAACTTCCTTACTAATTTATATTTTCCACATGACTATTGAACTTCTTCACTTCAAAATGCAAGCTATCTTTCAGCACAACCTGGAGTGGGTCTTGTAGCTGAGATGTAGCAGAAGAATTAATAATGTGCTACTGTTAGCAAGTCAGGATCAAACACAGCTCTGCACTAATAGCCATAACAAAACAAGCATTGCTGAACCATAACCTGAGGTTATGATAGATGTAAGAAGGCTAAGCCTAAGCAATGAAATTGAATTAATTTCCTAATTTATAGTATTGTCAGTTTTTGTATGAAAAATATAGAAAGTGGTATATTTCTATTAATTTTTAATGTAATATGTTTTGAGCCTAACAGCATATTTTATCTGAGAATTGTCCACTTGGTGGATCTGTTATATTATGAAGAGACGTTTTTTAGCATGCATTTTATAATATATGTGTTGCGGTTTCTCTGTAAAATATAAGTATTTCATGCTTTAACAAATGGGTTTCATTACACAGTGTGTATAACTTCTTTATGTGTATCTGCTTCATAATGCGATTTATGATCTTAATGGCATCTATTTTCATACTCTTCCTTTCATAAAAATTAAATCAAGTACTATCTGTTTATCTGTATCTGTTTTTTCTCATAAGCAATAATAATTGGAAGATGTCATGCAGCTCTGGTAAAGCTCAGAGTGTGCTGCTCTCACACATTGCTGTATTTGGATCTCAGCATTTTACATCTCTGTATTCCTGTGCTTCCCGAATTTTGAATGGACAGGAGCACTGCTCCTTCCTTTCACCTTTCTGCCTATTAGCCCTTCTCAGAAACGAGACCATGAGCTTTCTCTGCTCTTGCGCCTAGACTAACACCTGTGTGGGAGGAGGCCATGAGCTCTTGGCTCAGTGGTGGTTGGAAGCACCTCACCGTGTCCCAAAACTGCAGCCTGTGAGGGGAACACACAGCACCACTCCTCAAACATAATTAAGAAAGGGTGGAAGCTGCAAGAAGCAGGAGATGTGGACTCACTTGAGGAGGTATGTGGGAACACATGAAAGGAGACACGAAAGAAAAGAAGTGAGAAGACACAAGAAAGAGATATGTGAAAGGTGGCATGGGCAGACACACAAAAGAGGACACAAGAGGAGGACGAGGACTGTGAATAGATGCAGTTTTGGAGAAAATGGAGGAGGAAGCAGAGGAAACATGTGGAAAAGGACATTGCTGGGGACACAGCTGGAGACACACTCTTGGAAGAAGAAGTTCCAAGCTGTGAGAACAAATGCTTCTGAGAGGACTGCAGTCGTGGGTGACCTATACTGCAACAGGGACACCCCTCATGGACTGTGGCCATGGATGACCCATGCCAGAGCAGGGGCACCCCTGAGGGGACTGCAGCCTATAGCGGAATCCACACCAGTACAGAGGAGCAGTAGAAAGCAAGGAGCAGCACGGGTGCATTGGGTTTGCATGGCAAGGTTTTGGTAGCAGGGGGGACTACAGGAGTGGCTTCTGTGAGAAGCTGCTAGAAGCTTCCCCTATGTCTGACAGAGCCAATGCCAGCCAACTCGAAGACGGACCTGCTGCTGGCCAAGGCTGAGCCCGTCAGCCACAGTGGTAGCATTGTGACCATGCTGGAGCAGGCTCCTGGCAGGACCTGTGACCCTGTGAAGAGAGCAGCCCACTCTGGAGCAGGTTTGCTGGCAGGACTTGTGACCATGTGGGGGACCCACAGTGGAACAGTCTGCTCCTGAAGGACTGCACCCTGTGGAAAGGACCTGTGCTGGAGCAGTTCCTGAAGAACTGCATTCCGTGAGATAGACTCACGTTGGAGAAGTTCATGGAGGACTGTCTCCCATGGGAGGGACCCCATGCTGGAGCAGAGGAAGAGTATGAGGAGTCCTTCCCCTGAGAAGGAAGGAGCGGCAGAGACAACGTGTGATGAACTGACCACAACCCCGATTCCCTGTCCCACTGCGCCACTCAGGGGGAGAGAGGAGGTAGAGAAATTGTGAGTTAAGCCCAGGAAGAAGGAGGGGGGGAAGGTGTTTTAACATTTAGTTTTTGTTTTCTCATTGCCCCACTCTGATTTTATTGGCAATAAATTAAATTAATTTCCCCAAGTTGATTCTGTTTTGCCCGTGATAGTAACTGCTGAGTGATATTCCTGTCCTTATCTTGACCCACAAGCCTTTTGTTATATTTTCTCTCCCCTGTCCAGCTGAGGTCCTGGCATCCACCCAGGGTCAAACTGCCACAGATGGAAAATAAGTAAGAAGGACTGAACAGCAGAAGGATACCACTAGGCACAGACTCCAACATCCCGTGCTGCCCATCACACACAACATACTCCAACAAGAGATTTTTATCAGCTTGGGAGAACCATTTAAAACATGTTAGGTAAACAGAGAAAAATTTCTCTTTTTGGCATTCAGACTTGGGGAGGGGGGAAGAAAAAAAAAGTCAGCTTTTTTCTACAAAAGGACTTCACTTGACATAAATAATTATTAAAGCTCAAGAACTTTCCCTACATTAATTCCTGTATTGTAGAGTGGTCAAATTTCAATTTAAAGTGCAACTAGAAAGGATAGAAGTGGAATTCATGGTTATACTCTGACACAATTAATGAGTCCTCAGTATTACACATAATTCATAAACTGCACATAGACTGGTTCCCAGCAAGAACTTTAATAACTCTTTAAAATAAAACAATTTACTGTCATAATACTTTATGACTTTTTCTTAGAAAGAAAAATGCTGACCAGAGACTGAATCCTTCTCTTCGTTTTCATAAACCTATAGAAAATGCCTGCAGTATTTTTTCGACTTATTTTGTTTTTTAATCACTGTACTATCTTTCTCCCCACGTACCCAATCACTGTGTATGTAGTAAGAATTTTTCCAGAGGTTTTGATAAGAACTAGATACATTTCATTCTTTAGAACAAGAAAAAATAAATAGTCAGCTTCTGAATTCTTTTCCAATCAACAGTGAAGAGTCTTTTCCTATAGTATAGTCTTTTATTGAATGTGCATTGAAAGTTCTTGTGTTTAACCGAAGGGCTTTAACTTAAAAAAATGTTTTAATCAGGAAACTACAGATAGCCTTAAAGCTCTTTTACATTTAGAATTATTAGTTATAATAGTTTGATAACTATTGTGAAATCATATTATATGTTATTTGGTCAAAATGATTGACTTCTATAAAATGCAATGCTTGTCATGGAAGAAAAACAACTGTATAAAATTGATTCTAATGCTATGAAAGAAAAGATGAAGGAAAATAATAACATTGAATTACAACAAAGACTTGTGAATTCTGTCTCTTATCTTCCCCATCAGTAACCAAAGGAAGAAAGGAGCCTCAGGTTATAAAGCTATACATAATGTTTAAAACAGCATCCTAATAACAGTAGTGCTAGAGCTATTCTTCATGATCACCCTAATAGCAAAGAACACAAGGTAAAGCTTTCAAAAGGATATCAGTGAATTAGGATTATATTTGCCATTTTCAAAAGTGAGGTCATGCCATATTTTAACTGTATTTTAAAGGCATTTCTGTACAATTTAGTATATAGGTTTGAAAGCACATTTCTTAGAAGTATGAATATCATTACCATTCAATGAAATTTAAGGTAGATTTTCAAGGATACTTTTTAATTTCCAGGAACACTTATTTGTTGCAATGAGGAGAGCATGACATCTAGATTTTTGCAACATTTAATCTCTCCTGAACTAGCTGTCTGGCTCTTTCCTTAGTCACTAGAAAAAAGAAGGCTGTTCCACCTCTTTATCCTTGATGCAAAATAAGGAGCAGGTTTCTATTTCTTTATTTTGAAAATAGTGGAAGTCGGAACAACACAATTACACTAGATGCCTTGAAATAGCTAAGATAGAGGTAATGATGACCTAGGTAAGAATCTTTTAAAATAAAGTCCATATGCCAGGTTTTTCTTTCCCATTCTGACTTGTGTATGTTTATAACCACATAGACTGTAAAGTAGAAGAAAAATATAACTTTTTAAAAGTCTTTTTTTTTAAGAACATTGAAGGATTTCTCTGAGAAATTTAATAAGAATTGATTTTCAAAGTTATTATGGTCTGTCAAAGCCTGTGGGGTTTTTTTAATAGTAACAGAACAGTTAGAATGTGTTGTGACATTCACATGCCTTGTGAAATCAATGAATAATCCTTCCAAATCCCAGAAAAAACTTCTTATGCATACACATACACACGGAAATCTTATAGCTACATTTGTTCAACACCTGGTAAAACATACCTGTGTATTGGCATATGAGCTTTTCTACTGTCAGTTCTTCCATTCAGTGGAAGCTGCCTTTTTATAAAATAAATTATATTCCATGATACAATATTAACATAAAATCTATTTTCAATACTTAAGGCAGATTAATTTATCCAAAATTATTTATATTACTATATTAGTTTTCTGATTATATAAACCACTACAGCAGAAACATGAGAGGATTATTTTTGTCTGGACCTAAGTACTTGTGAGTTCTCTTACAGATAGTGGAAAGGTTCTCACTGCAGATTAATATATTTGTCATATGTTGTTTACCAGCCCTTCTTTCCAGTATACAATGTGGTTCTTCCCTAATAAGATTTTAGGATTGTATCTTAAGTAGAGAGATCCTATTTACAGAGCTATCACTTCATCTCAGAATAATTCAGGAACTTTGACTATGTTAGAAATGTAGCCCTGTATGGCATACTTGCTTCCTGGTCTCCCTGATGATTTTACATCATACGCTGATAGTGGTTCTTTGAGTTATGACCTTTAATAGCCTGTACTTTCAAAATTATGTATGCCTAATACCAAGAAAAAAACCCTACAGCCTGTAGTGGATCACAAAGCTTTATGAAGGTCTGATACTTCTTTTTTCTTGCTAGTACAGATCATTGGTAACTACACAGAACAGTAAGTGCTATGCTACCCTCAAACTAGAGTGACAGCAGACTCAAACACAAGGACCTTTCAAAGATTCTTGTCACCTACTTTACATCAGCCATCAAACATGCTCCAGCCGCTGTCATGTGAAACCGTTAAATAGCTAGTGGGATTTTCCGTAACAGTAGGAGCATTAACCCCAGTGTCCTGGACGAATTCCAACGCAAGTAATTACACTGTGCCAGTAAATCCCCCTGCATTTTATTTGGACATTACATTTCTTTTTCTTCTAGTAAAACATCGTGTGAGGTTTGCTGTGCATTGTTAAACAGATGCTGAGTTTTACCCAAAGTGGCTGCATTTCAAGGATGTGTGTAAGTACATATGATGTACTTTAGAAGATACAGTAGGTATACAGTAGATATACAGTAGATTTTATTATTACATTCATGCAGAGCTAAAGAAACACAAAAAATCTTAAACAACTGTAAGTACAATGCACTAAACTGCTTTTCAGAAGTTCTTTCACTACTATTGAATAGTATTGGGCTGACCATTTTCTTCCTCTGCATAACTTCTCAGGTTCTCAACAATATCCCTGTTTCATAGTATGATAAAGATAGCATTTTCATCATTTTACTTTTAGAAAATAAGGGTGGTTACATCCTAGAGCAGCTAGTAGCTTACAGAGAAGCTCTCTCCTTTCTCATCCCAGAGACTGGCATTCAGCTTCCTGTTTCTTTTGAACCGGCTTAATCTCTTCTCTCATTGTATCTTTTAAGACACGATGCTCAGTTATTTGCATTCTGGGTATTAGTTACTCAATTCTGAGTTGAAATTTTCCCCCAAAAGAGCCATGGGGGGAAATAGGCCAAGGTCTACTTATTCTGTTTTTTCATAATTCTTTTCTGCAACCAGTTTTATTCCCAATACAGGAATTATTTACCTGTGCTAAATATTCTGGGGTGCTTTACAACTGTTCTGCAGTGTTAACAAAACAAATTTAAACTTGTTCCAAGCTTGTGTAGGTGCAACAAATGAACTGCTCAAAATTTGTGACTATTTAGTTATTGTTTACACAGTGCTTTGAATATATAAAATACTTTGTAAGTGCTAGACTTTATTACATAGGGGACAGTCCAGTGCAGAGATAAGAAGTCCTTTACTGTGTGGCCTGTGGTCACATATTCTGTAACAGCTTTATATTATTGTGCAAGAACATGAAAATTTGTATGATTTACAGAATTACTTCCTGAATGCATTTCACCATATCAAAAGTCTTCAAATCATGGCTTTTCATTCACTTAGAAAAGAGTAAATCTAGAATACTGATGGTATAGAAATTCAGATATTAATTTTACTATCTAAGAACACTTTGATGGGAACCTTTTTAAGTAAGGTGTAGATACTTTCAGAAGTTTCTAGCAGTTCTTTTTTGTTTGCTTGTTTTCAAGCAGAAGTGACAAGAAGATAGAATTTCAGAAGTCCATGAAAACCACAAATTTCGGTAAAATTCTGACAAAGCCAAAGCACTTCTTGTTTATAAACTGTTTGCATAGCTGGGCTAAGAAACCAGCTCCATCCCTGTCTCTCCTTTTGGCAGCTCTGAGGCTCTTGCCTTCTTTGCCGGCTGAAAGTCCCAGAATTTGGACCTCAGTTTCCAGAGATTTATGACTCACTCTGTTTAGTGAACTAAAACTTAGAGGTTCCTGCTCGCTGGATGCCTACACAGAACACCAATGGGACCTAATACCAGCTACATGACAAATTCCAGGACCGCTTAGGTTAAACTAGGATAAATTCTTATGCAGTTTGAACCTCCTGATATCCTGGCATGGGGGGAGGGGGGTGGGCAGGGGAGGAGATATCTTAGCACTGTAAAAGTTCTGGGAGCATTTTGATGTCTTCCAAATGAGACATGATTTTATATTTTTTTAATGTAAAATAGCTATTGGCATGCTTCAAACCTTCTTAATTTCCCCATGTTTGAATTAGTTTTGTGAGTTCATTTCGGAATATCTCACTGAGCTGTAGTATTAAGCTAGAAGTAACCTCTAAGTTCATTTGAATTTTATTTTAATTAACACTAATCTTTAACCATGAGTCATTAGGAAACATTTTCACAGAAATGTGTTGTGGTTTTAAATAGTTGTTAACTGGTGCACAGCTTCTCTTTTGCCCTTTTTGTACTCTGAAGCCTGTGTAAGGGATGCGTATGTTGCTTCCATTTAAAAGTGTAAAGTAGTAGTTGTTCCTGACCACACTTGTTGAATACTCCTGGAGGCGTTCTCTCTGCTTCAACATCCTGCAGGCAGAATGCCTGCAGCAAATATCACATGGTTAGTGCCTTGTTTAATCTGCTTCATATGATAGTGCAGTTTACCCCACTCCTTTCACCATATGCTCAAGAAATGTGATGCTGGAAATTGGATTCTCTGTGTGTTTGACTCCTGAGGTACATTTCTACAAGCCCAGCTGAATTTTGAGCCCTGTGCTATTAAGCATTTTAGTATAACTACTGCTACTAAGAATACTGTTATTACTGTTATTATTACAGCTGCTATTATTACCAAACAGAGCTGATATAGTAAAATGCAAAGCATGATTAAATAATTTAGTGTCGCAGTATAGTGCATTCCCGTAAAATGATAAATAATTCCAGGTGCTTTTCATTTCTTATTTATTTTCATTCTGCAGTCTCTTACTTCACCTACACTGTGCAAGAAGACCACATCAGACAACTAGACCATCTGTGTACATACAAGCAATTAAATGTCAAAATATGAACATACAGGATTGTTTGTGTACTGCTGCAGAGGTTACATAAAATTCACGTTTGTCAAAATTCAATAATTTTCTTATATGGATATGAGTTTTAAATCTGTAGAGCTGATAGTAAAAACAATATAAAAAGAAAGACTTTATGAACTGTGAAAAGGAAGTCATAATGTACAAAGAGTAAATAATTTGAGGAATTATTAATCAATCAAGGAAAAATATGCCAAGCATAAACACGCGTGCAGCTTTTTTATTTCTTCATACAGCATAAACCAAGTGTTCCCCATAATCACATCTATTTTTGATGTAATCTCCTCTTTTGAAAGGATATTCCACCATGAAGGTGGAATTAAAGACTTTCCAACAAGTGAAATGTAATGGAAGGGTCCATTCAGCTTCTGAATAATATTTTCAGAGTTAAGCAAAGAAGTTTTCTACCATTTTGTTGCTGAGTATGGTTATGCTGTCTAATTTTTTTCTCTTAGGGGAACTCCTTGCATACACATAAACTATCTAATTTGCTTAGAAGATTTGGTACGTGTAGCTTAGACCACAGAAATCAAAATGGGACAGGAGTGTCTCCAGTGTGGACCTGGATCCAAAAAACAGTTTATGAGGATAGAGAAGCGTAGTTCATGAATTTCAATAAGCTTCTGTCAAGTTACATCAGCTGCAATTCTGAAAACGTAGGAATTTTCACAAGGAAGTTTGAAAGAGTTCCAAGTAAGCAAAAATAGCAGAGTAGAATATAAATAGTTATTTAAAAATAACTGTAGGACTAACTAGCATTTCTTTGAAAGAACAAAGCAGCACTCAAATATAACTGAAGTACTTTGTGTACAGTTTATATTGTGTTTATTAATGTTGATGTGCTCAGAAGGACCCTGTATTTTGAATGCCTTATACTTTGATCCTAATATCTGTTTTTAGTGCATAATCAAATGATATAATTTTCTTAAGTGATTTTTTTTCTTTTTCTTCCTTCTTTCCTTTTTTTTTTTTAAGTCCAGGCTGCTTTAAAATGTGCTCTGTGTACCTGGTAAAATGTAAGCTTGAAACTATGAGTAGAGGAATTTCTCTTGATGAGAAATAAACTTTGTGACAATTGAAAACTCCCTTTAAAAATAATTATTGGTGTGTTAATTTTAGCAGTAGGAAACATTTATCATTTACAGTATTTTCTTTTCATCTGTATTTCAGACAAATGAACCAGAATTAAATTTCATTTAGTTCAAACATTTAGGAAAATTACTTGTCTTACCCTGTGAATAAGGTCATTAATAGTTTAATACTTATATTTTCCAAATTATTTGTCTAGTTCATTTAAATTTTATCTTTCTAGTCTGTTATTCACACCATGGATAGTAATATCAGAAACATTCTAGGATGACTCTTAAGATAGAGTGGTATATGTAAATAACTTGTTCAGCATACCTTAACATGAATTATGAATATTACATTTATGACATGCTGTTGAACTACTCACCAGAAACTAAGAAATCAATTAATATATTTCTATGCAAAGGAACCTGGAAGCCTTTGGGCATGGTGAGAACACTACCAGTTACAAAGCTAAACATTGGACTGACTTGTTCAAATCATTGAGCTCTGATCATTCTCTTTACAAAAATAAAATGACAGAGTGACAGAAGGTCAGAAAGCTCCTCCAGGGGATTGCTGTTTCAGAGGCACCAATACAGTAACGAATCATTATGACAGCACTGTAAAACAATAATAGGCTGAAATTTTGGGTGATTCACTGAAGCGTTTGTTACAAAGCTGAAAATTTCATAACCATAAGATACAGACATAAAAAAATCTGTGCATAGACTGTTATACAGAGACAACTACTGGCAAAGCTGTCGAATGTTTTGTCACTATGCATGTGGCAGATCCAAGGGGAAAAATCTTTCTATGGAAACTAAAATGTAGATGTTTTCTCATAGAGACCCTAGGTCATTATCCTAGTTTTATCTGAAGCAAAAGGAATTTTAGAAGCCCACACTAATCAGCCTTTGTGGTGACCACAAATATTAGACTGCCGTAAATAGATCAATCGCAGAAGTCAGATTTAATTTTGAGACACCCGTGCTTCTCCTCTCTGCTCTCTTAGTGAGCTTCCATGTACTTTTCGTATGGGGAGCTGCCTTCCTCTTCATCCATTTCCTTGCAGCAGCATTTGATGTTGGATTCTTCCACCTCTGTCTGCTGGGGTGGGGTGGCTGCTGTCATGGGCTAAGAAGCAAAGTACCAAACTCGGCTAGCGGACTGGCTGCTCCAGCAGCAGATAGACCAAATGTATGTCTATTCTGAGGAGTACAGTTGGGGCTTGAAAACCTGAGAGACCTGAGAAAACCTGAGAACTGTTAGAGAATGCCACTTTCTGCATAGGAGAAGTGGGGATGGTGCCCACTACTGGAACCAAGAACTATTCAATGAACCATCCAATAATCATCCCCCTTTCTGAGGAGAAGAGGCTAACTATACCCCAAAGGCCAGAGTGTGGATTTTGCTTGTGCCTGTGGGATAGCAAAAGAGGGGTCTGTAATCAAAGTGTGTCTCAGAGGAATGTATAATACAGTGGAAAGGAGGAATAAAATATAAGCATTGCCTGTTAATTTCTTAAAAAAAAATCAAACCACCTACCTTTCTTGTGAATTACCCTAGTGCTGCCAAGAAGCCTACATGTTTGTATGCCATTATTTATGAAAAGCCCATTTGTAATACTTTGTAATACTACAGTCCAGATCAATTAAGGTATGACTGAATCAATGTGAGTAGTATATAAGTAACAGGTATGTAGTTCTATATGTAGAATTAGATGCTTATTTAAAACCCAGCCCTTTCAACAACTTGGGGTTTTTTTATTTTAAAAGTATGCAGAACTTCTAAATGTGGTGGATCTTCACAATAAGGAAAGAGAAGGGTACAAAGATTCTCCTGAACTGTTGGTTTTGTTACGAAGATACTGTAGTGTCTTGAGCATACTGTTTTCTGAGGGGAAGTTATCCTATACGGTGTGAACTATAAGAAAATTGTAAGTACATGCCTACTCAAATAAATGTGTTTTTCTGACAAATAGTGAATCCCAGAAATATTGTAGACAACATTTTCAAAAGTATCCAATGATTTTTGGTATTGCTATTTTGGATATCCAATATTATGTCCAGTTTTCCTGTGAGACTGAGCACTTGGATTTTTTACTAAAAGAACTCAAATGATATGTAGACTGAAAAATATTCCACTGGATGTGATAGTCCCTTATAAACTCAAATTTCATAATTAAAACCATGTGGAAGCATGCTTGTCAATCTGGAGTTAAACACATGTTATTCCACTGAAAAGTCTGAGACAAGAAATAAGTATTTTTTTTATAGCTAAATAATTATGCTCAGTTAAACAACACACAACATTTAGCATCATTCTTATTTTGTGTAGATTTGGATCACTAAACCCAAAAATTTTAATTGTTCAGGTTATTATCTATAATCATCTATGAAAAATTACTTCTGGAAATATTGCTAGTGATGCTAAGTTTTTCTCTGGTGTAGGCTACTACAATGTCACTAAAATCCTACTATGGGCTTTATTTTGTTACATGGGCTAGCTGTTTGTGCTTCCCTTGCTTCTGAAGTGCCCTTTTCAGTTAATTTTGCAGTATTTTGAAACCACATTTACTGCTTCAAATTGGAATCCCCTCATGAAATCTGAAATGTGATAGAATATGAAGATTTATGGTAGTATAACTCACTAAAGACAGTCTTATGTAGACCTAATTTTTGTCAAAGTAGCTGTAATGCCAGCGTAAGTAATGATGAGCTCTCAAACTGTCCAGTATTCATAGCATTTAGGCTGCAACCTTGGAAACTTTGTTTGATTAACCAATGTATCTGCTTGGGCTGAAAAAAAAAACCCAACTCAAACCTGTTTTGTGTCTCAGGCAGACTGAATAATGGCATGATTGGCAAAATTAATAAAAGACCGGAAAAAACAAGCTAGAATTTTATGATTATTATTTTTTGCTAAAAATCTCTCAAATTACAACAAACAGCTAAAAGGCTTTTCTTTGCTCGGGTTGTCATTATTGATATCATCTCAATCCCACAGCCACTTGGCTCTGTCACACAACAGACTAATGAGGACGCTAAGGCTCTTCAGAAATCCATACCAGCACGTACTAAACTGAAGGCCAGACACTGTAATTGATACTGCTATGTGTCTTACTGTACATTGATCTCTTTTAATTGTTTTCCAGTATTGTCTTTGAAAAGTGGATATGATTACCTCACTATTTGCAGGGTTGCAAAACACAGAAAGGAACTTGACGTATCATATAATCAAATTCTCTGCCCTAGGACAGAATCAGCTGTAGCCAAGGTATTCCTAACACATTTGCTTTATCTATTTTTAAAAAATATCAATGATATTGATTCTAAAAGCTCCCTGGACAATGTATTACTAAGCTTAATTACCCTAACCAATAGATAGATCCTTACTTTTTTTTACGTCTAACTTAAATATCTCTCCTTGCAAATTAAGCCCATTACTTTTGGGCCAATGGAATAAACAACAGTTAATTGTCTTCCTCTTTCCAACTGCTTTTTATTTACGGGAAGGCTGTTAGCTTGTCTCATGGTCCTTAAGTTTTCCTGAACACAGAAGTAACATAAAAAGACAGAACTATGGGGAATATTCAGAAGTAAATTGTTGAGCAAGTGGTGAATATATTTTGGAGTGAGAAGTAATTTTTATATGCATTCACAATGCTTGACTGAATAGTTTATTGGTATAAAGGTTTAGGAGCTCAAAAATCCTACGTACACATATATACATCAAGGGAGATTGAGTTACATTTCAGTAAAATACTGAGTATATTATAGGGAGTCTATCCTCTCTGTAGAAATCTTCCATCACATTAAGCTAATTTGGGATGATGAAAGGATATATTGGGTTATTTTTAGTTGCATTATTAGTAGTATTTCATGTAAGGGAGTCTAAGTTTATGAATGCTAAGGTAGTGAGACAGGTAGAAAGGAAGGAGTTTGTTCTACTTCTCAGATATGAATAATTCTTAAAACACATCTAGAAATAGGTTTGAATTTTCCAGTACAATGAAATGAAAATATTCTAGAACAATTAACTAAATAAAAGGTGTGAAAAAGAATGAGATTCCACTTAGTTTGTCTGAAGCAGTAGTATGTAAGATTTGATATATTAAAATATATGATCACCAACATCCTGTTTCTAAAAACAATTACCCTTTCATCTTATTGGACAGTAGAAAAATTAGCTCAAACACAATAAAAGATCAGCATGGTGTGAATATTCTTGGGCTTATTGTTGTGTGCAGTAGAAAGCATGGCTGAACTTCACTACAGATGGTGGTATTTAAATTGTCCTTTTCCAGTTTATTTATCTTTTTGTCTGTCTATTTAGCAGAACTTCAGTGTTTCCTGGCATGCAATTTCAATGACTAGCTATGAATGTAGAAACAATGAGTGTTTCTGAGGTAAAAATAATGGACCTTCTAAGCAGATGAACTTCTGCTAAGGACACATGAGTTTCTCTTTGCTTAAATCACATCTGAGTTTGACCTCAAGACTTTTCATCCGTAAAAAAACCTGCCATTGCTGCTGCTGGGCTTTCGTTTGAGGCTGCTACAACTCCCCATCCTAACAAAGAAGAGCTATGTGTGAGGTAGACGTTAAGACATGAAACTGCAATTCAAAGGAATTCTGAGTATGAATCCCATGGCACTATGGCAGCGCTTAAAAGCCTCTGTTCTAGAGAAGGGGAAACGGTAGGATGAAAGATACAGGATAGTGTAATATTATTGTGCCTTTCTGTAAGCCAAGATCTAAGGAAAACATGTTTGCTTCTCCCAAGAGGCTTAACTCTCTTATAGCTGGGGGAATTGATGGTTACAAAAGTCAGTGAGGACAGGAAGGAGTACCACAGCACACTCATCAAGGGAAATCTATACAATGGTATTTGTATTCCTGGTGCCAATATCCAGTTAGAAGTGAAAAAATAACACATGCCAAGCATTTATTTATTGTGCTGGTTCCAGAGTTAATGCATAAATCAGTCAGGACGGCACATAAATAAGGGATAGAAATCATTATGGTGTGATTGTAATCAGACAGGGAACTGTGAAAGACACTACGTGGTACTTCACCCTGGCTTGTCCTCAATGGCATCCCTATCAAATTTACTTCTTTTTGAAGAGTTTAAATGCTGAGCCTGTATTCCTAACTTAGAATTTCACCTCTGTGACTTTTATTTCATTCATAACCTGCACAAGGTTGGCAGCTGTGTGGAAGATGTTCTAAGAAAGTACCCACTTCCTCTTCCACTTATGGTTTGGTCTGAAGCGCTGCTCTTAGAAAAAATGTATCTTGTCACTTAAACTGTGATGCAACTAGGCAAAGCCTTTGTTTTGTAATTTAGTACCCAAATTAATTGGTTAAATCTAGTCTTCAAGCACAATATAAACCTTAAATAAGAACTGGTGGAAGACAAACACAGGAGTAGGGAATATAATGAAAGACATACCACATTTACTTGGTAATTTTTATGACTTTTAAGCTAATTCAACTTCTGGCTCACCCATAGGTTTATCAGAACCAGGGCAAAAGTACACGGGCCACGAAGTTTCACAAGGTTAAGAGTGGGGTGTACTCTGCCTTTTTCGTTTAGTCTAATTGCAATGTAGTGCCATGAAAGTGACCTCAAACTCCTGTGGAAGGGTCGCTCACAGCAGATGGAGGCAAAAGGGGTAGGAGTTATGCACAGAGATGTCATTCACAAATGGCTGAGAATTTTTGTCATGCAACTTGCCTGAATGGGAAATATCTGTGATAACAGTTGGACAGACGAGTGCAGATGTAATTCCAGTTCTTTCCAGAGCTGTACGGGGTGTGGGTGCCCAGGTACTGGCAGGGGGGGGCTGCACGGTGGCTTCTGTGAGGAGAGGCTGGGGCTGCCCTGTGCTGGACACAGCCATTTCCAGCTGGCTCTGACCGACCCACCGCAGGGCACGGCTGGGCCCCGCAGCCACCGTGGGGGCACCTCGGGGAATGTGTGTGTAAGAAAGGACAGAAAATGTAGAGGCAAAGAGCAGGGGTGGCGTGGGGGAGCAAAAAAGCGTGAGAAACAAGAGAGGGAAGACCAAGGTGATGAAAGGAGGAAGATGAACAGCAAGGACTCAGTGGCGGAGTGCGTTGGAGCAGCGGGAGGGAGAAGGATGGAGGCGCAGAGAGAAACTGCTGCCTCCTGACCACAACGCCCCTCGTGCGGCTAGCAGCCTCGAGGGACTGAGTGTAACTTGCAGCGATATCAAAAGGGTACCTGGAGTGATGAAGAGCCTAGGAAAGGGGGAGGAAAGGTGCTTTCCCCAAGTGTGTAACATTTGTGTCTTTTTTTCTTGGTTTTTGTTTCCCAATACCCCAACCAGTAATTAAACATTTATATTAATTAACAATAAATGAAGCTAATTTCCCAAAGTCGAGTCTGTTTTGTCCATGACAGTAACTGGTGCTCATCTCCTGTCTTTACTCCCTGTCTTCTTCTCAAGCTGCACGCTTTCTCATTCCTGTTTTTTCCTATTTTCTCCCCCATCTCATGGCAGAGGGGGAGTAATCAAGCAGCCGGGTGGCAGTTTGGCTGTTAGCCAAGGCTTACCCACCACAGGCGCAAACTTAGTGTCTGTGTATAGTGCAGACATGTAGCAAGGCCAAGAAAATAAAGTAATTTGAGTGTAAATATTGATATATATCTCTATGTGTTTATGTATACTCTATATATAGTTAAGGAAAAATCAAGAGTGTCAAACCTAGGCTATGTTCCTTAAATCAGTAGAACAGTTTTACAAACACTACTACAAACAGGAATAATTTAATTATGTTTTATTAGAACCAATAAAGGAAAGCAGTAACAAGTATTGTATCTAAGGAATTTTTTTTATTATTATTATTTTTTACAGATAGTGTAGATTAGTTGGTCTAGACTCATGATATTAAAGACCACATGAGAAATATCACTTCACTTGTGTGATGGTATCTTCTCAGCAAATGTTAATTCCATTTGGGTAATTCAAATGTTTGCTTCTTTCCTGCTAGAAAGATGGTATCTTTTATTCCTAAGCCATGAACTTAGGCTATGAACTATGAACAAATTCAGAAAAGTTATGACTTGTTTAATTTAAATTGAATTTATGTTGATTGTGGATGTACTTAAGTCCAAAGTTTGGCACAGTTCTAGCTGTAAGCATACTTGCTAGTAAAGCAAAAAAAAGCTATACTTTGAAGCAGTTGTAAAAGCAAATGAGAACTTAACGTTATCTCATTACATTAATTGTCATAAGGATATATACATTATGGAAACAACTATTCTGCAGAACACCAAAATACTTTTTGACTACACATGGTTTAAATTCTGGAATGTAATTAAAATATTTCTTAATTTTTTGTTTTTACTCAACAACAACAAAAAAATTCTGTTGCTAGTGGAAAATGCTGTGTATTAGAGGAAAAAGAGGTCTTCCAAAATACTATACACATGTTTACTAATCAAACTTTCTTTTTCAATTGAAGTTCTTAATTGCATAAATATGCCTCTAATACATCTTTGCTTTAAGGTCATAGGAAGCAAGATTAAATGACTTTTTTTCAGGA
Source organism: Himantopus leucocephalus (assembly GCA_003993805.1). Taxonomy (NCBI): domain Eukaryota; kingdom Metazoa; phylum Chordata; class Aves; order Charadriiformes; family Recurvirostridae; genus Himantopus; species Himantopus leucocephalus. The sequence continues at coordinate 93,805,902 of RSEF01000003.1, read as the reverse complement.
ATCATTTAACAATTTGAACATGCTAAGTTAACAAGATTGTTCAAAGCTTTTGCTTACATATGTAAAATATCACATTATGAATAATTTTAATTAAACTCATTTCATGCATGGTATTTTTAAGTCACAGTGCACAGTATAAAAGACAAATTCAAAAGACTTTACAATGTTTGTATTGTAGTTTACAAAATCTTCCCACATACTAAACTGATAAAATAAAACTTGTATTGTAACTCCTAGTTAATAAATGGAAGAATCCTTCCTCATTCAATTCATACTTAAAAAAGAAGAAACAGAAAAGCCACATGCTTCATGCATCCTCTCAATACAAAATAAGAAACTTCACCTAGGATGAGAGCTGTCTTTTCCTTACGTGAAAAATTTCGGTTCCACAAAGAAAATACAAGTTTTAGAAAAGGTTTTGTTAATTAAAAGCTACTCTAATAGTCAATCTATGTCTGTGTGAACAACAGAGCCATAAAACCATTTGACATTTCTGCATGATAAAAGAAAAGGAGAAAAATAGTGAACAAAGCGGCAATTACCAAAATCTGCTCTCACTTTTAAAATCTTTACTTTATTCTCCATACAGGCTATATCAGGGTCTATTCTCTAGATTTATAGAAGACTGTTGTCTTATGTATTAATGAAAAAGAGAACTGTGTAATTAGATATTCACAAGGCCCTGTCACTGTACAATACCAAAGAGGAAGCATAGTTTGACTTTTGAGTACAAGACCTCAGTTTACACTACTATGTGATAAAAAGCCTGACCAATCTCTAATAATCTTTGGGTATGTTTTGATAAGGACACACAAAGAAAAAAATAAGGAAAAAGTGAAAGAATTATTCGGAAATAAAAATAGAGCAATTGTGCAGAAGAATTCAATTATTTTCTGGAAAATTTCTAGGAAGTTTGACGTTTCCACTGAATTAATGTGCTCCTTACTTTACAAATGACAGTGATGCCTCAACATATGAAGAGCCATCTCCCATCTGCCATTTTCAAGTTCTTGTTTCAAGAAATGTAAAACATACCCCCTCCAAATGATGTGTGTGCTATAGTGTAAAATATACAATGATTGAGCATCATATTCAACCTTTACATTTGCAAACATATGAGAAAGCCTGTGCATTCATTGAAAGCATGTAGCCATTATTGACTCTTGGTTAAGGTCATATGCAAAAGTATTCCAGGTTCTTTGAGTGAATTATGGATAAGGCTACTTTGTCTTGTGCCTACTACAATGTTCTGGAATTGGAAACAAGCCCTAGGAACAGTCCTTTTATAACAACACTGGAAGACAAAAGGTATGAAAGGATTTTTTTTTTTTTTTTTACCTTTTAAAAGGGAATAACTTACTTCCTTACGTTAGCAGAGACAATGAAAAGACTGAAGACAAGTTTTCCCATTCTCTGCTCACAATATATCCTGCCATTCATGGAATTACTGAAGTTATTGAGGACATACGCTGCTTTAGCTTTCTCAAAATTAGTGGTGACTAGTCTTTGCTAGGAAATTAAAGCTAGATAACATAGTGGGCAACTCACACAACCCAGTGACTGTCAAAAATACGTAAGCTGTTAAATTCTACTAAGCAGAGAGAAAAGAATATGGAAAAACATTATAATACTGTTATGCTCATTGGTGTTACTTCATTCTCTGAGTACTAAAGCTATACTTTCCAAATTTGTGAGTAATTCCCAGGAAAGGATAAGAAAAGCACCAGAAGCATGAGAGAGAGGGTTAAACTAAGAAACTATACATGAAATAGAAGTTAGCTTTGAATGGACATTTGACAAAATTTTTCTAGAGTGACATAGAATCATATGAACCGTTAAAAATATCTATTCATCCTTTACCCAAGAACAAACCAATTTTTATGGCATTTAAGATCTCCATACTGACGTAAGAGAAAAGAATAATCCAAATAACTAGAATACTGTTCTATCTATTTCTATTAATTTATATTTTCTGAATATTTAAAGCGTTATTCCTTTCTCTCCTATACAAAACAAATGCTGTTTCCCCTATTTCATAAAAATATTATTAGCACAATTATACTGTATAATATAAAGGTAGTATCATAGTGATAATGAAGATGATGATATAAAGTTTATTTTATATAAATTAATTTTAAGAAAATATTAATATATTATATTTGGAGATTTTATGCATTTGTGTATTCATTCATTTTGGTTTGAATACTTGCAGTCTCACTTTGAATCTATGAAGAAAAGCTGGACATTTTATCATATTTTACTTGCATAAACAAAAGTGGAGAAGATGAGAGCCAGAGAGATATTTTGTGTAAATGTTTTTCCACAGTTTATAACATAGAATAGTAGTTTATTTTTTGGTTGTTAAAAAAAAATCAATTTATTGCTTATGTTATTAACTCTGAAGACATGTGCATTATTTAGGCACTGCAACAGTAATTACATTTTTTATGTGAATATTTCGTTTTTCTAAAAGGTAAAACAAATTCAATAGAATAAATAAATGTGTGAAGTACCGAAAGCAGAAGCCACACAAGATTCATACGCAAATTTAATTTATTTTATATATGGAAGAGTGGATGTGATCAGAAAGACTGCCAAAGAAGTGGCCTGTTCAGAAAGGTGACAAAGGTCAGAGTTATATTAGACAGATGGGGATTATTTTTGATCTTTGTTCTTCGAGTCACTTCACCGCAGCTTAGGTGACTGTAGCTTGAAATGTGTTTGTTAATTAAAACAAACACCAAATATTTGCAAATACTCCAACCTCTGTCAAGCACTTCTTCAGCCAAGGACTGGAGATACACTTCTAAACCTGTTTTGGAGGTTTTGATTCTCATAGCAAGAGGTGTCAGCTGGAGGAAAGGCCTGTTTGGAGAAGTACAGAGAAACAGAAGTTACTATTTCTCTGAAATGAGGTTGGTTTCTTGTTTACCCACATGATTCAAATCTAGTACAGAACAAATAAAAATCTTGGCATATAATTATGGAAAAAACAAAGCAACACAAATAAAACTTCAGTTTTGGCCTAGGATGCAGTTGAACTTAATCAGACACCATCCATCAGGCCTGGCTTGACCTCTGCCTGCGTGCGTTTGCTTAAACATTTTCCAACTAAGGTTAGAGCTGTTAGCTGAAACCACCATCCAGTGATAGGTAATTTCTCTGACGCTGCACTAAACTTGGTCATTGCTTGTTCAGCTACACCTGGGAGTTGAAGAAACAGTTTATTTGCTACATCATGCTTTCTTGCAACTGCTTCCCAGTACTGAGTTTCTCGACTACCATTCAGATTGCAATTAAGAAGTTTAAGATCTGGAGAGAGGATTTACTTTCCTCTTACTCGTGCTGCTGGAAGGTGCAGAAAGAAAGCTCAGAGTGGAAGATGTGGTATCTCCTTGTAAACCACTTCAACTCTGCCAAACAGGAGCATGTACATGTGTAGTTACTCTAGAAACTAAGGGGCAACTTTAATGGGATTCTGTTATTCTCCAGTAACTTGCTCAGTTATCAAAACTATTAATATTGTTCCTTAGTTCCTTATCTGCAAAATGCAGTTACCAGTATTTATTTACCTTGTGGAAGTCTTGTGAAGATAAAACACTTCAAACTTGCTGGGTAGTCCAGATAAGTTTAAAACCAGAATCTGTGACAGAACTTAGCTAAATTTTTCCTACCAAATATACTGTTGCACTGGGAGGACACTCCAACTGCAAGAAAAACTGCATTTAACAGTATTCTTTTTGTTGTATTTACATAAAACAGGCCAGCAACTATTTGCCTGAGAAGCCTATGTGGCATAGCACACCTATACCTCTATACTCCTGAAAGCAGTGTAGACATGTCTACGAAGCTGTTCACAGCTCACATTAATATCCATACTTGGCACAGATTTTCTGGACTGAGTTGACTGACCTGCATCAAAGCTGTGCCAGGGACCACCTTAAAAATTGAAGAGTATCAGCAATTCCATTTCAAATTTTAAGCCTACACCCTGATCCTGTTCAGTTTATTTGTATAGATGTAATCTCTCTGTACACTTTATTCACTTTTTCGTGTTCACTAGAAGAGGTCTTACCATTTCATATCATGTAAGAGCCTAACTAAATTGGATTGCAGCTGTCTAGAAATTTTTTCAACAAGACAAAAAAAATGTGGGTGAAAACTACAGAATCTCATGGAAGCATGTAATTTTCATGGCAGACAGATAAAAGATTTTGTAGACAAAAATGAGGGCATAACCCTCTGCAACTGATGTTAGATTGTGGCACTTACCTAGGGAATCGATGGCCAGTATCAAGCCTCACTGCTTAATACTACGTTGAAAGTGGTTACCCCTTAATACAGTCATTGACTGTTGGCCGTCTGTTTGCTTTACAGTGAAAATAAATTGCAAAAGTTCTTCATTTTATTCAAGAAGACAAATAAATATAAAATCTCAAAAACTTTTCTAGGATGAAGTCTTTCTAATTGAGTAGGTTAGTGAGTGTCTTCTAAAAACATCATCAGATGTTGCACATTAACTTGTAAGAGCAAGTATACCTTCATTAAGGACTCTTCTTGGGAACAGTTAGTCTGTAACCATCCTTCAATCTAGAACGGTGAGTGATCTGAGCCTGGATAGCAATGAAAGAAAAAAGAAAAACAATTATAATTTAAAAATGGCTTTGGTACCACAAAAATACTCTCACAGGACAAAATGTATTCAGAATACTTCAATTTAGATAGGCAACTATATAAAGGTTAAGAAAAAAAGAAGAAAAAATAAAAGAATCAAATTTTAAAAAATGAGATTATTATAAATCAGTTTCTGAAGAAAACATGGGAATTTAAAGTCATTTAAATATATATACATAAGGTACAGAAATACAGATATTAGTATGACGTGTAGATAAATGCTTGGAGTATATTATCAAGTCAAAGGACAGTGGAGATAAAAACCACTTATTTTGACTAAGGTAAGATCATAGTCTGACGGAGCATTTATCTAAATCCATTAGCATCACATAAAATATTCATAACAAACACAATGTGGACTCAATGAAAAAAACTTTTAATGTTTAATTAATTAAACTTTTGTGGCACTGTGATTTCTAATGAGAGTTGAGATAGATAATCTTAATTTCCTGAGGATCTGGGATAATCAGAATCTAAACCAAACATGCAAGTTTCAAGTAACTTTTATTTTAATAGCTACTTGTTTTAAAATATGAAGGCAGAGCATCACACATGTTTTTGCAAGGTCCCTATGACAACAGCAAACCCCACAAAATTCTGAAGTACTTCAGACAGATCATTTTTTCAGTGATTTCCAGCTCTTCAAAGAACAAGCCTTTCCTGACCTGAAACCTCTCAGAAATATTCCTTGTAATAAACTAGCAAGTTTTTGAGGGAGCCCCTGGCAGTAGAATGTGGTTAAAAGAGGTCACCTTCTTAATATGAAAATTGCCAAAATTCAAAAACAGTTTGAGCAGCAAGAAAGTCTTCAAAAATCCCTTAACTTATTAAATCTTTGAGTAAAAATTCTTCTCCCTTTCACAGTAACACACTCACCCTCTCAGGGATAAGGAATATTTGCATGGTAATGAGGTAGAAATAGTTTCCCCAAGGCATTCTCAGTGGCAATATTCTTTATGCAGTGTGAATTTTCAGAAAAGTGCTCAGTCAGAATAAGGATTGTCCCATATTTATACACCTGACAATTTTTAAAAATACAACAGTATCTGGAAATGAATATTAAAAATCCACATAGATGGCAGAAGAATAAACATAAGCAAAATTTAAAAGTGTAAATATAAATATAACTCAAGCTAAATAAAGACTTGCACTATAAAGTTTTCAAAGACTACTTAAGTAAAGAAAAATTATTACCAAAATTATCTAAATATGCCAACAGGAAAAAAGGTCTCTAGTATTTTCATGGTAAAAGAAAAAGGGTTGAGAAAAGGAGCTTAAAAGTATTTGAAACTCCGTTTGCTGGTAAGAATTATAGATTCCTTATTTTCATGTTCTCATTATGCTTTTGTGAGGCAGTCTCTTAGAACAACAACAACAAAAACAAAACAAAAACAGAACAGAAACCTAAAACTCAGCTTAATACCAAATGTATTTTGTCACCTCTGGAAACTCGAGGTGGATAAGCAGCATAGATTAGTTTAAGAGAGGAGGGACTGAAGTTTGAGAGATGTGATCACTGCACAGGGTTATATAGCAGGTCAGGAAAGAACCCAGCATAAGGAAAATATATCAGATTTTTTGCATTGCTTCAATATCAGGCTATTTTAGTCTGCTCAATTCTGATTTATAGCACTCCATATAAGAGAAGAATTAAGACTTCTGTCTTCTGTCTTTTGATCTACAGTTGTTTTTCTTATTCATTGAAAAATGGTTCCCTCAATTTTAGCTTCTGTGAAGCAGAGCTCTGAGTCAATGTTCTGTCCTTCCTGGAACGATCTTTGCCAGAATACCAAACATTCAACTGAGCTCTCCTGGCTTGACTGCATCAACAGGGCATGGAAAAAAAGGTTATCCAATCCATCTCTTCCTTCAGTTAGTTAAGATGCATTTAGTCCTCTCTTTTTCTCACTTAGCTTGATGTGCAACAGAAACAGATTCTCTGAATTTAACTAAGATTCACTGCTGTTGAGCGGCATATGAGAAGTCTGAGTCTAGTATATGATAACAAAGGGGAAAAAAATTCCCACCTCTGATGAACACTCGCAAGCCATAAAGGTGAAATTTACCACACAGAATATTTGAAAGATTTAGGTAACTACAACACATGTCTTGATACACTGGAGGAAATCCCTAATCTCCGTAGTAGTGTTAAAGCTACAAAAGTGAAAAATCCTCGTAAGAACTGATATTTGCGTTTTAAGAAGAAATTAATAATTTTGATCTTAGCTACCCCATTTCTCCCTTGTGTTAGCCTATTCATTTCTGCTGATACCCAAATTATTGTACACCAAAACCATAAACATAAAAACTTTCTTCAAATATATCAGAAGTGTTCTTCCAGGAAGTCTGTGGGCCATTAAGACATTCAGGGTAAGATAAAGAATAGTCAAAAAAAGATAAAACCATAATAATTTAATGCATTCTTTGCCTCTCTGTTAACTGTGGAAGAAACTGAGGAAGTTCCCATATTGGAAACCTTTACAGGGAACTTAGAGGAGGTATGGAAATAAAATGCTTCTGAAAGTGAAATACAAGAATAGAACTTATGAAGAAAATTTATGAAATGAAAAACAAATCACCAGTAACAGATAATATATGCCCATGAATTCTAAAGGATTAAATCCTTTCTCTTAACTGTAGTGAGTGATATCTTATTTAAATTGGCCTTTCAGATCTGGAGGGTGGCAAATGTAATGCCTCAACAAATTGAACATAAGGTCTTTATAACAAATTGTCATCCACACTTTATAATTGTCTGATGGGAGAGATAAAGCATGGATAAAGCATTTGCATTTTGGTGCCAGAGTAGTGCTTTATGATAGCAGACGATTGCACAAAAACTGAAGAAAACTTTGTCTGCTGCAGAGTTTACAGATTGAAGAAAAAAAAGAAGAAAAACATCCCAGGAAAATGTAGTATGGATTTTCCATGAAATGGGGATGTGCTGGTTTGAGGTAAAACAGAATCAATTTTCTGTTCAGTAACATTACTTTGCAGCTAGGCCTCTTCTGACTACTGAAATTAACAGCATATTGTGCAGAAACTGTTCAATCTCAGAGCGATAAGACCTATGATTATAGTTGATGCCCAGGCATGGTATGCAGAGATGCTCTTGCTTGTACTTATTGCTGTAACACCCAAGGCCAGATAACTTTGTTATTTGCCATGTTGGAGGGTCGGAAGTGGAAAAGCATAGACGGCTCCCACCTGTGGGGAGCAGACAGGACAGGTGACCCAAACCTGACCAACAGGATATTCCATCCCATCTGCCTCATGCTCAGTATAAAAGCTGAGGGATCAAAGGGTCAGCCTTCTTTCTTTCTTTCATGGCTGGCATCCAAGGATGACTCTGTCTGTTCTTCTCCCTCTGATACTGATCCTGATCCCGAACCCAATCCCGAATCCAGATTCAGAATCCAGTTCTCATCCACCACTGCGTCCAGTCTGGGACTTCCCCAGTGCCAGCTGGTGATGTGATTGTCATCCTGGGAGCTTGGTCTGGTTTTATATATATATCATTATTTCCTTTTTATTATTTTATTATTACTATTTCATGAAACTAGTTTAGTTCCTTCTAAACTCATAAGTCTCTCTCTCTCTCACTGCCCTCTCCTCAGAGAGAGTGGTGGGGGAAAGCATCTGTCTCTTCATCTCAGTGGCCAGTCTGGCCCAATCCATGACAGGGGAAAAACAAAACAAGGATTTTCCATTAAATTATAAAAATAAAGAAATAGAGTTTTTGATAGAATAACGTATCACAGAAACATAGAATATCTCGAGTTGGAAGGAATCTGTAAGCATCATTAAGTCCAAGTCCCTGCTCCTTGCAGGACTACCCAAAACTAAACCATATGACTGAAAGTGTCGTCCAGATGCTCCTTGAATGCTGACATATGGAAAATATTTGTTGAAATGGCAAAGACAAGGATTAGTAGAAATAGCATATAGTTGTTAAAGAACTGTCTATAAGAAGACAATAAAAATCAATACCCACAGGAAAAGTTTTAGGCAAAGGGAGAAGCCTTTGAGAATTCAAAACTCGTCTCAGCTGATGTTCTCGCATCACTAGCTTCTCCTTCTTTCACCTTTATTCATCTTCTTAGTCATTTGTAAAATTTGGAAGTAATGTTAAACTACACACAATCTTGCTCAGGTATTTGCTGATTACCCATAATTCCTTTCTTTTTCCTTAATTGACTTAATCATTTCAGGTAATCATTCTACTCTGTGAATGTCGTTAAGACCTTCAACATGAAACAAGTTTTAAATGTCTGAAATAATGGCTGAAGGAGGCTAATATTAAGTTAGTTTCAAGAGTTATGTAAGAAGTCTTAAGCTTCTTACACCCTCCTCTGAAAAAATAAAGATAAAATAACCTTTGGACAAAGTTACTCATGAAAAAATCCTTTCTATAATAATAATTGCAGGCATATTTTCTTTCACTATCCACACCATTTCTTTTTTTAGTAACATTTCTTAGAATGAGTTGCTATGAAGTAAGACAAAGAGTTAGGAAAGCATCCAAAGCTATTCAGTTTAAAGATAATTCAGAAAGAGTACAGGCCAAAAGAAATCATCTGATTATAAGCACAGAAGAATAATAGAATCATATGCACTTTGTAAACAAATTTGACTATCTTGCTACGTAATGCAACTGCATATAAACTGCTGTCATCTAAAAGTTTGCAAAGACATATTTGTGAAGCATATCACAAAACCCATGCTACTTGTTCGTGTTGAAATTTTAGTACAGTTCAGTTTTTTCTAGCATGATAATAATAATTTAATGTACAAACCACTATCAGCTACGTGGAATCTCACTTTAACTTTGCATACACATAACTCCTGTTGGCTGATAGATAAACAAGGCTATATTAGTGTCATATGTGGAAATTAACCTTGCTAAATTTTGAGTATGTAAAAGGTATATTGAACTATTTTAAAGATGTTGATGTAATTCTCTGAAGATCCTCATATAGTGATTTAAAAAAAAAATAAATCTTTGCATAAAGTAAAAACATCTGTGGAGTATGAAATTATAATTTTTTTTTACATGAATAAATTTTTAAACGTGACACAAAATGTTGGGATGCATACTTTCTGTCACAGTAACATACAGCATTCTGTGTATCACTTTCACTGTACCCTTTTTAAACCTGAGTGGATTTTCTGAAGGATCCTAACTTGTTATGTGTATTTAAAAGTTAAGTATACAATTGTCTAACTTGTCATACTTAATGAGTAACAAGAAAAAAATTACAATTTACCTTCCAGGTAAATTTTTACCATGTTTGCAATTTTCAATTACTTTTAATATTGATTTTTAAAAGAAACCCAAACAGCATAAATAATAAATCTTGACTCTTCCAAGCATTCCTCACTGAGGAAATTTGTTAGGAGCCTTTGTATGGACTAAGAAATTAGCTCTTTATATCAATTTCTTTTTCCCAACAGAGATTTTACTATTGAATTAATGATCATTATCATAAACTTAAAAATAAAATAGTTTACAATTTTCTTTATGTTTTCCAATGGCTGAGTATGACGAGCCTTATAAACAGTGTGAGGAAGCTGGTGCCCTTACACAAATATTCAAAACTGAAATATCTCACATGATTATATGAAACACTGAAATATTAGTTCTCTCTCTCTCTGTCTGTGTTTTCTGCCTTGCTACTTTTGTTTGCTTAGTTTCACTTTTAAAATGGACCAGGCTAAATTCAGGTGCTGGCAAATGGTACTAAAACCTGCAGACTCAGGTAAACCAGTTCATCTAAATTAGGTAGTTTGCACCAACATGCAACAGTTTATCCTAGAGTCCTTACATAGTTCTGGAAGGGCTCTAGAAAGTCTTTCTTTCGGCACCTACAGCATACTGCAGCTCTGCTGCTTCTTTCACGGCATTCTTTCAATATTCTAGTATTCTCTCTTTTCTCACATTTCCTTTCCTTGGACACCACTTGTCCCTTATCTCCTACAATGCAAACAAAACAAGGCTTTTAATATATGGAGTAATGCTGGGATTTATGGGCATGACCAAAAGAGAGATTATGGTTATTTCCCCTCAGAGAATTGAGAGAAGAAATTAACTAAAGTGATCTCTATTTTACCTTTTGTTCATAGTTTTAGAAAAATCTTCAGACTACAGAAGAAATATTTTCTTTCCATTAACAATCATTAACAAAGATCCCTGGAAAAGGCTTTTCTAATTAAAAAGACCGCTTTTACATGGAAAGAAGGTCAGGGTTTTTTTTTGGTGGCTCTTTTCTTCCTTTTAATGAAAGCATACATATATGAAATTCAGTTGGAGAGTCTTTTACTGTCCATCAAATGCAATACCACAAATCACACTGTTATTCATTTCTAAATCGGATAAAATTATTGTTTAACTTAAATTTGTGACAAAGCCAAATATTTTGTATAGCATGGAGTATCTTAAGATGGTGCTAAATCGCTCATGCTAAAGAACAGAAAGGGGGATAATGAGGGAGGGACTTTTGTATAGACTCACAAAAAAAAGAGACTAAATTAAATGATTTCCCAGGCATACTAAAATATAGATCTATGTGACGGGGTCTCTATGGAATGACACTGGTTTGGTTCTTAATCAATAGAGAGTGTTGGTATCTGATTGATTTACTAATCTTATTCTTGTGAAATCCGTTTTAGTCTGCTGAGAATTTAATTGCATTTATTGTATGATTAATTGTGTCAGGGTGCTTGGAGTCTGGGACAGACTTTTGTAATAATTTATATCTGATTTAAACCAAAACATATTAAGCATATTTTAGGAGCTCATCATAAAAGAAAACAATTATTGAAATCTCAGAGAAAAGTTATACCTCTGCTCCAGTACACGCATTGTTAAAGAGTGATTTTTAAATTATTTTTTTTTAGTGCAAAGACAGTAACAAAGCTTAGGTTCAAACATTTGCTGTAGAAGGATGATTACTTCTTAACTGCATGTTTAGTGTAATATTTTCAGGAGCCCTATGCTTGTTTAGTCCTCCTTCCATGTATTTGTTATTCCTCCCAGTACTTTAAATTGCCTTTTAGTAGGATATCTCTGCCAAATCGGACATGAATTCACAAATATGCATACACTCAGTTGTATCGGGTCTGGCTGGGATGGGGTTAACTTTGCCCATACAGTGCTGTGCCATGTAGTTGTAGCTGGAATGGCGTTGATAACACACCAATGTTTTAGCAATTGCTAAGCAGTGCTCGTGCAGCATCTAGGCTGTCACAAACACACATGCATGTGGGTGCAGGCGTGCCAGTAGGCTGTGGGGGACCAAAAGGATGGGAGAGGACATAACTGGGACAGCTGATCCAGACGGACCACAAGGATATTCCAGACCATATGATACCAAGCTCAGCAATAAAAGCTAAGGGAAAGGGGAGGAGAGGAAGGCTCAGGGGATTTCATTATTAAGGTGTTTCTCTTCTGAAGAAACTGCTACATGTACTGAGGCCCTACTTACCCGGAAGTGGCTGGACATCTCCTACTGATGGGAAGTAGAGAATAAGTCTTCTTTTTTTCTTTCGCTTTGCTTCTGTGTGCAGCCTTTGCTTTCTTACATTAAACTGTCTTTATGTCAACCCATAAGTTTTTCACCTTATTTTCTCCCCCATGTCCTGCTGAGGAGACGGAGTTAGACAATGGCTTGGTGGGCATTTGACAGCCAGCCAATGTTAATCAAACACATCAGTCAAAAGAATAAACCAAAACCCCCAAACCAATATCCACCTTTACTTCCTGTATGAAATTCACAGATGTAGGATTACTTATGATTTCAAAAAATGGAATCCTTGGAGGACATTATAGAACTAGGGGGCACAGAGTGGCCACCTACATTGTTCTGTTCACTAAAACACGTAACCCTTAAAACATCAGAAGCAGCCACTTATGAGGAAAACTACAGAACACCGCTCAAAATATGAAAATTAAACATGAGACTTCAAAATCCCTGCCCTTTCTAGTCTCTTGTCTTACCACAGCTGCAATCTCTTCAGGGAAACCAAATATGTTTGTCAGCCTGTTTCTCACCTCCATCTTTTATCTGTGAACTCTTTCTGACAGCCAGATGAGACTGATTATGTAATCTCTTCCCACCTGAATCAAATGAACTAACCAGACTTTTCAATTACTTTGTAATTTCCAGCCCAGTGAAACCTCATTTTGAATGACTATCAAGCCTGCATCAATCCATAGAAAAATCTAGTTTAAGTATTTCTTTAATTATTCCTTTACAAAAGTAAACATTAAATACTTTACTCCAGTACAAAAATCCACAGAAAAACCTACATACATGAATAGAAATTCTGTAAAATCATGAACAGAAAGTAATGTAAAATCTCCGTACCATCTGATTTGAAGACCAAGGCACTTACAGTTTAATCCTTTGCATGTTAGAGACAGAATACAGTGAGTAAAATAAACATATCTCAAGATTCCCTGTTACGCACACTCGTTCACTCAATTATTCTTCCTGTTAAAAATTCATAATTTTTTGACTCATGTTCTTTAATCTTTTCATTTTTAATAAAAAATGTGCCGTGACACAGTTTAAGGCTACAACTTTTGCCCAGTCTTCCTTTTATTTATAAGAATAGCACTGCCTGACATGTCCCTCCTATAATTCTCTTTGATATGAGTTACTGATCACACCTGCCATCAAAATCACTCTTCCAGTGATCTATCTTAGTGTTATAATATGTATGGACATCATATGTAGAGTTAGAGTAAGAGAGTAACAAAGACATTTCACTTTGGTGACATTTCCCTGCTGTATCTCTGTCAAAATAAAAACAAACAGTGCCCCCCCCCCCCAAGTTTCTTTAAAGAAGCTATGAATAAATTAATACTACAGTAAGTAAAGTATTCAGTTCTTTTTAATTCAATTATCTGCTGTCTTTCATGTGCTTCATTTTGAAATCAGTTTTTTCACAACCTTGTCTTTGCTGATTTTTTTTTTATTAACCGCATTTTACTCTAAAATATGCCTGTTTTTTTTTAATTAATCTTTTTGCACAGCATTATCATAAGCTTTTAACAGGGTGTTAGCTCTTCTCTAGATTCTTACATCCAACCTATTCAAAGTTAGCCAGATTCTTTTGCATAATGGATCAAAGACATTTTTCTATGGGTCCACATCACTAGTAACCTTGTGCATCATCTCTCATCTTGATTATATAAAACATTCTTTCCACTTACCTTCATGAAATGCAATCATGCCTTTCTGATAGCCAGCCAAAAAGCTAACGCAAAACTTTTTTCCTAGTCTGTCACTTTAACTTCATAACCTTTTTTCTGCACTGTTCTGTTGGCTGCATTTCTGACAGCAGAATAGAAATAAACTTCTTATCTTCACAGTCAAGGATCTTCTAGACTATCTCTATCAGCTCTCAATTATTACTCAATATCAAGAGAATGATTCTTGTCTATGACCAGCAGTTGAGCTTCATGAGCTTTTCTCTTTTAAAACAACAATGATAATTACTATGAGACAGAAAATACATGAGTTCCAAAAGGAGGTGGGAAATTACCCTAACCTACTTTGCTGATGTTTTAACAAATGATTCCCATGAGCACTTGCCAACACATCACATAGACTAGCACAGTAACAGGTTTGACTCTCCTTCTGACTAATTCAGTTTTCATGAAATGGGAATTAAGTCATAAGAAATATGCAAGCTCTTTGATAAGTGGAAATAGTTTAATCTTCACCTGCTTTTAAATCAACTGTGGCAGTACATGACCTATAAGATAATGTTTGCTGAAAAATGCTTCAATTTTCTAAATATACTCTGTGAAATAGAAACTCTTTCTTCCTACTGCTGTCTTAAAGAAAAGCAGTTCCTTGAGGGATTGCTCTAGTTCTTTTTTCCTATCCAATAGATCTTTTATACTAATATTATACATTTAATCACTTATTTAAAGAACTAATTCTTCTTTCTTTTTCCCTTTACAGAGATAATAACCTAGCATAAAGAGCTAATGCCCTTTATCCACACAAACTGTTCACCATGACCACGTTCTAGAAAATATTCAGTTGCTGAAAGTATTTTCACCCTGATATTTAAACTATCAAAAAACTATATCATCTGTGTACCCAAAAGAAAAGCCAACCAAAAAAACCCCACCCAAACCCAAGCCCCCAAAACTAACTTGCAAACCTAAAAAACCTCTGGCATCAGATTTATCACAGAGAATATAGAGGTTTAGATCATTTGTCATCATGGTGACTGTACAAATAAGGTAACTTTAACAAAACCTATTTAACAAAGAACAACTGTTAGATTAGTGGAAAGACTAACAATATTTAAATATTGGAAGATAAAGGAAGAAAAAAACATTTGTACTGATTTTTTTAAATAAAAAGGAAAAGCCCTCTAGATTTTTCTTTTTTTCTGGAAATAAAAGAATCCTAGTATCATAGAATGTCTCAAGCTGGAAGAGACCCATAAGGACCATCGAGTCCAACTCCCTGCTCCTCATAGGACTACCTAAAACTAAACCATATGACTAAAAGTGTTGTTCAGACACTCTGAACTCTGAGAGGTTTGGTTCCCTGACCACTTTTTTTAATGGCCAAATGTGGATAGAATACAGATACCCTGCTTGTGTTAAGCTCTATAAAATATTCTCAGACATTCTTCTTTTCATAACTAGAGATTAACTGATGAAGGTAAGTTGTATAGTACACAGAATGCTTTTCAAAATACTCTGTTTAATTTGTAAAGGTTACCACCCTACTACGTATTCCAGATTTCATGACCGACAAGTAGACATCTTACCCATTTGCAGAAGAAAAAATTCATTTTGGTG
>RSEF01000003.1:93768503-93790297 GCA_003993805.1 Himantopus leucocephalus | reverse complement strand
GAGTTGGGTGGGGCTGGATTCATCTCCATCATAACTTAAGAGAGAAGGAGTGGAAAGCACTACTGTATGGTTTTCATTCATGTAATGTTTTTAAGAAAGGCCACTGAACCACATGGTACTGCTGGTGGGACTAGAATCACCTCATTAAATCTGCAAATGGAGATTCAGCACTATCAGAAAATTAGATGGCTAAACAATTAAAGCTACTTCAGGGGAGAAGCTATGAAGTAGATGTATGTATAAACAGTTCTGAGGATTTTGGTGTCATGTATACTTAAGTCCTTCTATCCATTTAGTTTTGAAGTATCATTTTTAGTTAGGAAAGTATATAAAGACCTAGAATGACAGTGTATAGCACATATAATTATTTTGTTAAATGCTTTTTTTTCCTCTTATTTTCTTATTCTTTGGATATTTCTTCTTTATACATGGTATAGACTGGCTACCTGTTGTTTTATGGAAAATGGAAGATACATAGATGAATCACTATGATGTGTTCCCCTTCATTCAAATCATTATATTTCTAGCAATTGCTTTGTTTGGTTTTGATTATTACAATTCAGGATCACAGATGTTTATGTGTAGGCACTTCATCTGAATGCAATAAACATTTCACTGGTAGAACAGAAAGCAATCATTGTTCTAGGCAGCATTTCAAATAGTTTGAGTCATCTATTTGCAAACCACCATACATGTTTCACTCACATGCTTCTGAAAACAAAAGGGAATATATTTTTAATTCTAAATGAGACCTTCATTTTTAACAGACACTATCCTGATGCATCCATATGTATTAAAAATATAAGTGCATCAATATCATATCCTATCACTTTGGCCTTACGACCTTCCTCTCTTGCTGCTGTTATATCTTGTTTTTCCAATACATCAATTACAACTAGTTATCACTTTTAGACAGATTTTGGATTATCTTTATTGTACTCTACATTTATCAGTTCCTTTTGATGGATAAATTCCACTGTACTATAAGACTTGACAGCTTTCTACATTGTCCACCTGTCAAATATACAGCAAGTAACTGGAGTGTTTTGTATGCGATATTTGTGAATGAGGGGGCAAAAAAGATCAAGCACACCTTGGCCTGAATAGCTGCACAAGAAAAGCACATCTAAATATACAATTTTCTGTGACATCTACTTATAGTAAGTGTAATCACTCATTATTTGCTCTAATAATAATGATTGGATTAACTTTTGATTATATATATCTAGTATCACCTTTTCTGCTGCAAAACAGATAATTTTTTTTCATTTTACAGTCTGTATGAAAGGAAGGCTTCCCATTATACTTATACATTAATGTATTCTCTTCTTTTTAATCTCCACTGGTGCTGAGGGCAGGAGGAGAGTGCATTAGCCAGAAGAGAGAAAGGGATTAAGATCATTTTTTTTGCAGTAACAAGGCTTTAGTTCAGCTTGTAGCTGGGCTTGAAGTGGCATTTCTTTATTCTACCTTTATTCTACCCGTGGACTTGATATTGCTTGCAGATGTATGTAGTATCATAACCCGAAATATTTTCTTTTTTGTTTTCTTTTTTTTTTTTTTATGTTATAGTCCCCTAAAAGTCTATCATTAAGATATGGAACATACTGTCTTCTAAGACAACTGAAAGAAGTTTTGTTTTGTTTTNGGTGACTTTTTTTTTTTTTTTTTTTTTTTTTTTTTTTTTTTCTGAAACTGCTGGTAAAACTTTCTGTTTCCAAATGTATTCTGATTTACTTGTGAGTGTAGCTGATCAGAGACCCAGATGTGTCTCTCCTATTCATCTGAGTAAAGTGTACTTAAGAGCTTCTGTTGAAGTCAACTGAAAGGTATTTTCTAATAATGAGAGCTCATACATACAAAGAACAAAGCTGATCATAAATTTCTGTTCAGAATTAGAACTTCTATGTTCAGCTGGCATTGGAGTTTGGTAAAGAGAGTATAAACTAGGGTATTTCTCAACTTTTTCTGTTTTGTTTTTAAGAACCTTGGCTTTCTGGAGAGGATATTTGTCAGCAAGGAATTTCTATTTTTAATTTAGTTTGATTGTGAGGTATATCTCATTCCACCCACCTTCTTAAGGAAAATGTGATTAAAGCAGGCCCTAGCAGGATGTGATTTTTTCAATTACTTTCAGAATCAAATTCTGGCACCACCAAAATGACTGTAAGTTTCAAAGATATCCACAATAGGTATTAATTAGTTCATATCCAATGAGATAAAGTCTTTTGCTATGTTCAGCATAGTATAAAATATGTTAAGTAGTATAATTTTTGAGAATGTTTTGGGAATTGAATTTAACAAAAAAAATATTGGATCTGAAGATAGGAGTCTGTTTTACTTTTTACTTCATTAACAGATTGATTGCAATTTTTCAAATTTGTACTTAGCTTGTCACTGTCTTTCACGTACCAGGTTCTGGAAATATTTCCCTCACCCTCACTGGCTTCCTATGTATTTTATAATTTATTAGTGAATGTCCTTTTTGATTCTTAAGTTGCTCCCCGGATGCATTCAATTTGACAATGATGGACAGAGTATGAAAACTCATCAATAGAACTTATTTCTTTTTGTGCTCTTCATGCCATCATGTATTTTGAGTAATGTCCAAATTTGTTTTTCAAGTCATTTTCCTCAATATATTTGAGTAAGAAGATTGAGAATCCCAGACACTTCTATCCAGCTTAATTCTCCTGCCAGTGAGTATTAGATAAAATGTTTCTTATGCGCTATGCTATAGAAGAGTATTCTGTATTTCAGAAGATATTCTCACATCACCTCTCAACAGTTAAATGAATGCTTTAAAAATGAAGAGAAATTTCAAGAGAAATACTAACAACAATTTTACACAACCATATGTAATACACTGGTTGCTATACTATATAGTTGATGAAATCGTAACCACAATGCACCATAGCATAACACTTCATGTTAAACTTCTCAGAATTACCTGTATCTTTATATGCTGAAGAACCTTCTCAGATTCCCTTTGTGGCCTTCCAACACTCCTTTTCATCATGATGCTGTTGATATAACTATTTGATGAAGTGCTTTGAATTCTGAATGAGCAGATGTTAGCTCTATAGAAGTTATGTTATCCTTCTTGGTGGTTGGGCACATACGTTCTAAGGGGAGTGATTGTCCAATAAATAATTAATAACAAGAAGCTTTCCTAGGTAGATGAGAGACAGATCCTATTTAAAGTGATTTTGTCTCAGTGGTTGATCTGTCTAACTCCAGGGTTATTTTATCTCAAACTTGTATTAGTTCTGCTTCAATTAGCATTTTAGTCCCCAATGGAGCACTGCTGATTAATTAGTTATTGTTCAGTAACTTCATCTTCTGGCCCTGACTCCAGCCACTCAGTCTAGTGTGTATTGATCAGTCTCTAGATCTGTAGCATGTTCTTTTTAAGGTTGCTTAAAGACTGATTGGTCTGAGTGAACCAGATATTGACCTTGGCCTCAATTCAGTAACACGCCTACATCCAAGAAGGGAAATAATGCAATAAATTCAACTAAATTATTTCTTCCTGCTTAAAGTTAGGCAGATACTTAAATACTACATTGCAGTTGGAGCTTTGGCTGGTTGTCTTGTTGGTGAAGTATCCTAGGAGGTTAGAAATGTAGGAACACTGAAACTTGGACAATTTTTGAAATTTACCTTGTCTTTCTCTAACACCGAGGCATATCAGACACCTCTTTTGTACACAAGAATGTGCAAAAATCTTTGCCATGGAGAAATCACTCGTAGGAGATGGTTCTTTCTAAAAATCTGATACCTAATAATTGTGAAGGCCTCAAAACAAAATTATTCTCTTTTACTTTTTATGTAAATTACGTAGCTTTGCAGAGAGAAATTATTGCCAAAGCCTAGAAGACTGAAGTGAGGAAATGTATGTGCTGAGAAAGCAGTGTGTGAATGTTTCCATAGGATTTATAAGCTCAGGACAGTTGCTGATTCTGCAGGAATGGATAGTCTCAGGAGACGAAGAGGCTGCTGACCACACAATGGGCGCACTGATGGCAGGTTGTGTAACGTAGGCCGTAACCAAGAGGTCAGGAGCTGCTGAATGCAGATGAAACCTGTAGGGTTATAAATATACACGATGAAACAGATTTTTGAGGGACTTTATAAACACATGTATAGAAGACAGTGGTGTGCCAGTGACTCTTTGTTCTTGAGCCTACTGTTGGAAATGGACTCTAAACTGAGACCTGGAGAGATGACTGTGTGAATGTGTGCATGAATGAAGTTTGTGTGAGTGAATAAGCATAGGTGTTTTGCGATTAAGTGTATGTATTTTGTTAATAATTGTGTTACTAATAACAAAAGCTTGTTTCTACTGATAATAACAACTTAGTGTATAAAAGCTTTCCTAAGAAATATCGGTTGTTATCTGTGTCTGCCCTATGACTCAGAGAAGAGAAAATGTACTGAATGGAAGTTTTCCCAACTTCAACATCTTAGTTAAAAATCTACATTTAGGTAGACTGAATTTGGGCCTTGCTACCTAGGAAACAGCACATGGGAATAAATGTTGTCTTCATTTAGTACTGCAGTAAGTAGGTAAAATCTAACCAGCTACAGAAGAAAGTGAAAGAATTCTGCAGTAGCTAGGTGGAGGAAAATCTGTCATCCACATTTTTCTGATCTTTATAGCCCCCATTAATTTTAGACATTACCTTGCACCTTGAAGTGTTAGTGGAATCAAAAAAATATGTGTAAGATTTTCTTAATTGGGATAATGTTTAACACTGAGCATCTGTGCTATCCATCTAAAAGTCCAACTTAGCTTGAGTATTCACTTGCAAAATGTGTTGTTTATAAGGGAAATCAAATTAAATAATGCTTTTTGAAGATATTTTGATTATGTGTTTATCAAAATAGGTTTTTCATAATCAAGACCATTTTGAAATCGAGCCTAAATAAGATCATTCATGTGCCAAGTTATTTTTTTACCTGTGAAGTGGAAAATCTAGTAGGAATCATAGAAAATAAGAAAGAAAATGTCAATTTTAATATCCTTGACAAATGTTCTAAACACTTGGGTTACTGTTCTTTTGAAATTGTCTTCTCTGATTTATTATAAAACATCTTGAATGACAGAAGAAGTATGGAAACCTCATCCAGATGCAGACCAATCCCTGTGTAAATTTAGGTAAGTCCTTTGACTCTGATTTTGTGTAGAGATGGGTTTCAGAGTCCCAGCCCTGTCCTGTTTTATCCTGAACATTCTCCAGTCTTGTTTTTCCATCTTACCTGTCTCTCTCTTTGAGGAGGGGTAGAGGGGAACATCTGTTGGTTACATCTGGGGTACTCCATGTCCCCAGTAGCCGATTCGGCCTAAACCACAACACATACATATACAGATTTTTGCTGCTAAAAATACAAACAAAAATCCTCCCCCCACCTTTTATGCAACATTCATAAAGAAAATAGTTATTAAAATCCAAGAATTCTCTCAAATCCTAAACTTCATAAAAAGATTTTCTTAAAGGGATCCTTAGGGATAGTTAAGAGTCCCTGTAAACAGATGGAGTGTTGTTTTTGATTCCTATTGGATTATTTTAAGGACTTAAAACACTCCATACCTGAAGATATTAGGAGAATCATTTAAATATTTTTCTTCTGCAGATATTTGCTTTGATTTTCTCATTGTCAATATGGAATAAATTATATCAGGGACAGCCACAGCATACTAAAAAAAAAGAAAATTTAAATCTGGGATCTGATAGAATATTTGGCTTCACAGTTTAAGTTAATAATACTGTACTACACATAATAGTTTTCCCTATCCCAGACAATGCAAATGTTGTAGGTTTTTTACATGTTACTATTGTTGGGTTTTTTTCTGTTAAGTAGCCATAGTTGAAAACTTGACCATCAAGGAAGAGTGTTAAGTGCATCTTTATGATTGCTGTGAGGAAAGCCAAGAAACAGCACGACAAATAAAAATCATGTTGATTTAAATCAGTGACACTCAACCTTGAACTGCTGTGAGTCACTCTGGCATAAAGCAGAGCTATGAGGAGCCACAATATATGTTTTACTAGTCTACTATACAAAAGCGCATGTAAAAATTTATTATAAAATAAAGGTTAAGACATTCATCCATTGAATTACATATAATTTGCTGTACTAACAGGATTATTTATGATAGGTTCAAAGTGGTTTCTTACATTATAAATCAGAAGTGAAATTCTACAGTGTCATTAGATGAGGGTGGTTAGTTGTATGGCTGGACAGGCAATTGACTGAGTGCAAGGTTTTTCCCTTCCGATTCAGTGAGGGCTGAAAATATATCTTCAGTGTGCAGAAGTGTCTGCAGATACTCAAATGGGGACTTGGAGACTTCCTTACATTGAGAAGCAGATTTCTGCAAGCCTGATGGTCAGATTCTTTAATGGTATAAACTGCATTTTGGCGGGAATTGTTATCTGAGAAGCTTAGGGCATAGTCTTGTAGTGCTTAGCATTGTGGACACTGCTAAGTTTTTTAATAATTCTTACATTGTTCTGTGATGTGATTACTTCCTGGAAAGCGCCAACAAGCCCCCAAAAAATCCGGATCTTAACCCACATGAGTTCTTGAGAGCGTATTGACTTAAAATCTCCCCATAAAGGTAAAAAGAAAGTAACATTTCTGACCACTTTTCCTTAAACTCTGATAAATAACAGGCAGGGTAAGCCTATTAGATTGAAAAGACTATTCAGAAGAGGTATCCAAGTTTCCTCATCCATTGTAAAACATCCATATATATATACACACACACACATTCATGAACCTCCCAGTAGCTGCCATTGCCCCGCTAAAGTAACAGGCATAGCTTTTCTGGTTTTAGTTGTTTCCTCATTCACCAGAAAGCTAATGACATCCACAATTATATGTCCGTACATAATGATGCTGAAGCAAACACCGAAATATTAAGAATGATAAGAAGGAAGAAAAAGTAACCTGATCATGAATTAATAACAATGCAAATGTCAAACCGCAAAATGACTTCTGGCTATGCTCTCCCTCCACTCTGAATCTTACATAAGTAGGTGGATTCACTGCTTGCTTCTGCTCCTGTCCCACTGGTACATCCGCTCTTCACCATAAGGTGAGATCCAATAACGGAGATCCACTCCAGAGAACTGAACATCAAGAAATTCTTTGATTTCTAGAGCTTAACTTCATCTTTCTGTTTATGGATTTTCCTTTAGAACTTTTATTGTCAGTTGCAATATCCGCACCTTCTTGTGCCTGAGAAAAGGGTTTTTTTCTGGATCATGGGTGTTCTTGGAGGAAATGTAAAGAAGTGAATAAACAAAAAAGACCATAACAACTGCAACTTAAATTCAAGCTTTTTCATTTTCAGATTTTCTTATTTTTAGTACCTGTTGTTAAGATACTGAGTAATCCATGCTTTGTTTTCTTGCTCTCCAACAGAATATTGTTTATATAAGCTATGTTTCATATTTTAAGAAGGGAATTTTAATATTTTGAATGTTAGCCTGTTAACAAGTTATGAAATAATGCAGTTTCTGCTCTTCCAATTATTTCTCATCTATTTGGTGAATTTTCTTCTCTTAAACTATGCATATGACAGTGTTATTAATGCCTTAGGAAATGCACACACCTGTGAATATTGTAAAGTAGCCCCTGGAAGTAATATTTTTATGTCCTTGCATCACAGAATCGGTTTGTTAATTATTTAAAAAAATTGCTATTAAACCAATAATGTCTATCTGATCTAACAATCACCTTTGTAAAATAGCTAATTAAAAACAAACATCAAGATGCCTGATAGAACCAAGTGTTACAATCTTTGCTCTTATAAACATTATCTATGCATTGCTTTGTCATTTGAGTTTTAAACTACAGACTTAAATTTACTACTTCCTTTGCAGACTTCTGTCTCTATGTAGATCTGGATAGGTGAAATAGACATGTGTGAAGGACTCAGACACACAAAAAAATGTAGCTATAGAAAGTGAACGGGGGGTTAGAGTAAGTCACTTAAGTGAAAAACTTAAGATTTCAAACTCCCACTTTTTTTTTTTTTCTCTAATTATGAAAGGACTTAAAGTAGGATTCATCACACAATGAAAATATATCTTCAGTGACATTTGAGGTACTCTACCTCAGTTTCTTTTATAGTCAACTGAAAAAAATAGGTGCTTCTAGACTGAGAATTACATGAACTATATTAGATGTGTGCCTGAGGATGTAATGAATAGTGCTTTAAAACTGTTTATTCCCTTCTACTAAATATAAAAAGAGTCTATATACAAGTCTGATTAATGCAGCTGTATAAATCTTCACAATAGATTTCTGAAGTCAAGTGAGACAAATATTGCTTTTGGGTGGTTTTTTGTTTGTTTGGGGTTTGGGGTTTTTTGTTTTATTGGGGTTTTTTTATTATATTAGAGGTGGCTAAAAGTCCATTTCTGGAAACAACAAGAGCACTTCAGGTAACACAAATCTGAAAAACTTGTTTAGCTCGTTTTTGTAGCCAGACCTGTTTCACATTGATACTTCAGACATTTCTGGACTTCATTTTTTGCCATATCTTATGATCATGTTTTCAAGTTTAGATACTACACACATTGCACCTACCACATTTCTGCAAGACCTAAATTTAGACCAAAAGAAAGTGATTCTTCCTTCTTTTTCCCAACTAGAGATATAGCTTTGATGAGACCCATTGCCTGGGAATAGGATTCATTTATTTGTCTTCAGGAAGTTCAAAATTGTATCATTATAGACATCATCTTAATCACTGCATTATAATGGAGAGACAGTTACATGAAAATTCCAGCTGCCATGCAAACAAAGAATTAAGATCTACCAGATATGAAAGAAAACAATGTATGATTTTATGTATAACATTTGTAGTTAAGGCAACAATTTATGAAGATGGGCTGACATATTTTTTCATTTTATTCCTGAAGTTTATCATGTAAAATTCAACTGCAATGCCTGGAGCAAAAGCAGACACTCAAAATTCTTCCTTTCTAAGTGCATGCTCTAACTTCTAGTCATATTCAATTGCTTCAACCACATTCTCTCTCCTTCATAATGGGTACATTGATGATAACTGTACCCCACAGTATTTTACAGCATGTAGGTTGCAGGTGTTTTGAAGGAGACTGAAGAATTTCCATCAATGTCAAAAAAAGACTGAATTGGTTCTCTCTGATGTACTTGTCCCAACCATGACAAACCTCGACTGCTGGAGGAAAGATGATGTCTCATGTAGCCATTTAAGAAAAGAAAGATATTGATGCTTGGTCTTTGAATGTGAGTGATTGTACCCCACCTTTAGGGGGTAATTCAAGACCATGAATACCTAAAGAATGCAAGCCCTTTCAGATATCTTGACTAAAGGCAGCTGAGACCCAGAAATCTTCCGTTGCCCTCAGTGTGCTAGTTATAGTCGACAGTCATGAATATATTTATTTTGATTCACAGACATTTCCAAGCATGTCCAAGCCCAGTCTTTCTCCTAAAATTGCTAAATTTTTCACTCTGCCCACTGGGTGAAGTGGAAGAAAATGGCTTTTTTTACTTTGATATTTTGAATTTATCTAAATTTTAAAACCAATATTGGAAGGAAAATCACATGTGTATAGGACCCCAGTGAAGCAAATCATCTAGGTCTACATTGACTACATTTAGTTCTGCATAAAACAGCATGAGGGGGCAGTGTTTCAGAACATCACCATCATATAGATGGATATAGATAGAATAGACAAGCATAGATATTATCAGTATTAACATATCTTTTTCATGAAGGTTAAAGCAATGCTTTGCTGAAAGGTGCACAGCTCTTGATACAAGAGGAACAAGCTCAAGCAAAGACAAATTAAACCTGAAGCCACATCATTTCTCTCACGGACTTTGCAAACTGTGACAATACACTTTAATGAAAGCAGACAGGTACTGAGTTTCTCTATCTCTAGACAAAAGAGTCTGCACTTTTAGTACGTGTGCAATTTACAGTTGTACTTATTTCTGAAGGATGTAATATTCCTGAGGTCATAGAAACTTCTCTGTCATTGCTAGTATGCTCTGCAAAGTAAAACCCATTAACACCTCAACGATTTAATGGTACATTGTGGTATACATGTGACTTTAAATACTGTTTATTGAATTGACTGGGTGTTCGTTCAGTGCTTCAGTTTCACAGCCTAAGTTAGGTAAGCTAAAGGCATTTTCTGACACTTTCTTTTTTAACAAGTTCTCTTTAAAATCAGAATGTCTTTTAAAGACAAACAAGTACTTTGCATTGGTGGCCAGGAGGAGAGAATTATTTCTGCAGAACACAAACTAAAGACAAAATCTCTAATAAATAGCTTGTTTTCTTGCTGAATTGTTCAAGGAAGCAGAGCTCAAAGACAATACAAATAAGCATCAGCATTAAATCCAGTAAGATTCTTTATCTAAATCAGAAAGAACTAGTCTATATCAATACCTGTATAAGCAGATAAGGGAGATGGCAAAGAAAAAAGTTATATAAGGTAACAGAAATTTAACATTTTTTATTAATTATATTATTAGTTAAGTTTTTTTTAAAATAATGCTTTCATCTGTATGTCATTAAGTTAGCAGAAAATTCCTCCTGTCTCTTCAGTAATGCCAGTCAGTGGAACTGCGTATTGATTTAAAATAAAGTGTTACTCTGAAATAAAATTGAACGTACAGTATATTGGCAAAATCAGAAAAAAAATCCTGTTATTCAGTCCTCAGATATTATTATGTAGATGAAGAAATGTAAAAACCAGAAGCAAAAACAAAACAAAAAAAATTGTTTAGATGTGATGTTTCTGTAAATTCAAATATCCTGAAGAAATATGCAAGAGATGCAATGGAACTGTACTGGTGAACAACACACATGAAAGTGGACTTTGCACAAAGGTGTTTGTGTTGAGAACCGTGATGTTTGTGAAATGAATCTGGCTCCTTCAACACTAATATGCTCTGTTTTGTTCCTATACTGACGATAATGTGAATTCCTCCTATACATTTTGTAGATGACATCTAAAATATTTTAAACACCAGAAAGAACGAGGCAGCAAGCTCAAACCTCAGCCGACTGTTATCTAACCACATTGAGCCAAATGAATGTACATGAGTTATTGCACCTAAAGGTACCATTTGTGGCAAATCAAATATGTCCTCATATAGTGCTTTTTTTTTTCCCCATCAAGTTCAGTCAAATTTCACTACATAGTATCCAATGATGGCCTATCCACAGGTTCCGGCCTTTTGGTGTTCTCTAATGGATGTTGTGATTTATCCATATCTAACTCCATGTACACCTAAATGAGAATGACCCATGGAGTCACTTTAATTAAAACTCTCATTGCCCGCTTGTTTGCCTCTCTGATTCATGCATCTTTACTAGTCCATTGACAAAGAAACCTAGATATATGTGTGAATGTAGATTTTACAATTTAAATAACATTGATAGAAAACTTGTATACAAAAATCTCTTTAATAAATTCATGCTATTTTGAGCCCTAGGAAATGATCTGATTTAATCAAAATTGGAACTTGTCAGCTCTGATTATTTTACTGTTCCTTTGAAAACATTTATCTTCCTTTCTATTTAAATTTTCTTTCATAGAGTACCTTAATCAATCCTTTCATTCAGACAGATAAAAACATCATTCCATTTTAATTACCAACTTCCTTATTCCAACAATTTTCAAAGGGGTAAAATGCGTATTCTAAAGATTGAAGTAAAATTAGTGCCACATGGTCTATCAGTATTTCTACATGTAGCAACAAGCAGCAGGTCATAAGCCCTTTCAAAGACTCTTTCAAAAAAGAAACTCTTTTAGAAAGATTAATGTATTTTTACCTGAGTAAACAACATTCATAGAATATGTACAGAAAGTAAAACTTTTCAACTAGAAACTCAGCTACAGAGAAAAGAGAGACTTCTCACAATTATTGAGGCAGTAGTTTTTATAACACCTGAAATACTGTTCAGACTCTTGTCAGGCAAAATACTCATATGTAATGTAAAACTATTGTGTGTACTTCCAGTTGATGGTAAAAAAAATGCAGTAAAAAACTGTATGAAAACACATTGAAGGAAAACTTTAATTTGATATCTACAGACAGTGGAAGTTCTGTCTTACTGCAAAGAAACTCATATAATTGGTTGTATTCAAAACAGCGGAATAAATCTCTTGGCTCAGATGTTAAAAAGACAAAACCGCTGATTAAGATTAGCATTTAGAAATAGTAGAGTACATACAGAATATCAAACATGCCACTATAGATCACACACAGAGTAACACTGCTAGAGCAGGGTGATTGGACCTCTGCAAAGTCCCTTCCAACCTCAACCTTTCTGAGATTCTGTGATTCTCTGTGGTTTAAGAGATTTGACTTTTATGGCCATGGGACTTTTTCTCAGGATCAAAGACTCTTAGGAAGACATGGAATCCACTTCATCAAGTGGGGCATGAGCATTTTTGCCTGCCAGCTAGGCAACCTGGTGGGAAGAGCTTTAAACAAAGAAAGACTACATTAGTGGACAAGGGAAGTAATACAGATGCCATCTGTCCGGATTTCTGTAAGGCCTTTGACATAGTTCCCCACAACATCTTGCTCTCTGAAAGAGGACCTGTTTCAAAGAATCCCATGGAATACAGTCCTGGAGAAAAGAGACATCCAAGATACTTGAGTGATCTTCAGGGATCACCTTCACAAAGCTTAGTAACTGTCCTGATATGCATGAAGTTAAGCAATGGTGACAGGAGACCTGAACAGGCGAACAAGGAGCTGCTGTCAAAACTCAGATGTAAAAAAGAGGCACACAAAAGGTGTAAACAGGAACAGGTGACTAAGGAGGAATATAGAGACACTGTCCAAGCGTCTGGGTATGGGGTTAGCCAAAGCCATCCTGGAAATGAACATGGTGAAGGACATGGGGAGCAACAAGAAGGGCTTCTGTACAGGTGTGGAAGGAAGACTAGGGAAAATGTGGGCTGGCTGCTAAAGAAGATGAGGGAACAGAGTAACTACGAACACAGAAGTGCTTGAGGTACTCAATGCCTTCTTCACCTCAGTCTTTACTCATAAGACAACATTGCAGGAATCCTAAGTCCCTGAGACCTGTGGGAAAGTTTGTAGCAAGGTAGACTGACCCTGTGTGGAGGAGGAACAGGTTTGGGAACTTTTAAACTGACTGGACCTAAGTCCATGGAACCCAGTGGGATGCACCCATGAGTACTGAGGGAGATGGCCAATGTCATTATGAGGCCAATCTCAATTATCTTTGAAAGATCACAGTTCCTGACACCTGGAAGAAAGCAAATGCCACTCCTCTCTTCAAGAAGAGCAAGAAGGAGGATACAGAGAACTATAAGCTAGTCAGCTTCACCACAGTCCCTGAGCAAATCCTCCTGGAAACCACTTCCGAACACATGAAGGACAAGAACATGGTTTGGAATAGTCAGCTTGTATTTATAAAAGGAAAGTTATGCTTAACCAACATAATAGTTTTCCTCAATGAGATGATTGGTTTGTTGAATGAGGGGAGAGCAGTGGATATTGTTTATCTTGACTTTAGCAAGGCTTTTGACATTGCCTTCTATAGCATCCTCACAGACAAAATTAAATGCAAATTAGAAAAAAAGAACAGTTACGTAGACTGAAAACTGGCTGAACTACTGGACGTAAAAGACTGTGATCAGTGTCACAGACTCCAGTGACAGGCCAGTCAGTAATGGTGTACCCTTGTTTAGGCTCTTCAATAATGTCTTGGACCCTGGGACAGAGCGCACGCTCTGCAATTTTGCAGAGGATACATTATCAGGAGGAGTGGTTGATACATCAGAGGGTTGTGCTGCCATTCGGAGGGACCCCTACAGGCTGGAGAAATGGGCCAACAGGAATTTTATGGTAATCTCAACAAGTTCTGCCGAATTCTGCCCTTGGTAAAGAATAGGCCTGCACAGCAGTATACGTTGGGGGGAGGGTGAACAAACAGGCTCAAAATTCTACAGAGAAGTACTTGGGGTTCCTGGTGGATAGCAAGTTGAACATCAGCCCAGCAAAGAACACCAACAACATCCCGGGCTGTCAGGAACAGGACAGCCAGCTGGTTGAGGGAGGTGATACTTCCTCTCTACTCAGCACTGTTGAGGCCCTGTACAAGAAAGACACGAAAACACTGGAACAAGCACAGCAGAGAGACACAAAGATGTTGAGGGATTGTAGCATCTGCCATACACAGAGAGACTGAGGCACTTGGGTTTATTTACCTTGGAGAAGAGAAGGCTTGAGGGGGGAACTTACCAACACGTATAAACACCTGATTGGGGCAGTAAGGTATTCTGAGCCAGATTCTTCTCAGTGGTGCCAAAGGAAAGGATAAGAAACAATGGACAGAAATTAAAATACAGAAAATTCCATTTAAACACAAGAAAACATTTTTACTGTGAAGGTAGTCCATCATTGGAACAGGTTGTCCAGAGAAGCTGTGGAGTCTCTGTTCTCAGAGACAGTCAAAATCTGACTGGACAAAGTCCTGAACCTGCTCTAGCTGACCCAGCTTTGAGCAGGAGATTAGACTGGGTCTCCAGAGATCCCCTCCCATCTCAGTTCTGTGATTCCATGATATGCTTGGAGAACATGTGTACCTTATAAGGGAAAAAAAGACAATGAAGGCTCCCTGGAAGTCTGCTTTTGTGACAGAAGTGTGACATTGAAACAAATAAAAATCCTGAGGGTTCTATTTGCTTTCAAAACAAAAGTAGGGTCAAATGAGTTAAACCAAGGGGCTGGAACCAGAGGACAAATTCCTTATAGTGACATCCAAGCTCAACAAGAATTAGGCCTCTTCTATCCTGCTTCAAACGTCAACAAAAAAATTAAGTATGTGGAAGACCATGAAACTGGAAGATTTAGCAAGAGTATCCAATCTGGTTTTGCTGCATGTAGTCATAATAATACTGTTGTAGACTGACTCTTTCATCTACCAAAACTCATTAAAGAATATAAATGAATCCTTAAAGTCTACATAATTTTGATTTTAATCTTTCATAAGCAATACATGTGACTTTACTAATACTCTGAGGTTATAGAATCATAGAATCATAGAATCGTTAAGGTTGGAAGGGACCTTTCAGATCATCTAGTCCAACCATTAACCTAACCTCACAAAATCACATCTAAACCATATCCCCAAGTACCACGTCTACCCTTTTTTTAAACACCTCCAGGGATGGAGAATCCACCACCTCCCTGGGAAGCCTATTCCAATGTTGAATAACCCTTTCAGTGAAAATTTTTTTCCTAATATCCAACCTAAACCTTGCCTGGCTTAACTTTAACCCATTTCCTCTCGTACTATCACTTGTCACTAGGGAGAAGAGGTCAGTCCCCAAACTAATGGTAAATCAGCCTCTGTTTTTCATGTACTGGAAATGACACTAGTTTATACATATCAGTTAAGTATTAAAGAAGAATGCAACATACAGCTTGTTCTTTGAGTGCTACAGTAGCACATTCTTTGCAGTTGTAACTTGTTTGATATTAAGTTGGAGTGCTTTCAATATTATTGAAAATGTTTTCATTACATGAAAGGAACAGCAAGCACTGTTTTATAACAGACTTCAAAAATACAAAAGCGTTTTCATACCACTGTCTGACAATAAGACCTGTCGAAGTGGTGCCCTATAGCTTGATTATTAACGTAAAGTATTGATAGTTGTGGTCCAGTATTGCCAGTGATGATGAAAAAGTTTTAAAGATTCAGCCTGGCTCACTTCCCACAAGTGAAGTGTCTCACTGAAGTTGTGTATGGAAATACATAGGTGGGAATTGTCTGCATGGGTAAACAAGAACTGAATTGGTGACCCCTTAGTGTAACCACTTTTAAGAAAATCTATTAAAGTTATGCTACCAGTGAAAATATTTTGCTAGAAACATAACTTCTAGATAGGACTACAGACTAAAACATTTTAAATTCTCCTCTGACTGGACATGAAAAAGAACAAAAACTTACACAGGAGAAAGACCTGAGTTACTGAATATTCAGATTTTTACAGTCTTGGTTTTTTGTTCTCTGAAAGTGCTTGTATTTTGAGTGTCTTCTCTTTCACTCCATCCCTGTCCTGCATGTCCCTCCGCTTCAGTCGTTCTCACAGTAATATTGCAATATAACTTTATTTTGAGAATGTATCTCAATTGTTTCCCCATTTTCTACTTCAATATCAAATTTGTTGTATACAGAAACTAAGCAAAAGAAAACCTCTCCCTCTGCACCTAAGAGTTTATATTATCCATTAAGAACAAACTGTGGCAAACATTCCTCTTCAACTAGAAATTTAATCAACCTAGGACTCTAAAAGAGGTCACTTGCACCGAGCATTTCCAGATGTTCTTCTAGAACAGTGAGCACCAAACAAAGGCTCAACAGTAGTTCAAAGGTTCATTCTTGCAGTTGTGAACTACTAGTTCTGCCTAATCATGGTTTTTTTTTTTTTTACACTAATGCCTAAGACTTAATTAAGAATAAACCCTATTTTAGGCAGTTAATTAAGCATTTGCATTCAAATATTCTCATCTGAAATGAAAAAGTATGTGCTATCCCCTTCTTGTCATGCAAAAAGCAAGCAGTGAAATAAAATTTTAATATTAAATACATTTTTTGGACAATACATTTTATTTCCTAGTAAGCTTAACTAGAAATAGTGACCCAACACAGCTGAGTAACAAATCAAACTTTTCAAGAATTACACCTTCCACCCCTTCAAGGCCCCCAACACACGGACACATGTACACACATATACCTCTTAAAGAAATTAAAAAATTATTCTGCATAATATAAGGTATGGTCTTCTTTTCCTTGACTTTTCTTCATTAGTACCCAAGACAGACTTTAGGTCATTGTAGACCTTGCTTTGGCATGAATTATTGTGTATAACCACAGAAATATTTTGCTTAAGCATTAATCAAAGTAGGACTCTCATAAGCCCTGGTCAAGAGAAATTCTTCTAAGAAAGTTGATAGGAGATAAATGGTCCTGGAAAATACCAGGAAAAGAGGAAAAAGAACGGAGAAGTATAGGCTTACTCAGCGGTAAGGATGATAATGTAAATGGTAAGGATGGGGTGCAAACGCTTAAATAAAGAGACTAATATAAAATAATATGATGTTATTTTGACCAGTCTGTAAAAGGAAAGTAATGCCTTGTCTGTTAGATCTTGAATGTGTTAGTGTCATGCCTTGTACACAATAAAATTGTCCCCTTGTGAAAGAACTAGAATCTTGGGACAGCTAATTTACTGGACCAGAGGCAATCTGTGATACAACACTGACAGAAGGAACTGTAGAACCCCAGGGAAACAATGGTCATTAACAGAGTACACAAGAGTAGACACAGAGTCCAGGGAATACAAGTCACAGATAAGCAGTACAATCGCTGTTATTAAAAAAAAAAAAAGAGACACTGGTAAAAAGATCCCAGTGTCCTAACCTTACAGTAAAACCAATACTTCTAGTCTATGGAACCTGCCATTAAGTACAACAAACAGAGATACACTTTTAATATGCATGCAAAAATATAGATAGACTGTCTTTTCTCCACAGAATATTTACATTTTTATCCCTGAAGAGAAATACAACACTTACTTGGCCAGAAGCAGAATTATAAAAAAGTAGCTTTCTTACAATAAACTAAGCTCAAAAAACGTCACCAAAATTCTTCTAAGCTTTTAGATCTGCTTCTTTATTTGTCCATACTGTATATAGTTCACATCTGAATAAAGAGAATAAAAAGCAAGTGTAATAAGCCACCAGAATTAGACTTTTCATATTCCTTTGCCAAAATGACAGAATAAACAATAAAGCAAGCTTGGATGCAAAGTACAAGTTTTAATATTCTAACTCTGGTTCTAATGAATTATAAATCGGTGAATCTAAATCCCAACTCAAGCTTTCAAGAATTGTAGGGTCTTTTTTTTTTCACTTAGGAAATAATCTAGGAAGAAAGACTGAACCTTCTTTTTTTCCCTTCCCTTTTATGATCGCCTCTGCTTTCTGATAATGCTTTGATTAGAGTACCAGCTGTCTCAGGCTGTAGTTCAATTTTTCAACACTGTTTGCAGCAGAAAAAATTTAAGCGTCTGCCATGCTCCCTCTCCAGCTATTTATT
The DNA here is from genome assembly GCA_003993805.1 of Himantopus leucocephalus. Lineage (NCBI taxonomy): Eukaryota > Metazoa > Chordata > Aves > Charadriiformes > Recurvirostridae > Himantopus > Himantopus leucocephalus. Next base: position 93,772,131 of record RSEF01000003.1, on the reverse strand, counting down.
CCCACGTTCCTCTTGCAGTTCCATGCTTCTTCAGTTGAACTTGTGCAGCTTACTGGGAAACTCATATGGGACTATAACTTTAATCTAGATCAGTGAAATGATGTTAAAATCCCCACTGTCCACATACATCTTTATTTGGCATAGAAACAATGTTCTATATACGCTTTCTTCAGGGACAAAATTATTTTAGGAGATACACTTCCCCAGTTATTTAATCTCACACTTCACCACTGTGGATCACCCTACCAGCTCAGAAGCTGTGTTGTAATGAAAGCTTTTGTTACTGTAGATTTTATTTTAATTTTACCCAGGCTACTGGTTTATAGTGCATTGTATTATATAAATCATTGTAGTGCATTATATTATATAAATCATTTCTATCTATATAAATAATATGCAGTAAAAGAACATGTGGTGAAGGATACAAAAAAGGAAACAGAAAATTTATATCAAACCAAACCTTGAGGTAACGAGCTTAGTGTCAGAAAAAGAATGTATAGGTATAGGACTTCAGTGAGTGAATTCTGGGTTTTTTTTTTAAACATTCCAAATCTGGTCACTTCGGTCACTGATTTTTGTGCCTTCCTCTAATTGTTGGTCTAATGAAGTTATGAAGAATTTAATGTGATGCTATGTTGAATTATCTTAGCTATGAACACTATGTCATTGATAAAGACATTAAGTTGTAATCCCCAGTTAAAAATCTTCATGGACTGAGTCATTACGCTGAAAGAGCTGCCCAAGTGTTGCCTGAGAACAGCTTGGTTTATGTACTTTTGTTTTTATTAAGGTTATAGTGCAGAGTTTCCATTGTAACAACCTGAACTAAGAATTGGAGAGTGATGCTATTTCTCTTAGAAATTTTAATGATTATAACTGGAATAAAACACAAAGTCCTTAACTGGGATCTTATTCCTGGAAAACATACATGTGGCAGCAGGACAATTCTTGTAAACAGTTGCACCAGGGGAAAACATAAAGAGATTACTTACATGAGTACAAATATGTTCAGCATTTTTAAAGTTTGAGAATGATTGAAAGATTTCATTGAAAAATGAATCTTTCATTCATTTCATTTAAATAGGTATTGCAAATGAACTATTACAATTTTTTTATTTCATGGGTTGAAAAATATAGCTGTAACGATTTCACTATATTATTTCATTGGTAACTACAAATATACTCCTAAAAAAATGGCAAGAAAAAAGCTACAATGCTTTTTCTTTTCATGTGATTAAGCCTCTTCTCTCATTTGTACTTTGTTACTTTCTTCTAAAACTTCTAGTCTGTTGTTCTGCTGGTCACCCTCAACATATATGTACAGTAGTGTAGTGAAAATGAATAATGAAGTCCCTTTAATATTAGATACTCAATAGGTCCATGGAGAGAAGATTTTCGGAAAAAAAAAATAGCTTTTGTATATTGAGGTTGTATTTTGATAGCTAATGTATTGGGTTTGCATGGCAAGGATTTGGTAGCGGGGGAGTTACAGGGTTGACTTCTGTGAGAAACTGCTAGAAGCTGCCCCCATGTCTGAAAGAGCCAATGCCAGCTGGCTCCAAGATGGACCCAAAGCTGACCAAAGCTGAGCCAGTCAGCGATGGTGGTAGCACATCTGTGATAATATATTTAGAGAAGGGGGAAAAAACTGCTGTGTAACAGCAACTGCAGTGGTAGAGAGGAGTGAGAATACTTGAGAGAAACAACTCTGCAGACACAAAGGTCAGTGAAGAAGGAGGGGGAGGAGGTGCTCCAGGCACCAGAGCAGAGATTCCCCTGCAGCCTGTGGTGAAGACCATGGTGAGGCAGGCTGTCCCTCTGCAGCCCATGGAGGTTAATGGTGGAGTAGATATCTACCTCCAGCCTGTGGAAGACCCCACACTGGAGCAGATGGGTGTGCCCAAAGGAAGCTGTGACCCCGTTGGCAGCTCATGGTGGAGCAGGCTCCTGGCAGGACCTGTGGCCCTGTGGAGAGAGGAGCCCATGCTGGAACCAGTTTGCTGGCAGGATTTGTGACCCTGTGGGGGACACACACTGAGCAGTTGGTTCCTGAAGGACTGCACCCCATGGAAGGGACACGCACTGGAGCAGTTCTTGAAGAAAGGTAGCCTGTGGGAGGGACTCACGTTGGAGGAGTCTGTGGAGGAGTCTGTCTCCCTTGGGAGGGACCCCATGCTGGATCAGGAGAAGAGTGTGAGGGGGAATGAGCAGCAGAAATGTGCGATGAACTGACCACAAATCGCATTCCCTGTCCCCCTGTGCAACTTGTAGGGAGGAGGTAGAGAAATCAAGAGTGAAGTTAGGCCCGGGAAGAAGGGAAGGGTGAGAGGAAGGTGTTTAAAGATTTGGTTTTATTTCTCATTGCCCTACTCTGATTTCACTGGTGATAAATTAAATTAATTTCCCCAAGTCAAGAGGGTACTGCCTGTGATGGTAATTGGTGAGTGATCTCCCCGTCCTTACCTCAACCCACTAGCCTTTTGTTATATTGTTTCTCCCCTGTCCAGCTGAGAAGGGGAGTGATAGAGCCACTTGGGTGGGCACATGGTGTCCAGCTAGGGTCAAACACACCACAGCTGATCAACAGGAAATATTTAGCAAGAATAGATGGAAAAACTATTTTTTTCCCTACAGCCAACAGTACAATCTGACTGTGATCATGAGGCAAAGGGCTAACTTTGCTCATTCTTATTCCTCTGTCTAGTTTAATGGTTGGATAATCCCGGCTAACCTTCCAAGATGCTGGACTAAATAATTAAACTACTTACTTTGATACAAGAATGACTGCTATCTTAGCATTTCAAGAAAAACTAAAGAAGAATTGCATTTCTTTCTGCAAACATTGATACTTAATTTCAAAAACTTCAGGTTGGTGATTATTACATATTGTAAGCAACGCTATTAGTACCTTGGAAAGAGGATGCAATAGATATAATTCTAAATTATTATTTAAGGTTCAAAAGCCAAATTAAATTAAACCACAAATTTGATCATAGAATCATAAAATAATGAAATAGTTTGGGTTGGAAGTGACCTTTAAAGTGACCTAGTCCAACCCCCCTGCAATGAGCAGGGACATCTTCAACTCAATGAGGTTGCTCAAAGCCCCGTCCAACCTGAACTTGAATGTTTCCACAGACAGGACATCTACCACCTCTCTGGGAAACCTGTTCCAGTGTTTCACCACATTCATTGTAAAAAATTTCTTCCTAATATCTAGTCTGAATCTACCCTCCTTTAGTTTAAAACTATTACCCCTTGGCCTATTGCAACAGGTCTGACTAAAAAATTTGTCCCCATCTTTCCTGCAGGCCCCCTTTAAGTACTGAAAGGCCACAATAAAGTCACCCTGGAGCCTTCTGTTCTCCAGGATGAACAACCCCAATTCTCAGCCTGTCCTCATAGGAGAGGTGTTCCAGCCGTCTGGTCATTTTTGTGGCCCTCCTCTGGACCTGCTCCAACAGGTCCATGACTCTCCTGTACTGAGGGCTCCAGAGCTGGATGCAGTACTCCAGGTGGGGTCTCAACCAGAGTGCATCAGAAGGGCAGAATTACCTCCCTCCACCTGCTGGCCATACTTTTTTCATGCAGCTCAGGATGTGGTTGGCCTTCTGGGCTGCAAGTGCAC
>RSEF01000003.1:93758369-93768403 GCA_003993805.1 Himantopus leucocephalus | reverse complement strand
TTGAACTGGGGAGCCCAAAACTGGACACAGTATTCCAGATATTGGTGAGAAAGTGATACATGCAAACAAAATAAGAATAAGGACTCTTGGGTGCATCTATGTTGTCTAGTTGACTCACTGAACTCCAGAACCCTAGGGCTTTAATCATCACCTCTTGCACACTTGCTTTTTTGCTCCAGTTCTGAGTGGCCAATTTTTCACCTTGTTGAGGTGACCCAGACACATAACAACTTCAGCAGTGCGCATGCTCAAGTACTAGAGGTGTACCTCTTGGCTGGATTCACCTAGGATTCACTGTCTAGCATATATATGATGACAACATCAAAGAAATGCTTCCGTCTCACAACACTGAAAAATAAAATAGACCTGCACTGGACATAAGAACTAGGCTATATAGTCTTTCTTTGGCTATATGACATGACATACCTATTCACAACCATATATTTAGTTGTTAATTTACTGATATACTAACTCCATACAATCTACCTGGACTAATTTATCCTGACAAAATTCCAAAATGGAACAGAATGTCCATATACTCCATGCATTGCAGACCTATATAGCTGACATCTACTGCCATGTATTTGTGGGAGAGAATGAATTTTCAAATCAGTGTTGGAAGGAATCCCAAATTTCACAATGGGCTTCATGGTTATGAGTACCTAGCAGAAGGAAGAGACTTTGTCATTCAGATTAAACAATCTCCCATTATCTGTATTTTTTCTAATTCTGGAAATGCACATGAAAAAAATATCTGCACACACACAACTACATCTAATTTGATGAGAATAACAGCAATAATCAAGTGGTTGAGTAAACGTTTATGAGCCAGGAGAAAATGTATGCTCTTGTGGCTTCAGTGCAGATTTGAACTTAATTCCTTTTCTGACAGTGAGACCTTAAGGGCTTTAAACATAGTTGTCTCAGGCAAGACACAAAAATCTACCAAATAATAACTAAAAGAAGAGTTCAGTACAAGTTAGACATTTATACTAAAAGTTTATCAAAATGCTCTAATTCACCAACCACTAATTTAACTAAAATCAAAATTTGGGTGCAAGTGCTTATATTTCCCTGGCACAGAACACCTATTAATCACCTATTAATCTGTGTAGCAACTCCTTTTTGGAGACCAGGGTGCTTAGCTTTCACCTTAGCACCATTGCGATCTGGATGTGAAGACAAAAACTGCGCAGGAGCATAAGAGTCACAGTCTTTGCAAGTCCTAAATGATAAGTATTTGGTTATACAGGAAACCCGAGCTGGAGGAAGACAGAATGACAGATTTGTCTCTGTTACTGTGTATACTTTTTTGTTTTGTTTGTTGGGTATTGCCCCAGTATATTCTTTCTGAAATTCTCCCTTAATATTTTTTTTTACTTTTTTTTTATTTATTTTTTTTCACTCCACAAAGCTCCTGTCTTTAGCACCTTCAGAAAAAGAAAAGACTATATGAACTGCATTGTTTTAGTTATCATAATGTAAACTGTGGACACTTTCTCTAGAGTTATTCTTCCATTATCCTCCTAAATGTAGTGTGCTAAAACGGTGTAAATGAGTTGAAGGATACAAACCTTGTATTCCCACATGAATTTAAAGGGCTCAGCTAAATGCCATTTCTCCTGTGTGCATAACCAATCTTAAAATTTGATCAAGTAGATTGTTCTAGCCTTAGAACTGACACTGATAGTATAAAGAGGAAGGAAGTGAAATAATTATGGACGTTTATAATCAATAAATAATGAATAGTAATTATTTATTGGACAGTAAATCAATGAAAGAAGCTTGTGCCCATTTTCATGTTGTCACAAGCACAACAGATAATGAGGCATAATCAATATAAAGCTAATTTCTAGACACACTAAGAAATGATTGATTTTATGAATATTTATATGTTCAATGCATCAAAGTGATATGGACTCTTTCTGAGCAAGTTAAAATTTTGTAAATTGCTCACATCTATTCTTATTTCAATCATAGTCCCTGCACAATAAAAACAAATATAAATATTTTTAATAGAAATTCTACAACGTTTTCTACTTTTTTTTCCTCAGTTACTAGGCAATTAAAGGAAAATATATCATAATAAGCTATTAATAAAGGCTCATTTTCCTGTTAAACCTAGGGTTTTGCTTTTGTGCACATATTCTTTTGCGAAAAGAAGTTCCTATCTATATAAAAGTTTGACTCATTCCTTTAATCAGGTATTCAACAATTCTTTTGGAAGACTTTTATCAATCAGTAGGTAACTGTGTGGATGTCAGTAAAAGGAAGTCACAAGATGTTCGTGTAACGAGCAATGAAGAAGTGTGCTAAATGATCTTTTAAAGTAGTCAGCAATGATACTGTAAATTAGCTTGCCTTTTTTTCCCTATCACATTAAAAGGGACATGAAAAGTGAAATAGAACTTGTTATATCGCAAAAAATGCAGCAAGAAGACATATTTTCTCCCATTTTTCTTTTTTTTTTTAATTCAGAGATTTATGAAGGTGTTAAACAGCAAGAAATGCAATTTACATAGCAATGTATGATTGAAAATCACTATACTGTTCTGATCCTGCTGTTTTATATTGATTTTATTGTGTACATTTCACTACACTGACAACAGTGTGGGTTTTTAGATATTTTCTGGATTTGATCAAGTCAATACATTTTCCCGCTGTGATATGGACAAGGCAATGTGGTATGGTGCTCCTGCATTATTACATATTATCTGATGATTAAATACAGACTTCACTCTCATTTCTAGAAGCATAAAGTATGAGCACAATGTGATGGTACTAACCGATAAGTTTTGTCTAAAGAAGTTCAATGGGTAATTTCGTATATTTTTACTGGTCATTATTCACTACTGAATATGAGAAGTGTGTGTGTGTTGATTATATGCTTAATTCTNCGATAAGTTTTGTCTAAAGAAGTTCAATGGGTAATTTCGTATAATTTTACTGGTCAATATTCACTGCTGAATATGAGAAGTGTGTGTGTGTTGATTATATGCTTAATTCTGCAAGCTAAAAGAATTCATATGCCTGATCCACAAAAGAAGAGAAAGGTCAGTGAGATGGATTGCCAGACTATGCTTTGCTTTGCCTTAATATGACTGAGAAAATAGAGTGCACTATTTCAAACTGGTTAGAGACATAATATGACTTGTATATCATGCCTGTATCACTCTTTCAAATTATTTGAATTTTTTAGGCAGTAGGTCATACCTAAATTGTAATGACTCACTTTGCATTAACATCTATCTAGCTTGCTAGCTAGGACTCATCACCATTACATTTCAAGGGCTCTCAAATAGAGTGATTAAGAGGAGAACATTTTTACGTGTAAGCAGTGATGTAGCTTTGCAATAAAAAAGTAGAATGAGAATTATCCATAACACATTTTCCACTTGCCACAAGTAAAAGCTCCAATTTGTCAATGACTCATTGCAGATACACGCTTGTGACAAGGCAGAATCTTACTAACAGTAGCAGGAACTTGCCTGACTCCAGTTTCTTCAGAAATTGGGGCCAAAGGGAACATTCCTCTTTGTAAAAGTGATATAACTAAATTCCATTCATTTTTTTGTTTTCAGATGTTAATTTACCTGAATATAATTCTACAGTGAAGTCTCCCCATTACTAGGACTGTTTCACCCTCCAATGTACAGTAAAAATACACCTTCCCTTTAAATGTGCCAGATGGGCAGAACACTACCAGGGCGTGATCTCATTAGGACAGCACAAAACAAATAGAATATTTTGTATCACAAATGGATGTGATTTGCTGCTCCTATCCCTCCTTATTAAGTCGACACAAGAAGAGAGAATGTAGTTTCCATCTAACAACAAAACCATTCCAGGAATTTCTTACCCTTTCACTCTGTATCACAAATTTAAATTATAACCTGGATCTTCATAATGATTAGTATTAAAACAATAATGACAATGAATTAAAAAGACAACATTTTGGCCTTCCTGACCCCATCCCTACACAACCGGGCAGCGTCCCTATACTCTTCCCAGGATATCTGTNCTTTTGGCCTTCCTGACCCCATTCCTACACAACCGGGCAGTGTCCCTGTACTTTTCCCAGGATATCTGTCCCTGCTTCCACTGCCTGTGCTTTTCCGTCTTGCCCTTTAGTTTGACCAGCAGGTCTTGACCCAGACATGCCAGTCTCTTGCTTTGATTTCCTCATTTCTTCCACCTGGGGGTCGAGAGCTGTTTCACTCTATGGCAAGCATCCTTAAAGATCTGCCAGCTGTGTTCTGCTCCCTTGTCCCTGATGGCAGTTTCCCAGGGGGTCCTATAGACTAACTCCTTAAAGAGCTAGAAGTTTGCTTTCCTAAAATTCAGGGTCCTGACTTTACTCTTCTCCTTGCCTACAGCTTGCTGTGCTACTTTTCCAGCAGATGCCAGGATGGTTGAACCATGATATCATGGTTCCCCCTCTCTTAATTTTTGACTTGCACTTTTACAATTTCCACTCCTTCTTTAATGCAGCAGAACCAACACTTAGTTTATACCTGACTTTTTCTTCTAAAACAGTAATGAAAGAAATGTTGATTGCTTACGTATCAACAGATGTACCTTGCATGGCTTAACTAGTGTAATTGCAAATAGATAGCTATTGCTTCATCTTTGTTTTCCTGTCATTGTGCTCCTTCCTTTTATGAACTTACAATTTTTGAGGAAACATAATAAAAATTATAGTATAACCTTTTTCAATGTTATATTTATATGTTTTTGTGACAGATAAATGTAACATTTTGTGTGTCAGCTGGGGCAACAGAAGGATTTCATTTCCCATTTACATGGAACAAACGTCTGCTTTGGTTTTATTTCTGGAGATTTGTTCTAGGCAGTGTGCAGTTCTAAAGGAGAAGGGACTAAGTTATTTGAAATGTCTATTTAAAAATATTTCTAAAAAGAAACTCAGACACCCTTTAAAATTACATTATGAATATTACTTAATCTCCTTTCGAATTTTATGGTTATTTCTGTCTCTTAATTTGCTATTGTTATAGACCTCATATTTGAGAATATTCTTTCTCATAGAATTTCTCCTCCTGTTGTTTGATGATATTTAGGGGTCATAATTCTTTGTTTATGATCATCCAATCTGTTACTGGGAGTGTCTGTAATGTCAAAAATAAAGTATTATGTGCATGACTTGTCAGTACCAACAAGTAGCAAACAGATGATAGGGCATGTACAACAATATTGAATAACAAGGTTGAATAATTCCCAATTCTATAAATGTAGAAAAAGTAGAAGTAAATTTAGTAGGTTCATGTTTTAAAAACACTATGTCTCTTCCCAGAAAAAAACAAGAATGACTGCTTTATTTATTTCTTATCTTAAAATTACATGGAATTGTGTCATGATTTAACCCCAGCTGGCAGCTAGAACCACGCAGCTGCTCTCTCACTCCCCTGAGCTGCAATGTGGGAGAGAATCGGAAGAGTGAAAGTGAGGAAAATCTTGTGGGTTGAGATAAAGACAGTTTAATAGGTACAGCAAAAGCTGCACATGCAAGCAAAGCAAAACAAGTAATTCATTCACTGCTTCCCATCGGCAGGCAGGTGTTCAGCCATCTCCAAGAAAGCAGGGCTCCATCATCTGTAACGGTTACTTGGGAAGACAAACGCCAAATGCCCCCCCTGCCCTTCCTTCTTCCTCCAGCCTTATATACTGAGCATGATGTCACACGGCATGGAATATCCCTTTGGTCAGTTGTGGTCAGCTGTCCCGGCTGTGTCTCCTTCCAAGTTTTTGTGCCCTCCCAGCCTATTCACTGGCAGGGCTGTGTGAGGAGCAGAAAAGGCCTTCACTGACTAGCAACAACTGAAAACACCAACGCACGATCAACAGTGTTTCTCATCCCAAATACAAAACATTGCACTACACCAGCTGCTAGCAAGAAAGTTAACTCCATCCGGGCTGAAACCATGACATAAAAAGACGAAACTTCAATAAGTAAGAAAGTACTTTTTGTCTTGGAATGAAAGGTAAACTCAAATATTATAGACATGAAAAATTTAATTTTTTTATGATCAAAGTTTTGCAGACTATTTGGAAATACTAGCAAGCTGTTCCATAGAAAGCCTATCTATTTATTGAATTTTCACAGAGATGTGAAAATTTGGTATGTAGGAAAGATGTTTCAAGATCAGGATTCATCTTAGTAAAAGAGCACTATGTGTGGGAATGGAAGCAGCTATAAGACAAAACGATAAAACATTGTAGTTTATCCTCCTTTTCTTGTGTCTTCATTGCTCCTTCTTTAAAGGCTTAACATCAGTTGCTATTATATTAAATATGATGATTTCTCAGTGGCAGGGTCAGTAAAATTCCAATTGACAAAACATAAGGAAAGCAGAACAAAATTAAAAAATACTTCTACAAAAATAAATAAATAAATTACTGAGTTTTGTGCTTTATTACTGTTCACCTCTGTCAGAATACCTTGTCATTTTACAATATTTTACAATCTCACAGGATTTTCTTTTGATACCATTCAAGCCTGTTGCTGAAGTCAATAGTACTCGTTACCATTTTCTCCTGTTAAAAAGTTCCTTTAACACTGTCTACTGTCTGCTGGCAATTTCAATTTGGTCCTCAGTGCTGTAGCATACTGCAGGTTACCACACTGCAGGCTCTGAGAAGGGAAAGAGCATTTGGTCAGTTAATGTTCATGTGATTTTTGCACAAAATTTTATATCCCCAGATATCTTCATGCCATGCAGCACTGATCCAGCAATTATTAACACCAGTAGACTTTTCAGTTTTAGCAGTAGCTTAACTGGAATGCACAGTTTCATTAATACTAGGAAATATCAAATCATTAATCACCTATATAGAGAAATTATTTCCTCCAGCAATACAATTCATTTATTCCTGAGGTAATATAGAGAAAAACAAACAAAAATAAATATAAAACTATAATTAGCAGTGAAGAATGCCAGAGCTTGAGTCACTGTGAGGTTGTTCCCTAATCAGTATTTATCACTTGATGCTGATTGTCATTGTAACTATGCAGTAGTCCCTTCAATACACTCATAATTATTATAAGACGATTTAGAAGAGGATGAAAGGGACCAGAGACTCACTTCTGAAGTAGCATGCATAAAATATTTTTGGTATAATAGCAGCTAAAGTGAGCAATATTGCACATTCAGATACCTGGTATATAAAGAAAAAAGTCCATGCCATTAAAAAAATTGGCATTTGCTTCTCAGTCTTGTGAGAATATATGACTAATCTGGCAAAACAGAAGTCACTACTGAGTATTTCTGGGGAACAAGTTGTCTCTGAAGTGATTTGTCTTATTCTGAGGTTTTGATATTTTAGTTCTTTACAATTTCCTGATGTGAAATTTCCCTATTGGATGGTTATAAATCTATGCTCTTTAGAGATGTAAGTGAAGATTATTCTGTCAATGTGAAGCTACATGGAAACTATAGTTACAGCACAATGTATTTCATGGTTTATCTTTCAAATGTACCTGTTTGAGAAAAACTGATTTTTGCTTTTACTTTTCCTATAATGTAATTCTGGGTCAAAACCTCTTTTTTCTGTTGCTATATATATATGATTCTTCACATAACTTTATGTTATTTTATACCCAGACAAAAAAAATGTTTTAAACTTTCATAGCTAATTATTCTATTTGCTGTTTGCAAAAACTTAGTATTTAAACAAGAGGAAAGTTATGTTTTTTCCTAATTTTTGGTGAAATATTTTAACATTTTCAGCGATGTTTGGAATTTTGGGTCTTGATATATGGTAGTATTTGTGGTACTAATTAAAATGGGAATTTAAAGCTAATAGGTAAAATTGCAGTTGTGCCATTATTAACAAATAGAAACTGACATATGATCCAGAAGTCAAAGTGTAACACTGATCCTTAGAATACGTATCAGACCTCAGATTATCATCATTCAAATGTGAATTTTAAGCACTAACAATGCCAGCCATCATCTGGGTCATTTCATTCTTTATTGTTCCAACAAGTTTTTCACCATTTGACTTATTTTTTTTTCCTTTATAAGCTGCTTTAAAATTAAACATCATATTTCCAAGGAGTGATTCAGGAAGATCTAGGAAGTTTAAGGATATGCTTAAAAATAGAACTCATTCTATTTTCACGGCAGAATTATAAGCCCCCTATAAGTGCTGAAAGGCTACAGCGAGGCCTCCCTGGAGCCTTATTTTCTCCAGGCTGAACAACCACAACTCTCTCAGCGTGTCTGCATTGGAGAGGTGCTCCAGCCCTCTGACCATTTTTGTGGCCCTCCTCTGGACTCACTCCAACAGGTCCATCTCTTTCCTGTGTTGAGGACTCCAGAGCTGGAGGCAGTACTCCAGGTGGGGTCTCACCAAAGCAGAATAGAGGGCCAGAATCACCTCCCTCGACCTGCTGGCCATGCTTCTTTTGATGCAGCCCAGGATATGTCTGGCCTTCTGGGCTGCGAGCTCATATTGCTGGCTTATGTCCAGCTTTACATCCACCAGTACCTCCAAGTACTTCTCAGCAGGGCTACTCTCAATCCCTTCATCCCCCAGCCTGGTCTGATACTGAGGGTTGCCCTCATGAGGTTCACATGGGCCCATTTCTTGAGCCTGTCCAGGTCCCTCTGGGTGGCGTCCTGTCCCTCAGGTATGTCAACTGAACCACTCAGCTTGGTGTTGTCAGCAAACCTGCTGAGGACGCACTCCATCCCACTGTCATTGACTGGTGTCATTGATGAAGACATTAGACAGTACCAGTCCCAATATGGGCTTCTGAGGGACACCACTCGTCATTGATCTCCATCTGGACATTGAGCTGTTGACCACTACCTTCTGGATGTGACCATACAGCCAATTTCTCAGCCACCCATTAAATCCACACCCCTCCAATTTAGAGAGCAAGATATTGTGGGGCATGTGTCAAATGTCTTAGAGAAGTCCAGATAGATGACATCCGTAGCTCTTCCCTTGTCCGCTGATGTAGTCCCTCCATCATAGAAGGCCACTAGTTTGGTAAAGCAGGACATGCCCTTGGTGAAGCCATGCTGGCTGTCTCAAATCCTTATCCTCCCCATCTACTCTGCCCTGGTGAGGCTGCAGCTAGAGTACTGTTCTGGGCTTTCCGGTTCAAGAAAGACAGGGAAGTGCTGGAGAGGGTACAGTAAAGGGATACGGAGATAATTAGGGGACTGGAACATCTTTCTTATGAGGAAAGGCTGAGGCACTTGGGTCTTTTTAGTCTGGAGAAAAGAAGACTGAGGGGGATCATATATCAATGCTTATAAATACTTAAAGGGAGGGTGCCAGGAGGATAGCACCAGTTTTTTACAGTGGTGCTCAGTGATAGGACAAGAGGTAATGGGCACAATCTTGAACATAGGAAGTCCCATCTAAAGATGAGGAGGAACTTCTTTACTTTGAGGGTGGCAGAGCACTGGAACAGGCTGCGCAGAGAGGTTGTGGAGTCTCCCACACTGGAGACATTCAAAACCCACCTGGATGCCATCCTGTGCAACCTGCTATAGGTGACCCTGCTCTGGCAGGGGGGTTAGACTAGATGATCTCCAGAGGTCCCTTCCAACCCCTATCATTCTGTGATTCTGTGATTCTGTAAATCACCTCCCTGTCCTCCGTGTGCCTTAGCATAGCTTCTAGGAGGATCTTTTCCATGATCTTCCCAGGCACAGAGGAGAGACTGACAGGTTGGTAGTTCCCAGCATCCTCCTTTCTACACTTTTTTAAAAACAGATGCAATGTTTCCCTTTTTCTGGTCACTGAAGACTTCACCTGACTGCCATGACTTTTAAATACCATGGAGAGTGGCTTGGCAACTACATCAGCCAATTCCCTCAGGACACTGGGAGGCATCTCATCACATCCCATAAACTGTATGTTCAGGTTANACTGGGAGGCATCTCATCACATCCCATAAACTGTATGTTCAGGTTACTCTGGTCATCATGAACTTGATCTTCTTTCTCTTACTTTATTCCACCAGTCCCTGCCTTGTGGTCCATCCACTCAAGAGGTGT
>RSEF01000003.1:93734202-93750381 GCA_003993805.1 Himantopus leucocephalus | reverse complement strand
CAAGTCCTCCTCCTCAGGGCTGCTCTCAATCCATTCTCCACCCTACCTGTATTTGTGCTTGGGACTGCCATGCAGGACCTTGTATTTGGCCTTGTTGAACTTCATGAGGTTGGCATGGATCCACCTCTCCAGCCTGTCCAGGTCCCTCTGGATGGCATCACTTCCCTCCAGCGTGTCGACCGCACCACACAGCTTCATTTCATCAGCAAAGTTGCTGAGGGTGCACTCAATCCTACTGGCAATGTCTAGGATATCTCTTAAATAATTCATACTTAAAAATGCTGGTTATCTAAGTGCTAGTATTTTGAAAGCAGGTTGACCAACTCAACTGCTGCTGAAAAAACAATTTAAAAAAATATTCATAATAGTAATGATAACAACAACAACAATATCTCATATCTTTAACAAACAGGAATGTAAGCCCAATCTTTTCTTAGTGTTTGAGCTCCAAAATGGAATTAATGGTCTTGGTAAATCTTTTATTTTAAATAATTACAAGGAAAGAGTTTCTCTGAGTTGTTGGGTTGGATTTTTTTTTTTCCCTTGTGACACAGTTGGTTTCAATTTCTAGGTGAAATAAATCAAAGATGAACTATATAGTTGTAATTAGCATAGTTGTATAGTTGGAAGTCATAATTTTTGCAAATTTACAGTGCAGAAGACCCAACTATTTTTTGTTTCTCAAAAATACATAATAGCTTTTCCTGTTTTCATACAAATATTCTCAACCTTTCACAGAAGAGCTTCTTAGAAATTTTCCTTAAATCACTGAAAGCTCTATTAGCTGGGCTTTCAGGGTTTTAAACTAAAAATCTCCATACTTTCTTTTCTACCTATACATTTTCTACATCATACTTCTACATCAATTTCATTTCTACCTATATTTTTCCATAGGATTACACTATTTACACTACGTTATGTTATCTATAGCATTACTTGTATCATGATCTTTTTAGTTAAAAACCAAGATCATCATCATTAGAGACTTATTGAAATGCAATACCTAAAACCTATTGTTTCCCTCTATACCATTTTTTGTTGTTGTTGTGGTCTGAAATCAGTGGTATTCAGTTAAGGGTTTGAACATTCCAGATGACAAAGGAACTTATTCAGGCAGCAGATATTTCTCACATATAGCATAAATACATAAAAAATAAATGATCAATGGCACTGCTATGGTGTCTATAAGTAATAAGGCGTATATCAGGTTGTTACAAGGTTGACACCTAAGAAATGTGTATTCCTCGAAAATCAAATCATTCACATAAATATTTTTTCTATTACTTCAATGTATGTTGTTTTTATATTTGTTTTGTACTAATAGCAATTATTGCACAATTCTAAGCATAATAATAATTCTATTTTAGTGGGGTTGAGTAAGTTTGGCTTGCGATTGATGGATGGATATATGTAATAACTCTGTGTAAATAATCAATTTTTGATAGCTTTTACATGTATGATAGCAGACAGATTATCATATAGACTGGGATATTTTTGCAGATCATATTTCACATAAAATTTTACAGAAAGTTGAACTGTAGATTGTTAGGTTTGGATACTGTGATATTGAGTTCATGTACAGATGTGACAGAAAAGCTTTTCTAAATTTGCTTAAGTAAACTTACAACAGTTTATTGCATGCTTGCCCAAAATTAATATAAAAAGTATTGAGAAGATATCAATAATGACCAGAGACCCATAAAGCTATAGCAGACAAGTGAAAGTTTTAAGGACAAGAGTTGAACTTGTATGTCTGTGGAGTCTTTCCATTCCTCTGCAAAGTAAATCCCATTTGCTTATCTTTTCATAACTTCTGCTTTCTAATATAAGCCAACAGGTTTTCTGCATCAACTCATGTTAGTAAGAAGGTTTTCTAGGGCTGAAGAACGGAATATTTCCGTTCCTTCCTCAATTTGGAGCTGATAAGGTGTTTCGCTTTGAGGAAACCATATTCATTAAACGTATATTATCTTGGGGGTCTTGTCGTTGCCATTTATTTCTTCTTCTGAAAAACTTAACAACTTTTAAAATCTTCCAGTACTCAATTTTCAAACAGGGAAGTTTGATTTGATAATAAATTCAGAATCTGTTACCTTCAAATGTCATCTTGAAGAAGTGCTAATAATATATTCAAATTTAGTTTTCCCATATCTGCAATAGTCCAAATCCTACAGATCTTGTCGCCTTGATGATTAATTATTCAGGGAGTTATACAATCAATTTGTTTTTTTGTAATGACAGCTTTATAAAACAAAAGCTGGACTTATTTATGTGTGATAAGAAAGGCAGAGGTGGATCAGGGGAAATACAAGAACCAGACAGCACTTATTTTGATTAATTAGAAGAAGGAGAATATTGTTTCCAATTATCTTCTGGTATCCAAATATGTCCTGTCTGAATCTATTTATTAAAGTGGGATGACGAGAACTAATATTATAAAAATATCACCCTAAACTGATTTAGAATTTCCTTTTGTCCATGGTTCTGAGATATGAGTTTGCCATTTAAACCCAACACCTCAGTTCTGAATTCCGCTTTAAGTACAAATCTATTAATTCTCATTTCCTGCTGTCACCTTTTCCGTTTCATACATCATCTGTGTTTTCTTCTCTGTCTCTCTCTCTATGTATACAATCTTTGACCTATCTGTCACCTGTGTAAATTTCTACTTAAACAGAAAAATACTCATATAAGAATTATTGGTTGTTGCAAAACACAAAGAGAAAGTTCCTAAAATTTCTCAAAAGAGGATGAATCAACTGTGTAATTACAGGAAGCCATAAGTAAACAGAAGACCTCCACAAACTTTTAAAATATAATAAACACTGAAATACACTGATCACATTATATAATTTATAAATAGGTTGTGAACAGGAAATAAGGATGTTTTTAAATTGTATCCTTTTTCCAGTAAATTATGCAAAATAATATCTCTAGGAATAAATTTACTTAATATAATATCTTCTTCTAATTTGCGTATGGTAGTTTTATAGTATGAAATCCTGCAATTTCTGTTTGGGGATAAAATAAGTGCTTACGATGAGGCTGTGTCCTTACTATGACTGGTCAAATTTATTTTGAGGTTTCTCATTTTATTAGCACGTCCTTTGTTACAGCAATGACTGGCTTAGAATATTCAACTCTGTTTTCTTATTCATAATATTCCTGTTGAACAAAAATGGTGTTGTGTACTTTTTATGTGATAAATGAATACAACACTATATGAGGCTTTCATTTGAGTCATTTTTGTTTCATATAGAATTTAACAACTAGTGTTGTCTACTCTCTGTATTCTTTCAGTGCCGTTAGTTAATTGCATGAGTTTTTTAACTCTTCTGAAGAAATGGAGGGATGTCATTTGCTTCTGCATAATAGGACCAAGAAGTTTCCCACAAGTCGTATTAAGTTTGTACCCTACCTGTCAATAAATTAAAAAGAAAGAAAAAAACAAAACAAAACCACAAAACCGTAATTGGATACAGCATATATGTTTTGAAGACTGAGTTTCATAAAACAGTGTCCTGCTATTAGATCTGATTTGATACAGTGAAGAAAGAAAGTCCCTTTTCTTTTGATTAATATCAGTAGAAGATTTCACAACCCATATGTATACAAAACGAACAAAGGATATTACAAAGATAATTTTTTAGTATTTTTTTCAATTAAACTCTTGTGCATTTCTATGATAGTTTTCTGATTTTGGTAAACTGTTCTCATCACATTTACGTACACAGTTAATCACAGAATCATTTAGGTATTTTTTCCCCTAAATAAAATAAATTGTCCATAGCATCATAATCCTGAGTCCCAACAGCAAAACACTGGTATTAATAGCTAAGTTATATGAAATATTGGTTTGGGTGGTTTTTTCTTTTTCCTTTATAGAAGTAATGTTTCATGTTTTAACCAGATTTCCAAACTAAATGGTTCATAATTTCATCAAATGTACCTATTAGATGGAAGTCTCTCTTTTAGGGAAGATCTCCTTTGTGTCTGAGTGTGCATGTATATACGCGGTGTGCAATATGTATTTTTTTATGAAAGCTTTTTTACCTCTTATTCTAGTGTCTGATGCACTGCCTGAATTTGTAAGCTTGGAAGCAAGCGAACTACACACAGTGGGGTGCTGAGCTCTCTGAAGGAAGGGAATCTATGCTGTCACATGAGCTGTGTGGAAAAGCATAACAGCTTGTAAAAGCACACATTTCATGAATAAAAGATAAAGCCAATTCAGAAAAGTGTTTGTCCTTTAGACTACTTTCAAGCTTCTGTGTATAAGATATGTCATAATTTTTCTTAACTTTTAATATTTTGTGATGCAATTTTCCCCTCTACAATACCTTTTTGCTTAATTTTATTGCAATATCTCATATTTTCATTGAGTCCCAATGATCCATTCAAGAAATTGATGAAATGTAATAATGCAACATAGTAGCATATTAATGAAACACAGGAGCAGAGACAGAAGTGGCTGAAATTTCAGAATACAAAGACTACGATGCACATAGGTGTTGCTTGCCCCAATAATTGTGACATTCAAATATGTCTGCTTCACCTATTTTGTAAAGATGGTTACCCACCAGAGACTATTTTCTTAGATGTAAAATCCATGCGCTACTACACATACGTAAACCTTTAAGAAATTTTAAAAAGAAGAAAACACATCCTTTTCATATCATTAGAAAGAAACACTACCATTTAGGATAATGATTAATATGCCAAAATGAGATGAGGACCCTAACTTTAATGTGTGTTCTTGCACAAAATCTCACTTGGCTCGTCAATTTTGACAGCTTTAGTAGGCTTCATTAAGCATTAGTTAAATTAGCCATAACTTCTTAACATTATTGGCTAATTGCTTTGTGAGTCTGAGGTAACTCCAGAGTATACTGAAGTTCCATATCAATACAATAAATTTGTACTTCTCAGTATGATATCACGCTATTTAAATCTTGATTGATGGTTGATTTTCAGAAGCTGGAATGGACTTTATTTAATTCTTAAATAGGGAAAACTGAATAGTAGAGTGAAGATTTTATTGCCTGGTGCAAATATAGTTTTCAGTATGCCGAAAATACTGGTGAAGATGGCCAGCTGAAATTTGCAGAAGCGGATATTGGGAAGTATCCCAACTCCGAAAAAAACTCACAAATATTAAAAATAACAACAACTTACATCATTTGTTGACTAGAATGTTGTGGTCTTCCAAAATAAAGTAGTATGGCACAAATTCCAAGTTGACATTTCAAGCAATAAAAAGTGTTAGTTCTTTCTGAAAAATGTGTTGTAGATTAGTGAGAAGTTATGAACTTGAGGAAGAACATACTGAATGAGTGGTCTAACCTCTTACACAAGCAGACAGGTAAAAGAGTTAGTTACCTATAAACCTGCTACAAAAATAAAGCAAAGCAGGAATGATTCCCTTCCATCAGGAAGAGCAGAGTATTTATCCTTATTCTTGTCTTTAGGAGTTATTGGGGTAATATTTTGAAGATAATCACATGTCTGCATATGAACAGATGTAGGCTGAGTCCAGTAATGCACCTTGGTGTCAAAAATGCCTTGATATTACACTTCAGCCCTGTTAGAGGGTTTAGAGCTCATCATAGACTCACACATGCAAGCAGTGCTGAGGGGCAAAGCCAAGGAAGGAATGGCACAAAAAAGGTGTACCTCCTGATTCTTCTGCTAAATTAGAATTTGGCCTTAGGTGTCCCCTGGTACCTGAATTCCTCCACTCTTCAAACAAAACTGACAGTATTGTGTGCATGATGCTCAAGCAATAGGGGAGTTTTATCATATCCTTCTGGAGTTGTCTGAATTCTCAGCCTCATCATTTTACCTGGATAGCAGAGGGATTCCAGATAATTAAGCAATTCCTGCAGCACTCTGGGCTATGGCAACAGCTTCCCAGAAAGGGCCGGAGAGCTTGTCCTGGCTATTCATGCCTCAGGAGGCAGAGGGCAAAGAAGGAGTAGGAACGTCCCTGCTTTGGTGATTATCTTTGTAGTCAAGGAGGTCAAGAAGACAGAAGGTCTCACATGAAGATAAATGGTTTCTTAGAACTAAAGGTAGAGGCTAATTTCCTTGCTGGGAAATAAAAAGTGGATAAAGGAAAGTGTCAAAAAGAAGGTTAAAAAATCCCTCCACTATTTTTTTTTCATTCTGTAGAATGGCACCTGGTAGCCCAAGGGAAGTTTTAAGAACTTCCCAGTGAGGATTCTCATGTGGCAGAAATAAGTGAATGAGATGAGGGCACTGGAACACTGAAATGAAAACAAAGGAAAATCAAAGCTAGTTAAATCACTGTAACAGTTATGGCTAACTATATGTTTTGTTTAATCACCCATCATGTTAAATCATGCTAAATCACGGATGAGGTTATACAATTTGATTAGAGAAATCTGAATCAAGAACTGTTAAATATGGGGATGGGCAAGGAAATTACAGAAAAAAAAACCTGTCCTCAGAAATGTTACATCTCAGAAGAGCTGTTGTGCAGGGAATTGTTCCTTAATTGAGAGCTTGGAATGTATGGCTGGAGACTGTGAGCAAATGGCTCCAGGAGGTAATCTTGTGAGACTTCTGTCTGGGAGGTGCGCCATGCAGGTGTGTTACAGCTAGCACATGTCCATTACACTAGGACCAGGCTTCAGGGGTAAAATATATGGAATAAAGCTTTGGAGCTAAAAGCCTAATATCCTTTACATGAGGGGCAGGGATTTTTTGTAGTTTAGGAATAAATAGAGGAGATTTCTGAGTGTGGCAAACAGTTTCTAACCTATTTGGTCCCACAGCTTTGGGCTACAGATACACATATCACATATGCAATACATTTTCCTGTAATATGAGGTATATGTAAAGGTCTACCCTGTTATTTTAGTACCATGCTAAATAAAGCTACCATCCTGTATCTGTGTCCAAAGTAGTCAAATTCCTTAAATTTTGACATCCTTAAAAAAAAAAAAAAAAGCTAATAGTGCGTTGACCTTGGCTGTCTGCCAGGCCCTCAGACCCCCCACCCCACTGCTCTCTCACTCCTCTTCCTCAACAGGACAGGGGGAGAAAGTAGGATGAAAAAACTTGTGGGTCAATTTAAACACAGGGAGATCACTTACCAATTACCATCATGGGTAAAAAAACACTTGACTTGGGGAACATTAATTTAAATTACCCTATTAATAAAATAGAGTAAGATGGTGAGAAATTAAGACAAAACTAAAAACACTTTCTCCCCAGCCCCCTCCCTCTTCTTCCCAGGTTTCCCATGACATTGAAATTTGTTGTTGACTATTATGCAAGAAGGCAAAACTATCTAGGTGATATCATGTTAGGTATAGTATAGAAACAACACAGACTAAGACTTCACTCTCAAAATTCATTACAAAATCAAGATTAGGATAGTAGCAAGGATCTACTGGGACACTGATGGGCAATTGGGCAGATGTGTGGACATTGTTGTGCTATGAAATGAAAAAAGGAACGAGAGACCTGACACCGGTAAGATATACATGTTAAGGTCCAATTCACTTTCACATTGAAATAATTGTGTTTGAATGGTGCACTGCCAGAGGCAGAAAACAAGAACTGACAAGCCCTCGTAGGACTACTGAATAAATATGGTTATCTTGACTCAAATACAGGTAGCTCAAATATGTGTCATTCTTTTTTCAGTATTTCACTATCAGAATTAGTGTGGGCAGAGGGAGCTCAGGTCAGTCTGTCCAGTGGTGGTGTCACAGGCAGAGTCCCTTATGTTTCTTTGTGAATCTAGCCTTGAATAACTGCAGTTGTTTCTTCTTTGAAGTGATAATGAAAAACAGATTTCGACATTGTAATTGTCAACACTTTTTTGTTGTTGTTTTTTAGGTGTGAATAGGGCATGAATTCAATACATAGCTTCAAAACATGTTACTGCATTCAAAAATGAAGACTTTTTTTTCCCCTAGATGGCAAATAATTCATCAAAATAATCTGGGTGGGCAAGTGTGTATTATGTCAGTAAATACACCTATTAAGTTGTACACGAGACAGGATACTTGTATATTCAATCGCAAACATAATTACAATTCTTATCACAAGCTATTGTTTATAGTGCTTTTTCTGTCAATATATTTTCTGCCTGTTATTCTTATGTATCCACATGCTCTATACAAAGTGAAACTGCACATAAGTACAATGTATGGAATCTTAGAAATATAATGAGGTTTTTGATATATTTTTCTATGTTACCACAAGTCACATTAGCTACTGCTATAAACAGGCAGTTCTGAAGAATGCTTCAGGTTCGTGTTGATATTAAATGTCCATGTTCATATATAAAGATATGTGATATGTTTCTTAGCAAAGGGCGAAGAAATAGTAGAGAACTTGGCATTGTTCTTAGACATTTTCTAGTAGTAAACTGAGTGGGCCACAGATATTCATCCATTTAAAATGGCAAAAGAAAAAGAAGCTCAAAGAACTGAAAGATGGAGACATTCAAACTGGTGAATGAGAAGGCCCTATCCTTCCCATTTAGCAGTTTGAATGTCCCCAACTTTCACTTTCCTCTCAAGATTTTTCATTGAATAACCTCTTTATTACCATTTTAATCTTTCAACTACTTTCCAAAGACAATACATCTTCACAATAATCTCTGTGTACATTTTATATAAACCTGATTTTATAAATTGGTAAATTAGAATATTCAGATCTGATTTGTTGAAGAATTCATATCTTTATGTAATATCCTAAGACTTAACACCTATACCCATGTTCTTAAACAATATTTTTGAAAAATTTTGTATACAATGTGAAGGTAATAAGTGAAAAAGAGAGTTGCACCAAGCAGGTTTTAATTAAATAAAAATCTTTTTGGGCCCTGTGGTTTCAAAATCTTTGTAACTTTTCCCATGATCCTCTGCAGTAGCAGGAAGTAAGATCAAGAGAGAAGTTGCTGTAATGCAGAAGCTATTCCTCCAATATGACATTGCAGGGTTGTTCATTAAAAAAAAATACACAAACAAACAAAACTCAAAATGTTATAAATACAGAGAGTATCTGTGAAAAAAAAATCTCAAATGAGGAGACAATTCTGTTTCTCAAAGGAAAGCAAATCAGTAAAAAGTTGAAGTGGTGAGAAATTAAATGATGTAGGGCAATATATTTCACTATCTGGGCTTCCCTGAGGTCACAGTCTTTCCAATAGATCTTCAGCCTGAGATTGTAGATAATAGACTTTCAATAATTTGTGAGACTAGGAGGATTAGTGGATTAGTGCAGAAGTCTTTGGACTCCAAAGAACTAGGTTAAGAGATCTGCTTTGGGTCAAAAGAGAAATGAGTTTGATAATCTCTGCTTAGTCCCTGGGAAACATTTGTACAAATCACAAAAACACCTTTAAGCATTTCCTACTATTGAAATTCTTTACTTACAAAGGTCAAAGCTGGTGTTACATGCAAAGAAAATCATCCAGCAAGGCCATGTCTTTCTTATTGAAAATGAGCTACAAAGCCAAGGCATACTGAGATACTTGAGCTGTGCTCAGATGGATTATAACAACTCATACAAATCAAACATCTCTGGTTAATATTCATATTATTTTTTCTTTCTCTTTTTTCAGACCTCCATTTCACACTTGTTATTTTACAGTTCAAGTAGTGTGGAGTTCACTCAGTCTGTAATACCATTTAGAAAATCAGCATTACTATTTTTCAGTATAGACTAAAACAAACCCAAGCAAAACACTTGTAGCTATCTGTGCTGGGTGCAGATGCCCAGGTGATGGCCAGGGGGGCTGCACTGCAGCCTCCGTGAGGAGAGGCCAGGGCTGCCCCGTGCCGGACATAACTGGCCCACCACAGGGCACAGCTGGGCCCCGCAGCCACAGTGGGGGCACCTTGGGGGAAAAGGTGTTTAAGGAAGGACAAAACACTGCACAGGTAGAGTGAGGAATAAGGGGGTGGTGGGAAGAGTGGTAACCAATCCTGTGAGCACCAATGTCAGAGCAGGAGGGGGAGAAGGTGCTCCAGGGACCAGAGCAGAGATTCCCCTGCAGCCCATGGAGGACCCCATGCTGGAGCAGGTGGGTATATCCTGAAGGAACTCTGGCCCGTGGAGAGCCCACACAGGAGCAGGGCTACAGGACTACAGCCTATGGAGAGGATTCATGCAGGAGCAGGAAACAGTGCGAGGAAGAGGGAGCAGCAAGGACTGACCACAGCCCCCATTCCCTATGTCCCTGGGCTTCTTGGTGTGGAGAGGAGGTACTGAAGTCTGGAGTGAAGGAGTGAAGTTGAGGCTGGGAAGAAGATGGGGCAGAGGAAAGGTGGGCTTTGTTTTATCTTAATTTCTCACCATCTTACTCTATTTTAACTGGCAATAAATTAAATTTATATTCCCCAAGTCAAGTGTGTTCTGCCCACGACGATAATTGGTAAATGATCTTCCTGTCTTTATCTCATCCCATGAGGTTTTTTATCCCGTTTTCTCCCCCTGTCCTGTTGCAGAGAGGGAGTGAGAGAGCAGCTGGGCAGGGGTCTGACAGCCAGGCAAGGTCAGCCCATCACAATCGATTTCTGAATTTTGTCAGTCCAGCTAAAAACATTTTTAGACCACAGCTATGAAAATAAGCCTTATCCCAGGAGTTGTCCTCAGACTACTGCAAACTTGTTCAAATGCTCTTTTATGATGGAGTCCTGTATCACAGATAAAGGAGATCAATCAAATTAAACTAGAACCTGCCTAGATTTGGAAGTCTTCCAGATCTGCATGTGGAATCTATTTCAAAGTAATTATATTCTGAGGATGAAATACTATTTTAAAATAATTATTAATGATCTGTTATGGTAATAAGTTTGACAGCTGTAGACAAGTCCTTACAGGACCACCTTTTTAAAAGACAATATTTCTGGAATCATTTCTTTAATCAGTAATGAAAATTGAATAGATTCAATAAAATTTTAATTGGATGCATGGTAAGACAGGACCAGTTACACCAAAATAGCATTAATGCCAAAACTGCTGTTGTCATTTGGACTTCAAGTCTAGTAAGATATTCAGTGATCATATGAAAAACAACAAAGGCATCAGGACATAATCCCAAACCTTTCTGAAGGCATTGTCTTGCTGTTTTTTTCACTGGGTTCTGACAAACAAGTGATTCTTGGACTGTTGTAACTAATTATTGCTGAGGGTAGCATGCAATAGCACTAGAAACAGTTAAAACCTGTTTTATACTAACAGTGAAGTATCAGTATCTTATCATCATTATAACAGTCCAGGAAACAGTCCATTTTACTGTAGTGATGTGGGGTTTTTTTCTAGCTGTGTTTATATTTGCAATTCACTAAGAACAGAAACATAAATGCAGTTAGGCAAGGCTATTAAATTAAGCAAGTTTATTTTTATGAATAAAAATATTCTGCTGCTCTGAACTCACTGTTGCATCACTGTGGACCAGATGATAGCTTCAGTTTTAAGTCCAAATAAGTGTTAGACATGGACCTTTATATAAAAAAATGAAACCTTACTTATCTGAAAAAAACATTTACTAAGTCAAAAAGACTTGTGTGTAACATGGTTACAAGGCCAGATGTGATTGTATATAAAAAGACACCCTGGATCAGACTAATAAACTGTTCAATCTGCTGTCAAGTCTTTCATTGCACACTTGAAATGCTTTGGTGAAGGAGTCAAAACTTCAGAAGAAAACTGTACATGAAGTAGAAATCAGTCCCACTCTCAATATTATCAAGTTAAAATAAAGATAACTGCACTTATATATAACCACAACAAATATAGTACCTTAGTTATCTTGAGAAAGACATTTTTAATTACTTTAGGAGAAAAAATGTCTGTACTTTTTGTACAGTACCTTTTTACATCTGCATAATCTTGTCAGTACACTGTTAGGTTCATTAGGGTCTTCTCAGTTTTCTATTTTCACCTAAAAATAACTTTGTAAACATTTTGTTTACCAAATCTCCATGGGAAATCAGCCATTTCAAAAAAACCCCAATTAAGCACAAATTGTAATTTAGTTAGTTTTAAACAATATTAAAAATGGAAAATATTACTGGTACAATAATATGTAGCAAAATGAAGTTACTGTAGGGAATACTTTCAAAGAAAGAAGAAAATCATAACAATTGACTTTTCAGCATCACAGTGGGATGTACTGAAAATGAACTGTGCTGGTAGCAAAGCTAGAAAACAATAGATACAGTAGCAATACATCAAAGAAATTGTGGTATTTTTCATAGGAACATAAAATTTAAAGTTGCCTTTGAGGTCATGTGTACTGGACCCTGGCTGTGGCGAATCTATTGTTGGATAGAAACACTGCCCTTGTTGGAGGTTGTTCCCAGACCATTCTTATCCTAATAAAAGTTCTTATCCTAATAAAAGTTCTTATCCTAATAAGTTCTAGTTTCCAAACTTAATTATTTCATGCTTGTGTTATAACCATTCCTTTTGTGACACCATTTGTCCATCAGCTTAAATAGCTTTTCTTCTTCAGTATTTGTCTCCTTAATGATTTAGGGACAGTCATATTCCTCTGATTCTTTTTCTTTCCTGGGCTGAACAATCCAGGTTATTTTAGACTGTTCTCTTAATGAACAGTCTTCTGACCTGTTTAGTAGTTTACTTGATTGCCTGCTTTACTTTGAATATTTTTTTTTTTTAGTTTTCTACAACATTTCAATGTTATCACAGCCTTGCAAAATGGCATAATACTTCTGCTTTTCTTGGGTTTAGTAACATCTTAAGACTATTTGCAGTTTTTCCTGGCTATGGTGTAGTCATTGCACTAGCAACTGATAATATGCTCGGAACTTTTTTCTTTCTTTTCCTTTAGGGGTGTGTAACTCGAGGTGTGAATCCCCAGTTCATTTGACCCACAGTGCTTGAAGCCACGTTATACTATTCGTCTTATTTCCTTGCTTGAGTGTGATACAGTTTCCTGAGGGTAATATTACTCCTTAGTTTTCTGCCATTCTCAAACTTCATTACACAGTTGTATACTATGTGTAAAGTCAGTCAATGGAAATATTAAGTATAAGAGCTCCTTCATAGGGAAAGAACACTCTTTTTACTAAGAGAGCAAGTATTTGGAAATTATTGTCATCTCTTAGTTTCTCCTAATTATACTAATTGTTTCTTCTCTGGGCAACTGTAATTTCTGATCCTTACTGTATCAGAAGTCCAGCTGAGATATATTGTACTAGTCATATCTAGTCATCAGAAAAAGATTTAAAATTTATCAGGCACAAAATGCCAAAGGTACTAAACCTCATATTTTCCTCCGTTCTGTTTTCATGTAAGTTTACAATCTGAAAACTTAACTGACACATGCATATCTCTTCTGTTTGAAAAGTACTTTTGGAGAATTATTTGTTTGAAGATGTTTTAAACATAAACACACCGATTTCTTACACATATTTATTATCAGTACAGATCTTTAATAACTCAGCAGTGTACCATACTAAAATGTGGATTATAAACATAAGAAAAAATGGAGGTATCAATGATTAAGACCTCAACCTCCAAAAGTTTTTGGAATTAAGCTTCCATAAATAATGGTGTTTGATCTTCTGTCTTTATTCACATTCCTAATTCTTCAAGACACTTAATATGTGCCTAATTTCAAGCACACCTTAGCCTCACCAAAGTTAATAAGATTATATAAATTTAAAATTAAGCATATGTGTTAAACATTTTGCTGGATTGTAGTTCCTTCTATTGTCATAGAGTATTTGAACAAGGCCTTTAGAAATTCAGGCAAATTTTCAAACAGGTAAGTGCAATAGTTCTTAAAATGCAGTATTCCATACTGCTTTGATGTTTTGACTTGATGCTAATCTGCTATGATTTTTGGAGATGGGGGCTCTTACTCATAATAATCTCTGGTTTGATTTTCTCTTCCCTCCGTATGGCATCCCTTTACTGACTGTGGAAAGGCAACAGTGCTAATACATTTCAGTGGAATCTGTATTGCTGGTGCTCTAATAAGAATTTCATGAAATACAGCAAAGGCAAAACCAGTGTCTTGCAATTAGGACAGAATAACTCCATGTAACAGCACAGTCTGGGCTTGCAGAGAAGGCCCCAGAGGTCAACAACTTGAACGCGAGCCAGCAGTATGTTCCTGCATCGATCAAGGCCAACGGCACCCTGTGCTGCATTGGGAAGAGCATTGCCAGCATGTTGAAGTACGTCATCCTTTCCCTCTGCTCAGTCCCTCCCAGAACTGGTGGGACACATCTGGAGTGCTGGGCCCAGTGCTGAGCTCCCCAGTAAAAGAAAGGCTGTTGGAGCAAGCCCTCTGGAAAAACACTATGATGAATAGACATATGAAGCCCATAATGTGCCAAGAGAGGCTGAGAGCTGGGATTGTTCAGGCTGAAGAACAGAAGGTTGAGGCAATGCAACTTGTCTTCAACTCTGTTGTGGGAGGATACAGAGGAGGCAGAGCCAAACTTTTCTCAGGGCTGTACAAGAAAGGTTGAGAGAGAGTGAGCACAGTTTGTAACAAGGAAAATACCAACTCAGCGTGAGCAGAGAATGTTTTACAGTGAGATTGGTTAAGCACTGGAATGGGTTGCTCAGACTGTGAAATGTCCATCTAGGTGAAATCTTACGCTCATCAAAATATTATTCTTGAAAAACTATTCATCAGATATATTTGCTACTAGCACCTCTACAGAGAAAAATAGATTTTATTTGATTCTAGAAGTGAGATCTGAGCTTCACTGACTAGTTGGGAAAAAAGTCCTGTTTAGTCCTATTATTTGGTTTGAGTTGCTAATAACAATCAGCTTTATGTAATCTAATGTATCTGTTAAGACTCTTCTAGTGGGGGGAAAAAAGGTGCTACAGCCAATTTGCAATAAACAAATCAGCTAAAATATGACATTAAGTGCATAGTATGTCATTATTTCATAGCTTGCGTGAACATCTTGTTCACTTCTGGATCCACTTCACAGTTCAGAATCTAACTTTCAAAACGTTAATAGGAATTGTCAATTAATTCAAAATACCTTCTGTAATGCAACAGTCAGCTTTGACTGATCTGCTTCTAGTTTGACAACTTGAGTCCAGTCCAAAGTGAAAAGAAGCCTTGGCTCATTGACTTTAGGATGCTTTGGATAAGTTTTATTAAAACTAATGGGGCTTGGATACAAACAGACAGGAGCAGGAGACAAGCTGTCTTGATAGCTGGCTTTACACAAAGGAAAACTTGATTAAAATTGAAAATGAAGCATACAATGAATCACACACTTGGACAGGCATATTTTTCTGTAAGGTGCCAACTAAGCGCTTAGTTAAACAGTACCCTTGTACAGTTCTTGCTGGTTTTTTTAACTGTGGTTCAAAGGATGAGAGGAAAGTGTTGCGTGTCACTAAACATTCCCATGGAATAAGGATGAGAATACAGGATTCATTTTCTCTGCTGAATGTCCTTACAACTGAGACACTAATACAAATTCTTTTCTTTCTCTGTTCTCAGTTATCTACCTTGAATTAATTTCTTTGCAATGACCAGGCTTACTCTGACAGGGATTAGAGGGTGAGAAAACTAGCGTCACAGGCACATATTCACTGCATTTTATGGCTTTTGATTGATGCATATGGCTTTGGTCCTCCTAACCTAGCAAGAAGATATTGAATCTCAACATCCTTATTTTTCAATAGATGTGCTAGTTGTTATCACAGGAAGTGGGATTTTTTCTCTTTCTCTTCACACTTTTTGCCCCCTAAAATCACAGGATGGATGGACCTATACATAGAAGAGACTCTGAATCACATGCTATTCCTTGCAACCCTGATACAGACACCTTAATCCTGGACATAGGGGATTTAAGACATGGTTTTATGGTCTGTCTTAATAGTTAGCATGATTTTTTTTTCATTTTCTAGTTGTTCTTTTCATTGACTAGGAAGTCCACTTAACAAAATTTGAGTCTTAGAACCTATGGGAAACAAAAGTTCTAACTTACAGGTGCCAAATGTTCTTTATTGGATCAAACGGTTGGACTTGGAATATAGCATCCAAATTACAACCAAGACTGAAGGGCAGCATACAAGACCACTCATGCTGTGCAATTTTCTTGGGTTGAAAACACGCGCTTTTATATGCCAAACAAAGAATTCATTGTTAGCCTATTAGCTTAATATTAGTGCAGCTACAATGAT
>RSEF01000003.1:93713551-93725958 GCA_003993805.1 Himantopus leucocephalus | reverse complement strand
AGGGGTAGAGGGGAGCATCTGTCGGTCCTATCTGGGGTCCCCATTGTCCCCAGTGGCCAATTTGGCCTAAACCACAACAATAATTCATGTAGTATTTTTAATCATTTTTCAAAGCCTAGCACTTTTAGAGGTAGACGGTCTTGATAAAACATGATTTTAGACAATGAGTTCAGGCTCTAGCACCATTTAGGAAAACAAGCACATGCTTTTAACTTCCAGCATGTACCTCTGCTCTTTTAGGGGGACTTAAGTGTTTGCTTAAATACAGTAAGAATCTGCAACTGTTTTCTAACTTTGAAACATGTCACCATCTAGGAGATCAAGAGGAAAGAAGTAAAGTAACATTTTTTACAAAACTATCTATGGCAGCATATGTTAAATGTAGAATAAATACATTTTGTTTTCTCATTGAGCTCACAGTAAAAACAGAAGAAAAATAGCCATGGTTTTTCTAGTCTATTAAGCTAAAATATGAAAATTGTCACTTGTTAAATGAAACTTGTTAATCTGATTAAAACTACTATGCAGTCACACAAGTTCACATTTATAATGAGTAAAAAAAGTGTCCAAAGAAAACCCCATACAACTATGCTGTATTTCTGAAAGACTGATTTTCCATAAGTCTCTCTAGGAATCATTAAAAGGACTTATATCAAAAAGGTATTGTCCAGATGTCCTTGGAAGTATATTTGTGTGGGAGATGAAAACAAACTTGACAGTAAATACCAATAACTTCTTGAAAGTTATTCTTTCTTTTTTCTAAGGGATTGGCAGCTATAGATCTGAAAATAAACCAAATTCTTAATATAATGTGTTTTCCTATTTGGTTGCATTCTGATGAAGAATGGAAGGAGGAACTTTCACTTTTTTCCCCTCTCAGAATGAAATTGCCATTACAGATAACAAACCATTCAGTGTCTATTCACCTCTAATATGAACAGCTCTTACTTAATCTTCTTTTTCTGAGAAGTCTATAAAATGTAGCCAGAAGTACCTGACAGTGTTACTTAAAAATGTTTTGTAATAAAAACCCAAACAAACAGTAGTGATATATATATAAATACTTGGGAATATGATGTCGTATTTTGACAGAAATTGCTGTAAAACCACAAATGCTTCCCATATGTTGTATGATATATATTTAAATAGGAATATGAATAGACTTGAAGCTTTATACTGTGCTGATGGTGCTCATTATCACAGTGATATCACTGGAATATATGATGGCTTTTGTTCACTTTATTAATGGCTAAGTTTATTAAATCACAGTTTACAATCACAGCTATATTCTCTGTATCTGCATGAAACTTTGGACTGGAAGGTGTGGTATAAAGTTTAAAAATAGAATAACCTAAAATAATAGTAGATGGAAGAAATATTTGCTAGAGATTAATCTACTCACTTAATGCTCTTCTATTTAAAACCTAATTAATGGAAGGAAAAAAATGTAAACTACAAACTGCTAAAGCTGCTAAATCATACTTAACTGACAAAACAGTGAACCAGACAGCAAGCAGCAAGTAAAATGAAAAAGGACTGCCGATCAACTGCTGATATACAGTATTAGTAATTAAGTGTAATTCTCATTTAAGATGTTGTGTGGTCACTCAGGAGGAGTTTGTAATTTATGAACACAGCAATCCCATTATAAACTTAACAAATCCCTGTGTATAACTATTTCAGCAGTGACCGCTGTCTGCAGAAGTATCTCCATTTTACTTTCTAGTAGAGACAGAAGGTTAGGGGATTTACATTATCAGCACAATTGTAACACTGATAAATATGAGCAAGATAATATTAGATTCAGACAGTGTGAAACTAAAAAAGGGGAAAAAAACCAAAACGAAATCAAACTATATTAGAAAGTGAATTCTTCAAATCGGTATTGAGTCATTGATATTGAGTCCTGGGCTAGTATTCTTATGTAAGTCAGTTTTTTTTTATATTATTCTTAATATTTTAAGGTCACTTGTATTAAATTGTTGAAAACTGTGGAGGAGGAAAATTGACAAGGAAATGAAAAATTGACAATGAAATGAAATGAAATGAAATGACAGCAGAATAATTATCAGGGAGAAGTAAGATTACACAGCTCTTTGATAAGATATTCTCCTTACAGAATATTCTGTTCCAATCTGTTACTAGCATTTTTTTTACTTGTTACAGAACTTGAAATATCATGGGGAAGTTCAATAGAGCATATATCAGGGGTGCAAAACATGAACTGTGCTTTGATTACCTATGTATCCTAGGGGATGACAAATCATAAGGAGCTTTAAAAATTTTTGCAGAATTTTCGGATAATAAAATGGTACCAGCTGTAACTGCTTTTTTTAAAATACCAAAATGGAGGAAAATAGGATATAATTAAATTCTTATGATAAATAAATGTCAGAACAGGTTGTCTTTATCTATGTGGATGTATGAATATCTCAAATAAACAACTAATTCATGAATTATTCCTATCATAGAAGATAGTCTTACCACGATGTAAAGTATTCCAGCTGTAGAAACTGTATTCCCAGCTCCAATGCATCCAGTAGGAATACACTTTGTTTCTTTTCTTGTCTATCTCTTTTTTTAAAGTGGGTTTATTGAATGTTTTAATGTTTGAGGTAAATTTATATCACATGTGTAAGGTGATTTGATAGAGCAGAACAAATTGTGAAAGGTTACAATTATTATGACATTATTTTATTTCCTCTGGGACAATGGAAAAATGTTGAATGAGGAATGTCTTCCACATAAAGAAGATGTAAGTTTTTCTGAAATTTAAACAAAGCAGCATTTTTCATATCTTTCGTATTCAGTATTTCAATGTATATCAAAATCTTTCTTCATAAAGCCACCTGTCTTCCATTATTTCATATGGTCCCTCCCTTTTGCCACTCTGAGAGGAGTAAGATGTACATGAAATCACATTCTCAGTCTCATGGGTTTTTATGATCCTTTTTTTTTCAGAATAAAGAGAATTAAAATTTAACATTGCATCTTCATCCAGACTCATCCCATTTTCATCCACTTAGCTTATTTCTGTGAAATTAAGGGAATTCTAGAGTGAATGAGGAAGACTACAGTGCTGACAAACCCTTTTGCCTTTGCCAGCCAGGATGTTGTGAGTAGAAGTTTCCTTAACTCATGGATAGTGAAAATCCAGTGTTAAGGAAATTGCAGTCTTGCAAGTTTTATAGACACACACACACACACACACAAATGAGACAAGATAAATGAACTTCACAATTAACCTGCAACATACTGTAGGCTTTGCAGAGGCAAAGTACAAAGCTAACTTACCCTGTAAGTTTATCTACAAAACTATGAAGCCATAGCTCTCAGAGAAGGTTTCTGATTTCAGAACTGTATATTCAAAGGCATATGCCGAATGTTTTAATAAGAAAATTACATTAATAGGACAATTGTGTTAAACAAGTTGCTTTTATCAGGAGGAAAAAAAGTAATCGAACTGAGGAGTTGATTGAAATTTGCACTGGTAACAATATGTGTTCTTCTGTATTTTAAAAGAAAACTCTGAGAAGCACAATAGATACTTTTTTTCTGATTCAGATACTGTGATGTGACTGGAAGCAGAAGTATGTATTTTTATTATAGTATTGCCTAGAACACTGGTATGCCAGTATAAAATTGTCCTAAGTTGCTGTTTTCTCTCACAAGCCCAAGAACATTTCTCTGTTTTACAGTTACAGAGGTTTCCTGGATAATGGCTCCAATAAGGAGAGAGAGAGGTCTGAAAGAGTTCCCCAGTGCATCTGAGGAAAATTAAGATCATAACTGTTTTGGGATGAGTGATCATATGAAAAATCTGAGGTTTTTCAGATAAGAACATTTGAAAATAGAGTAATTCTTCAAGACGACTAGGAGATAATGTGTTTTTTGCTTATTTTTCACATATGATTTTTTTTTCTGTGGTTGGATTCCATTCAAGATTGATCACAGAATCACTGAATCTCCTAGACTGGAAAAGACATGTAAGATCATCTAGTCCAATCATTAACCTAACACTGACAAGATATCTCAATGCAGGTATGTACATGGGAGCTAAGTATTTAAGCTCCTGTTATGGACAATGGCGATGTAGGCATTCCTGCAACCTTACTATTTTCATTGTAAGGAGAATTTGCTTTGGTTAGAGTCTTATCTAGTACCATGGCTAGAAAAAGCCCTTAGCAACTGAAATATCCTAGGCTATTCCTTAAATGAATCTTTCACTGCAGTTTCAGCCAAAGGGAATCAACTTTGTGAGCTCCAAGACCATGCTATTATGCAAAATAAAGTAGATGCAGTTGGGAGACTTGTTGCTCTTCATGCAAACTAGAATATTAATGTAATTAACTTGTGGTGCTTGTCATTGTAACCGTGGCAGTGTTTTAATTTACTAGCCTATGAATATCTCTGTGCTTAATCACCAAAACAGCTTCCTGCAAATCACTGGCTGTGTTGACCAAAATCAGGATTCAGTCATCTAAACATAGACTTTTAATTATTTTCAAGACACTGTACTGTTCCTTGTGCAATCTCTAGTTGCTTCAAAGCAATGTGGCTTCCCCATAAAAGTTTTGTGTCATATTTACCTATTCCAGAACTGTAGTACCAATGGGTCCCACTACAGCCTAACCAATATAGATATGATGATAAAACTCCCTTTGTTTTAATCTGCTTTCCAAGGAAATTTAACAGCTATTCTCAGTTACACCGTGTTGTTTATACCAGGAGCTTGAAAAAACAAAGTATATTAAATATTCCTTATATCTTGGTATCATTACTTCCAGCTGGGAAAAAAGTGCATTTTTTCTGGTGAGAATGAGATGTGGCATTGGCTTGACATTGATCAATCAAAGGGCCTTTATAGCTTAACATGCCAACTTTATTGATACCATGTACATACAAAATATAACAATCATTTGCAACTACATACATTTTTGTGAAGAAAAAAAAATCAAATGTAATGAAAAATTACAGTCTTTTTACAAAGCCATCTTATTATACAGTTTTCAACTAAACACTCTTGACCAGAAACACTTCAAAAGGTACCTCATTATGTAACTCACTAAAGGCATTTCCGACCCTCAAAAATGTCAGGAACTTCAACACTGAGTTCAGATGGGTTTTGAACTCAAGTGAAACAGGTTCCTCACAGCTTGTGATCATTAATTTGCAAGCTATTTGTCAGTTGCATGGTAAGCAGATGGAATGTACTCATCAGGGCGCAACTTAAATGTGAAACAAATAAAAAAAGAAAATTGAAAATTATGTCACCAAGCTGGCAGGACATCCAAATACTTCCAAGCACAAGAATTAGAGAGAACTGAAGTTGAAATAATAATAATTAAAAAAAGAGGGAATATAGAGAATGAAATAACTTTTTCTAATCTAGCTGCTAGTTGCATTTTGGGA
Organism: Himantopus leucocephalus; assembly: GCA_003993805.1. Lineage (NCBI taxonomy): Eukaryota > Metazoa > Chordata > Aves > Charadriiformes > Recurvirostridae > Himantopus > Himantopus leucocephalus. Next base: position 93,720,546 of record RSEF01000003.1, on the reverse strand, counting down.
GCTCTTCCATAAAAAATTCTATCTGCTGACTTAGATTCAGGAGAGGAAAAGGGCTTCAGTAATGAATAATAGCTTAAAAGATTTAATCCTTTAAAATGCAACAAGTATTCTAACTTTTTTTAATACTATGGTGACTTTTTAGGCTTGGTATTCTAAATCTGAATCAGCAGTGCAGTCCTCAGTGCATTCTCAACACTGGACAAAGGATGAACTGGGTTTATAAAATTAATTTAAACATACGTGACTCTGAAACTGCTGAACTAGCTATGAAAGCAGTTTTCCAGTCGCTTTCCTGAATTGTTGTGTTGATTTAAAATCTAAACTAGCATCATCTTTGATGCTATATTCTTATGTAAAATGAATTATAACAAAGTCATGAACATTAATCCTTTCGTTCTTCAAACTTTTGATCAGCACTTTGTACCCTTCAGGACTGATGTGTAGAAGCTGAAATACTTATGTTGGTCACCTCTTTTTTGACAGTTCCTGTTTGTAACTTGTTGTCTCTGATAAGAATAAGAGAAGACAACATAAAATATAAGAACATATACTAATACAGTTCTAATCAAGTAGATTTAGAGATATCTCTTTTCTTTTTTTTTGTTAAATACAAAATTTTATATATATTCTGTGTATGCCTGTGTATGTAAGCACATGCATATGTGATAAGGTGTCTCTGTGTGTGTATTTAAGTAATTTGTACGGTCCTGAGGGCAGATTAGGCTTCAATCCTTCTGTTATCTGTCCTGCAGATTTTTTTAACAGAATATATACATTAGACCCTACTTCCATTGTGCTATATCTTCAAAGTTAAAATTTTTAGTCATATGATTTAAAGAAAAAAAAAATCCTAACAATAAAATACGTTTGGGGGATTTTTTTTCCAAATCTGTATTTGCTTTTCATAATTCTAAATATCTGGCTAATTTAGGGAACACTATATAACAATGGCAAGTTTTTATTTCAGTATGTCATTAAGATATTATACCTGAATTTAGTCACTCATCACAAATATAAAATGTAATTTTCATTAAAGTCAAAATCAGCTTTGGGATTTCATCTTTCTTGATTGGTTGGAACTTTTACAAAGTTTATATGGGTGATGAAATTAGATCTAATTTATCCAGTTTGATATATCTCCCCAATCACATTTACAAAGGAGGAACTATATTAAATGAGTTACATAGATGAAGAAAAGAGAGGTCCCTTAAGAAATCCCCCTTGATGTATATAATTAAGTGTCTTGTTAGAGATAACTCTAGTGATTCTCTTCTGTTAAAACAATATTTTCTCCTAATTTATTCTAATTAAGCAGATTGTCATGAGGTCACTTACTTGGCTGTTCATCATTCTTTGAAGTTCTTTCTATGAACCAAACACAAAGTGGCACAATTACTCCTGTCAAAACAGAGATTTCCTACTTCAATATTGAATATACTGAAACTATTATTTTCTATTTCCATTATTTCAGCAGAAGAATCACTGAACTAGTCAAGTGGTGACTAATTTGGAAAGTGAACTATATGGCACACATTAGAAAGGAAGGAACATCATGTCTAGCACAGGAAAGCATCCATAACAAAACAGGAGGAACAGTTGCACAAAACACCCCCGCCCAGGAGGAACTCTTCTCTCTGGGTTATCCTCATGCATCCATCATCCTCAGCCCCCCAGCCCCAGGCACACAAAGGACTATGATTTGCCAGGCAGTGACTGGGGGTGGTGGTGGTGTCACTCCCTCCACAGCAGGGCCACCCCCAGAGCTGAAGCTGGAGCAGGGGAGGCAGCAGTCACTGGCCCCAGAGCAGGGGCTAAACCAGGCACCAAACACCCAACTCAGGCCACCATGAATCTGAGCCCCTGCACTGTCGGGTCAGCGCACAGCCGAGCCTCCTCCTGCTGAGGGCAGAAATCATATTTACTGGGCTACAAGTGAAGTGTGCTAGATATTCCTGAAGGCCTCAGGAAGCAAATTATGCACAATTGAAGGAAGGAACTTAAATTTAGGATAGTCACAGTTAGATAGACTAGTTCCCTGTAAAACTTTTGGTTAACTTGCAACTGAAATGAACTGAAGCACTAGAAGAAGGAATAGGAAAGGTAAGTTCAACTGAAAAAAACCCCCAACAATTTTCTTGCCTGATACTTTAAAGAGATTGAGAGTCCTCAATCTAGTTGCATTGTTACTAATTCAGATTAATAATCTTCCCGTAAGATAAGTAATTTCCAAATGGAATAAGTAATCTGAGGACAAGTAAAAAGTAATTAATGAAGAAATGTGAATAAAGCCATTCCTGAAACTGTATATTATTTATCAATAGTGTAGCTATGTATAGGTCGCCTTCATCCAGCATTAACTTCCTTGGGTTTTGCTAAGGACTGAAATTGGCAAAAGAAATACCAGCTACTCACACTGTGAATAAAATTAAATATTTTACATTGAAATGAAAGTTACAGTGGCATAGACATATGACAGCAGGACAGTGCACTAATTTTTTTAATGTCAAATATTTTGTAATTGAGCTTTTGCAATGAAAATGCTTGTGCTTTATCAATCTGCTGATTGAGGAAGCAAAATCTTCAGTTTCCCAGATACCTTCTTTTTAATCTAAACAGAAAACACAAATTTCTCTTTCTCATCAAAATACTTTCCCGCTCAAATAACAACTTCTAATCAAAAGAAAGAAAGAGAGAAATAGAGGTAAAGAAAGAAGGAGGGATGGGGAGAGAGGGAGACAGAAGGTTAATATTCATATAGGAAATATATTATGCCAGAAGATGTTTGATGTAGATCTGAAAGCAATCTTACCTGCATCCATGACCAGTCCTCTTCTATCACTGACAGCATTTCATGTACTCCATTAAGTCATAATTTACTCAAGCCCCATTTTAAAAATAGTAAGGAGTTTTTCCATGCTAATCCTGTAGGAACACTGTTTCTGAAACATACTTACACAATATTGTAAAATTTTGCTTTGTTTTTCAGCCTAATGCAGACATGGTATTTTACATTCATGCCTTCTTTTTCTTGAAATTGTTCTTTATTCTCTTGATTGTTTTGAAGTATGTATATACAGTGTTGAAATTAAATATTTGCAAATATCTCTATATATCAGGTAATCAGAGATTACTGTGATGGGAGTGTTTTGAACACTGATAATTGAGGCTGGTTTTAAACTTCAGACTAAAACTTTAAAACTAAGTTCATTCATTAACAGTGCATTCTGTGCTAATTGTTAGTCTTTGCACAATATTAATCATCATCACTACATACACAAAACTCTTAATAATTTATATCTGAAATTAGCTGTTACTATACAATACCACAGAGCTGATACTATATAGTTAGTGCAATGGCTGCAGCCCTTGGTGGTTCTTAGTTGCTGAAGTCAAAATGATCAGGCTTGAGAAATCTTTGACAAGTGAGCTTGTCTTCTTTTCCTCCATTCTTCCTCTTCATGCATAATGTTTCATGATCCTTGCCCCGTCTCAAAAGGGTTAGTTGTTCCCAAAAGGGAGATTTCAGCTGCTCTCCATATTGGTTCTCCTTTTTGGTTCTGCCAGTCACTCTTCTTGAGTATTCATCAGGATGTTCTGCCTATTTCCAGTCTCTTGGGTTTTTTTGTTATTCTTATCCTATTCCTTATCTTGAACTTTTTGCTGCTTGGATGGCTCTATGTGCAAGTACACATCCTTGTTTGCTCTGTTGGTGGCCGGTGTAATGGTGTTCTTCAGCTAATCTGTCAGACGTCTCAACAGATTATAATGGTAAGAAAATATTTAAATATTATTGGATGTCAACATAACCAAATAGATTATGCAACTCTGTCCAAGAATTATTTGTTAGCAGATGATATGTCATGTTGAACCAGACCAAAGGTTCAACATGTTTATATATTGACTCCTAGAGTGATCAAAGATAGATATATGGAGAACAGTATTAGAAAAGGACAGGCTTTTCTTCTGTGGGTTTAATTCAACCTCCAATCATTTGTAGATCAGGGAGTTTCTGAGTCAGATGTACTATCTATGCATTTACTGTCACACAATAGGTTTCTTTTCTATGAACTTCTCTTCCATCCCTGAAGGCCTACTTTGACCATCCACAACATGCCATAACATTGAATTCCACAGCTTATCTAAACATCATGTGAGGATTCCTCTGCCTTTTTTTTTTGTTTCTTTCTACTTTAGACTCCTTAGAAGTAGGTAAGGTAGCCATTCCCTCCACTCCAGTGACTCCAGTATCATTTGATGTTCCTGTTAGTGATTAACATTAAAAGTTATTAAATCTGAGCTTCTCCCTAATTTTTACTGATACTTGTTAGTCCCACTGATCAATCGTCTATGAAGAGTTGGAACAATTCATTACACTGTAGAATGAAAAATCTGAAATCAAGGTGAAACACAGGACAAACTCACTTTTAATCAAAGGAAATTTACACTTTGAAACCCTTAATCACATGGAAAAACATTCCAATAGTAGTAGTTGATTTGATTATACGAATTTATCTCATTAACCTAGTCTGTGTTCTAGTTGACAGAGGGGTTGGAAAGATCATTCTTAAAAAGGAACACAGCATTTTTTTAAATATGTCAGTTTTAGGAGGTGAAGTGACAGTTTTGAAATAATTCTTTGACAAAGTATCAGCTATACTGCTAATTTCTTATCTAATGATCTTCTAATGTAAACATATCAAGTAATGCACTATTCTTTTTGTTTCTGTGTTTATATTTTTTCCTTCTTGATTTAGTGAAATTCATTATAAAATTATTTGTAGAGTGGAAGTGAACTACAAGTTTATTATTAGCTTCGTAGTTGTGAGTTAGTAATTTGTCTGTGGCTGATATTTCTTGGTTCATAGTGAAAAGGTGTTTCAAAATTTTGTTGGTGATGGTATTTGTTAAAATACTGTATTCAGCATTCTCTTTTATTTCTAACTAAGGAAATAAAATTGGTGTTTCTTTGTGCTTTCAGTACATCTTTTCTAAAAGACATCAAATGTTCAAGGAGATCTGAACTGTCACAAAAACAGTGTTAGAGGCTATAGATGGAGAGGCAGCAGTTTGTGTAGAGCTTCAAAGTAAGAAAAAAACTACTTTTGAAGGCAGTCCATTCCAGACTATTGGCTGCAATTTAGCAGTTCTTTCTAGATAGCTCTGCTGATCTGAGACCTGACCTAACACTCATAAAGGTTAGTTGCAGTTTGTCAGTGTAGACATTAGATGAGTTCTGTTAGGATACTTTGCTGTGGAAGAAAGCCTTAAGATTGAAACTGCACATCGCTGATAAACTGCTAAACAAACACTGGTTATATTATACACTATGTGGAAAGAGAAAGATATGATCAAAACAAGCTGTAAAGAAAGGTGAGGAAGAACGATAGCTCTAGAAAATCATGGAGGTATGCTGTAAGGCATAGGGGAGTTGAGTCTGTTGATTTTTACTTTGTGCCCTATAACTTTTGATCACAGCTGGATGGTATTTCCCAATTTGCAGTGAACTATTTGCTGTCTTTTTTTTTTTTTTTTACCTAAGAACNCATAATCTATTATCATATCATGACGGTAGCATGTGATTTCTTACTCATTAATGTCCACCATATTCTGTTGAATGAATTGGACACTGGAACCAAGATTGGCATTGTGTAAATTGTACTAAAATGCTCTGTTAACTTTCTTAATTAAATGGCATTCTGCTATCATCAGTAAACTGTATTGACTGAAGTTCAGAACACAAAAAATTTTAGAACACTAACTCTATGAATTCACAATTAGCAATTTAACATGGTTTTGCCAAGGCTGCTATCATTTTACTTTAAGCTACAAGTTCAAGGTGTGAGACACTCACACAGATAGAAATGTTGTACATTTATGCTGTTTTTGATGGGATGCAGCTCACAGGTTCTGTAAAGTATACACCCTAATTCCAGGATTATTGTGGAATGAATCAGATTTAAAGGGGAGGAAAACCTTTTTCTGATAAATAGATTCCAATCAACATGTATGAATTAATGACTCAGAGCGTGGAAGAATGAGTAACGTACTCTTGCACTCACTTTAAATGCTTCAAATGGAGACATCAGGTAGATTCAAGTCCTCAAGGGCTGTGTAAGTACTTCAGCATTGGATGTTACGTGAGAGGAATGACTAATCCCTGGATTCCAACATAATGAACTGTGAGATGCTCAACTCCATGAAGTCTGGGACGTTCTTGACAGATAAGCAATCGAAACTTAATTCCTCAGAAAACTGCATGTGAAAGAAAGTGTAGGTCCCTCCTTTGGGGTCTATGGTTTTGGTTTGGGTTTTTTTTGTTTGTTTGCTTGTTGGGGTTTTTTTTTGGTTTGTTTGTTGGGGTTTTTTTAATTCATTTTACTAACTGGACTGGAACAGCCAGGAAAAGGTTACCTAACTTAGTAGTCTACAAAAAACTCATATGCATGTTAAGAGTTTCTGTACAACAGATGGCCTTCTAGAAAACTTTTATCTGCACAAACACTGAATAATAGCACACCTTTTCTTACCCTGACTTCCTTGCCATTTTATATAGTTTAATATATTTATCCTGTTATGGAAATTCATTCTTAAAAAATATTTTCAGGGGTATTCAGTCTTCACTTTTTGAAAACGTGAATATATTTTTCAGTCATTAAATAACATTCCTTTCCCCTCATGTCTTTTTATTTGAAAATGTACCTGTTGTGCCCATTAATTATTTTTTGTTCAAGGGTTTAATTCAGTAAGAGATTAAAGGTACTTCTGTATGATACACCTGAATGACTTTACTAGTGCTAATACCTTGCATTAGCCATGCTGTATTGGGATCAGGTAAAGCTACTCTGGTTAAACAACTTCTGAAATCTTCTNAAGCTACTCTGGTTAAACAACTTCTGAAATCTTCTTGTCCAAAATTAGCCTACCTATTTCTACACAAAATTAATGGTGCCATTTAAACAGGAATTTGATTCCTCCAAGATGCTGGGAGACACGCT
>RSEF01000003.1:93662102-93687397 GCA_003993805.1 Himantopus leucocephalus | reverse complement strand
TTTTTTTTTTTGGGGGGGGGGGGGTGGAACACAGTTTCAGGAATCGCATTACTCATCCTTCCCGGCTATGCGGCAATGTCAGACCTGCTGCGTTCCACCTGCTGCGACGCCCCGATTCAGAAACTCCTCAGCGACTTGGAATCTCCAACCAGCAGAGCCTCGTCCCCATCACAAGGGCGCAAAATTTGGCTGTCAAGGCTGAGACCTGCCACGTACAACCCAGAGGTGACTGTGGCCTGTGGCAGTCAGTAAGCTACTGATTTCTCCCTGGTACCCATTTCCAAAATGTCATTGCGGCATCTCCTGAGGGGTGCAGAGCTGCACATCCCCAGGGGGGACTTTTAATGTTATTTTCTTTTAGCCGCCAGACCTACCTTAAATTGCAATCGAAAAGATCATTGTAACTGGGTGAGTTCAATGGCAAGTGAGCTTTTCTTTTTTAAAAAAAAAAAAGGCTTTTTTTTTGTTTGTTTAAAAAAGGCAATTTGTGACTTGGTTTCCTTTCCATGGAGGCTGCACATGGGAAAGACAGACATGAATAGCAGAGGAGGGGACTCACCTGGGGATGGTCGCTGCAGGGCGGTCAGCCCGGCCGTCGCACCCAGCAGCCGCACTGCCACACGCGGTGTTTGTTCTCTGTACCCACAATTAAGCTTTGGGCTTTTTGTAGGCTGAGGTGGGTGTGTGCTCCCCGGACCCCAGCCTAATTAGACCTGTCACAGGCTGTTTTCTCTGTGGTTTGCCTGGTTTAGGTGGCTCAAACACAGATGGTAATCTTCTCTTTTTTTATTTTTTCTTTGTTGGTTTTTTTTTTTCCTAGTAAGCTCTTTCAATAGCAAAGATAAGACCTCTCATACCATCATTTTTCTGCTCATGTGCATCATATAGCACTGGGAAAATCAGAGACTGCTCCCAGTATGGCCGTGTCCTGCTAGAAAACACTTTCACTGGGGAAAAGAAAAAATCCCCGAACAAGAACTGGATCCTTCTGGGCAGCCGCCAGTGTCCCCTGGGGAGGCTGGGACGGGAGTGAGGAGCCAGGTCTAGTCCTGCCCGCTTCATCCACAGGCGCAGCTCCACACGGATGCCCACTGAGGCTGCAAGAGAGCAGGGGCTGGGTTGGCAGGGTCTGCGTGATGCCCCACAACACCAGGTGCTTTGCCAGCAACAGTGAAATGGAGCAAAATGAAAGTACCGCCACCTTCAATAGGAAAAGCCAGGCTGCTCCTGCCACAGAAACTGGGGAGGCGCAGGGCAGGACTGCAGGCAATCACATCTGCTGGTGGCACGTCTTACGTGACGACCATCCAGAATAGCGTGGCAGGAAAGATTTTGAAGAGGAAGGCAGTGAGAAGTGGTTAATAAATATATGAACTCGCTCACCTTATGTCTTCTTCCTGGCAAGCTGGCATGCAAATTGCGGTGATTTAAATTCCCCTCTCTGCAGGGAGCCCAAGCGGCACAGGGTTTTACTTAAATGCTGGACGGTGCTCACCTGCGACCAATGCTCGTTCCATTCACACTTCAAGAAAATTTCCAAATGACAGTTCAGGCTCAGTTCCAATTATGGAGAAAACAACGGTTCGGACTAGGTTTTGGGTCTGGCTCAGCTGTCACTTGGCACCACGCTCCAGCGTTGGCAGCGTGGCATCCCCTTCCAAGGGGACAGAGCCCAGGGTGCTCCAAGCTCAACTGCAAAATCCCTGCTACGGTGTCTGCATATCTTTAATAACTAGGTGTCATCCTGAAACTCTTCCTGAAACAGGCGTAAGTTTGTATGCAATGACAGCTCTGTACGGCGCACGGCCTCTCTCGCCTCCTGGACCCCCATCTTGGAAAATAGAGGTGGGGGAGCAGCTCTCAGCTAAACCCCAGGGCATCTGCTAAGGAAAGTATAGGTGTGAAAGCACAGGCATAGCCTCTGGGCTCAGGCATGGGTTCCTCGGGCCTGGCAAATGGCTGCCTGACAGCTCAGCCATGGTAATTACCCCTAATTCAAGCTCTTTTGGCCCTTGGTGTAATGCAAAGTGATTCAGCCTTGGGAGAGCTACCTTAACTGCAGCAGGGGAAAGGCATGCCCGTGGGCAAAGCCACTGATGCAAAAGGTCTTCACATCCTTTGGTCTCTTCCTGAACCTGAGCCCTCACATTCTGGATTTAAGTGGCTTTAATTAGACTGAGCATAATTCTCCCTAGAAGCAAAGTAATAAGTATAACGTAACCTATAGGTTTCACACCACCAATCCTATAAGTCCCTGGGCAGATAGATCTCCAGGCCAGAACATGGGTGGCTGCTCATCCTGTTTGTTATCTTTCTGCCACGTGCCATTTATTAAGTGACCGTCACTGACAACAACGGCATTTTTGCCCCTGACAGTGGGAACAGAAGCAGGAGAACAGCGTGAACATTACAAATCCTCTTGCCAAATTTCAAGCCGGTTCCCTATTTGCATCCTCGCTCAGTGCTGTCCACAGTTAATTCATTCCTAACCAGAACAGAGATGGTGCAGTCAGTTCTTGCGATAGCAGCATGCACCACGACATAACTTGTGATTTCCCTCCAGCTCATATCATTACAAAACTAAGCATCTCTGTTTTCCTTACAAATATACTGCTTTCACGCTCATCTAGAGAACTTGCAAGCGCAACACATTTTTTTGTTTAAAGTAAGGGGGAAAATGAAAACCACCAGCATTTCTTATTTCTCTTATTTTTAACTTCAGGGTGTTTAATTTAAAGCACAACTTGGGGATGTTTTTTTAAGCTCCTCATTTAGTGCATGTGCTAATGGCAGAGACATACTCAGCTTGATGTGCTGATCAGATGCTGGAAAGATTTTGCAGAAACAGAACAAAACTTGGGGTTACACCCTGTGCTGAGGCTGACCGAGAAGCTTCCTTTTTTCATAGTGAAAACTGCAATGTGCTTGCATTAGATCTGTCTTTTAATATACATATTTTCCTCTCCCTGAGTAAAAGGAGAACATTAACCTGCTTCTCTCCGAGCAGGCTATTTTACAGGTTCAACAACCCCTCACCTGCTCTGTTTAGGAGAGGCCACGGCCACGATTCGCCATCCCCTACGAGGAGGATATTTGCGCTCAGTGAGACCAGTGCCTCTCATCCGCAAGCAAACCATGTTATCTAGGAACTTTGTATCCATCAAAACACTTGAGGCGAGTCCTAGGAACATAAGACTGGACATGACAAGTCACCTCAGCTGTTCCTTGTTTCCCCAAAGTGAGGCAGGACAAAGCGCCTGGGCTACTCCTGACAAGCAAGAGTTGCTCTCCTTTGAGTAGTCTATCTCTTCAAGCAAAGAAAAGATGACCCTGTGTAATACCATTCCCATCCTAGACACTCGCAAGCACTTTGCAAGTCAAAAGCATGGTTCTGTGGATCTTTTCAGCATTTATTATTCCACCAATAATGCACTTTCAGCCAGGTTACCTGCTTATGCAGAGTACGCAGAAGATTTCCTGGGGCTTTCCATGTTTATTCCCATTTCCAACGGGTGTGCAGAGTCACAACAATGATCAAAAGTGTTTGTGAGTTCGGTTGTAAATTTTGAGATGTGTAAGACCTGCCTGGTTTGGTTTCTTTTCTTTTCTTTTTTTTTTTTTTGAGGGTACATCGCATTTTCATAACTTCCCCCCAAGTGACCCAGTTGCAGGCGGAGGCACCGGCAGCACTCCCGTGAATCCGATCCCAGAGGTAACACGCTGGGTCTCCAGAAAACAAGGCACCAGCAACCAGAAGCCACCTGCGACAACACAGGTCTGACTCCCTCCCTGCTGTCACACAAGGTCGCCGTGGTAGACACAAGGTTCGACGCTCCTGCGGGGAGCCGGGCTGCCTCTGCCCCCAAGCCCCGTCTCTGTCTCTGATTTGGTAGCTCGAGAAAGACATATTTGACCTTTTAAATGATGCTGAAATCTATGAATCACTAAACTTAGTTTAGATGGATCAGGTGTATTTTGGGGGCTAGAATGTGGGTTTCTAGACATCACGCTTTGTCATTTTCTCAAATTCTCAAAGAAGTGTTTAGACATGAGTTTTTCAAAATGAATTTTGCACCAATGTTCCAGCCCTTCATTCCCTCAAAGGAATGTATTTAGGCGACACTGTTTTCAATTGCATCAGACCCCCCCTAGTTAAACATATGGTTTAATAACTTTATTTATGGAAATGTTTTACAGGGCCAGACCTGATTTCTAGTAAGGAGGATTACTGGGTTTCATTCAGTGAATTAAGTCAGCAGGCACAATATTATCAGTGCTTTTGCAGAAGAGATGGGTGGTGTGGTACTGGTAAATCACACTCATGACAGCAGAAACTGTGATTTCCCATGGGTGGCCAGCAGCATCCAGCAACTCAGCTGAGTCACTTTAAAGGATCACAAACACGTCATTTGTGAAATGTACTCTAATTTAACTGTATCTGCTAAAAATCTGTTCTTACTTTGAAATCCTTAGCGATCATATTAAAAGAAAACTTGTATATTATCTCTCTGCCTCACTGTGTTAAATTGAAGTCAGGAGGAGTGAGGAGAAAGTGCATTACAAATACACTAATGTGGATTCTTATATCAGAACTTTTTTGTATTTCCCTTTTATTTTCTTTGAGATTTGAGATTTGATTTTTCTTGAGTTCATAAGTTATGTCATTTCTCCTGCCTAGTGGATGAAGGCAAGGCGGTGGATGTAGTTTTCCTGGATTTTAGTAAAGCTTTTGATACTGTCCTTCACAGCATACTTCTGGACAAGTTGTCCAACTGTGAGATGAGCAGATACGCAGTGTGCTGGGTGAAGAACTGGCTGAATGGCGGGGCTCAAGGGGTCGCAGTGAATGGGACTACGTCTGGCTGGAGACAAGCCACCAGTTCCTCAGGGCTTAGTCCTAGAGCCAGTCCTGTTCAACATTTTTATCAATGATCTGGATGCAGGAATTGAATGCACCGTTAGCATGTTTGTTGATGATACCAAACTGGGAGGTGCTGATGACTATCTTGAGGGACAAGATGCCTTGCAGAAGGATCTAGATAGATTAAAGCACTGGGCAATGATTGATGGCGTGAAATTTAGTAAGTCCAAATGCTGGATTCTGCCCCTGGGATGGAGTAACGCCAGGCACAAGTATAAATTGGGAGAGGAGTGGCTGAAGAGCAGCCCCGAAGAAAAGGATCTGGGGGTGCTGGTCAACAGGAGGCTCAATGGGGGTCAGCGGTGGGCCCCGGCAGCCAAGAGGGCAAACTGCATCCTGGGGTGCCTCAAACACAGCATCACCAGCTGGTCAAAAGAGGGGATTATCCCGCTGTATCCAGCCTTGGTGCAGCCTCACCTTGAGTACTGTGTGCAGTTCTGGGCCCCACCATTTAAGAAGGATGTGAAGGTACTCAAATGCATCCAGAGAAGGGCAACAAAGCTGGTGAAGGGGCTAGAAGGCTTGTCCTCTGAGGAGCAGCTAAGGACTTTGGGTTTGTCTAGTTTGGAGAGAAAGAGGCTGAAGTGCAACCTAATTGCTCTGAGAAGGTTCCTGAGGAGGGGAAGTGGAGAGGGAGGTGCTGATCTCTTCTGCCTGGTATCCAGTGATAGGATGCATGGAAATGGCTCAAAGGGGAAATTGACATCTGACATTGGGAAGCAATTCTTTATGAGAGGGTGGTCAAACATTGGAACAGGCTTCCTGGAGAGGTGGGCGATGCCCCAAGCCTGTCAGTGTTCAAGAGGAATTTGGACAATGCCCTTAATACCCACGCTTTAAATTTTGGTCAGCCCTTGATTAGTCAGCGGGACTAGGTGATCATTGTGGGTCCCTTCAAGCTGAACTATTCCCTTCCCTTCCCTCCCCTTCCCCTTCCCCCACCCCTTCCACTTCCCTTCCCCTGCCTTCCGCTTCCTCTTCCTCTTCCCTTCCCATTCACATTCCCTCCCAATGAGGCAAATAATGATGAGACTGTTCTTTGCCTGAAATGCCAGGGCTTTTTCAGCTCCAAAATCACTTCCAAGGATACATAGCACACAGGTCACAAGCGCTGACAGGATTTTATTGTGCCTTCTCAGTCTGTTTCAGAGACAACACTCAGCAACATTAACATGGTATGCACATGGAACCAGGAGCAGGATGATGCAATCCTCACTGCGGCTTGGAAAAACATCGCTTGAAGCCTGGCAAAGGAAAGCGAGAGCCACAGAAAGTCGCAAATCCCCTACGTCATGTGGGGAGCTGGATGCAGGATTATTATGGTTAATAAAATATTACCCTTTGCCAGAAACTGGAAAGCAGGTAATTGACTGATGCACAAAGGCGTCACTCTCAAGAACAAACTGAAAAGTTTTAGGAATGTGGGGTTTCTTTTGGCTTTTTGGGCAATGATTTTTTTCACATGAATTTTTATCTTGGCATCCAAAAAAACCCAAAATATTCTCACCCCTTGTTTATAATTATTTTTTCTCTCATGTTTCTAAATTCTTTCTTTGTTTCAGCCTTTGAGAAGAAAGGACTATCGCCGGTGTCAAGTATCACTTTGGATGAAAACCTCCAAGAATATGGCAGCAGGAATACGGGCTGAGCACTCCCTGTTTCCTGAAGAGCGAGAATTTGAAGAATGAGGACCAGGACTGATCACACACAAAAGAGGAGGAGGAGGAGCTGCCTGGTATTTTCCAAAGTATGACATTTAACGATGACAATCCAACTTTTTGCCCTCTGGAAATTGCTCTGCTGTGCTTCTTGGCCAGCAATGGGAAAGAGAGCCAGAAAGAGCCAGAGAGAGCCAGGGCATGAGTGGTGCCTTGGTGGTGCAAGAGCAGCATGCAAGGAGCAAGCCGAAAGGGCCCCAAGGAGCCCTGACAAGAGGCTGTGCTCAGTGCTACAGAGGACAAGAAGCTAGCCCCGGGGGCCACCCTTGGGGCCCACCCTGGGAGTCTAGAAAGCTTCCAACCCCGGATGTGGGGAGCGAGGGCCACCTTCATGGAGCAGGAGCAGCAGGCAAGGGGCCGTGCTCCGTGCTGCCGAAGGCGGCAAAAAAAACCCAGAGACACTTGCTGGCCTACCGTGAGAAGAAAAAGCCTTCCTCCCCCCGGCTGCAGGGCACAGGAGGCCATCATCGTGGTGCATGAGCAGCAGGCAGTAACCTAGCCAAAAGGGACCACAGGAGCCCTGACAAGTGGTCATGCTCAATGCTGCAGAGGAAAGAAAAAAAACCCCAGTGAGCAGTGCCAGTCTGCCCCGGGGGAAAATTCCTTCCTGACCCCAGCGCTGGCCGATCAGTGGTTCCCTGAGCATGTGAGCAAGACCTGCCTCCTCATCCCACAGGCTGGTCACGCCTCCCAGGAGATGCCCAAGCCCTATTCTCCCTCCACCTGGAGCCATCTCAACCTGGGCTTCTGAGAGTGGCCGTGTGCCCCAAGCCTGATCGACCTTGGGGGCTAGAATGCTTCCAGTGCCTGGTAGGACACCAGTGGGTGCTCCAAAGCTCTAGGACCCCTTTCAACAACCCTGCATCCCCTTTTTTATGGCTGTTGCCCCTGGCTCTGCAGGGGATGAGGATAGAGCACTGCAGAAGTGTTCCTCCAGAAGGCATTCCCTTGGACTTGCCCCTGGGCTTGGTGGTTCTTCTCATCTCCTGAGGAGCTGGTGTCTGTTCACTGAGGGCTGAAGCAGGATGGCCATCCATGATGGGCTTTGAGTATGTCCCCACCAGGAGCTGGCCTTGCAGTGAAGAACCTCCAGCAGCCTTGTCCAGCCTCCATTCTTCCCCCCTCCAAGTAATTCCACCAGCTCCTCAAGGACTTCCTCTCGCATGTCTTTGGGCTGCCTGTCAGGCAGGCTGGCCACAGGACATGGGAGAATGCCCCCTTTAACCTGCCCCATGGCACTGTGACTTCTGCATTGCCAAATGGTGGCACTGCAACATGGGGGTGACGGGGCCCCCCGTGTGCAGCCCTGCCTGCCACCCCTCCACCCAGCATCCCTCATCGAATCATTTAGGTTGGAAGAGACCTTTAAGGTCATCGAGTCCAGCCATTAACCTAACACTGCCAAGTCCACCACTAAACCATGTCCCTAAGCACCACAAGGCGAGTATTTAAGCTGTCAGCATCATAATTTCTTAATCATAAAATTGAAAAATATTAAAAGTATAATTGTGTCACTGGACTCATGTATTCATTGTCACAGTTTATTTTACAGACAGAACCATTGTAGTAACTGTAAAGAACAGATAAATCTAGTGTATTGCATGTGGAACTAACAAGTGTTGGCAATAGGCACAGTATAAACAGATGGGCTAGATTATATACTATTTAATTTCTACCAACTTTACAAAAAAATGTAGAACTTGTATTTTTTTATAGCTGCCATGAAATGATGCTGAAACAATTTGTACTGATAGATTATCACCTATAAATAAAGTCAATTAAAATTGATTTGTAAAGCCCTGATATGACTAAGCTTCTGATCCTTTAATGTTTTTTAAAATGCTTCAAACTGCATAAACTGTTTATACTTGAGTCCGCATACGTGATGCTTTTGCTGGGAAAATAACACATTTATCTCATTTTTGTATCATCCATCTGCTTTTAAAGATAATTATTGCTGTGATTTCTGTTTGCTGCTTTGGTTTTGGTTGTTTGCTTTATGGAGCACTAGCAAAATTAAATGTAGGAGTGTCCAGGTTTCAGTTTTATTAACCACTAACCATAATGTATGCATCTGTCCAACACCAGAACATTATAAACAAACATCCTTAACAATTTCAGGTTCTGTCATATAAGAGGTATTACTCCATATTTAAGAGCTATTAATCTTGTCTGAGCCAAGATTTTGTTGTGGCTTCCCTAAGAAGAGACTCCAGCAGAACACTGGTGAGGACACACCTGGAGCGCCGTGTCCAATACTGAGCTCCCCAGTACAAAAAAGAGATGGAGCTATTGGAAGGAGTCCAGCAAAGGACCACAAAGATGATGAAGGGACCAGAGCACCTCTCCTATGAGGAGAGGCTGAGAGTGCTGGGACAGTTCAGCCAGGAGAAGAAAAGGCTCAGGGGGATCTCACCAATGTGCATAAATACCTGAAGGGAGGGCGCACAGAGGATGGAGACAGCCTCTTTCCAGTGATGCCCAGTGACAGGACTAGAGGTGATGGGCACCAGCTGAAACACGGGAGGTTCACATCAGGAAACACTTTTTCACTGTGAGGGTGATGGAACACTGGCACAGGTTGCCCTCAGGAGGTTGCGGAGTCTCCATCCTTGGAGATATTCAAAAGCCGTCTGGACACGGTCCTGGTCAACCGGCTCTGAGTGGCACTGCTTGGGCAGGGGGGGTTGGACCAGGTGAACCCCAGAGGCCCCTGCCACCCTCATCTGTGCTGTGATTCTGTGGTCTGAGTGTTCACTCCGTCACACCAGAGCAGTATGGGAGTGTTAGGCTACAGCATGAGAGGTACGCAGTTTCAGCAGGATTACTGCAGTAATAGGAACCAGATCACAACAAATTTGTAACGTGTCGTGCAGTAACACTGAACGCAAAAATCTCAGTGCAGAATAGGGCTCTTAAACAAAACTGGTTTACCAGTTACAAACCTCATCAATGCATACCCACTTACCTTTTTATTATCATTTTAAGAGGTTCCCATGCATTTTGCTCACCTCCATCCAGCTGCCACAACTTCTCTCCCCAGGAGACTCCCTCACCCACTCATTCATATTTGAACAGTGAGAGCACCAAAGCATCCCAAAAGCTGAACAATTCTTTTATTTCCTGATGGCTTCACGAAAAACAAACAAACGAAAAACCGCAGGAAAAAAAAAAAAACCCAGATGTTGAAAAAAACAAAACAAAACAAAACCACCCTCACACAGCTTCCCACCTGCTTGCTCCCGCCTCCGCCCGCCCCCGTTTCCACCGGGGTGAAGGAAGAGCGGAGCGAAACCGGCCCAGCCCGGCGCGGCCGCAAGGCCGAGGCCCGGTAGCCCTGCCCTGCCCTGCCCTGCCCTGCCCTCCCCGCCCGGCGGCAGGCCCTGGGGCTGCAGGCCGCCCCGGGGAAGGGGCGGGAAGAACGGCACCCCACAGCCCCACCGAGGAACCCCGAAGTCCCGCCTCGCCCCGCTCCGCTCCGCCCTGACAGGACGCCGGGCTGAGGAGGGGGAAGGAGCGGCGGTTGCCCCGGGAAACGGCCGCCGCCGCCCGCCGAGAGGGAGGGGCGGCGGGGACGCGGCGGCGCAACGGCCAGGGCGTGGGGGGCGGGCGCTGAGGGTCACGTGAGGGGGCCGCCGCCAATCGGAGCGCAGCGTAGGGCGCTCGCGAGGCTTCGTTCGCTATGGCAACCGCCAGCCCGTAGTCAGCCGTCCACCCTGGCCGCTGCCCGAGCGCCGGGGTCGCCATGGTGAGTAGCGGAGCCGCCTCCGGCCGTCCCTTCTTCGGGGCGGAGGGTGGCGTCGCCGCTTGGCCGGCCTTGCTCCCCAGCGCGGAGCAGAGCCCCGCCGTAGCCGTGAGGAGGCTGTCCGCGTCGGCCGGCCGGCCCGGAGGCTGGGCAGGGGGGCGGCCCGGTAGGGCCCTCGTCGTGCAGGGGCCGCTCGAGGGGGCGGCGGTGGCTGCTGCTGCCGCCTGGGCATCCGTGCTAGCCCTGTTGGACCCTGCGGGGTCTAGTGGGGTTTTTGCGGTATCCCATGTCCCGTTTGCTTAGCGCTTGGAGATCACGAGTGGCTTTGGCCTGCGCTTGTGTATTTATTTATTAGTTTAATGTCCTTTTGTAGCTACTGTCTGGATTGTGAGATTTCAGCACTGGTGTTGGCATATGTCTTCCTTTCTATCTGTGAAGAGTAGAAGCTTTTCAGCTAAAGCAAACCCAGCAACAGCAAAGAGAACATGGAGCGTTTCATGTGTTCTGTCATTAGCAAGATGTAGGACTTTGTGGGAGACATTGGACTTGCGACCACATTGTGAGGGGTTCCAGTCAGTCGAGATCTGTGCTCATGTTTTCAGTGTTGGTCATCCACGTATTGCAGTATTTGTGTTTTCCCTGGAGCTATCCTGTGCAGTTGGGTTAATAAGGACAAGGCAATCAGATTAACTGCTTTGTCCAAGTGGCTACATTGCCGTCTCCAACACCAGCAATGCTAAGTGCATTGGAGCGAATGAAACAGACTTCACCTTTGGTTGCATTGGCTCTCCAGGGACTGTGATTACGCACCCCCATTCATACCCGGTTCTGCCTCCTTCTGAAGTGTGCTACCTGCATGAGCAAGGTTTATTCTAATTGAATTAGCCATACCAGTAGTCCTTTTGAAATAGAGGCATACATAGAAGAGCTAGTTAGTCAGAACTGAAAATGCTTCCTCCTTAATTTGCCCTGGGAATATTTGTTTCTGGGCAATAGGCTGTTGAGAAACAAATTCAGATTCTTACTTAAGGTTATATATGTAGTCTCAAGGTTTTACGTATAAACTAGCACAGACACATAGTGTACTTTCCTGTGTATTTTTGTTAGTACATCTTTATAAGTTACATCATTCAGCTACATTACTCAGAAAGTTGGCAGGTCCTGGCACAAGGCTTGGGGAAGAGTGGCTGGAAAGCTGCCCAGCGGAAAAGGACCTGGGGGTCATGGTCAACAGCTGGCTGAATATGAACCAACAGTGTGCCCAGGTGGCCAAAAAGGCCAACAGCATGCTGGCCTGTATCAGGAATAGTGTGGCCAGCAGGACTAGGGAAGTGATTGTCCCCCTGAGGGGAGACCTTATCACTCTCCACAACTACCTGAAAGGAGGTTGTAGCAAGGTGGGGGTTGGTCTCTTCTCCCAAGTAACAGGTGACAGGACAAGAGGAAACGGCCTCAGATTTCGTCAGGGGAGGTTTAGATTGGATATTAGGAAAGGCTGTGGAGCTTTAGAACAGGCTGCCCAGGGAAATAGTTGAGACACCATCCCTGGAGGTATTTCAAAGACCTGTAGATGTGATGCTTAGGGACATGGTATAGTGGTGGACTTGGCAGTGTTAGGTTAATGGTTGAACTCAATGATTCTACAATTACACAAGTGTGCATGTAATACAAAGACACATTTATCCAACAGCTTCCACTCTCCTACAGTCCTTCTGATTCTAATGCTTTGGGGCCTTTTCCCTCTGATTGTCTCTGATTTACTTTTCTGATGGTACTGATCACTTGAGGACTTACTTCTAAGCACTGGTGCTTTTAAAGGGGGAGCACTTACGTGAGGTATGTAGCGGTTACACATGTGAAAATACGGTTGGTTTTTAACATACTAGTTAACCCTATGAAAGCAAGCGGAAAAACTAGTCAGAAGGCAAGTGTTCACAATACTTATGCTCTTTTTTACTTATTTCACTGTATATTTATCTTTGTGCTTATATCCTTATCCGCAGGCAGAGCTAGGCCTTAATGAGCACCACCAGAATGAAGTGATCAACTACATGCGCTTTGCTCGTTTCAAGCGTGGTCTATGTCTCAAAACAGTGGATTCCTGTTTTCAGGACCTTAAGGACAGCAGGTACCAGGGCGGGGGGTGTGGTTCTGAGCAAGAATAAAGCAAAATATGATAACAACAATTGCAATTTTAAATGCTTTATGAGGTGACTTCCCTCTGTGTACTTTTGTATGTTCTTAGTGAGGAAGAAAGACCCAATAATTTTGCAAATGTTACAAGTCAAGTCCTTTTAAATCTATGTTGTTCAAATTCTTAGGAATTAATATAGATATTGATAGCATGACATTGCTTTATATCTTGCTTCTGATGTCTAAATTTGAGGCAAGACTGTAGCGGAAGTAATACTTGTGATTTAAATTTTCTCTTGGAAATATTACAATACAGGAACCAATTCGTAGTGCCATGGTCATCTAATAATGACTGACAGTGGATGTTTTCAGAAGGACGCTGCATTATGTAAGAGTGATACCTGCATAGTGAGATCTGCTAACAATGCAAATTTGTTACCTTTGTCATACATGACTCATCTTGACTGCTCTGTTTAGACTTGTTGAGGAGACCTTCACAGTTGATGAGGTGATAGACATGCTGGATGGACTGCGGACTGTTGTACACAGTGAAGTGGAATCAGAGCTCATAAATACAACTTACACCAATGTTTTACTTCTGCGGCAGCTCTTTTCACAGGCTGAGAAATGGTACCTTAAGCTACAGACAGACGTCTCTGAATTGGAGAATCGGTAACACATATTAGACTATACAGAATGCCTTTCATTAATAAGAAAACTTCAAAGTGTTGACTATTTGCATTATTTTCCGAACCATAAAAATCTATTCTTTTACTATAGTACCAATGGTAGGTTGGTTTCAAGTCTTCTCTCTATAAAGTAGCGAGATATACGATAATTTCAAATTTTTCGTGAAGATGTTTTTATTGGTAATATTCTTACTTGAATTAATCATTTAAGAGCAGATGATAGGATTTGATTAAAAAGCCTTTGTTATCTGAGTAGATTATATTTTAGTCAAGGATGGTAAATCTTACAGTTCTGATGCATGTACCATAGCATTCCATGACATGATCTGTTGCATTTATTGTATTTGCATAGGACTTCATTCTGTACTCCTAATGAGAATTTTACATAAAATAAAAAGCATAGCATCAGCCTGGTAAAATGTTTTTCATACATATGTTTTTCAGTAAATAAATGCCTCCCTTTATTTTTCTTTTTAAGAGAATTGTTGGAACAGGTTGCTGAGTTTGAAAAGTCAGAATTTACATCTTCAAACAAGAAGGTAGAGTTTTATTTTAATCAAATCATAATCAAATGTCATGCAATTATGACAGATGTTTAAAATACTTAGTACTGACTGTTTGTGCTTAAGGGAGGAAAACAAAACAAAACCAAAAAAGGCCACCCTTTTTCTAAACAATCTTTGAAAGTCTCCAAAAAGTAGCATTTTGTGCTCAGACTGAATTGCCTTGGCTGGTTTTAGATTGCAGATTCTGCACCCCCAGGGCATGCTTCATAATCCTCATCCAAAGTCAGTCAGACCAGGCATGTGTTGGAGCATCTGCTCCTGGGTTCCCTTTCCCGTGGAAACTGGGCTAAAACTGGGACATTCGCTTGTCCCAAGGCTTTGTCCCAACATGGAGACAAGACCTTAGAAGATTCCACAATACAGATGTGACTCTAGCTTATCTTGTACGATTATGGTTGCAGCTTATTTGGTTTATAGTGTAAATGTATATTTAGTTAATATAGATTTATATTTGAATACTTAAAATGAGAAAATTAATTTGAACTGTGGAAAAAAAAAGTAAGAAAAATTTTACAATCACTCAAATATTTTCTTTTTTCCTTACTCTTTTGTCTTTTGGCTGCTGCTGCATTGGTAGTCTTTTGTAAATTCAAGTTTGCAAGTCTTTTATGTCTCTATGTGATATTTTTGTTTAACTTTAGCTCAAAGTGAAGTATATAACTTAGGAGCCAAGGTACCAGCAAAAAATGAACTTGAAATAAAAGATCACTCATTTGCTTTACAAAAGAAAGCTGAATTGACTGTCAATAGTTATTTTACAGACTAAAGGAATACTTTTATTCCTCGGAGAAATCTGTATAATTTAATTTTTTAACCTTTATTGTTTCTTTAGCCCAGTGCAGATCTCATTAAACCAAAACTGGCTCCATTAAATGAAGGTGGGTCAGAGCTGCTAAACAAGGTGAGAACTTGTCTGTTTGTGCAGTTGTTGTTAATGCTTATTCAACTGAACTGGAGAGCTCTACAGTAATGTTTGTATAATGTCCTTGTCACTATACAGACATCAACATAGTATACCTCAGAATGTAAAGTAAAATGCTAACAAATTAATTAATATTGTAAAGCATCTTAAATTCATTGTGCGGTTATGGTCTCTAACATGTACTGCAATATTGGCCTTCCTTTTGCAAAGATATTTTGACCTTTGTAATTATTTATTTTTCCATTTAATGAGGTAAATTAGTAGAAACCAGTATTCAGTTTGTTCCATGCAGCTGGCTGGCTTTCCAAGGAGGAAGTAAGTTAAAATATGTAGCTGGCTGAAATGATTAGGTTATTGGACCCTTGCTGTATCACTTGAAGGCAATTCTATTACATTTCTGTCTCTTTTCTTTTGTTAGTTGGTTAAATTCCCCCTAAAGAAATGGGCACTTAAGGAATTTGGAATTTACTAGTTTCAAAAACATCTGATTTCCCACTTGCTAAAGATTTCCAGAATCACAAAACACATTCTAATATTTCATGTTGTCAGTATTTTTATTAGGTATTGAACTCATTTAGTTCAACTGAACTTTTTTAAAACGCCACGCTTCTTACAATACGCTTTTAAGTAATAGGCAGTCAAGAAATTTAGGAAGGAGTTGCGTTTTCTGTCTTTTAGCCTGCATTACCAAAATGATCTGTCAAGTACAATGTCTGAATCAAATTGTTGTTACCCATTAAGATAATAAAAGCATGCAAGAGTTCAGACTTGTATTTTACTTATAGATCAATGTAGTTCCCTTTCAAAAATAATTTCAAAATCTGTTTCACAACAGTTTTTGTTGAATATGTGCATCTGATGTCTTTTTTGTTTTCAAAAAGAATTCAAAGTTTATATGATGAATTTACTGTAACTGATAAAACTTGGTTGTTTCCTGTGACACAGAACATGATATGCAGTAACCTGGTATTTATCTCTTTTAAACAGGAACTATGAATAAATTCTTACTTGCCTGTTGATTGAAAATACAAATGATAAGCAGCAATGAGATTTGCCTCTCTGAACATGCAATTTTTTTTATTGTGAGTCTTGATACTAACAAGATCCTGAGCTCACTGATCTCAGTTCAGTAAAGCATGTGCCAGATTTAAGTGAATGGTCCTATATATTACAGTAGAATTGGGGACTTAAATTTCTTGCTGACTGAGACAGAAAACACAATAAATAATTGGATTACTGATTTCTTATGAAGGCCATTTTGATAAGCATTTAGGAGCTTGTTTGCTTTCCTAAGCTATGAAGCGTATGTTCTTACCTGAAATATTTGAAAAGTTCAAAATAGCACAAGAGTGTTCACAAACTGTTTCTTGTTCATTAACCCAAAGACAGTTGCTTGTCTCCAAGAAGAAAATGAAAAATTGAAGGTCAGACTCAAGACCATAGAAACACAGGTAAATTCCCTGTAAGCTTGGATACTTAATGCTGTTTACGTATTATCTAAATAAGAATCCCATGGTTATTATTCTCATGTTTTCAATTAAAATATGTTTCTGAGGTTTTACATTTTCAATGTCCCATAGGCTACAGCCGCGCTAGATGAAAAGTCTAAACTAGAGAAGTCGCTGAAGGATTTACAGATGATCCAAGGAGATCAAAAGGTAAATATAATTGAGATTGCCCCCACCACCACCACCCCCTGTTGCCTGTACATCTAAAAAGTTGATCTGTATGGTGTGTTTCTTTTCTAGCAAATACAAAAGTTCAAGTTAGTATTGTCATGTTACTGCTGTTCTGTCACTCAGCAGATAATCCAGAATGTTAGTTGATTTTATGACACGTATTTTGTGTCACAAAGACCATAATAATTTATTATCAGAAAGTATTATTTCAGGTACCATCAGGAAGTAGTAATCCAGAGTTCATATTCTCAGGGGTGATATTTGTATTAACAGATACAAATTTATCTGTTTGTTTCTTCCCGTTTGCTAATGAAAGAATTATATCTAACCTGTTTTTTATAGCAACAATAAAACACTAATTCTTTGAAGCATTTGTCACACCTGATATTGACATGGACAAGCCAGACTTGCTGCTTCTCACTTCAGGCTTCAAAAACTTGAATACTTATATATGTGTCCGGTGTCCTATATTCTTAAACATCAATTGAAGTTTTGCTACAAATGTCAATGATCATGGGTCAGATTACAAATGTTTGATTTGTTTGTAGCTCTACCCGTATCAGCGTACTGTCAAAAATAGTTTACTGGTTACTTTTACTACTTAAAGTTCTTAATCTTTTTTGTAAATGAGGATGCAAACATGTTGAGTTGCTGCTGCGGAAAAAAGACAGAATCTGGAAGTCATGCAGATTGACACAGATAAATGTGTTCAGGTCCCTTTTTTTTTTTAAGTTTGTACCTTTATTTTGTCAATAATTAGCATTTTCTACAGTTTGTTCATGTGTGATTGTTTCTTAAATTTAAAACATTCAGTTCAAACTTTTATCAAAATTAGAACACTTTAATCCCATTATTTCAAGAGACTGACACTTTAAAATTCCTGCAGTATTTACAGATTTGGAAGTAAAGTTCAATATCATTTCCACTTTAATTTTCATATTTTAATCCTGATTTCTTTTTATTTTGCTTTCTAACTGGTTTATGGTATGTACTTGGCTTTCTTAATATGTTATAATTTCATTTAGTAACTTTCAAAATCTGTATTCAAGAATATTTAATACGGGAACTTGATTTCTCAGTCATTGCAAATATTTTCTTTATCTGTTTTGTTAAGCCTTAAATTAGTAAAGGTTTAAAATATTAAGGGTGTTTATTAAATCCTGGGTAATAGTATTTGTAGTTTTAAAAGACTGGAACCAAATCTCATCCTACTTTTCTGGTAAAACATGAATTGGCCTCAATGTCAGGGCTGCTGAGTTTCTGCAGCTTTCATGTCCTAATTTGCTCTCTTGCATTTTCTATTTACAGCCATATATATATTGTTGAAACTAGCCAGTAGATATAGTGCTGAAATGTGCTAGTTTATTTCATCAATTAAAGTATTAGTTGTTTGAAGAAAATGCTAAATTTTATCTGGTTTCACTCTGTATTTTTATAGGATGGGTATCAATAAAATCATATGAACACAGTTGCTCATTAAAGCAGTAGTTTTCAGACTCTTTGGACAAAAAAAAGACTGCCAGACGACAATGGTTCTTAAGGACCAACTCTTAGCTCAGGAAATTTTCACTTTTTGTTTGTTAGTTTGTTTTTTTTTTTTTAAATAGTTTAAAATGGTTCCACACACCAAGTGTGAACTATGGTTTGTGAGTAGCTGCTTGTTGGATCAGTTTAACTTAAGGATTTAGAATTTTTACATAATTGACTTATGTTACAGTTTAGAAAAATGTTCACTGTCTATTCTGATCTGAAACACTGTGCAATGTGGTGCTTTTCACCATTGCAGCCTTGGACTCCATCTCAAAATTCAAAATAAGCTTTTCTTCTGTACAGGTAGTATTATCAAGTGATTTCTTATGCTCAAATCTTACCTTCCACATAGAAAAAGGAGCAGAGCTTCCTTAGTTTTAGATTCTTGTTTTTTTTAAGGTTCTGCTGGTTCAGCCTCATCCTGAGTCATTGTACTTTTGAGAGTTTGAACTTGAGCTTTTAAACCTGAGAGGGTTTGTTTGGGTTTTTTTGTTGTTGTTGTTTTTTTTTTTAAATGGAAATCCATAGAACAGTTAGGTGAATATAATGTTTTGCGACCCAGAATTCATGTCCAGAAGAGTTTGGGTTGTTTCTTCTCACAAGGAAACAGGAAAGTTGCTTCACAAGCAGTTGTGGAGGCTCTTTTTGTAATGCATCTGAGAATAGTGCAATATCAGTACCTGACTGATAATATGAGCCTTAAAACTTTCATCCTTTCATACCTGTATTACACTAACAGCTTTTGAAATGGCCGTGATATTTTACCTGATTTAAAAATACATTATAGTGTAGACATTTGGATCTTAAACTGTAATTTCCTATTTCTGTATGCTAAATAACTTCTTGTGATATGCTTCATCCTGTGGCTTCACCTAATTCCGAAAGAAGTGAAGTACAAGAACTTGAAATCTCAACTTGATATAGAAGACATTCTCGCCATCTTTGAAATGCATTTATTAACAATTTTTTTAAAGTTATAAATTAGGTAGTGCTTTAACTATTTCATTTTTTTTTTTTTAGTTAAAGCACTTCTAATTTAGGTTTTACAGGAACAGTGTGAACATAATTATTAAAAATTAAGATATTCCCACTTTATCTGGAATTTTGCACTTGACATTTTAAATATTTCTTCTCTTGCATTTGACATATTTTAAACATTCTTCTTTTGAAGACTAATGCAAACCAGGATATCACTGAACTGGAGAACAAAGTGGCAGCTTTGAAATGCCAGTTTGAGAAGACTTTGAATGACTCTACTGCAAACCAAAAATTCTTGGAAGAGAACTTGGTTACAACAAAACACGATTTGCTTAAGGTTCGGGATCAGCTATCCACAGCTGAAAAGGTTAGCAGTTTATTGTAATGTAAAGATAAGATCCTTACTCATGTCTTAACTGATTAGTAATTTAACAAACATACACTACAGGATGCAGAGTTTACTGGGTCACACTTGTGCCAGTGTATTTTTGTTATTTCAGTGGAAAAGCACATGTTTATGTAAAATAGCAAAACCACAACTAACTGCGTGGTTATAACTAGATGAATACTTAAAAATTGCCCATTTGTCTGCATAGAAATTTTTGAATGAAAAGTGTATTCCCAGTCTTCAGAAGACTCTTAGCCTGATTTCATTAGGAAATAAAGCTTGTGTTTCTCTGTCTCTTCCAGTAATATCATTTGACTCTACTAGTTGTCTTCATCTAAATTTGAATAAGTTAGAGAAACTACTATTCTGAAACTTGATGAGGAAAAACAAGTCATCTTTTTAAAAAAGCATA
The DNA here is from genome assembly GCA_003993805.1 of Himantopus leucocephalus. Taxonomy (NCBI): domain Eukaryota; kingdom Metazoa; phylum Chordata; class Aves; order Charadriiformes; family Recurvirostridae; genus Himantopus; species Himantopus leucocephalus. The sequence goes on along the minus strand of RSEF01000003.1, from coordinate 93,667,716 downwards.
TTAGCCCGTTTTTCATAATATGTAAATAATATGTTGGTGTTGTTATTATGTAGGAATTAGAGAAGAAATTTCAGCAAACAGCTGCCTATCGCAACATGAAAGAGATTCTCACTAAGAAGAATGAACAGATAAAGGATCTACGTAAAAAGCTTTCCAAGTAAGTGGTGCTGTTCTGTCTGTCCAAACAGGATCCTTGTTCTGGATCCATATTCTGCCCCCATTTTATAAACGTGGAGCTGTCTCTAAAACTGACTCAAAATTTTCCCTTAAAAAGAATTTCTAGTAGGCTGTTCCCTGTTTTTTGACAAGCCAATCCTATTAATGGATGCTAGGGGAATCAGGCTGATGTGTGCAACAGCAGCTACTGTGTAGCAAGTATTGAGACAATTTTAGCATGAATAGGATACAACATATTCACCAGTGCGGTAGATAAGCCCCTAGGTGCTACACGCGGAGATACAGGTGGGAGATGTACCAGATGCTTTGGCATTATCTTATTTCTTCCGCACTTGCTTATGGGAATGAGAAGTCTGTGGTATGTAAAGAGGTTTAGGCCTGTAATGAGTAAAGAACGATGCACCCTGGCCATTATATTGCGTAGAAGAGTATCATTCTGCAAATGTCAAGTGAGCTTTGGCAACATGGATGCCTTGGACTATGCCGTAGGAAGACAGAGGTAGAACTAAAAACTTCTGTTTAAGCTTCTGCCTGCGTTTTGGGATTTGTGGGTACGTTCCTGGTATATCTTATATATATATCTTCATTCTACTACTTGGTGAACTGGCCAATTTTAAAATAAGAAAATAGTCTAAAATATATATATGTTTGTCTGTGCCCTAAGTCCCATGGTGATCCTTGACAGGAATGCGTCACTAGTGGGAGTAATTTATTACTTGGGTTTCATATTTTCTTTAGAGACAGAATGTCTCTTAGGTATTTTCTACTCTGTTTTAGTGATTTTTTTATTATTGTTATTATCTTTTAATCCTCAGATACGAGCCAGAAGACTAAAACACCAAGAACATCCTATCAGAAGCTGCCATAGAAAGAAAATGTAGACTAGTATTATTTTTCAATAATTTTTGGTTTGAATGGTATATTTTTTGCTTCTAGTGCTTAAAATAACTTTTTATTAATACTAATAAGATGCTGAAACTCCTATCTTACTTCCTTATAAACCTACAATTTATAGGTATTTGTTTCTGTAGTCATGTTTTTAATTATTAACCATTGACATTCCTTGAGAAATAGCAAACGGGAGCTTATTGAAGAACTGAGACCATTCTCTACAAAGAAAGGAGTTTATTTTTATTAAGAAAAGAAAGAAAAAAAAAAGTAAACATTAGAGTTTTTTCACGTCTCTGAGGTGGAAACTCCAGTTGTTATTTTTGTATAGTTAATGTAGTCATGAACTAGCTTTATATGTGAAAATTGCATCAGTGGAAGTAAAAATTAGGAGGGAATAAAAAAGAAACACGCTCATTCTGTAAAGTTATATCACACTGGACTTCTCATACCTCAGCAAAACGTGGTCAGTAACATTTTGCTAGAGGGTTTTCATTACATAGTGAGGTAAATACGCTTTATAGCGGAAGCGCTGGACCCTTTCAAATAAACCCACTAATTAGAGTTACACTTTTTCACTTGAACTTATTTGAAACAAATTTGAACATCAGATTGCAGATTCTGATTTTGCCAGTATTTTTAAATGTTAAGATGGTAATCTGAAAAAGCATAGGGAAGTTGCTAATGGAGCAACTTTCTTGGGAAATAAGTTATTTTAGATGTTTTCAACTCCTTTCTTATCGTAACCTCGCCAGAAAACAGCTTGCTTCTCTCAAGTCTTTTGCTCGTAATCCTCTGACTTGCATATATCTGGAAGTCTCTTAATAGTGCATTCTACTTGTTCTTCTGTCCCTGTTCATATGTATGCTGTATTTTACTCCAAATAAAACCATTCTGTTTTCAAAGACTTAATCTTGAAATGAGCTGTTTTTTATAGGAATGTTTTCTGTAGCTCCTTTTTAAAATATCTGTAGGAAGCAGTGGCAGATCAGTAACAAATCTTGCTAGAAATGCGAACATGTAAATTACAGATTCATGCCCAAAGCCACACCATATCAAACAGCTTTAAAAAAAAAGTGTACCAGTGGCAGGGCTGGGAAAAGGGTGGTGCATGTGTGCTACAGAAACTGGCATTGTTAAACGCCAAGTGCTTGTCTCAGGAGCTGCTTGAACTAAAATGGCTTATTTTTCCTCATTCTTTCTCAAACAGGCAAAGCTGTTAAAATTGCTCAAGCAGTGATGCCCCAGTCAAGTCTGCCATGCGTTTGCAGTCTATAAGTTCTTTTGTTGTCCTTTTTCCCCCCACTGGTTAAGCAAGATTGGTTTGGGATAAAGTCCTGTGTCTGTAGCATGATATCGTTGCTGTAGCATGATAGTAGGGCTTTATGGGGTGACGTACTCCTCGTGCAGTGTCAGTTAAATTAATGAAAGGTATTATTTTGGCCCTTGTACAGTCACTGAAATGTTAAGTTCGTAATAGGGATGTACCAAAGAGCTTTCTGGCCTGTGTTTGCTCAGACCAATTATGATGACACCATCAGAAGTACTTGTCTGGGTGAGTACTGTGTTTTTCTTTGTAATGAAACCAATTTTAATGAGATTAGTTACTGTTTCTAAAATGGCAGGTAAAAGGTGGAGAATCTCATGACACCTGCTATTTTTCTCTTTTCTGGTAAGTCTTTTGACTATTGACTTAGCTGGAATAATGTTTCTGTGATAGGTCTTCATTATCTGCTTAGAGACCATTCCAACAAGAAAGTATGCTCTCAACTTTAGAATATGCATAGGTCTCAGCGAAACAAGTTGGCTGTAGACAAGCATGGTTACAGACCTTGTTGTCTCCTCAAATAAGTAAGACAAATCTTGTAGAGAATTGTGCAGTGCAAAGTTGAAACACTGACTTTGGTTACCTGACTTGTAGATTGCTAGTTTAGTGAGTAGGAGATCAGTGTGATGCTGACATTAGTTTGTGTTGCGTGATGGCTAAGGTAAGGTCTTGTGTGGGGCTCTTGAAAAAATGTACATCATCTGTCAAAGATGATGCACCTGTCAAAGAAGACCTGGAGCATTATACAGTAGCGATTCTCTTTTTCTTGAGATAGGACATGCTGCTTTTAGCAGCCTTTGTTTTTCAGAAGCTCATCATGCTGCTCAAATAAACATCATCCATTTTTCCCACTTCAGCTGTTAATTCCCTAGTTATGCCTGAAAAGAATGTTTAAAAAGAAAATTTCCCTGTAACTGGCTGATCTGCAGGAATCAAATCTCTTTCAAGCTAGGTGGTTGTGTTGGGGTTTTTTTTGGTTTTTTTTTTTGCTTGCAAACTGAAGCGTATTTTCTATAGGAATGAAATCTAGGAAGCTGGCTCTGACAGCTAGCAACCAACCCTGTGCTGTAACAGTGATTTGAGTTAAGCAGTTGGTCACTAATAAATAAGCCAGCAGTGCTGCATGTTGCCTTCTTAGGGAGACAGTATATTACCTGATGTTCTTTAACTGTTCAGAAAGTACTCCTTAATCTGTTTTTCTCTTGTGAATAATAGCCTCTTTCTTTTTTTTAATGTCCTAAGATGAATACTAACATATAACACTTAAAACTGCAAGTGCTCCTGTTTATTTGGCAGACTAGTGTAAGGACAGCTGCAATCTGGACGTTTCCCACCTACCTTGCTTTTAGGCAACCCACAGTCATCTGCCAGGCAGTTATAACTCAATTCAGCTAAAAAGGTCGTAAGATTCTTCAGTCTGATTTTTCCCCTCCTGGCATTATCAAGGGCTGTTCTTGGCTTCTGCGTGACACCAAATGCTGTCAGACCACAGTCAAATGATTCTTGCTGCCTCAGGAAGCAAATGTGAACCATCTTGGGGTGTCACATGGCTGAGTGGATCAAGCTTTAAAAGTTAGAGCTGTTCTAGGAGGCCAGGCCTTTTAAAACACATTAAAAAATGATTTAATGTGATCTGAAGTTAAGTTCATGTGTGAGCAGGTAAGAATTGTTGTCATAATTATGCTTCTATAATTGTAAATGTTTCGAACTGGCTTTGAGCAGAGAATGTGCCCATGGGAGTTACCCTATGACTGTTAATTTTGACAATGTCCCGGTAAAGCATTGGCCCAGGATTCCTGCCCTGCTCTGCTGACTGCAGAACTCCCCCTGAAGGCACCTAGATGCACCCTTCTACTCAGAGTCTCCTCTCAGACATACTGTGAAACATTAGGCAGCCTCTTTGGTGTCAACTCTTCTCCAAATAAAGGTGGGTAGATACATGTCATTCTATTTCAGCACTCTTAATATCTAGAGACTTTGACTTTTATCATTTTTTTAATTATTATTTTTAGGAACCTGTTAATGTAGTGTCTTGGAGTGTTGTAAATGATGGTGATGCTGAGTAGTTGGTGCAGGACTCTGCGAGGGCAGCTCACGACTGACAGCTGCTGGTGAACAAGAGAGCTGCCCGGAGACCTCCCCAAACTGCAGGCAAGCTTTGACAGAGAGAAAGCGTGAACTGGCAGAAGACAAGCAGAAGAACTGACTAAATAGACCAGGCATCCGTTTGATTTTAGTTGAGGTGCCGGTTTGTGGGTCTTCTGCTTTACACAAGCAGCTTCTGAGGTTTGGGTGAATTAGGTGCAATTCTGTGAACCAGAACTGCGTTGAGTGCACTTTCATGGAAGTACCCTAAAAAACCCACTGTTACAACATGGATAGAGCTGTGGTGCTAAAGAAGAGCAAGGAAAATAAAAAGAGGGGCTCTTCTCAGGCATGCTTTCTTGGGGATAAGGCCTCCATAAAGATGCTTTATATTATTGATCTCTGCAGACTGAGGTAATGCAAAACAGTTTTAAGGGTGATCGAGGCACTGGATATGACTTCAGGGTACAGACCTCAAGGGCGTCATCTACAGTTTGGAGCCAAGCAGCTAATTTTGAACCCCTACCCTTTCTCACCCACTTCCCCCAAACCCTGCACTCTCGCATTTGTTAGGTACTGGGGGGAAAAAAAAAGTAGTGATGAGCTGGAAAGAGTAATTGCAATCCTAACAACTGCTCAGAGGAGTAACGGTAGTCTCCAATTACACGTAGAGCAATCATCCAACATTTGCCATGGCCTGTAAATTGTCAAAGACCTGAAAATCCAGCTGGATTCTTTCTTTCTGCTAAAGTAAGGAAACATGGAGCTTAGAGTAGCCACTGTGAATGGGCAATCCAAACAGAAAAAACATATGTGGGGGCTGCAGCTCTCTCGGCAGCGTATCTGCTTCCCTTGATAACATCGCAAAATATTTGGAGAGGCTGTAGAGACTCTTCCATCACTTCCCTTTGATAATCATCCAATATGCTAACAGCCAGCATGTTTCCATTTGGAAAGGAGTGCCTCCAGGAATGGTAGATACTAAACACCAGAGCTGGCCCCTGCTGGTGCTTTGTTCCCCTCCACGTATCTGGCTCATCAAGGAAAGCCCAGAGCATTTATTTTAAACCTAGGGTTGTAGTCCTTCACTTGGCTCACAACAACTCCATGCAGCACTACAGGCTTGGGGAAGAGTGG
>RSEF01000003.1:93649269-93662092 GCA_003993805.1 Himantopus leucocephalus | reverse complement strand
TCCTTGTTTTGCTTTGCTTGCATGCACAGCTTTTGCTTTACCTCTTAAACTGCCTCTACCTCAACCCGTGTGTTTTCTCACTTTTACTTTTCCAATTCTCTCCCCCATCCCACCGGCAGGGGAGTGAGCGAGCAGTGGTGTGGTGCTAAGTTGCCGGATGGGGTTAAACCACGACATGCAGGTACAAAGCAGTCTCTAAAACCATGTTGTAAGTAGATCTAAAAATAACTGTAGACAGGAAAGAGGTCCCGGAGAAATCTGAAACAGACATGAAATAAGAGCAAAGTAAATGGCACCTGCTGTTCCCCCATGGATGTTTACCACAAAAACCCAGCAGCTGCCATTTTCATCATCCAGATCTGATTTAATCAGATCAGTATACAACTGTCCTGCAGTTCACAGTAAGAATGATGCTGTGAATCCCCCCCCATCTTAATTCTTACCCTTATGATTTTTTATTAAAGCCAAAGTATGCCTCAAGAGAGAAATTTCTGGAATGTTTCTATAGGTGATGATGAATTTTCAATATCAAAGATGAACCAGGAGTTCAGGCCTTCCGCTCAGTCTCACAGATCCTAAATCCATATCCATAAGTGCCCTATGGTGTTAAATTTTCTCTTGTCAGCCTCCTGTTTTCTTGACAGCTGCTATGATTTGCTTTCAGTGGGAGTATGTTAGCATTTAACCAGTAATTTGATGTCATCTGAGGATTCTGTGACAGGAAAAAAATCCTTACTTTTATACTGCACTAACATAATGGGAAACAGCGCACAGAGAAGTGCCCAGGCTCTAACCCACAAATGGTGACTTTCTGTACTGCTTCCGTACTGTAAGGTAGCTTTCTGTATTGTCAAGTGTACGGCCTATCTTTTGATTTTCAGTTGTTGTTGCTGTTTTGATGATGACTTTTTGTATCTTCTATTCCCCCTCTTTCTTATGTTTTATGTTTGAAACATCACGAATCCCTTGTCATTATAAGATCTTTTTGTTAGGAAACTTGCTTGGACCAGATGAGCAGAAAAACAGTTCTGACACACAAACCTGTAGCTTGTGCTGCCACACTCTTCTTTGCTCTGCTCAGCAAAGGCAGGGGATAGGTGGTGTTAAGCTGCCTCTCTCTCTCTAGTAAGTGTACCTTTGATGGCAAGGACAGAGTTACAGCTCCTGTTGCAGCCCTACCTAAGATCATACTTGGGTTCTCTGAAGAGCTTAAGTAGAGCTGCTGATAAAGGGACCAGACTGACAGTTTGATACGCTGGTGGCACAGCTGGTGTTCAGTTGGCCAGCCTTTTCTGACTTGGCTTCACAGAAGAAGCCATAATATGATAAATATAACGTAGAAAATAAACAATAATAACAATAATTTAAAAAATCCAAACAGCTCTACAAAGATAACTTGAGACATTCACATATATTGTTAAGAATCAGAAAACTGTAAACCCCTTCTTAATGCCTTTGTCTTACTGTTGTTGTGAAATGCAAATTTATGGATCTATGGAATGGCTTATCAAAGATTCTACACAACCGTGTAAAAAATTTAATTGTGTGAATGTCTTGGTTATTTGGAAGCCTGGATTAATAGTGGGGAAATAATTAGTCCTGGTCATAAACTAGAAAAGAAAGCATAAACACTCTGTCATTTTAATCACCAGTTCTATTATTTTGAATTTAATAAATGGTGTCAAATTAAGAAAGCTGCCTGATATGACAAAATACAAGTTTGGAGGATCTTATCGTACACCTGAGATATACTGCTCCTGTTTAATATTTTACAAGCCATCTTTATTATCCTCTCACACAACAACAGAACAAATCTGCATCTGTTAAGGTGAATTTTATTTGTCATTCTTGAGTCTAACTATTCCCTTGTTCTTTTCTTGTATTGAAAAAACGATCCATTACGGAACACATGGCAAATACTTATTAAGATTTATTTTATTTTTTATTGCCTTTGCAACATTTGCTTTTTAGCTGTGGTTATAAAACCTCAAATCTTCTTCAGTTTGGAACTTGACATCTACCAATAAAAGGGCAAAATGAAATACAAGCTAGCAAAGAATAAGGTTTATGTTGGCTTATGTTTTCTGAAAAATCACACAACAGCAAATATCCAAAGCACCACAGAATTTCCAGGCTGTATAATTAAATTGTAATCATTCTGAAGCAGCAAAGAGAGAAAGTGACTGATCTATACATATGCAGAAATATACAGTAGCTTTTGAAGAAAAGAATATATACAGAAATGAACATTCTGATTGCAAGCAGACAGTTATATGTTAATGTATTATTGTGAACACTTCAAAAATTGATTACTTTTTATTTTCGGAACTAATTGCTTAAACTGTAGCCTACGGCAGATATGGAAACTACTTAATATGCCCCAAAGAAGTATTGATATGATGTGGATATTCATATATTCTCATGTGGGATAGTTTAGACCTCTGGTGTCATGGTTTCAGCTGGGATAGAGTTGAATATCTTACTAGGAGCTGGTATAGTGCTATGGTTTGGATTTGGGATCGGAAATAGTGTTGATAGTGCCCTGGTGGTTTTGGTTGTTGCTAAGCAGTCAAGGCCTTTTCTGCTCACCACCCAGCCCCACCAGCGAGTAGGCTGAGAGAGCACAAAAAGCTGGGAGGGGATACAGCTGGGACAGCTGACTCAAACTGACCAAAGAAATTTTCCATGCCATATGACGTCATGCTCACTGTATAAAGCAGGAGAAGAAGAAGGAAGGGGGGTCATTTGGAGTTATGGCATTTGTCTTCCCAAGTAGCCATTACACGTGATGGAGCTTTCCTGGAGATGGCTGAACACCTGCCAGCCAATGGGAAGCAGTGAATGAATTCCTTGTTTTGCTTGCTTGCGTGCATGGCTTTTGCTCTACGTATTAAACTGTCTTTATCTCAACCCATGAGTTTTTTTCTCACTTTTACTCTTCCGATTCTCTCTCCCATCCAAACTGGGGGGAGTGAGTGAACAACTGTATGGTCCTAGTTTCTGGCCAGGGTTAAACCACAACATCTGTTTAAAAAAACCCTGAAATAATGTGAGTTCATAAGTATAAATTCCTTATATAGACAATGCAGAGAGGTTGATATCTGCAAATCACCAAATAAAATCATTTGCTTCTAAACAGAGATGTCCAAATTGAAGTTGCCAAAATTGGAAGACAATATAAAACTTATATGATTCCCATTGTATAATGCTGGGCTAATTTTCTGTTTGTTGTCACAAGGTTCACAGAGGTGTTTTGTGGGTTTTTTTTCTAAGTGTTCAGCTTTTACATTTCACACCTAGGACTTCTGGATGTAATTCTTTGTGTTGACTCTAGTGTTGCAATGAGTAAGCCAGATAACAAAGTACCTAACTAATTATGCCTGAAAATTATCGGGAGCGGAAAATGGAAACTGCTTCCCAAAATCAAGCTCTAAGGAAAACGAGGAGTATAGGATTTTCATAACTGCTTTTCAGTACTTTATGTGTTAATTGTTTAACGAGTCCACAACAGTCATAGAAAGCTATCTGTGAGAACTGAAATACCCAGAACTTAATCACTGTCACAGTGTCTCAAACATGGAAGTCACTCAAACCAGAGCACTGAAAAGAGGAAGAAAAGCTATGATTCTACCAGAAATTCCAGAACATGTTAAGCATTAGAAACAGGAGGAATTAAAATTCTGATGCCTCATTCTTTTTTGGGTAGAACTTAATGAGAACAGAAAATAGCACATTAAACCATTCAAACTTTGCAACATAATGGGAACTGATACAAACTGATCTGTCCTTGTTATCGTCTTTTTGTAATGCCACGATCCTCTGTAGCTACCTAAGTGTAAAGTCATACAGACTATTAGCTTTCAAGTCAAATTGTACTGTTGGCAGTGAGTCCAGTTAACTGAAACTGCAGTTTCTATTTCACTAAAAATAGGCAAATAATGAGATACAGTGTGCTGAGCAATTTGAATTCAGTCAACAGTAATGGATAGTTCATAGTTAAGTAAAGGGCTGACTTTAACTCTTGGGTATCTTTGGATTTCATGGATGATTTTTCCACAGAAGTTGTGTCTATATATTTGGAAGCTCTGGGTTAATTAGATGCTTTTGTATTTAAGTACAAAAAAACTCTGAATTACACCATTTATGCAAATTCAGTTATGTAGGATGTATTGAACATTTAAAAACAGACTACATGGCTATATGTCACAGGATTGGAGATTCAAGGTTACTTCAATACACAGTAAGAATATTTCTGCTTAAACACTGCCATAAGAGAAGCCACGCTGATCAGCTCAAGGCATCTCTGTGCAGTATTCCAGTTGATAAGATCTACCCAGGGTTGCTTCCTCACCTACAACAGTTTCTAATGTTTTTGTGCTATTATGAAAAAGTGTAAATATTCATCTGTCATTCTTTGCCTATTTTGAAACAAAGGAAATTCCATTTTGCAAAGAAAGAACCTTCTTTTTGAAAAGTCAAGATTACCTAGAAATTAATATTAGTCAAATTTCAATTTTCACCTTCGTGATGAATGAAAAGGAAAAATCTAAATGTGTGGGCTTTTATTATTTTCAGAGAAGCTTAGCACAGCATTAGAAGTGTGTTATAATATTGATTGGCCTAGAAAAGGGAAATATACCTGTAAAAATGAAATATTAGATATACCTCAGTTTCCTTAATTCACTAATTTCTGTAAAGTGGCAAACCTGTGGGGTTCTTAATTTGTAATGTGTTAAAAGCATTTCATTTTTTAAAAAATAGTGGTCATCTTGTTTTTCCCTCCCTTATTAATCCACATGTAATACATCTCCAGCACTGAGATGTATTGTGATGCCCTATCAATGGGCAGATTTTTTTTAAAAGCTCTTGATTTCCCAGAGTGATTCAAATTTAGGTGACATTAAATATGATAAACAAGATAAAATGTCTGAAAGAATAGAATTAAGAAGAAAAAGAGAAAGTAGTACAAACCATTTTGAACAGTTACATTGTGTACTATAATAGAAGTGTAGAATACAAAGAATAGAAATAGACAAATTTATGAAGCAGAGGTTGATCCTGAGAAAATGATGAGCTGGTTGGCATAGGTTTCAGTTAATAAAGAATTAACAGAAGTGTAAAAGGATTAAAACTACTCAGCACCATGTATGGATAACAACCAGTTAGCTTTATTTAATGCTTAAGTACCTGGGTAGTGTTATTTGGAAAGATTATGAACTTGGTTGATGAACATATTTGTGAGATGTGAACTCTGTGAGACATTCAGTTTGGAGTTATGTTGTATCTGCTTAAAAATTAAAAATCAATAAACAAAAGATAAAACTTTACTATCTTAAAATTAAAATGTTTATTTAAAAATGGGAAAGCCAGTTCTTACTGGCTACGTTTGTGTTACTGGATCTAAAAGCACATTTCCTGCTCTGGCTTGAAGTATATGCATAGGTTGTATCAAGGTGAAATCAAGCACGTTCTATACTTTTTCAGTCTTGTATTCCCCCCCCGACTGGACACCACACTGCTATGTGCCATGCTCCCGTCAATGGAAATTATAACGTACAGGCTGAAAAGAGACATTATTTTCAAAAATCAGATTCTTCCATTGACACTCAAGTTATGCACCCAATAAATAAAGCATTTTAACAATTTTTTTTTATTATTATTTCAGAGACTGACCTTTCATCAGGCACGATAGGACTTCACCATGTTTTGGTAAAGCATCTCTTTGAATGCACAAAACATTCTTTTTAAGAAGCATCCCCTAACTGTGTTGTTTAGACTGGAGAAGATAAGGCTCCAGGGAGACCTCATAGCAGTCTTCCAGTACCTAAAGGGGGCCTACAGGAAAGATAGGGAGGGACTTTTTATCAGGGAGTGTAGTGATAGGAAGAGGGGTGACAGTTTTAAACTGAAAGAGTATAGATTTAGATTAGATATTAGGAAGAAATTCTTTACTGTCAGGGTGGTAAGGCACTGGAACAGGTTGCCCAGAGAAGTTGTGGATGCCCCATCCCTGGAAGTGTTCAAGGCCAGGTTGGATGGGGCTTTGAGCAACCTGGTCTAGTGGGAGATGTCCCTGGCTGTGGCAGGGGTGTTAGAACTATATGATCTTTAAGGTCCCTTCCAACTTTAACCATTCTATGATTGTGTGTTTTTCATTAGTTTCCTACAATCCACAGAACTGCAGTATTTGAATTAAACCCACATATTTTAAAAATCCACCTCTTTTGTCCATTTTCAGTTCTTGTATGCTTAGTCTTCTCATAAAGTGATAGTCAATTAATTGGAAATTAGGCATAACTGGAGGTTTTTAGTGACTCACTGCTAACTCACATAACTTACTTTTTCAAATTTCAGCTTTGTATTGCTCGCCTATTTAAAAAAAGTGTGCATTTGACTAGGCCAAAAACTTTTTTTTTCTTCTGGGCCAGGTTTTAAGCCTCAGCTTTGTAATTCCCTTCCAGGTAAGCTTCAAATGCACTCTTGACCTGAAACATAAATAAAATTCTCTGTACTTTTCCAGACATATTAATCCTATTGTAGTAAATGTGTGTAAGTAAATTGTTATAGAGGCACTCAAAGACACATGGAAAAATTGTTTGTTAAAAGGAAAAACTAATTTATTGGGATCTTGGCAAAGGGTAACACTCACATGGGAAATCAAATCTCTTGAACAGCATGGTCAGTTGCTGTCTGATGGCAATGGGAGTCTCCACTGCAATGATTATTGCAGTGGCATCTTCAGCTGGTTTGAATGAGATTCCAGCTGCTCCATGGTCCTACGTGACTACTCCAGCATATGAATAATCCATTGTTATTGATTATCTTAATTACATATAAAACATCTGTCAAATACGTGCAGAATACTGTCCTATGTGACCATTTGTTGCATCTGTGTGATCAGTTTTCTATTGGCTTTTTATAAATGTTTTGTCTTTGTATATTTTGGCCAGCTCTGCAGCAGGAACTGCCTGGGAGCCTTTGGGATACTTCACACAGGATGTTAATGTGCACATTTAAGGATAACTTTTGGACAAGGCACAACAGGGCCTGCCTGGGGAAATTGCTAAAACTGTCCAAAATTCCTACCTGGCAAGCTTCTGTAAAAATCATGCAACTGCCTGATGGTGAAGGTGTTTAGTGGTGCAGTCAGTCACCTGGTTAAAAGTAGGTCCTTTGTCACAAACCAGCCCATTATCTCATGTATGTATATGGCTGGCTGGGGAGTTCCTGGACCACCCAAGGAATTAACGTCACAGCGCTGACCCCCAGCCATACCACAATTATAACTAAAGGGCAGACTTGAATTTCAACTTGCAACTCATTAATAACTAAGATTTGTATCAGTCGTCACATAACAGATCAATAAAAATGCTTTGGCAGATGTAAGGTTAAAAAATAAATATACAAATCCAAGGAAAATAGGATTGAAGTAAGAATAGAGCATGATTATGTTTGGGTTTTTTTATTCTGTAGAAGAGTAGGATTTCCTTATCACTGGCAAGCAGGGTCAGTATATATACATAAGTGCAGAAAATCTCAAAACATGCATGCAGATTTGAATGGCGCTTCCAGTTCTCTCTGTCTTGCATTATAAAACCCCACTCCCAGAAATCTTTTGTGTAGCCTAGCATTTGTCTTCACCCTTGTCGTGATGGATTTATTTTTTTGTTCATGTCTCTTGGCATCTGACCACAAAATACAGCATACACGATGCATTGTAAAAGGATGGTCTTTGGGAGGATGGAAATGAACAACTAAGCATTTCTTACAACTAGAAGTAGAAAAATTGTTTCTTACTTTTTGACTGACTGTTCTACTGAGATTAGGTTTTGTTGACATACTTTTATATTTATTTCCTCTGTAAGAGAGAAAAGATCATGGCTACAGGAGCTGTGTATTATTGCATTTATTTATAATATTATTATGCATGCTATATAGTGAGCACTTAATAATTGATTGATTGAGATCTAATAAAACTGAACCCTGTTGCATTGATTCAGACCAATTCTCTCATTTTTTTCCTTCTTCATTTGTTTTCTTTCTGATTTTTATTTATTTCCTTGCCATAATTCCTTGTCTGCTTAGACATTTGTATGGATAAAATAGAAACATTCTTTGCTGTCATTGGTTTATTCTGATTCAATCCTGTCCAGAACCATGGGATATCCAGGTAGAAGGCAAGGTGTTTTAAGCATACAGTGCCTCTTGCCCTTAGCCTCCACCAGCTATGCAAATTAAAGAAACCTTAAATTATTTTCTACCCTACCAGAGCATTAAACAACTTGTTTCTTAGGGCAATGACACTTTCACTCTCTATGGGCTGCCCTTTTACACAACCTTCAAGCTTAGTTGTGTGCAATCTTTATCTTCTACCTCTGTTCCCTCTCCCTTCTTTTTTTCTTAGCTATAATTGAACTCCGTCACATGAAAATCTTTATCTTGCAGTTTTCAGACCCTTCCAACTTGGTGGCTATTTTCCAAATGTTCAAAATTCTGTCAAGCATTTTTTACTTTAGCTTTTCACAGTAATTTTATAAACATTTTAGGGATGTATCTTCAGTTTTCAGCTTTCTGCAGTTCTGTGTGTTTCCCCTGGGTCTGTTCACCTCATGGTATCCCTGTAATTCTCCGCTCTTAATTATATTTTAGCATGCAAAAACAATGGGAGATAAAGCCTCCTCAGATGTTATACAAAACCTGCCACAGATCTTACTAAAATTTCCTGCCAATAACGATTTTGCTGATAAGCCTCATAATTACTAAGACAAGACACTGTTTTTTATCATGTGTAGAAAATTATAACAACTTGATTAAGATACCGACAGTGTTACAATGCTTCTTGCATTCATTATGGAGGCTGGACAAGCCACTTAACTGACTGATGAGTAATTCCGTTATCTAGGAGACTTCACACTTTTTTCAAGGGCAAAATTATATGTGGCTCAAAGACGATTGCTTTCAAGGTAGAATTCCATGCACTTTTCTACCTATAAATCCCACATACCAGAGCAGCTCAGTTACAATTTCCTTATTTGGGAAATGAAGGAAATACTTAATCTTTTCACCAGAGAAGCTGTGCTTGTTATTCTAGAGAAGCACAAGGATCATAGCCTTTATGTCCACCTCAGAGCACCCAAACAGTTTAAACATGATTCAGCCTACTTATTTCTACATTAAGTACCAAATGTCTTGGAGAGTGATTGTATTGCAGAAGGCAGAGGACTGCCAGTGTGGTTGTTTTTCTAATTAATCCCTAAGGAAACTAAGTGCTGTGACTTGAAATTTTCACCAGTTTAAGAAAGAAATGAACTTTAAAAAGGAAAAGCTTTATTATCAGTAATATGTAGGTATGCAACATGATATGTAATGCTTTGGGTATGACTTAATGTACAGTGGATATTAAGAGATACCTCTTCAATTAGTGTAGTTCTGCACTCAGATATGTAACAGGCAAAAGACTGTCCCTGTCTTGCTTAACCAAGAATCTCTATAATGTCTGTGATTAGGATAGCTGAGTTCAAATTTGATCTGCCAAAAACCTTCATTTACATGATATCCATGTCCAGAAGCATAAGGACTGATTCTGATCATTTTCCCTACAAAAAATAAATGCCTTCTATTTGGCAGTTTGTAAAATGAAGGGAGTTTGGCACTGAGGAAGGCTGCTCACTTGTATGACTCTTTTGTGCTGTGGCACGCCGGGGGATATGTCCAAATCTGCAGCTGAGGCATGCCACAGCCTAAAATGTCTTGTACCAAAGGACTTCCTTGTTGAATGAAGATAAGAATTAGCTGCTCTCAAACAGATTGAGCAGCTAAGCAAGGGGGCTTTTCATTATTTCGTGGTCCCACCAAAGTTAGGAAGGGTAGTGAACCCATGTGAAAAACATTTGCCAGACAGCAAGACAGAACAATTTTGGAACAAATCGAGAGGAGACCAATCTTCTTCTGCAGTGCTAACTACAGCCTAAGTTACCTTTAATGGTGGTAGAGGTCTAAATTTAGGTTGCTGAATCAAGCCTTTGTTACCAAAGGCCAGGGCTTAAGCTACCTGTAGCTCAAAGCTCAGTTCTTTGCAGAATGGCTGTGCAACATTCACCCAGTTTTATCACAAACATTATTGCTGAGGTGTAAAAGACTATGAAATGTAAAGCCAGGCAAGATGAATAGAGTAAAAACATTAAAACAGAAGTGTTGACATAGTAATAGCAACTCAGGGATCTAGAAGAAAAACACCGACACAAAAAAATGCATAAAAACCTAAGTAAAAAAAAAAGCAGGGACATGGGAGATCTCAACTTGGCAGTATCAAGGATTATGCCATTCCAAGGAGCTATGGAAGCCAACTATTCCCCAGATGACTGATGAGAGCCAAGTTAGCACTAGGCTAGGTTCATTAGAATATTAATGCTTAGCCCAGTATCTTGCAAGTCCTAGCTCTCAGCTGTATCTATTAGCCAGTAAATAGTTTCTGGATGCTCATGAGAATGTGCATCTTGCTCTCAGAGTCTCTTTGTGCACAGCAAAATATGCCTAAAAAAAGTGTGGTTCAGTAAGGGAAGGTTGCACCAGGAGACTACTTCAGAATGAATTGAATCACTCTCCAGAGGTTAACTTTCAGGCAGGTAATACGGGAGATAGCTATGTCTGATCTTTAGAGCAGCCTTAGCGCTGCTGTGAACAGATAAATCAATCAATGCAACCAGCCAGCCAATGTGGGATCTTTTGTTCTTTGATATCCACATCTTCTAGTCTGATAGAAGTGGTTAAAAAATTCCCTTACAACAGTTCATATCTTTGGGAGAGAGATTTTTACTCTGGTTGCCTGCTCAGGGAAACATTGCTTTATTACTTGTTAGACCACATTTTCAATTTATTTTCTTTGCAGGCGTTGTGGATATTTTTCTACTTTTAGTTTAGTTTTTGCAAACGAAAGATGAAATTCTTATTTTCTTGTGTAGCACCAGAAAGACAGCACTAAACAGGCAGATACAGTGCTTATGCTTTTATGCAATCCTCTTAGTACCTTCCTAATTAACTTGCCATGGATCTGAAGGGTTTTGAGCCTCCATTTGCTTAAAACAGCACAAAATCTGGATTTATTCAACCTCACATTAGACTTCAAACTGAGATATTTGAGTTAGGAACACAGCCACTCAAGGCTCCCACTATACCTATTGGAGAGAAGTAGGCTCTCCACAGGATGATACAGATCTTAGCTCATTTGAATTTCTCTCTTGAGGTGTCATTCTGTTAAGTACAGATATAGCTTGTGCCATTTTTGTGCCTAGGTTAGGCTCCTCAGGAAGGTGCCAAAAGCTAAGTGGAATGACTCTGGATTAAATTTTCTAACAAAGAGTTTATGTTAAAAGAAAAAAAAAAAAGTCCTTCCAGTGATATACATTATACCTGAAAGCTGTTAACTTACTGAAAAGGGAGAATAAACATTAGACTTCCTTTCAAGCTTACTCCCTAATTTCCAGGAGCATATGGCCTGTTAACTCACCTGGCTGCAATTGCATTCAATACTAACTTGTGTGCCTATGTTGCCCTGTCAACCAACAGACTGGTACTTCATTGCTTGAGAGTTACATGCTGATGTGCTATCAGTGTTCAGATGACATTGTGTATATCTTTGTTTGGTTCTTCTGCTATGAGTTATGAAGTTATGCAGGGTCTTGGTTTTGATTCTTCTCCCCTAAGGTCTGAACAGCTGACACTTTCAGCCATCCAATTCCATGACAGCAAGGAATGCAATCAGAACCCAAACTGCCTGAAATAATGGTATATTTGATCTGACTTATAAGAGATATATGCTTTTCCGAGTATTACTGCAACACTTCCTCACAGTGCTATAGTTAAAGCCAAAGTGTCAGAATGCGACACACCTCCAGACATCAGTACTTTGTAAAACAAAACAAAATAACATTAAAAAATGGAATGTGAGTCCTCCCAGCTATAGCTTCTATATGTGCCTAAAGATCTTTTGGTCTAGAAATGATATAACTCTTTGTCAAAATTGGGGCAGAAATTCTACTTTGTTCAGATCTGGGACACAGAGCTCACACTGTGTAGTAGCCACAAGAACTAGATGAATTATTTATGAGCAAAACCAGAATATTAATTCACAGAGGAGTAAGATATTTTTGTTTTTAACTTCTTCTCATGCCAGTGATAAAATATCCTATATCATTTTGTATGAGCCTCGTTAAATAGCTTCATCCCACGCCTTTCAAAACTTAAGCTTTATTGCTTTCTAGCCTCTATTTCAGCTTTAAATGCTGGCAGTGAAATCAAGATACATGAATTATTAAGAGGAAAGATTTTGCTAAAATGGCAGTGCAATCAGTCCCTCAGTCCGGCATTTGTAAGTCCTTCTATTCACACATTTTCCAACCTTACAAAAGCAATTAACACAGAGATTTCAAATAAGCTTTTATTTCTGCCTTCCTATATGTTTTGGTTTTGTTATTTTTATTGTAGGCTTTTGTCTGGACTGCAGAAAGCATACAGAGAGAATAAGCACTTTGCAGATCATTTCTCTAGACCATGGGATATCAAGGTCCTCTGTCTATAAGAGTTGATATTCATATTGCCCAGTTAGCTGGAAAATGCCTTAGTTACCAGACTGTAAAAAAATCTGGCATTTTTTTTTCTCTCCATCCTTCTTCCTAGATTGGCAATAGAAAATAGAAAATCGTAAGGCAAGAAAAAACTCAAAAGTCTGATTTTTGCAGCCTAGTAAGATAGCGTTCTCCCTAAGATGGTATAGTTCTGGGGTTTGTTTCATTGTTGTTTAATCAGTATATCTAGCTAACCTTAG
>RSEF01000003.1:93627284-93648269 GCA_003993805.1 Himantopus leucocephalus | reverse complement strand
GGTATCAAAGGGGTGAAACAGCAGACTAATAAAGCTCAATAATTTGTTGAGAGTAGTCTCAAACATTTCTGGGAAACAATGTAACTTAATTGGGGAATGGATAACATTGTAAAAAGAATTCCAGGAAAAACATAAATGTTAGAGAAAGAGAAGTATGCCAAGAACATATCAGTGGAGAAACCTGATTTTTTTTCCCCCTTTTTTATAATCGTAACCTCTTCACTGAAATAGAAAATGGGCCAACATTGCTTCTTTGATCACTGCTGAATATCTCGTTGTTACATCCCCTGTCTTCAGGGGTAAATACAAGAAGAAACAATGTGAGATCTAAGAAGGGAAATGGAAACTGTTTAACCAAACAGCATTATGTCAGTTATATTTGATTGTTTGACAGTTGGCCACCTTATTAGAATAACTTTGATTCAGCAAAGCCCTAAAGCTATTAAATATTTACTATGAATATTTTCAAGCAGTCAGGCTCTGTCAGTGCTATCTGATAGGGAATACAGTGTGAGAGCACCCTTCTTCACGGAGCAATTTCCTTAGGACAGACTTCACTGCTTGCTGCACCTGTTCAGTCCAGGGGTCTTTTCACCAGATGTGTCTGATTTTATTCATGTTAGTGCATTAGACCCAAAGCTCTCTCTGTAACGTCTTCAGCCAGAGAGCAGAGAGTATTTTAGAGGACTATATAAAAGGAAGAAATGGGAAAACCCATACAGATTCCATGTTGGCTTATAGCTAAGTTAATTATATTTCTTATGCAAGTAAGAATTACCCTTCAGTTAGGATTCTCTAATTAAAGAGTTGAAGGACAAGGCAGTTACAGTGATTTGAGTTAAAAATAAACAGAAATTGCTTCAAAATTACTAGAATATTTAAGGATTTGGCTAACTTCAGAATGGTTGTAGGATAATGTTTGACTAAGCCAAGCAATTAAAGTTTCTACAAGTTTCTTAGCTATATATAACATTAACATTTGTTTTTAAAATGCATTTTATTTTCAATAGAATTGATACATATATACATCAGTTGGCACTAATTTTTATATATACTTGTTTTCTTTCCTTTAAGTCAGTCAACATTCAAATTCAGATTCCCTTTAGTTATCTAAAGTTTCTGTCTGCAAATATATTGCTTTAAATCTGAGGTAGGTAGAGGTGGTAGGTAGGTACCAAAGATAAATTTAACAGCACATGGTCTGGAACCAGTGGTTCTCACGTGTGCCTGTATACATATGCATTTTCCCAAAATGCTAAGTGACATTTCACTGTTTGAAATCTCAGAGTCCTTCAGATTGGAAGTGCCTTTCAGATGGAGATGCTTTTCCGTGCTATTCTTTGCTAAAATGCAGTGTTGTGAATTGTCATATTTGGTTATGCTACATTACCTTGTGTCAGGAAAGCAGGCTGCTGGAGCAGTAGAGTTGATGAATGATGAACAGCCCTGCTACCCTTGAAATGACATTTGTATCTGCATGTGTGGTGGATAATTAGCAGGTTAAGTACCTGCATGATAGTGGTTCACTAGAGGTTTTTTCTTTGAATTGCTTGCTGTGTTTCTGTCCCCTGTATCTCACAGTTTGGAATTTTAAAGACACTTCCTATTCTGTCTTTGTATACTGTATTAGTCATTGCCTATTCAAATATACCTTATAATAGTGCATAAAGCAGTGTAACAAAAAGCACGGATGTATATTCACAAGTGATTGTGTTGGAAAATTAATATTCATTAGCTTGAGCCACAGCTGTTTCATTGTTGTTGTCATCCCTTGCCAATTCCAAAATAAAACATCAAGAGGGAGAATATATGTTTCTGTCGGTTCTAAAGGCTCAGATGCTTAAAAATTGCATTAAGGCATCAGTACTCAATGGTTTTCAGTTGTCTGTGTACCACACTCAACATATATCTACTGGGGTTTTTTTTTTTCACATTCACCCAGAGCTAAGGTGTTTTAGGGGAATTCATGTACATGCCTGTTTATGTTGTTAGAAATAAGATGTTTCCAGGAAGTTTCCTGATGTTTGTTGTGCTAATTTGCCCTCATGATAGAGGGACAGGCAACTTCTGCCTTCTACTTACTTCTGTCTAATCTTGTTGCATCATGAATATCAGATATTTTGGATAATATGTCCTAAAACCATTACNCTAATTTGCCCTCATGATAGAGGGACAGGCAACTTCTGCCTTCTGCTTAGTTCTGTCTAATCTTGTTGCATCATGAATATCAAATATTTTGGATAATATGTCCTAAAACCATTACCTGGTGATGTTTCATTTCTTAAATTCCAGAATACATGTTTAAGATGCAAGAACCTAATTGCATATCTGTTTTGATTTTAATGCATTGATTGCTCTCACTTTGTCGGGTAAAAAGGGCAGCATAATACCCTTTTCTCTGCTTACTGTAAATAGTGCCATATGCAGTTTTCCTAACTTTTCTGAATCTATAGGTAGAGCAAGAGCTAAAATGAGGGTATCTTTCCCTTTCTTACCTTTGAACTATCTAATGGTGGTGTCTGCAAATATAAGGAGGAGTTTACTGCTGACTCCTTTCTGGGGGAAAGCCAGCAGATGCTGATGCTCTCTGTTGATGCACTTTACATCTGACTAGGACAGCAGCAGCTGATTCAGCTTCCGTAGCTTATCTGAAGGCACCTATCATTTCCCTTGAGACAGCTCACTCTCCCGTTTATATTGATCAGTTGACTCTATGAAGTTAGACTGAACTCTGGTGGTTTTTTTCCAGATATTCTCGCCTTTCAAAACAAAACAAAAAAAGAATTAATGGGTAAATCAAAGAAAAGATATAGTACTCAAGGGTTTTAAGTACAAAATAGAAAGAAAAGGTCTACAAAAACCTATAAATTCAATTCTAAACCATGCTTAACTATTGCTAGATATTCTAATGAAGAATAACAATGAGTCCAACCTGACACAGAGGAGAATGAACTGCTAATGATGCATTTGAAGGTGCTTCTTTTCAATGTCACCCTCGTATGTGGATCTGAAACCAGCTGTGGGAGCTGGTGACTTAGCTAATCCTATTGAGGGCAGCCCTCTGTGAGTTTATTTATATTCCTTTCCAAACACGTCTGAGCTGCCATGACTTGCAGCATAGAACAAGAGGGTATCTGAAATAACTTCTCATTTAACTTAGTGTCCTTTGCTATAAATTCTGGAGTCCAGCAGCTGCTCTACAGAGAGCTGAGCTCCAACAAAGAGGGTGGGAAGGGAAGGGAGTATAGCAGTGCTCAAACTCTGCATTCAACGTCGGTAGGAATCTTGTCTTCCCAATTTTCTCCACCATCCCAACAGATTGCTCTGTTGACCTGTGTCAACTACTGATTGCTTTAGTTTCTTTGAAAACATGTCACTTGACAACACCTCTGTCACATTTTCAAAACACATTCTGACATTGCACTGTATCCAAGAATCCATGAAATGAAAGGTAAAGAGGTGCTTTAGTATGATGTGCTTTGCCATAATTGAGACAAATTATGACCTGTTGTGGAAATTTACAAAATGTTGGTACCTGTTATTTTCATCTGAAACCAAAATTAAAGCCATTGCCTTTTTTATAAACGTCAATCACATTTGAGACTTGCTTCGGTGGTTTGTGGGGGTTCCCCCTCTCTTACATTAATGTAATATTTTAAAGAGTAAGTTTTGCGGCCTAACACCTTTTACATTCTATTTCAAAGTAACAGCCATGAATGTGTGTGGTTTTTTTTTTTATGGTCAAGAAATAAAACTTTGAAAGCAAAGGTTAACAATGTAGAAGTAAATCCTTCCGCTATAGCATCAGCAGCAATTTGAGCCATAAGTGACCTTCAATCTAGCTTCTATTGACATCAGAGAATTCTTCTAGAGAGCAAGGACAGTACATGGCCTTGTAAATGTTAGTCTCAAATTCACTTTTTCTGCAAGTATTTATATACTAACACCCAGAGTAAGAAAGTGTTATTGCTTTGAGGATTATAAGATTTTAGAAAGATGTATTTGACAAAGTGTGCAGTGAAGAAATTATAAGTTTCTTGGATTTCTTTTTCCTTTTTGCTTTCTCTGTTGTTTTCTTTGTGACAAATTATGAAAGAAAGATTTCAGTTCAATAATTGTATGTTATTAATATATATTTATTGTATTTCAGAGATTTTACTGAACTGGTGCCTCTCCTCGTGTTATGTATATATTAAAAATAATTCTGTATGAATTTTTGCCTGTTTATATGTTTAAATATAATTATGTTTTCTCTTTGCATTGTCATCTGAACTAATAAAAGTCTTGCTTCACTTTTTAAAAGTGAGAATGTAAAGTTATTGTCATTAGACATTGCAAAGTTCTTGAGGTGGGAAGCTGTGTTATTGCCAAGCACACTTTTTGATAATTCTGTGAGCATGGACTTCTGACAGACGCTTGAAGTCCTTAAGCCACATATTTCTGAGGATGCGGAGTGACAGCCGAATCAGAGATGGGAGGGGTGCAGTAGTTCACCCATTGTAGAACACTACATACAGCGATCTCAGTGCTCAAAAGGTTTTAAGTCCAGGAGTTACCTGGGTTTTCAGAATAATAAATTCATTCTTCTTGTATGGCTTTTTTTTTTTCTTTTGGTGGGGGGGGAAGAAAAAGCATCAAACAGGAAGGACATGAGACTGGGTCAGACCTCCTGTCTAAACCATCTAGTTGCTCCTTTATTAGGCTTAGTACTTAGTGTTGGACTAAGGCACAAATACCAAATGGAGCCCATGTTGATTTTAAGGTGCCCAAGGAAGAATTTATGGCTTTCCCTGGCAGATTATTTTGAATTTGAAGACACAACCCATTGAAATACTTGTCTTAATCCTAACTTTAATCTATCTAGGTTCAACTTCCAAGACTCTCTTCTGGATTTACGGTTTTCCAAATTCAGCCATCTTTACCTGGCTTACTTTCCCTTTTTCCAACTGTATACCATTTCCCCTAGAAAAATTAATCCACACTGATCCAAGCAAATCTATGCAACAGCTTTGTTATCATTCTTCGGCACTGTGCTACCTTCAAACACATTAAATAGCATAAAAGAGATGTCAATTACCCCAGAACCCTAATAGATGCATCCTCATTCATTGCTGATTTCTTTGTAGATGACTGTTATTCTGTCTCTCAGTTCATTCAGTATTAAGTGAATTTTAAAGTGGACTTGGATCAAGAAAAAGCTTAGAGGTTATATCGGCACTGTCTTGTTCTAGACCTACATTAGAAACCTCTGCTGTGGTCATCATGGAACAAGGCTCTATAAACAGCTGAATCTTTTTTTCATTATAAATAGTTAATACGATGTAGGTCTCAAGGTGCTTTCAAATGCCCATTTTGTATGGGAAAGATAATTTGGGGGTAAACAAAGAATAATGCTAAGAGGTTGCCAACATTAGGTAGCTCTTCTTAATGGAATAATGGAATTTCTTGGCTGTCAGCAATTCTGTTCAACAAATGGAAAATGGAAAAGCACCCAATGATGGAAGAAAATCAAAATATAATAATATCTGCTGTTAAAACATGTTTTCTTGTACAGGTTTGGGCTGGTTTTGGCTGGGGTAGACTTAATTTTCTTCATAGCAGCCAGTATGGAACTATGTTTTGGTTTGTGTAATTTTTATGCACTGTGGAAAAGATAGATGAATTGTATATAAGGTGTTACTTAGTTCCTGAAAAATTAAGAACTTTTCAGAGAAAATAGGTTAAAACCATAAATGATACTTCTTTCAGGTTTGTTTCTTCTGTATATTCTAACAAAAACTTAAAGGAAAGCAGAGACTAGTTTTTTTGGGAGCTGTCTTGGAAGGGAGGAGAACAGAGAAGCCCTTTTAGATCAGCCAAAACTGGACTTGACTCTGAGACAAGAGACAAGCTTTGTTTGTTTTCCCCAGCTGACTGCAAAAAGTTGATTAAGCTTATGTGGAGGACAAGCAGAATCACTTGTTTAGAGCAATAAGATATTCCTAGGGTCTGCATGGATAATTCGTAACTAAGCAAGTGATAGTATTAATGTTCATTGATAAGTTGTAAGACAGTTCAATAGACATTCTTCATTGACACAAAAATAAATCAATTGTGTAAGTATTTAATCGATTGGATCAATAAGCATGATAAAGCACCTGGAATAAAATTTGCCATGCTTTTTACTCAGAGGCAGAGGATATAGCACTTTTCTTGCTGAGCATCAATTGCTTTAGTGCCAAGAATTTAAAACATCCTTGAATAAGTACCCAGACTGGCTTTTTGGGAAGGTGTTAAACAGACACCAACACTTAAACCACATGGATGGTTCCATATAGTATTTGGATTCTTCTGTGTCCAGAACTTCCAGTTCTTTACCTTGCTGAAACCAAAGACTCGATCCTGCAACTCCTATATTTGAGAATA
Organism: Himantopus leucocephalus; assembly: GCA_003993805.1. Lineage (NCBI taxonomy): Eukaryota > Metazoa > Chordata > Aves > Charadriiformes > Recurvirostridae > Himantopus > Himantopus leucocephalus. The sequence goes on along the minus strand of RSEF01000003.1, from coordinate 93,641,864 downwards.
GAACCACTCATTATGAAATGCTTCTGTCAATGGCAGATGTTGTAGAAAAAATACTGACATCGTTGTTTTTTTCTTTTTATGTCGGATTTTACTTTGAAAATATCCAATGGAGTGTATGTGATATGGTATCAAGATTAAACTAAAACCACAATATGGGGGTTGATCATGCAGGCTATCAGCTCTTCAGAAGGGATGGAATCATAGAATCATTTAGGTTGAAAAAGAACTTAAGAGCAGGGAGAGCTCAAAGAAGGCTCACTTAGGCTGTCGTTTTTATGGAATAAAGTGGTTGACTTGTAGTCAAATTACGTGCAATGGTAAAGGTATGCATGAGACTCCTTGTATCCACAAATTTCTTTGTTCCTTGGTAAATGAGCCTTGTGAAAGCCATCTGCTATTGATGTGTTAATTGCATGATCAGTGTTCCAAGCTTATATGCATTGATGCTCACCGTGTCACTCTGCTCCTTTGTGGGTTTTCAAAGAACAGATTGGAATTAAAGAAGTTCTTGGCCCAGTTACAGCTTAGGCCTTTACCTCCTTTAGAGGTATTTTGGTTAAGGAGTCGAGTGCATCCATCACAGAGAGGAAACGGTCTCAAGTTGCACCAGGGGAGATTTAGATAGTGTATTGGGAAAAATTTCTTCGCTGAAAGGGTTATCAAGTGTTGAAACAGGCTTCCCAGGGAACTGGTTGAGTCACTGTTCCTGGAGGTATTTAAGAGACGTGTAGACATGGCTCTTAGGGACATGGTTTAGTGGTGGATTTGGTAGTGTTAGGTTTATGGTTGGACTAGATGATCTTAAGGGTCTTTTTCAATCTAAATGGTTGGAAAATTCTATGATAAAAGAAACTGCCTGGTCTGGGAAATATTTGGTTTGGTTATGCAGAAGGAGACATTCTTTTCTGTGGTATCAGCAGAGACTTCTGTGTTTCTTAATGAACTTTAGCATTCAGGTGGTAGGTTTTTTATTTAACTGAAACATTTTAATACTTCCAAAACTTATTTTTATTACTAACCTTGCTATTGAATGTAATTCACAGAAACTTAGTAAAATCTTCACAAGGGACTGAAGCTATTTCACGATTCACAGACAGGACAACATTTAGCAGAGTTCCTTGCTTCAGCATTTTCTATCTGAATACCAATGAGAAAAAGACAACATTTTGTTTTCTCCTTGAACTCTACTGTCTAGATGTGGATGATTTTGATACCAGATCTTCCTTATTCTAATATATACATATATGGGGGGGGGAGACATGACAGTAATAAAAAAAAATTTGCTGTGTTGTCCTGAGCCATGGTTATGTTTCCTGGCGTTTCATGATTCAGTAGTTGTGGAATAATTTATCTGCAGTGAACTGGCTGACTTGCTGAAGAATGTGACTTACTTGCCGGAGAATGTGTAGAAGGGGGAAGAAATTAGCATATATTGTCACTTTATACAGTGCTATGCCTGAATTTCAAATAGATGATAGTGGGTTCGTTCTTTCTTTTTTTTATTGATATTCATTCCAGGCAACAATGTCATTATTTGTAAATGATGTCACCCAACAAATCAGGTGGGTGCTTCCTTCAGTAAAAGAGCAGTCTAGGAGCCATGAACATATTATTGAGAAGGGTTTAAATGTTTAGCATACAGATATTACCAGAACAACGTATAGGTCTGGTCATCGGAACATGGCACTGATGAGATGATTAGTCATGTTGTGCAGACCAGGTATTTTTATAGCTAAATCACTGACTGTTCAAAGGGGTTGATTTATTTTTTTTTTCCTTTTTAATACGGGAGGCAGCAGCAGTAAAAGATTATGTTTAGAAGCAGTGTTGTCTTTCCCACTGAAATTCATTTATCTGTCCTTCTTTATTTCTTTCCTCAGCAACTGCTTTACAGTTTAATTTGTCTTGTTTTGTTATTTGCACCCCAATGAGGCAGGGATGCAATGGAAACATGATTTATTGCTGAAGATAAACATGAGCTAAGAAAAGCTTTTAGGCCATCATGAAAGGGAAAACATAGAGATAAAAAGGTTGAGGTACCATTGCCATTATTCACGTTAGGGCAGTAGCTCAAACAAGATGGTGTACCTCTTGCAAATTTATTTTTTTTTTTAAACACAAACTAATAGACAATGCTCTTTCTGAGGAGTTTTTGCTCTAATTGAAATAAGAATGGGTGAGAAAATGGCATAGCCCCATTTTACAGATAAGGAACTGAGAACAAAGAGAAATCAGTGCTTGATTCAGTGTCTATGTGAGCACATGTTTGCTTTTAGAGCAAGTAGTTCCATTTCAATTCACCAGTGTATTCAGTGTGATTTATACCAGCTGAGGATCCAGCCCAAGGAGTTCTTCTTGTATCAGTTTGTCTAGTCCTTGAAGAATAACATCCTCCTTCAGCTGCTTTTTGCTATGCAAATGAAATACTGTAGATTTTAAACATGGAAGTGGGTTTTTATCAGTCTGCCATATGTTTTCCATAGATAACTACATGGTCTAATTGGTTTGATTCAAACTACTGACACCAATATGCAAATCTGGTTGAATGGAGTGTGTTTATACTGCAGCTTCCTTCTGCATCATTGATTGAAATATGAGTGCTTAAAATAGATCTGCGTGGAATATTTTAGTAGTTTGCAATTACGCACATTCTGTCTTGTCGATGCCGAGTCCTGTGAAGCTAATGAGGAAAACTGGTCAACTGCTCTTCCCTAACCTAGCACAATGTATTTTAGAGGATCTTAGTGTTTGCAAGATTTTTAAAATTGAGTTAGAACAAAAGCAGCTTATTTTGAATAGCTGTTTGTGTAGCACAGTTGTTAGAAATGCATATATATGCTTATGTGAGGTTAAGGTTATATTATTCTAGCTCTGAAGAGATTTTACTGGATCATAGGCCTTTCTGACGCTTTTTAATGTATTAGGGGTTTTTTGGGTTTTTGTGTTTTGTTTTTTCTTAAATAGTGCATGGCTCTGGTCCTGTAATGAACGTCTCTGGCTAGTTTCTTGTCTGTACTCTTTGCCCCTTTTCTTTCTTTCAATGTCCTTCCACAATCTGTTCAGGCTAGATATCAGGTGGGTCATGCCATCATGTCAATTATTTCCATTGGAAGGACTGCCAGTACAATCTTCTACTGTTCATTTTTCATTACCATGAAACATCCCATTTCTGTGCAAGAGTCAAAAACTGTTTATGCTTGCATCTCTGGATAGCTACAAAAATACATAGGCTCAGTATGTTATCATAAGTGACAACAAAATTTCTAGTCTTACTGGAAGGTGCCTGAATTAAAAATAATTGTTTTGTAGGGAAGCAAGAATATGCATATGCTAAGCAAAATTTGAAATACATTAACTCCATTTTTAGAAGTTTCGCTGGCAGGATTGTATGATTTGATAACATAACAGCTGCACACAGGTTTCTGACTGTTCTTTATCCAAGCAACAGTAATTATAAATGAGCAAAAGAGTTTCTTGTAAACAAGCAAATATAGATTGTATTTATCACCTTTAGTATTTCACGTCATATAACTGTGTTATGATCTGATAGTAAGTCAGTATCATAACATTAAATAAGTTTCATTAGTATGAATCATGTATTGATTTCTTGACTTAGCTATTTTTATTAAGCCGAGAAACCCATACCTCTAAGAACCACGTTGTTGCAAAAATAAGCATCTTTCATGTCTCCACCAAATTACAAATTGACAATACACAAAGTAGTGACTACACTTGTGGCTGTTGCAAGCCCCTGAAAAGCTGCTGGTATTTTTAAGTACCAGTTTTAAAGAGTTAGCTATTGGATAAGAATCTCAACTGCTCNAAAAAAAAAAAAAAAAAAAAAAAGAACTTGCATAGTGAAAAAGACTTAAACATAATTCCTAAGGGCCAGGTAATCAAGTAGATGAAACCAGTCAAATGAATGGCCATCAATTTAGGATTGTAGAACCCCACCTAAATATGCTTTATAAAGCTGTCTTCAGTTAGGGGCCTGTTTAAGCACTCCTTTGCATAGCTGCTAAAGACAGCAGGATAGAGGGTCTTCCTAAAAGGTGCAAAATTGCGTGATATCATGTTATGTCTTTTACTGGAGTTTTACAACGTTGGTTATGTTCTGCTAATCAGAAAAAAAAAAAAGAAGGAAAAAAAAAGTAAGTACCCCCTGACCCCATGGAAGCCACTGAGAATGCCACCAGCTGTTTCCCAGGGGACAGGATTTTACCCCTGCTATTTTCATTCTCCTTTCTTTGTGTTCCTGTTGCTCAGGCAGCATCACCGGTGAGGAGTAGGTTACATGAGCAGGGGCACCGAGGCAGCTGGGACTGTTAGTGTGAAGGAGCTCAGCAGCATGGGTATTCTGGAGAGCAGAAGTCTCTCTGATCCCAACAGCAAGCGCAGCCTTCCAGCTGGCTTTCACTGCCAGCCTCGGGGACCATTCCAGGAGCCGTGTTGCTTTCTCAGTGGGAGCACTCAGCTACCCTCACTCAGCGCGGTCCTTCTACGTGCTCTTAACTTTTAGACTGCAACTAGTACTGTTCAGCTGGATTGCTCCTGCACAGGAGAACCTGTAAGTACTCTGGTGGAAAAAGAAAATTAGATTGACAATTCTGTGCAACTACACCAGAAGTAGTTTTTAGAAGTGGTGAAAAGGAACAATGAATGACAAATACTATACTAGAAACCGCTGCGCTTCAGATAAGGCAAAGCTATGTAGTGTACTCATTACCAAGTTTGCAGCTATTTGCTTATGCAGCTGCTGCGGATCCACTGGGGTACAGGGTCAGTTAATTAGGGACAGATCTAAGATTAGTGTTCAGAGAGAGCTCTATGAAACCTGAGGAGGAGAAATTAAGATGATTCTACAGGAAATAGTGTAACAACATATTGAATTTAAGAAAATTTGGATAGGCCTAGTACAAAATGCTTTTTGGTTGAAAGAGTTTATAATAAGATTAACATATACAATTTCCCTTAGGACTTTTCCTTAATGACAGTGCGCAGCTGTGGTTCAAGATGTTTGCAGAAGGAAGCACCATTTCCAGGGATATAAATGTGTAGTAAAATTATTCACGCAGAGAAAAAAATAGATTTAAACATACACACACAGAGGAAGTTGTATCACTACCAAGTTTGCAATGGATGTTTGGCCTGTAGGGTAAAAATGATTAGTTCTAATCTTGTGAGTATGTATTCACCTGCTTAATTTTGTTCCTTTGAGTCACTGTATTGAAGTTGCATGTATTGTCTTAAACTACAGCTTTCAGCAATGACAACATTCTGGCTTTAAAGGGATGAGAACCCTATCGATCACTGACACCATCAAGTGGAAAAGACAGTAATATTATGAGACTTTAGATAAAAGACTGATTTCATCACAAAAAGTACCTGTTTGCAAATTTTTAAAAATTGATATTGTGGGAGGAATAAATTGATCCGTGTGATAGTGGGTAAAAGGACAAAAATATTCAGGAGTTCTACTTGCTTTTTGGAGGCGCATACAGCTTTATGACTGGGCTTTCGGCTTCCTAATTTCAGGACACTATAAGCTGCTGATTACCTCCTACTTCTGCAATTAGATCTATTTACAGTGGCAAATGGCTAATGTGCAGGCTTGTTGGAGGATCTCAACATGGGTATAAGACAAAAGAAACAAACATCCATAAGAAAAATTGGCATCCTCATGTTACTTTACAGACTCTTGGCACCTTTCAGGGCTGCAACTTCCTATTGCAGGGACAAGGCACAGTTCTGTAAGAGAACACCCAACAAACTCCTTTAAAGTTTGCTTTTATGAAGCTCTGAATCTCACTCTCAGCAACAATTTTGCCTTAATTAGTAGCCTTACTGAGGAAATCTGCTCCAACTCATGCAATTAGAAGCTTTTTTAAATTGAACAGCACAACGTATTTGCAGATGGATTATAAAACTGAAAACAGTTTTAAGATTCAGGATTAACATTTTAAGGTTACATGCAAAGTAATCCTACAGATAACATCTAAAATTACTACATAACAAGCATATCAAAGCTTATATGTTTCTTCATTACTTTATATCACTTTCTATAAATGTCTATGTATTAGGAATAGGGTAAGTTCAGTCCTGAAAAGAAAAATTTTTTTGCTTTAATTTACACTTGTAAAAATGTATTTATATACATATATATAGAATCACCTTTCTGCATTGCCACTTTGTCAGTATGAACGTTCACATTTCTAGATGTTGAGACTAGTGCTATAAATTGGGTCACAAGGGCTTCAGGCCATCCGATAAACCGGAAAACGCAGCTCAATTTGCGAAACTGTATTTACAACTCTTGAGTTGCAGGCGGAGTTACTATATTTTAACTAATTGCAACATGTCCTTATAAATATTTCTATAAAACTCTGAAAGCATATATTTTCTGGATAAAAATCATTGCATCTTTTCTTTAACTTAGCTGAAAGTGTCCGTGCTTAATTAGTACTCTGTCCCTGATTTCTCTTTCCCTTTTCAGACTTCATATGCACAACAGACTATATATTCGGCTTTTCCTCCCAAAACTGTCTTTGATGAAACTCCTTGCTGGGAGACAGGGCTGGGCAGTTGTGATGTAAGACATTAAGGAATGCAAGCAATTTATAGAGAATTACTTGTTAACATATTGTCTTTAAGGACTTCAGGAAAATGCTCTTGATAAACAAATGAGCAGTAAAAATATAAAAATATAGCTTTTCTCTGGATTTACTCTTTTTCACCTTGCAAAATTTTTCCAAAGATCAGCCTGCTATTGTCTAGTATGTCATAAGGAGATAGAAATCAAGGACATTCATAAGTGATAGAACTCGAGCCAGAGAAGCACATGTCAAGGTTGGAGTTGGTTTCATTTTGTTGTTACTCAGTTGCTGGTCTCAATGCTCTCTGGAACAAGATCTGGTCATTTTGATCCAGGAATTCTTCCTAGTCCAGGGAGAGTACTTGAAACCACTGGTGGTGGTACATGCTCTGCAGCTTTCAGGATGACATGTAGAGTGTAGTTGCTTGCAATGATACAGGACAAAGATCCATACATGAATCCTACCATATGTAAATATTTTGCATTTTTCTCTTTTAGCTTAGATCTCTGAGGGTCACTAGTAAGATATAAAGTTGAAGAAATGATAACATGAGGGACTGAAAATGCAAATTGGAATAAAGTTGCGGTTGGTAGGGAGACCCTACTGCAGGAGGAGTATCTGGGATAGATTTTAAAGGTCTGCTTTAGAGGGACAGATGCAGCCATGGGTTTGCTTCCGAGCGGATGGGGCTCTCATGTACTGCACTTTGAATTACATGATTGAAAACACGCATCTGGGTGAAATCTGGTTATTCATCTACCCCAGCATTTCTGAACACAAAATTTATTTTAAAAGGCAAAATAAAATGTATAAATTGGGGCCTGGAGAGGCAGTGTACATAGCGATACAAAGAGACTTCTGAACACACTCAAATTCCTGGTATGACTCTGATAAGAGGCAAATCATTAAGGACCAGAATTGTAATTGAATGACTTTTTTTAGCATGACCAAGGAAAACACTACATAACCACCCTTATAGATTCTTAAACAAAGCCCAGTTCAATGAGTTAATGATTTTCCAATACTTAAAAGAAAGTAAATTAGTGGAGGCACTTTGCCTATCTTGTACAGACAGACGCATGGCAACTGTGTAATGACATTAACTTAGTCCAAAGATGGGAGTTTTTGTTAGGAGTTCTTGGTACGCATTGACCAGACTGACCACTGGAAGAAGCACTGAACCAGTAAACTAAGTCTTGCATGGGAAACCAAATAAAGAAAAAAATTATTTCTATTATCAGGAAATTTTCCAGCTGAGAAACAAACTTTATTTGCTGTGGAAAAAATTAACATTGTGGGAGAACTTATACCAGTGTGGCATTCCATGTGACAATGTTTTGTTATTATCATATACCAAAGGTGCTGGCAGAGTATCAAAATTTTACATACCACAGGATTGTGCAGGGGATTAAAATAGAATTGCAAGCTTCAAAACTTGCAAAGGTTTTCACCGTTCAGGAATCAGCTTTATTCTGTTGCTCTGTGCTCTGTGCCATGGCAGTGAACATATCCATGGCAAGGCAGTAGTTGGGTTTGGTTTTTTGGTAGTTGGAGGGTGGGAGGTGTTTGTCGTGAGCTAGTTTGACCTTTTTTAGAAACACAATGATTTTAGAGTATGAAATCTAGAATAGGTGCATACTGAGAGGGCACAAACTGAGAAACAGGAATGTTGGCTGCCTACTCTTTGGTGATTGGAAAGTGTAGGTCTTATGCAAGTGTTCCAAATATGGTCCAGAGAGTTTTCAGGATATAGGCATGGGAAACTGACAGATCTTTTTCCATGATTTGTTGAGTTGCAAAGTTGTCTCCTCTGCTTGCAAAAAAAAATCCTTGCTCTGCACAAATGAGTAGAGGTGGGAAGACCAAAGAAGCAAACTAGGTTTTTTTAATCATTACGTGGAAAAAAGCCCATCAACTGTATTGAATTACTGGATGCATTGGAGAGGATTTTAACACACTGGTGACTCAAAACATTGCTGGAACTGATCTACACCCTTCATTAGACGTAAAATACCAGCTATCGAGTTTATTTCCGATCTTGAATGACTAAACTGTTGATTGTTGGACGGGACAAGCTGCGCGGGACGGGACGTGGTGTCACTGTGTGGCCGGGCGTTACGGGGCAAACGGGTCTTCTCCGCCCCGCTACGGAGCACCGGCGTCTGTCCGGCCGGCCGAGCACCCAGCTTGCAAATGGCCAGGAGATGGCGCTCAGTATCGCGATATGGTGCCGGGGGGTTACAAACCCAACACTTGGGAGCGGCAAATGGCTTCCCGGGTACGGCAGGGAATGAGCAAAAGGTCGAATGAGCTCAGCAGGTCGTGCAGTCCATCCCTGCTGCGGGGTAAATGGTATTTAGAGGGTTTTGGCTTTTTCAGTGGGAGCTTCTCTGACTTCAGCCGGTCAGCTTATTTAAACTTTCCATTTTTTTCCAAAAAGTAACCTTTTTGTATTCTTCCATTCTTTTTGAGTACTGTTGAATACGTGGGAAGAGGAATTGAAATTTAACATGCAGTTCTTATTAGAGGCTTCGTTAGAGAAAACACTTTTCTGATGGGTAAGGATAGCAGTGGAGTGTTTAATTTTCCTATTTTGAATAATAACATTTTTAAAAACAGACAAGGGGCAGAACTATCTATTTCAGTAGAAGGAGGAGGAGAAAAAATGGAGTGAGACCTGAAGCCTTGGCTCCTTCCGTAGTTCTAGTGCATTCACCTCACACTCCTGTGGGCACCAGATTCAGTCGTAGCTGTTACAGCTGACGAATATTTAATTTGCTTTAACTTCCCTGCAGCTGCTTTTGAGTTTGGCTATCTACATCAGCACGTTATTAACAAACACTACTTGTTGTGCCAGTATTCCTCTGTCTAGGAATAGAGTAACATTTGAAAGCCAAAGTAACATTTAAAGCCAGTTGTAAATGTAACTGGCCACCAAACATTTAATTAAAAAGTTCAGAAGTTCATTACTAGGCTACTGATAACTAAAAGTGAAACCACTGTCACCAGTTAGTTATACTGTCACAAAAAAAGGTCTCAGAGCAATGTGTTACATGCCGTCAGGTTGTTGGCAAACACGTTTTTATGAGCCTAATCACATTCACAAGTAAATGAATTGGTTCACAGGTAAAATCTATTTGCCTTTGTATGTCCTGTTTTTCAATATTTTTGGTAGTAGATATGGGAATTAATGTCTCAAGCAAGTTTTTATGATTGTCATAATGCCTGGCCTGAGAAGTTTCAGGGTTATTTCATTTTTTTTCTTAGTATTAGAAAATGGAGTTTTCATTAAATTATCATCTACAAAAATGTTCTAGGGTTTTTGGGATGGGTGAGAAGAGAATTACATCTCGGTTGCATGCCCAGGAAGGAAACACGGACCACAAAAGCTGATATCTGACTAATAATCCAGTAGCAACACCAAAGAAACCCCGGCTTTTATGATAATAGTAACTTTCCAAAGAACTGCAAAACCTTTCATATTAATGCATGGCATTATGCAAATTAGCTCCCTCTTCTTTGAGCAACTAATGTAGTCTGCTTTGCTGGGAAAGACTGAAAAGACTCCCAAGGCAATGGTAAACATTACTGGAATTATATTATGAATGATCTAGGACTTAAAATTGTGTCTTCTGTACTCCTGTGAAGTGTTAGCTCTGACTATGCTTCAAGCCAGAGCTGAATTAAAGATGCAACAGGGAGATGCAGTAGATTTCGAAGAATTCTGTAGGGAAAGTGAATAGGGAACAGAGTTGTCACATCCAGTAATTTAATTGGATGACTCCAAAATTATCAGACAGGAGATACTTCTTGACATAACACTTAACTTGCATATGGAAAGCATTGCCATGGGAAGTCTTAGAAGCCAAAATTATAAATAAATTCGAAGCAAGAGATTAGGCAGATTAGAGGAGGTTAGATCATTCAGAAACTATAAAATAAGGTAGTCCAGGTACAACCTCCTGCTACAGATGTCCCTAAAGTTAAAGTTTGTCAGCTGAGATGTCATCCAAAGTGAAGGGCCACTTTGCTCATGCATCTTTTGATTTTCCCCTAACAGCCATTGTGTTAGACACAAAACTGAACTAAAACTTTTCCATTAAAACACAATTCTTGTGCTCTTAAGTGAATATATTTCCATGCTGTTCCATTAGTATTTGTTTGTGACATTGAGAAAGCAAAACCATATTGTGTTGCTATTATAAAATGCATTCCAAAAATATGCTATTCAAAGGCAAGTAACTAAAAATTTGTGTTGGACACCAATGTAAAGCAGTACTTTAGAAGTTTAATAACACCCGAAATCAAAATATAAATAAATCTATTTCAGTGTTATTCCAACACTTAGGACTTGTTCCAAATATTGACATACTAAGTTTACCAGACTGACATGACCTGTTATGTATGTTAGCTGTGTAATGAAGTTCACTTTACTGTATTTTAAAGCTAAGTAATTCTGTATTGCCTATAGTAACTATTAAGAATTTTGTTGCCTTTTTCGGTCATCTCACTGCATTGACTCAGATCCTTGGAGATACGGTGGTTTCCTGTCTCCCTAGCAGTTTTGGAGACTCATTAATGTTTGCAAAGCTGTTTAAAGGCAAGGAGTGCTCTTTCCATGGTGGTAAATATGGTCAATTAATGCTTGTACTGCATTTATTTTGCTACAAGGTAATATATTTGAATTAGAGATAAGGCATTAAGACATGTTTTTGACCAGTAATCCAATGAGCTGTGGCTTTCAGTTTTGAGAACCTGACCTGACTTTTTGCATTTTGCTATTTCAGTATTAAAGCGTCTTAATTTCTTCATAATTTTAATGTATTGCAGCTTTATATAAAGTTTAATTTTGACCGACAAGAAAACTGCAATTAACTTGGAAAGGAAGTATTAACTGAGGCAAAGCTGAGGTCAGTGTTTTTCTTTAGGATCACTGACCCTCTGAACCTACGTTTAGTGAAACAAGAAGTCAGTGAATATACCAACTACAGTATATTTTCTAATCATCATAGGAGAAGCTAACTGAGATGCTGTCTGCTCATGGAAATGGAGATTGTGATTTTCTTTTACAAAGTACAAATCTCGAGTTTGAACTGTGGGGATCAAAAGGTGCAGGAGGAGGAGGAAGAAAAGGAAGATTTTTCCTGATTCTACATGTGTCCAAACAGTGAAAGCATGGTCTAGTTGCAATAGAGAGAAATAGGCATGTTTTAATTTTAACACTTAGCTACAATACTGCAACTGTAATAACATCAGTAATATGAAAAGAACATAAATTGGCATGAACATTTGCAAAATAATTTAAACTAAAAAGAATCTGGTCTGTCACCTGCCAGTCAAAGTGTGAATCTAGTTCATAATGATAGACCATATTCATCCCCACTCACTATGTCATTTTTTTTAATCACTGTCTTTGTTCTGTTTCTGCATTTGGCTGTCACATCTTTAAGAAAAATGGTCCAACTGCTTTGCCACTTGCTCTAAGAAATAAGTTGCTCTCAGCATATGGAGATTTTCACAAACAATATGCTTTCAGTTTTCTGTGCTTTGGATTTCTCTATAGAAGATTGGTAAAGCTAGTGTGAGATTAACTAAAAATGCTGCTGTCCTCTAACAAGCTCTACAGGAGCTTGTTAAGGAGATGGATTTATTGCACATTCTGCTTTAACTGAACTTTCTATACTTAAATAGCAAAGAAATAAGAACAACTGTACTGAAAGGGAACACTTTATAATGAAGAAACATCATTAGCAAAGCTGGATTTCATCTTTATGCCGTAAACACACTGTTTAATTGTCTGGTAATCATTTCTTGATGAGTGCACGGACTAAGCACTAAATGAGGAGAATACCCATGGTTTGCCAAAAGATTTCCAATAGTAAAGGCTGTTAAGACTTGGGTCCAGCTCAAAATATTTCTTTGTTACCCTGGCAATTTTAAACACCACTTTATTGGCTCTTCCTTTGCTTTCTCTCATTCTTCCTACGCATAGATAATCAAGGTAATGTCACAGAATGGGAGAGGTTTGAAGGGACCTTCAGAGATCATCTAGTCCAACCCCCCTGCCAAAGCAGATTCACCTAAAGCAGGTTGGACAGGAACACATCCAGGTGGGTTTTGAATATCTCCAGAGAAGGAGGCTCCACCACCTCTCTGGGCAGCCTGTTCCAGTGCTCTGTCACCCTCAAAGTAAAGAATTTTTTCCTCCTGTTGAGACGGAACTTCCTGTGTTCCAGTTTGTGCCCATTGCCTTTTGTTCTGTCACTGGGCACCACTGAAAAGAGTCTGTTTTTCTATTTCTGGAAAGGCCACATGGTAGAAAAAGTCTCCACGTTCCTGTGTTTGCTTGCTGGAGGCTCTCTGGTGTGCAAGGTGGAAAGCAGAGGGAATTCCGATGGCCTGTCACTGCCCTGTGGCAGAGCATGGCTGTGAGTTGGTATTGGTGGTAGGCATTGCCCCTAGAAGTTCAGGTATGTATGTAGCGCATTTTCTTTCTCATAAAATAGTAGCACCAACAGCTACCAAAAGTATGGCTATCCCAGCGTCTTATCTCCAACAGTTACTAAAAGCAACTGCCAAGGCAAGAGTGTAAGCACAGGACAAACATCTGGTGATACTCTTCCAGCACACTTTACAGAGTATCTCCAGTGATTTGCTGCCTAGGCGTTTCCCAAGTAATGGTTGGTAATGGTTCTGTACTAATAACCCTGGACAGATATTTCTATAAGCAGGTTCAACTGCTTCTTGAACTCACAAAAGTATTTTGCATCCAAAATATCCCGAAAAGTTTCACAGTGTAACATTCAGTAAACAAATGTTGTCTTCTTACTGAGAGCCTGTCACTCGCTGACTTCATCCAATACACTTTGGTACTTGTGTTAGAAGTGAGAGTAAATTTTTGCTTTCTGTTACTCTGTAGATGCACTGTACTTGGATGGTTTTCATTTCTGTTCCTGCTTATGTGAAAAAAGATTTTGAAGGGGAAAACTTGTTTTAAGCTGTTTCTCTGTTTAGGCTAATTCTGCAATCTAATCACTAATCTATTTCCATCAAAGTAGTTAAAAATATTATTTAGCATGGATTGCTTTGATTTTTAACTGCTTCTGACATTTCTTGATGGTGTGACGTACTGCTTTGCTTGAAAAGCATCAGCAACAGTACAAGTTCTCATTCTCCAAGCTGATACTTTTCTTCATAAATGTAATTTTATTTTCATTTAATTTAATATATTGGCTTTTAATTTGTTTCGATAGAAATTGTTTTTAGCCTCATTTTCTTGTATATTTCTACCCACAATTTTATTTATTTTCAAATACTATTGTCTGGCAGTAATGCTTATAGAGTGTAAATCTGTGTAAGCTTCACACAGCCAAATTTTCTGATAACTTAAATATACCATTTTGCAATGCTAAACAAACATCAACTTTTTATATTGCAGATTTCAGATGTTTATTTTAAGGATTCACATGAAATTTCATCTTCATTTTTAACAAGACAGAGAAACAATAGCCTGGAAAACAGATATAGTTCTTAGAATGTTTGTCTTGCAGAGAGTTTTATCTTGAACAGTAAGTCTGACATTTCAAGGTGCGACATTTTTCATAGAAGTATGTGAGTAAAGGGCCATGCTTTGCTACTCTTCTGTTGCTTTTTCATTCAACCTTATTAATTTCAAAGGGGCCGTTTCTTGAGTAAGTTCCAATCAAAAAATCGCTAATAGGAAAGGCTCAAAATTATGAAGAAAGGTCAAAGAAAGCATTCCCCCCCAATGAATAAGACTGGCAAACTNGGTAACAACGGACAAGGAGAAGGCTGAGGTACTCAACAACATTTTTGTCTCAGTCTTCACTGGCAACCGCTCTCCCCACACCTCTTAAGTGGACGGACCACAAGACAGGCACTGGGGATCTAAGTCCCTCCCACTGTAAGAGAAGACCAGGTTCGTGACCACCTGAGGAACCTGAACATACGTAAGTCTATGGGACCT
>RSEF01000003.1:93563547-93586075 GCA_003993805.1 Himantopus leucocephalus | reverse complement strand
TGAGCAACCTGGTCTAGTGGGAGGTGTCCCTGCCCATGGCCAGTTGGTTGGAACTAAAATATCTTCATTGTCTTTTCCAACCTAAACTATTCTATGATTCTATGAAATATGCTGTTGAACCAGAGATCTGGGACAAAGTCTGCTATTTAATGTCTAAACAGTATTTTGATGTCCTGGTATCTATCTCCATGCTGTCTTAAAAACAGAATGAATCCACACTATTTGCTTTTTGATTTCTAAAACACAGGCTGTTAACCAAATTAAAAGCTAAAAAGCTACCAGCCAAATGGATACTGAATCTTCAAGCGGAAATTTCATGTAATTTCTGTAGTTTCTGCATACTTGCTTAAGTATGTTTAGAATTAAAGTTTTTCAAGTGAATGGAAAAAACACTAATTGTGGCTATTTGCAGAAGCCTCTATTTGTAGAAGTTTCTATTTGTAGAACTCCCACTGTATGCATTCTTCTGATCAGGAGCTACAACTGCCAATCTACTTTAAATGTGAAGTCGCATATTACCCATTTGAATAACTACAATGCCTGTCAGATAATTACAATATTCTCAGCCTTTTCGTGGAATAAATATATACAGCTACTAAAAATTCTGTCTATGTAAAAAGATTTTTATTTTAAGCTTGTTTACACCTTTAACAAAGTGCTGTGGCATTATTTATGTATTTTCTTTATATAGGATATGATTTACCAGTTCCTGGAAACTCCTGTATGATAGAGATCTTACAGATATCATCAGTATGTCAGGTATTGAAATTATAAAGATGTCCAGCACACCTAAATAAAGTCTCTTTGGTGTAGATGATAGGAGCTGGAATAGAACTGTCGGAGCCAAATTTATGAAAGCTCTTCACAGGGCAGTGAATATATGCTTTAAATATATAATAAACCCTCCTTACAGATGGAAAAAAAAGCTGCTCCTTTTGCTGCAGTGACAGAGCAAAAAAGTTGCTGCTTTTGTCATCTGTTAGAGCCAGCAGTTGTGATAGAAATGGCATCACCAGCACTGTCACCAGCAACACTGTTGGTAAATCTGTGGAAGTGGAAGGAGGCATGAGA
This sequence comes from Himantopus leucocephalus, assembly GCA_003993805.1. Lineage (NCBI taxonomy): Eukaryota > Metazoa > Chordata > Aves > Charadriiformes > Recurvirostridae > Himantopus > Himantopus leucocephalus. Next base: position 93,585,004 of record RSEF01000003.1, on the reverse strand, counting down.
ATATTCAGAGGGAGAAAGCTTATTGAAAAATTAACAAGCCCTTCCACTGTTGAAAATGGAAGTTTAATGCAGATGATACTGCATGAAGGAAGCTTTTATGAAACAGAAAGGTTAAATTTAGGCTACAGCTCCATGTTGGAGTTTAAAAGATGAGATGCATGTGAATTTCCATATGAGATAAAATACCACAATTTTAATGTTTTTTCATGTACTTCTGTGGTTATAACTGTGGTGGTTTAAGAGTATAGCAATGTAGGATTTGGAGGAACAGTAATATATTTTCCTAGACCAATGACTATTTCAAAATAAATACAAAAACCCCACTTTCAGCCACTCAAGCCTTTCTTTGGGCTTTCAGATCTGATCTTTTAAGACAGGTTAAGAAACAAGGACACAATACTATAGGCATGAACAGCATACATATGGCAGAAAATTAAATATGGTCTTTGCAATTCATTACTAAATATTTTTTCACATTTTTATTATAAGATCCTCCTTTGTGCTGACAGTTAACTTTATGCAGAGAACAACAAATGCAAGAATAATGAGAACATAAGTATCTAATATCTATGTACAGATGTCCTTCAGAAATTGGCTTACAGTAGAACTAGCTGGGGTGGAAAAGAAATGCCATTATTTTATTTCTGTGAAATAAGACAGAGTTCTACCATTTTTCTCCTGAATGTTTTGTTAAAGTCAGGTAACAATTGTTTATTGAGCTTGTCATCTGCACGCTTTTTTTGTCAAGTAGAGCCACCATCAGCAGCTGTCACTGCAGAACTGTTGCAAGCAGCAATATCAGGTGTTCAGGAGCAAGAGCAGCTCTCAGCTAAATGGGACTTTGAAGTCTTGCTTTCCCCAGTAGTGCGTATACTGCAGTTTGGGATCCTTTGTCCTAACCCATTCAATCTTTGTTGTACCTATATTATCCCTCATTAGCCAGCGTGTGATACCTTTCTAGAATTATGTTTGGAACTGTGCATGCACTTGATATATGAGTAGTGCTATTCATACTTTTTCTTCATTTCCCTCAAGGTCAAGCTTCCTTTTAGCATTCCAGCTACTTTTTGAACTCATAATCCATCTGTCTAACCACTTAGCTGCCTTTCCAAGATTTTATCTTGGTGCTTACCAGTGCACTATTTGAATACATCATGAGGGTATTTATAAGTGATGCATATATCCCTGTTCTTGCCTTAGTAATATGAGGGAAAATTTACATTTAAATGAATATAGGTGAAATTACAGCTATGAAAAAAAAAAGAAGGTTATTACTTAAAAAATGTTCCAATGAAGGGGAGGATTTGCATTTAACTTTGTATTTAACTGCTTCAGTTTTGCCCATATATGGGCAATTTTACAGATATTGACAAATCCACAAAACAGAAATTTATCTGTCTAAACAAATATAATGGAAATTGTTGTTTTGGTCCTGGTTTGTTTTTCAGGTTTGGGGTTTTTTTGTCCCGGTACTGAATTTACATTTACAGATATTGCTAGATTATTTTTATTTGCAGCATTTACCAACTTAGGGCCAGAGGGCACTAACAGGCCTTTACTGCCCTGAGCAGCCTCAACAGGAATGCACACCCCTGAGCTACATTGTAGATGTGCCTGTGTTCAACCTTGTCTCTGCCTGCTCTCATTTACTGAATGGCCGTTCTGGATAGATCCCACTCCTGACTCAGTACCTCGCCTTGCCGGGACTGCGATAGACCCTGTCCATGTCACGGGGACAGTGGGATTGAGCCTGGATGTCCTGCCCTGGCCTGCGTTGGGGAGTCACCCTTGGCTCCTTGGCTTGCCTGTTCTTGTAGAGCAGCCCCACTCTTGCTTCACCCTGAACCTTGTGTATGTTCTGATTCCTTCAGAAAAAATTGACAGACTTCTGGATTATAAACTAATCAAAAGACACACAAAAATAAGTCAGTGTATATGTGGAGTATATGACAGAAATTCAAGAAATTTAGAAATTCAAGAATAATGTCCCACTGATTTATTTTTTTCTTCACTATGAGGGTGGTGAGGCACTGGAACAGGTTGCCCAGGGAAGTTGTGGATGTCCCCTCCCTGGAAGTGTTCAAGGCCAGGTTGGATGAGGTTCTGAGTAACCTGGTCTAGTGGAAGGTGTCCCTGCCCATGGCAGGGTGATTGGAACTACATGGTCTTTAAGGTCCCTTCCAACCCAAACCATTCTATGATTCTATGACTCTATGATTATTAGTCATTTACTGGAAAGTAAATAAAACAGATTGCTTTACCTTTCCAATCAATAAGTCACCCATTAATTTTAAAATAATTATTGAGACGAAAATTTACCCTTTTTCTTATTCACACTTTCAGCAATTAAATGTCATAACAGATATAATGATAATATAAACCACAATAAAAATAATAAGATGATAGTTAACCTGTTAAGTTACTTTTTTTTGACTACTGTTTAAAGATAGGATACTAGACTACATAGACCCTTGAGTTATCTTGTAGAATTGTTTTCACAAGCAGAACTTCTTAAAGGGTAATATGTATCTTTATAATGTTTATACATTTATCTCTTTATGTTTATATTTGTATATCCCTCTCTATATAGATGTAATAATTAATATGGATTCTACTGTTAACAGGATTCTGCAAGTGTCTTCCCCTAGTAGCGCCAGAAGGAAATACATATAGGAACATACAATCAGAGGCAATAAAAAAAAAATCTGTTTTCTAAAATCCCAATTTCTTGCATACATTTCCATTCCTTTTTTTATTTATTCCCCTAGCATCACTTTATTTCATCTAAAGTGATGATGGTTTTATCATCCTTGTGAAGTACTTTGATATCTTAAGAAGACAATGAAAGATACGGTAAAAGATAGTCAACTATGTATGAAAATCTTATGTCAGGAGATAGCACAATTCTTCATGAGTTCAACCACTTCTCATCCTGCAGTAAGGGAGATTTTTGGGTCAACAGAATCACCATCACTCACTCAAAAATACCAATCAGCTACATCACTTTAGATACCTCAGTTAAAATGGAATTATACAGCAAATTCTGTCCCATTAATGGAATATATGGTTAGAAGGACGTTTGCAAATAATGGATTTAACCCCTGAGGATAGGTCTAATTTTGCCTAACTTCACCTGCCTTCTGAATTAAAAGTTTGTATTCTCATTGCAGAGAAGGCGGCACTTTCAGATGAGTAAACCATCTGATTTTAAACATTTGCTCTTGGATGGGAAGAATAACACTATAAAAGTACCAGTTTTTCTCTACTGAGTGTAAAGAGTCTAGCCAACTAACTCAAATGTAGGTGTGTGCCTTGTAGATGTTTACATCTGTTCAGGTAATAATTTAAATGCCAAAACGGAAACATAAGTGAAATTAGATAAAAATATTTCATTGGTATTTGCTATTTGTTACTGTGCCCACTGCTCTTCCTTGTGCAAATACATACGGACAACCAGCACAGAGCTTTATTTATTACTTTCCTGTCAGAATAAAGACTGTAGTACTCATTGATTTCCAGTAGAGATAATTAGGACCACCCTAGTACTACCCAATGCATAATTATTCCTATGTACAAGGAATCACATGAGATACTGCAGGTGAGTAATATAAGTAAGGCTCCATTCAGTCTTTATAGGAACAAGGTTTGAGGTCCTAATTTGAGTGGCTGTTTCATGTAGACTGTCTGTGACTGTTTCGTGTGGCCTCCCAGGTTCACCAGTATACAATGCCTTAAGGATTAGATTTTGACACCCCAGTGAGAAGAATTTCTGATACAAAAATGTCATTAGTAATTTGTACACACTAGGAAAATAAAACATGCTTCTAACTGGCATAATCAGTGTTTCATTATGACTGAAAGCAGCAAAAACATTTAGGCATCTGAATACTTACTCAAACAGTTAAACCTGAAAGTGTCAGAGAGCCAAGACTGTGATTAAACATCTTAGGTTCCTATATTTATGTGATTCTAAATATGCCTTAGATAGCTCATCTTAGCTTCACAAAATTTAAATAGGCAGCTGCCAAGAGTGGTTTTGTACATCCTATACACAAAGGATCCCTGATTTATTCCTATTAAAGCCATATTTCGAAATGTTGAACAGTCGCACTAATCTGATGTCTCAGGGTTGTTCATTATCGTAGTCTGTTATCAGCATATAATATGATTTTAACAACTTCCTTAGTTTAATTTTAAATTTGAATGTTCGTGGGCTGCATTATAAATTCTAATTAGAATGATGACTATTGATACACTTGTTCACCTCTCCATATCACAATTTTCAGTGTTTGTTTTTGTACCACTTGTGAGACTGAGTGTCCCCTCATTCGATGCTCTGGCTGTACACGTTCTGTCATTAAGCTCCTGACACTCTCCCTTTGTGGTACAGAGAAAGAAGGTGCCAGCTCTGGAACTGTGAATTCCATGTGTTCTCAGAGCCCCGTGTCCAAGTTTTATGTTCATCAACTCTCAGATACTGAAGTAATTAGGCCATACATTTATAGCACGTGAAAAAGTCATTATTTGAAATATTCACCATGCTAATGGTGAATGTTTAAAATGAAGAGGCCAGGTAAAGTAGACAACTGTTTAATCTTTTCTGTATTCATGGTGGCTACACCAAAAGTCCATCTGTACCTTTTTTGGGTCCTTGAAGTACCCTGAGGGTACTTGGTTGGTTAACAGCAGAGGATCTGCTAACTATTCTGGTCCTGCCCAAACAGACCCCCTACATACTGTGGGAGAAGATATGGTTCCTGAATCACACACAAGGAATTGGCTGGGGAAGGCAGTGTGGGTTGCTCCTCCCTAGGGAAAAGGCAAACCCATTCATGGGATTGTCTTCGCTCAAGGACCTGGGTATACTTGGTGGTTAATGCAGAAGGATGAGGAGTTCTGTTGCATACTTTAAGGAGATTTAACCTTGGGGGAAAATAACCAGTGATGTGAGTTGCATGTTGTATGAACTACCCAATGTAGCAGGATCTACCCAAACTGATGAAAAACTGGGAGAGTACAGTGATGACCCAAACCAAGCTGGTGTTGGCACCCAACTATCAAACACGTTGCTTTTCTTGTCCTGAGCAACCACTGTGACACATGGGGCCCAAGTCATAGCCTGTTCTTATGGACACTTTATGGAGTGGCAGAGACCCATAGAATGGGGAAATAATATCTGTTAAGGCACAGGGTAGTTAATGAGAATCTATGAGTCTGTATGTTGGATATAAAGATGGCTGAAGTGTGTAATAAAATTTGTAAGTGTTGGTAAGAGGGGATTTCAGGAATGAGAAACAGATACTATTGGATGGCCAGAAGATATGTAAATGTATCAAATTATGTGGGACCTAAGCATGACAGAAATGATATGGAATAAGGGGTAGAGATTGCATTGGATTTGGCTAGGATGGAGTTAACTTTCCCCACAGCAGCCCATATAGTGCTTTGCTTTTATTTGTAGCTAGAAGGGTGTTAATAACACACCAATGTTTGGTTTTTGCTGAGCAGTACTCCTACAGCATCAAGGTTGTCCCTCCAACCTCCCATGCAAAGCCACTAGGCTGGGGGTGAGCAAGAGTTTGGGAGGAGACACAGCTGGGACAGCTGACAGAAGCTGACCAAAGGGATATCCCATACCATGTGACATCATGCTCATCAATAAAAGCTGGGGGAAGGAGGAGGGAGAGGCATGTGTTATTAAGGCATTTGCCCTCCGAAGAAATTGCTATGTGTACTGAGGCCCTACTTCCAAGGAAGTGGCTGGAAACTGCCTGCTGATGAGAAGTAAAGTGGTTTGTTGGTTTTTTTTTTCCTTTGCTTCTATGTGCAGCCTTTGCTTTCTTTCCTTGAACTGCCTTTAACCCACAAGTTTTTAATCCTATTTTTTCCCCTTGTCCTGCTGAGGTGGGGGAGTGAGAAAGCAGCTGGATGGACACTTGGCAGTATTTTGGAGTCAAAATATAGTCCAGTGACAAACCTTCACGCCCTTTGCATATTTGGGAAAATCTGTGCGATTAACAAGAGAATCAAAATGAAACTGAACATAGACACTGAATTAAATTAATGTATGATGACATTTTTAATGATAAAATCCAGTTTAAATTTATCCTTAATATAAGAGGATAAGGATGTTTTGGGGGATGGAGGACTATCTAGATATGCAGTGGACAGCATGAAAGAGGATGAATGACACAGGAATTATCTTTGCAATGAATGAAGTGATAAAATTTTCATTGACTCCCGTGGGAAGAGAATTTTGTGCTCATTTGTTTTCTTAAGTTTCCCCCAAGTAACTATAAGTTTCTCTGGGAATCACCAGTTCTGAATACTTTTGTACATTCATAAAATAGATTGATATTTAATGGTTGGGGAAAATGCATCTGTTAACATTTTCTGCAAAACATTAATGAAAAGTATTCCCAATTAAAGTCAGAAGTTTTCAGAAGAAGTGATGGAGACACAATAGATATTTTCCAGAGAGTAGAAATCTCAGCAGGTGGAAAATGTTCGCTTAGTAATTAACATAACTTGGTTATTATTTAGGAATGTGATGATTTTTTTTTTTAAAGGTGACAATTGTACTGCTATATTTCCATTTAAATTTTCTACTGGGAAAAAATATTGAAGGCCAAAAATGGATGGTTAGATGGATAAGGATTTGTTTCTCATAGAATGTATACGATTCTCCTTTCTTTCGGCCAGTGATACTGTATGTCTGACATGTCCTCTTTTTTTTACAATGGCACATTCTATGTTGCTTCTTGTTCCCGTTCCCCTCCATTATCTGTTCTCCACACAAGTCCTTGTTTCATTTCTACCACTCTGTTCCCAAATGTAAAATAAACCTATTCTAGTAGACTATGAGAAAATGTCCAAAGATAGCATGTCAAAATTCCAAAACACTGATATACATTACCAAAAGACAAGAATTAGAAGAATAACTTCTCCCTCAGTAGCTCCAGGCAAAAAAGGAAAACTGAAGCACCTTTCTGTCTCTTCACCAGTATCAAGTATGGCTGCATTTTTGGATATTCAGGTAATTCCTTCATACATTCTTTAGATAATTATACACATTTTTAAAAGTTTTTTACAGACAGTCATGGACTTGAGTNTTTTTTTTTTTTTTTTTTTGGCCAGCATATTACTCAATAGCAGTGTTATTCCATTGTATCAGCTATAATATTGGTTTAGAATATTTGCAATATTTACTTGAAATATAAGACTTAATCCTTCCAGGAATATCTACATATTTAAGTAAAATTCTATTGTTATTTGTCTGCTTGTGCCCCATCTACTATCATCCCATGTCCGTGTCCCTCTACACCAAACCCTGAGTCTTTGCTTCTCAAGGCTTCCTTGCTTGTGCCAAGCCTGTATTTCTCTATACTATATCACTGCATTAGAGTCATAAATATCTCATATTACATAGGGTAACCAGTTGTTACTGCTATCTAGACAAAATTGTGGTTGTGCCACAAAAAGACAAGCAAAAGTGAATCAAACTGGCCACAGACACCTAGTCAATTTGAGAAACTGCTGTCACAGCTAAATCAAGTCAAACAAAGCTGATGAAAGCCCATTTCTTATTTGAATACCAGCAGCTAATATCTACTGGCTCACACTGAGTTTTTGTCACATAACTCATTAAATTAAAATAAAGTTGTATGGTTTAATTTCCATATTGCTCTTTAAATATGTAAAAGGGTTAAAAGATTAGCTATGCATTTAACTAACTGTAAACACCTGTAAGCCGATAAATTCTTTTGAGCAACAATGCCATGTAATTCCTGTGAAAAGGCTCTTCTTCTTAACCTTTTTTTTTTTTTCAGAACTTACCTTTGAAGTATTCTCACAAAAGTATCATCTTTGAAGAAGGAATTTCACCTGCTTTCACAATCAGATAGTGTAGATGTGGTAAAGATTGTAGTTATTACCTCCAAGACTGACCATTTTTCCTTATGTGGATGACAGGAGCCAACCAGGAGACCCGGAATGGATTACTGAGAGTAGTTGTGCCTTTAAAGGGAGAAACGTAAGGACCTCATATGCAACTGTGGTCAGGAATTTTCTTAAAAGACTGAGAATGTGAGACCAATGGGCTTGCTGTGCTCTAAACCCTGCATTTATTAATGGGCTTAATCGTACTCCACAATTGCTGGAAGAAATGACAAAGAAAGAGGTGAAGAGTGTAGTCAAACTGCTGGCCAGAGCATTGAAACAGTTAAACAAATTCGAAGATGATTTGAGAAGCAGATTATACCTTATTCTATAGAGTGAAAGAAATAAAACCAAAGCACAAAATACCACCATTGCTAATTTGATCTGATCTTGAGTAAAATTTGTTGTTGGTCCAAAATCTAGACGTGCATTTTTGTCACGAGTGTCTGGCTTAAAAGATTCCTAATTTTTTTTTTTTTTTTTTGTCGTGGGGGGGCAAGGACTGTATTAAGAATGTAATAATATAACTATTTAAATTTCACCAGAATTTGACCTTTGCTGCATTCAAAAATATTTTTCTGGAGGAAAGAGAACAGGTCATTCAGTCAGGGAAAAGACTGTTGTGGATCTATTTAAAATCTTAGTCTAATCAAAATCATAAAATCATAGAATGGTTTGAGTTAGAAGGGACTTTTAAAGATCATCTAGTCCAACCCCCCTGCTATAGGCTGGGACACCTTTCACTAGATCAGCTTGCTCAAAGCCCTATCCAACCTGGCCTTGAGCACTTCCAATGATGCGGCATTCATAACAACCTGTTCCAGGGTCTCACCACCCTTATTGTAAAAAAAATTCTTCCTTATGTCCAGCCTAAACCTACCCTCTTTCAGTTTAAAACCATTGCAACTTGTCCTGCCAGTAGAGGCCTTGGTAAAAAGTCTTTCTCTGTCTTTCTCATAAGCCCCCTTTATATATTGAAAGGCTGCAATAAGATCTCTCTGGAACCTTCCCTTCTCTAGGTTGAACAACTCCAACTCTCTCAGCTTTTCTTCACAGGAGAAGTGTTTCAGCCCTCTGATCATTTTCCTGGCACTTAACCAGATCTGCTCTCACAGGTCCCTGTCTGTCTTGTACTGCGGACCCCAGAGCTGGATGCAGTACTCCAGGTGGGGTCTCACAAGAGTGGTGTAGAGGGGGAGAATCACCTCCCTCAATCTGCTGGCCACACTTCTTTTTTTGCAGCCGAGGGTACAATTGGCCTTCTGGGCTGAAAGTGCCCATTGCTGGCTCATGTCCAATTTTTTGTCTACAAGTATACCCAAATCCTTCTCTACAGAGTTGCTCTCAATCTATCCATCTCCCAGTATGTATTGATATTAGGGATTGTCACAATCTAGATGTAGGACTTTGCACTTGGCCTGGTTGAATTTCATGAGGTTTGCACAGGCACATTCCTCAAGCCTGTCAAGGTCCCTCTGGATGGCATCCCTTCCCTCTGGTATATCAACTGCACCACTTGTGTCATCTGCAAACTTGCAGAAAATACAACAAAAATTTATATACAAAAAATAGAACGAAGTATATAATTCTATTTATATAGAAAATATACAACAACATTCAGAGAAAATTATATGTGTTTATCAAACTGTGCTATGAATAACTCTGTGCCTGTTTTCGTTGGAGGTACTGTCTAATCTACAGTCCTCTCTGATTTGGAATTTTATCATCAAAGACAAAGGTGTTCTTTCACTGATAATCTCTCAACTATGTCACAGTAAATGGGTCCTTATTCCAGTTTTCTTATAATTGAAGTTGTAGTCCTAGCCCCCGTTTTGTTAGTATTAACATAAATATCTCCAGAGGCTGACTGAGATTAGTCTCAAAGAGAGTTTATGGCTTTGGGTGACACTACAGTAGAAAGTAATTAAATAACTGCTTTCTCTCTTCCCCCTCCCTTTTTCCCTTTCTTTCTTCTTTTCTTGTTTCAGATTTCTACTCCACGCCCTAAAATAATTATTTAAAATTGTAATGTCCCACAAAGAGTACCAATTATCGTTGTTTAAAGTTTTGAAATTAAAAAGTTCCTCAAAGATTCTTTTGTTAGCTAAACTTGTTCTTTTGTGCACAACTCTTTCAGGTCGTAGGCATTTTGCTGGGAGAACAGCCCTGCCTGATTTGCAACATGCTCAATTTTTCTCAGGTACCTCAGCCTTTCAGGACTGATAAATTTTGATCTCACATCTCAGTATTTGCAGAATAATGCTTTTAGAAGGGCGGGAGCTAGAAAGACTCTATTCATAGCAGCAAGCTACATGGCTCATCAGTTCACTCTTTTCTTTTACTTTGTTGCTAGTTTTTGTTTTTCTTGTTTTAAACACACAGAAGACTTCCTCTGACTTAATTTTATGCCTTCAGGCAGGCAGAAGTATAAACTGAGCAAAAAGGGTCACAGATAATACTCATTAAAATTTAATACAGGCATTTTCCCAGCTCTTCACAGGGCACTTTTATAAGCATGAACAAGGAAATTCTTCATAAGAATAGTCTTCAGCTTCTCTGTAGTTTCTCCTTATGGTAGTATATGAAAGCCTAGAATGTTAAATAATTAGCCATGCATATTTTTTATTTGTTGGTATAGTGTATGTTAAGATGCTGATAAACAGCAGGTTGCAGCTAACAAGCTTTTTTAGTCTTTCCTTCTTCATAGCACTGAAATATTTTTTATATTAAAAATATGAGGAGTGTTTTTCAATTTAAGAATGAAACAGAGCAATGAAACATGCAGATCTGCCAAACACAATTGAAATAAGAAAAGATTCAGAAACCAGAAAAATGCAAATCCATTTTTAGCAAAATGATTTTACCATATTAACACCATCAAGTCATTTGGGTAATATATTATTTTAATAACTATACTATATATCTTAAAATAGTACCAGGTTTGATAAAAGAATACATAATAAAATGAAAAGTAATTTCTTTTTCAAATTGCAATTACTCCATTTAGTTGAATAAATAGTATTAAACACAAAAAACATAAGGTGGGAGTATATAGTATTAAATACGGCTATAGAATTTAAAGTAAAAATTCAAAAAGGCATCACATCTGTGTTTTCTGTATGCCTGTAGAACACACAAAAGGAAACACTGGAAATAATAGACATGGCAAAGTTATGAAGTTATCCACTCGATAAATGGAGGGGCCTGTATTCTTTGCCAAAAATAAAAGAAATATCTATTTACTTTGGTTAATGTACCTTTTCCCCCAGTTGTACCCTGTTGCTGAGTAAGGCATATGCATGAATAATTCTAGAAAAGTTAAAGACAGTAACTTTCATCTTCTTATAATTCTCAGTGAATCTAAGCTATAAGCTTAGAAGAAAGACTTCCAGAGTTTGCTGCACGCCTGTTGGAGACAAAGAAAGCAGAACCATATCATCTATGTAAAATAAGAAAATAATACAAGTCATTAAACAACTGTGATAGAAATAAAACAAGAAATATCTCATAATACTTCTACTTATATGCTGTTCAGCTTCAATTTCTGTATAAATGATAAGAAACCTGAGTAAGGTAGTTACAGATGTGAAAACATGCATCATTGAAGAGTCTGTGAGGAATCAAAACAATAATAATATACTTAATGGGTTTCAACCTCCAAATCCTTTAGTTATTGGACCATGAAACATACCACAGCCAAAGCCCCGTCAATATGACCATCTTAAATGAAATATGTTCTATGATGACAGTGTTCCCATCTGTACTAAAATAATCCTTACAGACAGTACATATATACTTATTTTTGTGTCCTTTTGCTCATGAGCAAGTTATGAGCAGCTTGTAAGTTACTGCTCATTGTTCCATTGACCTCCAAAAGGACTGAAAAACAGATCTTAATTCAGTTATCATTTTTTTCAGTGATTTCATTCTTCAACACGTGCATCCTTTAGCTTATTTGGTATGTGTGACCTTTATCCAAATTCTTTTACTTAAGTTATCTAACTTCTATAAACAAGACTACATGAAAAAATGAGGAATTCTCTAGATGTCTTGAGGACATAGTGAAACAATATTTTCAGAGAGAAATTAATATTTACTATCTTGTGAAGTATTTTGGCTGAAAGCGTAGAGACTCCAGATTGAGGTATTCCACATCTAGTACTGAAAAGGGAATGAAAATAGTTTCAAAAGGTGGGAAAGAAGACATGAAAAATAAGCAGCTGTGATCTGTAATGCAACTTGTAATCACAGAAATATCCAAAACTAAAGAGAGTCATGAATAAAGGATTAAGACAAGTCAGCAGTGGAAAGTAAGGTACTCACAGTGATTATGAACGCAGTGCTCCAAAGAGAATACATCAAAAGCCAGTTCTGCTAAAACTGTCTTTAGAGTTTTGTGCAGCATTTGGAATTGCTCTAAATTTTATTGTGATCTGTGTGATTTAGAACTGCAGCTTTTCCATCTTATCTTCCACACTATTTTCCACATTGCCATCACTGTGCCCATTGTAATCATATTGAATCATACTGTGAACTGGTGTGCTTTGTTCCTACAGTAACGATAACAATTTCATAGACACTACGAATTATGTTTCACTAAACCAACAGATAAAAAGTTAAGATTTCTTTCTTCTTCTTTTACCAGCTCTTAAATTATTAATTTATTTGCCTTCACAATAGTAGCAAGATTTTTTTTCCTTCTGCTGTTTAATTTGGATAGAATATGTTCAAATTAAGCTTAGGGCTAAAGTCATGTTTTTCTGTAGCTTAGTATTTGCCAGAAGAAAGTAGCCGTTATTTTTTCTTGCTATCAGTAAAAAGGTATGCAGAATAATTGTAATTTAGGAGATGCATAAACTGAATTTTTATTAATATTCTTTAAGCTTCTGATCATTGGCCATAAAGATTTACTGGTTATACTATTGAGAATGGCCTAAATTATTTGCATGCAGGAAATGTTGATTAGGACAGTTATAAAACATATTATTTTTCCTCTTGTATTGCAGATTTTGCATCACAAACATTGTTTCATACCTACATATTTATATGAAGGAGTGTTTGAACAGGATGCACTCAAACTTGCGAAGTACATTTGAGGTACTAGTTCTCTAACCTTGATATTTTAAAATGTAAAGCCCTCATGTTAGATACTGAACATTAACATAATGCTATTGACCACAGAAATAGATAAGAGGTTACCTGTTCATCTACTGGGCCTCACATTATCTGGCAGTCTTTATCTTTCATTCAAATGTTAATTATATTATTTTGACCAATTTTCAGACGTGAACCTCTCAGATGATACAGTTTGGTAGAAGCCCATCAGCCAAAAAAAGAATATCTAAAGAAGCAGTGTATTTTACATGAACTTCTGTAAATATAACCTACAATAAGATTGCCTTGCTTATTGCAAGGATTTCAGAACCTTTTTTTTTCCTAAGGATTTGCAAGTTCCTCTGAAACATATGCAGTGAATAAGTGGAGAAAAGAGAAGAGGGAGTCAGTTTTCCTGACATATTAGTACATAGCCCTGCCTGAGCTATAACACTAGGAGAAGCAATTTTAACTGTCATTAATACAGTTTCATAGTTGTTCCCATACTAGGATATCCAGTGCTTTCCTGTGCTATCCTAAAAGCAATTACTCTGTGAACAACTCAGTAACCAGTTAAAATGTTATCAATGAAAAAGGCAGCCAATGATGTAAGTCAAACTTTATCTTTTTAAAACTGCTTACTAGAAACAAATTTGAAACTTTTTTTAAGTTAGAAGTTATTTACTTTTAATTGAAATAGTTCAGCGAGCTCATGAAAATGGCCTAGAGGATCAATAAGGTTTGTACATCTGCTACTGGTTTTCTGCGAGTTTTTGTGAAATTCATTTTATGAAACTAATAACGAGACATCTAGGCTGTTTATCATTCACATTCCACCTAGAGCTAATAGACAGGGATGGACACACTCTGGTAGAACCTGTCACTTTGTAAGATGGCAGAGTAAATCCAGACAGGCAGTTTGTACTACATTGCTATATATGCCCAAATTTGAGGGACATGACAGGATTTTTTTTCCTCCAACAAAAAGGACTAGAAGTAATTGACCTTTGAAAACAACTTACAAAAAGATTTTTTCATTACATTATTTAGATTAAACCAAATATTCTTTTAAGTCAAAAAGTTTCAATCATCTCCACTCCTTATTTTGATGCCCAAATGGACCTATGTCCACGTGTTCGATAAGCAGGATGTCATAAAGAAATTTCTATCAGCAGAAATATCCATTATTTGTGGAAACCTCCACACCAAATCTTCAGAGCATGGTTTTATGATGTTATATAGAGAATACTGGATCAAACAGCACAACTGCCCAAGTATGACAATTATTTAATACCAAAACGATAAAGGAAACATTTCTAATGTGTTTAGGTAGACAAATTGTTGTGAACAGCTTTTCTTTTTTTCATTTTTTTTTTTCCCAGAACATTTCATTTATTTCTGAAGAGCACTGACTAACACTGAAATACATAAGCACCATTACAAGTCAGTGAGTGTCAAAGGATGTTTATAAAGCTTTGAAACTTTAGGATGCTTGAATATTCCTTCTGGGAAAATTTCTGTGAATAACAGATTGTAAAATTAAGGTCACTTCATTCCAAAGAGCAATAGCAAACACCGTGATGATTTATATATCACCAAATGCAGTTTTGTTATATAAACTACAGCTTTGTATATTAAATGCAAAATAGTTAACAACGGCAGGCAAAAGTGATGTTTACTCAGGTAGTCCTTACTGAAACCTTCATGTTTTGACTAATAAAGGCATAAAGAAATGACATGGCTGCTGAACTCTTTGACAAAAAGGTTTGTCTGATGGAGAATACATTTGGTTACAATGTTGGGCTTTCTATTATGACTGTAGGTAAATAAAAGTATATTGTTTGATTAAGATAATGTATTTGCAATCAAAGATATTAATAGCGGCTCATTAGGAAAGCAGGTTGAGTAGTGAGAAAATCAGGAGATCAAGGATAACTGAAAACTTTAGACATCACCTCAGAAAAAGCCCAGAGAGGTTGCAGATGTCCCATCTCTGGAAGTATTCAAAGCCAGGTTGGATGGGGCTTTGAGCAACCTGGTCTAGTGGAGGTATCTCTGCCCAGGGCAAGGAGGGATTGGAACCAGATGATCTTGAAGGTCCCTTCTAACCTAAATTATTCTATGGTCCTATGATTCTATGAAAATGTAAGTAAAATTTATGGATAAAATTCAGTAATATTTTTCAGTTGACCAGTGCTTCAAGCCCATGGTTTAATTAAGGAATGGTCAGTATTTTTCAGAACTTTCCTGTTAACATAGTGATAAAAAAAACAATGCTTCATTTTGTTATAAATCAANCCCCCCCCCCCCCCCCCCCCCCCTTCATTTTTTCTGTTCCTCAAACCCTGCCTGTTATCCTCTGGGAAAAAAACTACCGGTTTATGTCTTGAATACTTTTAGGTTGCCTGGTACAGGCCATATCTGACGGGATATTGAAGCTATATGTCAAAATGGGATTTAAATTTTTATTGCAGTTAGGTGGGATTCTTTTTTTTCCTTAAATCATATTTATGGAGATTTACAAAGTTGTATGTTATACTTCAAAGATGTGTATTTAGTATATAGGACAAACTAAAAAGTGGTCCCTGCAAGTCTGTACTTGCACTGGAGTGTGCAAACAGGGTAAACAAATAGACCCAAAGTCTTTTTAACATATTTGACAGTGCTACGTGTATTTAAGTAAAGTCTCCAGCTACATTCAGTGTCAGGGTATGAGTGCATCCTCCTGGCTTGGGAGTTTGGCTACTGAGCCTCTGGGCTGGATCAGATACGGAGGGCTATGGAGTGTGACCCCTTCCTGCAGGGCTCCCTGCCAGCGCTGCTGGGTGGCCAGAGCCAGGGCTGACCCCAGTCCAGCCTTGTCCCTGTTCCCCAGGAGCTGCTTTCTGCTGAACTCCACCATGGGCCCAGCCCGAGCTGCCAAGCCCACCACAACCCAGCGAGCCCACAAGCCAACATCCCAGCCTGTTCCAGTGTCCCCCAGCTACCTTGCTCCTGGCCGGGGCAGTGGAACAGGCCTGGCTGCCAGAACCTGCCCTGAAGGACCCCTCCATGGGGAGCCCCTGCTGCTCCTGGCCCCTGACCCCCAGTTGTTGCTGGCCCCTGCTGCACCCTGACTGCACACAGCAAGGCAGCTTTCACCAAGGTAAACCAATGATGCTGGAGAAAATTATGTTTTATCTGAAGAGCCCTCTAAAAGAAAGGAATAAAACGCTTTGAATGATTTGTGGGTAGTTGCAGTGTGGTACGGGACCATTACCTCCTTCATCAGGATCACAAAGAATGAGGGAGGCATCTTTGCTACTAGAATGGAACTTTAGGAAAAAAAAAATCATTAAAAGTTATGCATTGTGTGCAAAGGTTAAATACCGCGGATCAAAGACCTAATTAGTGTGTTACGGTTTTTAACCAAAATTTGCCAGCTTTAGAGCAAATAGTGAGAGATCTAGTGTAGAAATCATTCTTCCAGATTGAGAAACTAGCATTCAGTGCACTGGAAAAGCAAAACAAAAATAACAATTCAAGAAAACCAAATATAAATCAAGTAGAAATGAAAATATTAACATTATAGTGTATCTTCCCTAATGCACATACAGGAAAAACAGGTTGCAAATCACTGTTTGAGCATTTGTGAGCAGTGATTTATATAATTACACTATTCACTCCACTGAGCAGCCCCTCCTCCTAGCATGAGTGAAAGGTTTATAACACAGCCTCTAATTATTACCTGAAAGACTTTTATCTTTTAAAGGTCAAAGTCAGGATTACAGGGTAGAAAAGATTATCCCAATTTTATTGTATTAGTGAATCATAGTAAAGTCGGCATAAGAACAAAGCATATTAAACCTGGTTCTCCAAAAAATAAAACAAACTGAAGAAAGGGAGAATGGATGAAAGAGCTGAGAGGGAGAATGAAACTGTAGAATAAAAATCAGATTATAGGAACGCCTTTTCACAGCATTAGTTCACTGCCTTTGTAAAATTGCCAATTTACTATCTTTTGTAAAATGATGCAAATCAGAATTAGCTTTCGTGGAATCAGTGATGTTACAGTATCATTAGCTCAATGAAAAGTGACCATTAAAGTCAATAACTTCCTTTGGTGTTCAAATATACATTACAAAGTAAATTTCAGCATCATTTCCCTTTGGGAAGAGTAGAATTTTCACTTGCAGTTTACTGGTTCACTTTTACAACCCTGTACGTAGCTGTCTGCCTGCCATATTTGCAGTCTGGAACTTAAATCTCCAAATATCACAATGAGTATCTTTAGCAACACGGAAAAAAAAAGATTAAATTTGTAATACTAAAAAGATGTTAGGGTAGGAACAATGTGTTTATGATAGGCTGAAGGAAATATAACTAAACAAAATATGTAAAACAAACTTCATTTTTTTTTTTTAAATTTACAGATGAAATCTTGACTCTGTAAAAATTTGAAGAAATTTGGAGACTATTCCAATCAAGTCACAATTGCACCTGGAAAAAAAAAAAAGCCTATTTTTATTAAATGCAAAAAGCTATTTAATTTGCTATGTTACAACTAGGATTTGAAAATATTTTATTGAAAGTTGTACTTTGCATTGTGCTTACAACTATTGCAGATCATGAATACTGAGTAGAAATAATTTATTTTTTAAAAAAGAAAAAGTTAATAAATATTAAATCAAACTGTAGAAGACAAGTTTAATGCTATCCTGTAAAGGGATACATTTCCCAGACAGATGTAATAGCAATGCATCCAGTCCACTAAGCTTGATATTTAATCCAATGTTTTTAAAAGCACAGAGAAAAGGTCAAAAAATATTTATGATGTTATTATTGCTACCTATTTTCAGTTCTAAACCTAGCCTCCAACATATTAAATATCATAATTAAACTTCTAATTATCTAGGTGTAGGGAGAGGGCAGTTAAGTATGTAGAGTACACAGCAATTAATGTAACTGCAAAATTTAAGTGAAGAATAAAAATCAAAATACTACGGCATTAAATAGTTCAAATTAGCTCATACTCAAAGTTCAGTGGTATACTGTCAGCCAAACAGCACCCCCTTTCTTTTTTAAAAAATTTCTTTTGCAAATGCGAACATATTCTATCACTTGTAACAAAGCAGCATAAATGTTAAGTTTCTGCATTGCCTTCTGATGAAGTGAATTCAAGACCCGCACGTACATGCTAATGTCTGACCTACTATATGGCCTATAACATAGATAAGAGAAAAATACATTATCTAATAGAGGTTTTCCAAATAATGTTTAGGTTACCATTGATCAGATATTTGGTCACCAGAGCCTGACATTCAACAAGATATTTATGGGCATTACAATTAAATCTTCCAATAGTCATAAATTTACTCCTCTGAAAAAAAAAACAACCCCATGGCAGTTCTTTTAGGTCCAGGTAAAAAGTGTTATTTTCTTAAAAGGAAAATATTGAAATATTTTCCAATTTTCAATTTTCCAATTTCCAATATTCCAATTTCATCATCCTGAATTTTTAATATTCTATGTTATGGAGCAAAAATTTGCATCAAGGAATAAACCCTAAGACATTCTAAAAATGGTGACATTGTAAACGCTGATAATTTTCAAAAGACTTCATTGTTTTCTAAACAAAAGTTTAAAAAATCTCAGTTCTATTAAAAATAAAAATATATAAATCCCAATTCAAGAAAATTATTCCATTGCATATCTAAGTTGAAAACCAACCACCAATCAAAGACTAAAATTACAGCACACTTCTGTTGTGCTTATTGAATAACACTTTGATATTCTACATGGGTCATTTTCAGCTATGGCTGGTGAAATAGCCTAAATATATATCTCAAATAGTGAACGCATTGACTCAGATATGTTTCATCAGAAGATATACTAAAGATCAACAATGGTGCAGTAACCTGCCCTGTAATACAGAGCTAAGAAATCCCAAGTTCCAGTCCATGTTTAAATGCTTAACTCCAGCGTGATATGGAGTAAATGATCCCATTCTAGATCCTTCAGTCTGCTTAGGCACTCACTCTCCTTAAGCTGCAGAGGAGCTGATGTTACCTTGCCTGTCTTTGAAATGAAGAAAATGAAAACGACAAAGTTCTGCATTATAGGAGAAGTGGTTACAAAGAATGTCTGTAAAAAGACTGTGAGAGATTTTAAAACTATTGACAGATGCCCAGGTAACAATTAAAACATGGACATTTTTTACCTTCTCCGCTTCTCTAGCTTTCTGTAGGTGACCACGTACCTCTGTCCTTTAATACATTTACTACAAACAACTAACTGTAAAACTGATTAATCCTTCAGCTAATGTGAATGAGTTTTGTCAAATTATTAGTACCTAATCAAATCCATTTGAATACGTTCCTCTGAAATGTAATATTCATAATTCAATTTGTTTTTCTTTCCTAGAAGATCTTTCCTACAAGATCATGGAAAAAATTCTTCACCAAAAACATCGTCAAGCATTGGGACAGGATGCACATGGAAGTGGTTGAGTCACCATGCCTGAAAGTATTTAAAAGATGTATATATGTGGTGCTTAGGGACATGGTTTAGTGGTGGACTTAGTAATGTTAGGTTAGCTGTTGCACTCAATGATCTTAAGAATCTCTTCCAACCTAAATGATTCTATGATTCTATAATTCAGACTTATTATTTTGTTTTATCTACATCCACTTCTTTTGCGTTCTCCTTTTTGTTTCCTTTCTTTTTTGAAGTACCAGAATTTTATTCCTTTCTTTTATTTCCTTCTGTCATTTTCTCTTTAAAACACTCCCTCAATATAATTTACATATTTTTTCTTTATATCCAGTGTCTTTAATACAGCCTGCCAGTTTATGTAACTTGTGAACAAACATCAAAAATTCGAATTTAACTTCTAAGTACTTTTCCATTTCTCAACATACTTGATCAGTGTGTAATACCAGCTGCATCAGATAGCTGTAACTAGAATCTTTTTATTTTTTTTTAGTTCTTCTCCAGGGTATGTTTTTGTTTTCCTTCTCAATATACAGTTGAATTATTTTCTCTGTTTCTGCTTAAGAGTCAGTAAGTTAAAATATTTCGGTTTCCATGCTGAAAACAAAGGTCTGAACAATGTAGGCAAGACTGTCATCTATTTTCTCTCCCTGAACCTCTGGGAAACTATGAACAACAGAAGAAGCATTGTCGCTATCCACTTTGTTTGCTTCCTAATTCTCACAGGAAACAGGAACCATTAATATTACGATGAACAGTTATCATTTTAAGACTAAAGCAGCATAATAAGTAACAAGCTGACCTTGGATACAGAAAAACAGTTCAAAACCATGTGAAATTATTGTTTATTTCCCAGAAATTTATATAAATATATTGGTTTTTTTCCCAGGAATTTGAAACTGCAAACAATTTTAATGAACAATATAAACGTTTCAGTTCCACTTCTGAGGATGGATATACTGATTTTAATAACAAATAATCAATCAAGTCAATCTTCTGAGTGCTAAAAGCACCTATTTAAAAAAAAATCAATAGATGTAATGAATTATGGAAAAATGCCATAGAAGTTAATGATTACTTACTTGCATATTTTCTTTAATAAGCAATATTTATTTTCATCAGTAGCAGTCTTTAGTCTTCATTAATTTAACACTGAATGTTGAGTCTCCAGAGAGAAGTAAACATATTTCTAACTGCAAATTGTAAGACTAACAGAATCAAAGAACCCTGTTAATTAAAAATATTTTTGCCACCTTGTCAATTACAAAAGTAAGCACCCTTGGAGAGTGCAAAAGAGAAGAGAAAAGGATCAGTAAGCTTTGAGTATTCAGAAAGAACTCCAAATCAAATCAATCTGAATAACGTTTTTTACAAAACTTGGAAAAAACAAACAAACAACCACTAAGCTGGAGGGCTTCTATCATTTTATCTTTTAACTCTTGTGACCCTATAGTCTTATCAAAAACATTCCAAATTTGGACCAAAATTAAATCCATGCAAATAAACATACATATAATACATAGGCACAATGAAATCATGGACTCTGTCATAAAATTATTTAAGTAACTGAGGTAAATCTTGCTAAATAACATAGTCCTTAAGTTAAACTCAGTGATGAAAGAAAAGCACTGATTTATATGCAACACCAAGAAAAATCACTAGGGTTTAAATTATGGTGAAAACTCATTTGTGTTCATTTTTCCAAATGAATCAGTGTGTTTAATAAAGCACATACAAACTCAGCAATATATCGAGTATCAAATTGTTTTAGGTTTTACATTTTGACCGTATACACCAAGACAAAGTTTGAATCAGTATTGTAAAGATGAGTTATCCAAAAACGTAATTACTGTAATACAAAGAGAAGACTAACAGGATAAGCCATCTGTACACAAAATATGCTTTAAGGATAGGGGTGTGTCCTGGTTTGAGGTAAAACAGGACGTATTTTGGT
>RSEF01000003.1:93543345-93562547 GCA_003993805.1 Himantopus leucocephalus | reverse complement strand
CTTCCCTTCCCTTCCCTTCCCTTCCCTTCCCTTCCCTTTTCCTCTTCCCACACAGCTCTTGGATGCAAGGCCAGGCAGCTGCACCAAAGGCTGTCCCTGAGCTCAGGCAACCAAGCCCCTAAGGGCAGCGAGAGGTGAGAGTCTGCACTCAGTTCCCTGAAGGTTGTTTTTACAGGTGTTCCCATGCTCCACCAATGTACTCAGTGCTATGAAAGCTTCCTGTTGCATTTCAAACATGCAAAACACAAGTATTTTTTAAGTGAACAACTCCATTTACCTAAGAATTAGACTTAACCTCTTTGTATTCAGGGCACATATTTCTGCCCCACTGTTATCATAACACTGGTTTCAGTGGTAATTTTCCTCTTCATTTAGAAAAATCATGTTATGATGGTGGCTGATGTGTTTCCTTTTATCACTTGTAGCCTATCTTTATAACTGACTATGCTATTGGTGGGCACAGCCTTTGAAACACATTCTTTTCAGAAAATTGCAGAACTCAGTGTAACAAACTTCAGGTCATGATATACAACATTTTTCATTGGGCAAACATTTAATTAACCAATAGTTCATTTTAAGAACAGCAAACACAGGTTGCTGGTTATTTTTTATTTCTGTCCAAGGGATGTATTTTGTTTTAATTACATCCTAAACTGCTAGAAGCAGATCTGTTACTGTGATGATGGGTGCCTCTGCAAATCTTTTAATGTGCAATTACATTCATTTTGGCTTTCAGATCCAAAACATACAACAGCATCCTCACACTCAGATTTCATTATTAACCCTGCTTGTCTATTAGCAACTGCCCTTTTCAAAGAAAGCCATAGAACTAGAGTTTTTAGAGATGTATGGTTCATTAAGTACTTACATTTCTTAGAAATTTCCTTGAGTTTTTATGGTTCAGCAAATTCACTCTCAGCTGCCAAAATGCTTTCAGATTCTCCTGCTCTTAATAGAACTGCCATCAGAGTTTTAACATGTGAAAATTGCTTTGTTCTTTATATGTTCTACACTACAATAATTCATTTGGCAGTCAGCACATTTTTTTAAAAAGGACACTGAGGGTTTCCCACTGAAAATAGAGTAAACTGTGTATTATTTGTACCCTAGCTTCACCTCTGTTCACACTCATTTGTCTTTTCTCATGAAAAGAGAACACCTAACAAGACCCTATACATTCTCCTAGCCACAGGAAGGTGAAACAAGAATGAGCAGGAACGGCATACAACTCCCTAAAGATATCATTACAGTGATGGCAGACACAGCTTAGTCACAGGCTACAAGGACCTATGAGGCTGAAGGAAAAAAAAACCCTTGTTTATTATGTTGGAGATAACTGCTGAGTCAAAGACGTTGAGAATAAAGTTCTAACTCTGAATATTTGATAGAGAAGGAACTAAAGGCCTTGGAGAACACAGTTTCAATAGAATATACAACATCTCTCAGCCTGTAGCATTTATTATTGCCTCTTCAACAGTCTGCATTCTCTCTGTCTTCAACGAAAAGAGTATAAGACAAGGGGAATTTAGAGCAGGAGTCTCTCAAGTACCTTCTAAACTATACTATTCTACACTAAGTGTGGTAGAAGTCCATGGACACTAGCTGGCAGATCTGGTTAGCTAAAATAGATGATCATAATTGGTATGAAAACGCATCTCACTCTGCACAGAGTGAGACCAGACTGGAAGGAGATTAGGGCAGAACTGTGGACAGGGAGTTACAGGCAACTTTTAGGGAAAAAAATGTTATGTTCCATGACTTGAGAAAGGAAGACAACCTCTATTACTATAAACAGCCTGCCCGACTAATGCTGAAATATGTCATTGTTTATAAGAAAGTCATATTTTCTCCTGTCATCTAAAACAGTCTCAGAAATTTTACTCACTGAAAATCATTACATGCTAGTGAGTGCCTGTGTGCTCAGGATTAGCAGGGTTAAAAAGGACTGGTGAATTTAATTTTTTTAACATTTGAAAGTTTTTAAATAGGATAAAAGGCCTTGTATATTGACAATACGTCCTAACCTGAGGGCATATCACAGAAAGTACAGCTACCATGTTAATGAGATTTAGAAATAGAATATGGGAAGTCGTGAGTTTCACAATATCAAGTGGATTTTACCACTTCAATAATATGAGTGAAATAGAATATATATGTCATATATTTCCCACCTATGAACACAGAATAGGCTGGATGTAACAGGGGAGATTGTACAGCGCAGATTTGACATATGTAATTTTTAAATAATAACAGGAGGAATGGAAAGAAGATTATATACCTTTATTTCAGTAGATATGAAGATGATGAAATCTGGATATTTTATCACCAACATTACAGATTTCCTCCACTGGTTATCAGCATTATTTCGAACATAAAGGCATGATGCAGTTGGTGCCTAACAGCACCGAGATCATTATGAAGACAGATGTTGGGCTGAGGGCACATTTAATTAGATTAGCTAGCTACATTACCTGAGTGAGTTACTATTTCTGCTTGCTTTGACTAACAAATGGCTTCAGAATGTTGTTAACCACCCATTCTTTTGCACATTGCTTTTAGCAAATGCTGCATTCGTTTGAAATTCCCCAGTACATGCATTGTTTAACTTCTTAGGCACTAGAATCTGGCCTCTAAATAGGATTGGTGGTAGCAATTGTCAAAAGGATGTGGAAAGATGTCTCCAATAAAATCAGGCTGTAATTCCATTAAGAGTAAAGAGGAGAGAAAGCAGTGCTTTATTCATGATAAATTTTTCACAAAAGCCACTTTTGACAATTATCTTCAGGAAAGATGATGGTGAATTCTAGCTAGAAATTTCTACTTTCCAATCTATTTACTTACCTACCGATCTGCCTACCAACCCTTATTTAGAGATTTGTGAATGTAACTTAGAACATAGTGTTTCCACATTGGGTTAGACCAAAGATCCATCTGGTGCATAATCCTGCCTTCAGCAGTGGGCAGTTGCACATGTTATGGAAAAATAGATACTACATGAAGGGCATGTTTTAGAGTCATCCTTGCCTTGACATTTCCTGCCTGTTTCTGACAGCTGACACTTTTGTCATGGAGGGAAATCTTCAGCCACTATAGACACCTTTCCATTAGCGCAAAAGCTCAGTGTGGATATATGAAAACTAAGGCAGACAAAGTTGTATGAATTTTTGAAAATGTTGCCTTGACACTTGAAGGCTATTCTAAATAACACTGTTTGGGGTAGTTATTGGGCAGTATCTTAGTCTTTTATGACTCTTTTTTTTCAAAGAGGAAACACAGCCAAAGTAAAACAATATGGGCAGAAAAACACTGCTTGGTGAAACACAGCTGCGCTCACCTATAGCACTCCATTGGATTTCAGTAAGCCTTTTCATCCCCATGTCAGGAAAGCAGGTAAGATTAATGGATGATGTATTTTCCTAAGTTTCTCAGCTTGGTAATACTGCCCTTTAAAATATGAAGCAGACTCTCTGAAGTCATATAAATAATAGTTTACCAGAGACCTTCAAAAAGGTGGTTGGTGCCCTTGCTTTTGGCTGTATTTTCTTGACTGTGTAAGATAGGAACAAGAAGAATTGCTCTGTAAAACAAGTGATTAAAACAAAAAAAACGAAACAAAAAACAATAACAAAAGAAAAAAGTATCTATGACCCCCACCAACAGGATTTTTCCATGAATACAAATGAAACTGATGGAAACTGAAACCAATGGGCAAGCATGATAAACCATTCATGTAACGCACTACAAAGGGTAATGCACAGAAGAATGCAGTTATCACTACGCATACTTTTGAAAATTTTCTAGAGAAGACATGCAGTGTTCTGTCAGATGAAGGTAGGATTGTTTTTTGAATTTCCCTCTTGACATTTTCAGACTGTTAAGTACTACCAGAAAGTAATTATTGTTATCCAACCTTGATTTGAACTTTAGGCAGGGTAGTGGAGCTTTTATTTCTGTCAGGAAGTGCTGCTAACCCTCATTTTATTTTTGAGCTTTATTTCTTGCTTTTATTGTTAGAGATGCCAGCTTTATCTGAGGGAAGCTTTTAAAGATTTTTTTTTTGTATTATGACTCAGTACTTTAGTTCTGCCAACAAGCTTTTCAGGTATGTATTTCAATAGATTTTTTCCAGATTCGCAAGTAAGTAGAAATCAGTTGGAAAAAAAATCTGAGTGGTGAAAACATGGCAGAGATTGAAGTCTACTTTAAAAATACATCCTGACTCATCTTTAAAGAATGACAGCCCTCCTGCTTGCCTAGTTCCTTCCCTCACAGTCTCCTATCAAATCAGTTTAAGTTCACAGCAACAGGATCCTCAAAACTACAGGATCGCATCGATGGTGCACAGTCTGAGATCCTTCTAGTCAGATGAGAAAGATTTTCTCCTCCTTTATGCTTAGTTTACACTGCTGACCTGAATGGCATTATCTCAGGATATTCCACAGTACAGCAGAACAGGATCCGGCCCTGGTCTTGTACCAGTTGCAGCTGCCCAGATGCTGGCAGCGGGGGCTGCTGGCCCTGCAGTCTCTGTGAGGGGAGGCAACGCTGGGCTGCCCTGAGCCGGACACCCACCGCCAGGCAGGGCTGAGCCTCTCAGCCATGGGCAGGCACCTCAGGGAAAGTGCTGCTAGGAAAGGGCTGCCTGGCAGTGAGGGGCGAGGGGAAAAGTGTTTTAAGTTTTTTGTATTTGTTTCTCACAATCTAATTCTATTTTAATGGGCAATAATTTAGATTAATTTACCCCAAGTTGAGTCTATTTTGCCTGTGACAGTAACTGGTAAGGGATCTTCTGTCTTTATCTCATTCCACGAGCTTTTCCATCTTATTTTCTCCCCTTGTTGTGTTGGGGAGGGGGAGCGAGAGAGTGGCCGGGTGGGCATCTGGCGACTGAACAAATAGTAAAGTAGACATAGTATAGGAAAAGCTTTGTTTATATTTTAATGAAATTGATATGAAGCTTCTGAAAAGGTTTAAAACACATCAATTTCATTCAGGATGGACAATCATTAATAAACAAAAAGAAAAATATTACTGGCATCCAGAGACTAGTTATTTCACCCTTGCAAAACGTTAACTTGCTCATGTAGACTGTACATTGTAAAAGAGGGGTAAACTAGAAGGAGATATAATTTTTATTCCATTTTACTTGTAGACTCTTATTTTTAAAATATGATGAAAATACTTGAGGACTTGAGTTTGAGATATACAGAAGACGTTTAGTTATTCTCAATTTCAGCTGGTATTATAGGTGCTTAGTGCCTTGAAAAAGGCAGCTTTCACCATTATATTAGTTAAAATAAATATCTGAAAGACATCTCACCCATTACTAAAATGTATAATATTAAGGTGTAAGATAAATCTATTTTGCTTATGTCTGGCAAAGTAGAAAAAAAGCCTTGGATGGTAAGAAGAACTCATAACACAATTGAGCAGCAAGAGCTTGAAACAGGGTCAAAAACATTGCTTAAAAGTAAAGCTGAAGTAAGTTGGAGCAGGAATGATGTTACATTCCCTTAGAATATAACTAAGGATCTGTCTTAGAATATTTTGGATCATAACTGAAAACTAATATAGTGCTACTTACAAGGCAAGGAGTGAATACCTTCACCTAAGTATATCAAAAGAAGACAGCTCTGAACTCTGAGATCTGATGCCATTTACATCACACTGCCCCCCAGATTCCTTGGGCAACAAAAGTGACGGAAAACAGAGAAAGAGTATCACCCATGTAATACCACCTGTAACAATTAAGGTGAGAAAGTATTTATATATTATCTTTATAGCTTAAATTGAGAAATCATTAATTATCTAGCGACTAGATGTGAGTTTTCAATCACGTTTCACATAATTTAGAAACAAATAGTAAATACGCTACAATTCATATAAATTAACGAAAGACGGGAGTAATCATACACAGACCATATGAAAACTATAATGCGCTCTTTGGGAATCTCAAAATCAACAAAAATTTGATTGAATGTGGAAATACGTAACAGAAGAAATACCTTTTCAGAGCAATCAACAAGACAGAATCTGGATATGTATCAGTCTAGCAACAGAAATAATCATTTGCCTAAAGAGGAGGTTTTCTTAAGTTAACAGTCTGAAACTGAACAATGTTACATTATTATTATTATGGCTTTATTCCTTACTCTGTTTTGAAGAGTAGTAATTCCTATTAAGAACCACTGGAAGAAAACTTCTATGAATTATGGCAACTCTGTTTTAACCTTTTGTGACATTTATGCCAACAAGTGTCCAATAAAACCACTACTAAACTTTTTGGGAAAAAGTCTGCTGGATTTTAGGAATGTCTTCCACTTTACTAAGCCTCAGCTTTCCAACAGATTGATATAACATGGACATGGAGATCACAACCTTTCCCTGTGGGACTTCACAACACAGAGAAAGCTGCAAAAAAAAATGGTGATGGTGGCTATTGCCTTTACAGAAGAAAGATCCATAAAGACCTTCAGCTCTCAAGCAAAGCAGCCCAGTTCTGCCACCTTCTGCTTGCAGGACGGGTTGGAGTTTAACCCATCAGTTAATGGAGGCTGGGTGATGAGAGAGGCGAGTCCTAACTGAATACTTTAATTAGGAGCTACACAAAGTGCTGACATAGTCTTGGACTGCACAGGGCTGTATCCAGCTGAAAGGTTTCCTTCAGAAGATCTCACCCCTTGCCTCCTGAATCAGACTGAGTCTCTGTGTGCCTTCTCTGCTCCAGCATTTTGCTGGGAAGCAGCTCAGTGTTAAGTTTTCTGTAGAAAGGGAGAGGAGATCTGAGGGAAAAAAAGGAGGTGGTTGTGAGAGGGTAAGCAGCCCAGTGCAGGACTGGATCGCACCGAACCCTTACCAGATCACAGGATTGGTTAGGAATACAATGGGAATATTCCTGGTTAGGAATTTTTTGGCATACGCAGCACTGAGAACTGTCATTCCACTACAGTGATACCACTTTATGTTATTTGTCACTAGCTGTAAAAGACACTCTTCCCATCACTTGTGTATAGAAAACACACAGTCAGACAATCATCAGTTTTTGGTAAATGTTTCCATGTTGGAAACCATGGTACTGAGGATCACTGCAAGCAGACAAACAAAGGCTGTCAAGCACAGAGAAAAAAAACTTCTCAAGAAATTGTGCCGACAACTATAGCTTTGTATCAACTAACCTCTAAAGGATGTGCTCTGCTTCAAATTGATAGATTTAGACGGAAAATTTTAAGGAGCTTATCACAATTCCTTATGCAAAACATATGCTACTTTAGATCCAATTTTGCCTTCAAATACCAGGATTTATTTCACATGGAACTAAAATAAATATTACACCTACATACTAAGAGAGAAAATGGGCAACATGATGAAATCCTGAGCTCAGTGAGGTTAAGGACACAATTCCACTAAGCGTATCTCAACTTCCTTGTCTTTCTCTTTTGGTTGAGACAAACCAACCTATTAATTCTCAGTTATTCCTCTGTTCTTAGTCTATTGCATATAAATTTTGCTGTTACTGCAACAGGCTGCTTGCTACGCTTCCATCCTATTCTCTTAGATCTGAATAATGTAATACTTCATGTCACTGATAGCATCAGAATTGCTGCACACAGTTGAATACTGATACAGATTAAATAGGAAGGTACTATTGTTTTTATAAGATTTGTTTTTTTTCCCTAGAGGAGTATAAGTAAGGAAGCATATTATCACTTCATTCAAAAAATAAAAATGTAGTAACCTACATGTTTAATAGTTTTCATTGCTCTGAGGTTATGTCAAGCACAGATGATCATCCAGTGATTTAACTCATATGGACAAATCCCATTGATAATTTTTTTTTCCTTCTGTTTCAGCAGAGTTCTGTGGATATTAAAATTGTCATTATCTACCCACAGGCAGTTTCAAAATACCCACAGGCATCTTGCTTAGCTACAGCTTGAGGTTTTGGAAGAAAGTAGTGCCATACAGAGCTGAAAAACCTAAAATACGTATATAGAAAAAAATCTGTCATTTCGAGGTATTTCAACCTGTATGACATATGCTGGAGGTCTAAAACTGCTACTGGTAAAACAGCCTTAATGTTCCTATGAATTCTACACATGAACTGTCTTGCAGAAACACATTGCTTAAGGCAGTCCTATATAAGACAGCAGTTTGAAAGATAAATGGATCCCTGTGCTGAAACCAATGTTTTTTCCTGAGTACAAGTGATTATAGCATAATTTCATGAGCTGCTAGCAAAGACTTTACAGTCCCAACCGGTAATATAAGTAGACACCGCAACTTAACAAGACCTGTTTTCCAAACAGGTGAAAGTGAAGAAAAGTATGAACACATCTAAATGAGAAGCAAGTATTGGCAATATTTTCTAGGGTAAGTGAGAAGGGAAGAGTCTGCCCCTTGCATCACAGCACTCCCAAGGAATGCAGGAAAATGGTTCTGGGAAGTCTTAGGATGCCTGTAAAATTGGTGGGAGAGAAGACAGACTGCGTTATATATTACCTGCACTCATATGAAAACAATGTCATCAATGAAAATACAAACAAACTATCCTTAACAAAGTCAGGAAGATATATTGAGGTAAATGAAATTTTATTGATATTGAACATACGATGCTAGATCAGAAGAGCAAAACTAAACTATAATACAGAAGAATGTGGATTATTGAATTGCCATTATTCTTCAGTATTTGCACAGAAGCAGAATCACTCATGCTACAACAATAACAAAATATTTTCTATTGACTAATAGCTTCAGTGATGTGAAGTAGCAATTGTTATAGTGATCTTTCAGACTTTTTAGGACTGGGTAAATTGTATCCAAGAGCATCAAAAGAATTAGCTGAGAAGATTGTCAAACTCTTAATGTCAATTTTAGAGATGTACTAAGACAGCAGTGGAGATATGGAGGTATGAAAAAAAAATTCACTATTATGTCAATATTTGAAAATTATGACATCAAAAGGGTGAGATGATGTCAGAAACTACAGGCAGCTTACCTTGATATAAATCCTATCATCAAAAGCACAGGAACCATGATAGGAGGTACAACTAGTGTATAATAAAAATGGTAATATTGCAATCAATATAGCTCAAAGAAGGTAAAAATCCAACAAGCCTGATACAACTCCTGTGGAATCACAAATCTAGTTAACCGAAGTTATGATGTCATCATAATACAGAGCCAAGTGTTCAGCTTAGTTAAATAAGACATTGTTTAAAAAACAGACAAACAAACAAACAAAAAAGAGATGCGCTCACTACTCAAATGCTACTGTGAGAAACCTAGATAGATCTGTTACCTATGCAATAAGAGGAACTGTTCAAAATCGAAATGTACAAAGTTCCTTGAAGGGTCAGCTACCCAGAAAAAAGTGTTATTTCATGTAAGAAAGGGAATATGAGTCCTGCACATATAACAGGAGAAGACTGTAAGAAGACGACTGTGTGCTTGATCATACAGGATTAGCAAGACCTTTACTTAAAGTCCTGTTCCTAGTTCTGCCTGCTACACACAAACTCTTATCATTAAGCATGAAAGAACACACCTTACAAGAGCAGGTAGTAATTACTTGTCAGTCCAGTTCATGTTTAACAGTATAGTAATTCAAATTGTCTAATTAATACAGAAAACGTCCATGAATGATAAACTTAAATTTGTTATCCAAACCTTCCTAGTATCTATCCTTCTTCCTGATAATTATGCTTACCTTCCCCCTCTCCATTTGTGTTGTCAGGCTGAAATTTCAGTTTTCCTTAAGAAGAATGCAGGTAGGAGGTGGGAAGAGAGAGCTATTATAAGGTCCTTGATGGGAGAAGTTTGCTGTTTATGGTGGCAGGACTCCAGGGGCCCCCTGGGGCTACTTCTATACGGTTTCAAACACAATCCTTTTCTTCTTGTCCCAGGATAAAGGCTGAAAGTTGCGCAACAGCCATCCATACCTGCAGGTCACCCAAAGGGCTACTGTTTGTTACACGGGGCCTTCAGGTTCTGTCAGCCCTCAACTGTCTGTGGGATCCACTGTGCTAAAGCCCATCCAAGTCAGGCACCAGTCAGGTGGCCACTGACAACTATTACCCAAGCTACAACCAGCTCAGGCCAAGGCAAAGCCAGACAAGAGAGCTTGTTCTGTCAGGTCAACACAAAGCCTGCCTATAGCCATTCACTAGTAATGGCAAAAATCATATGTCTAGGTGACAAGTTTACATTTTTTTAAAAACGACATGGACAAATTAGAAAAGGTTAGAAAGAGCTATATGAGTTTGGGAAATTACACCTGTTTGCCAGTCTATAGAACTTCCACTTACTTAGTTTATTCACAGAAGCTTCTGGTGTGCATTTTTGAGGAGGACTTTTGTTTGCTTTAGGCACAAAACTGGTAATGAGATCTGAAAGCTCCAAGTTGAAGCTAGACAAATTCAGGCTTGAAATAAGATACATACTTTTAGCTGTGAAGAAAATTAACCACTAGGGAACAATTATCTGAAGATATAGAAGGCTTTCTATGTCTTGAAATAATTACGTGAAGATGGTCTTTAAAAAATAGAAAAGAAAAACAGGAGAAGGTATAATTGATGAAGAATTCACGTGGTAAGACTTCTTATCTTCTGTAATGCAAGGTGCTTCAGCTAAGTGATCTTAATGAATTGTTCTGACCATAATCTATGGTAATCTTTTCTGTTTGGTTCCCACAGAGTGACTTAATTTGCCCATTATTCTAAGGAGATATGTCTTGGAAAATTTAACAAAAACAAAGTCCTCAATTAACAGTATCCCTGCTCCAGTTTTCAAAGGTCTAGCTTTAAAACATTAGAAGCAAAGACAGAAGGGTCTATAGAACAAGCGTGTATATTGTAATGCACTACTGGATATCAAAGTACTTGCTTGGGTAACCAGCCATTCACAGTTCTCACAATCTGCAAGAGAAATGAAAAAATAATTGTCCTATGTGCAAAAGTGCAGTGCACTAAAAACTACTGATGGCAGGTAGGTTACTTTTCACCTTATTAGAATTTCTCTTGTTTTATTCAAAGATCACTTGAAGATACCTGTGTATATTCCTACGACAGTCTCCCACAATTTTTTTTCCGTTGAAAAGTATCATCAATACGCTCTAGCCAACAGCATTTTATGTGACTTTATGAATTACACCACTATAGTACAAAGGAATTAGACAAAGCAAAATGCTTGAATAATGAGAATGTGAGAGGAAAATAATGTCAGAGGATAAGCGGACTGCATAATCGGTATCTGTCAAAATAGTTTGTGTCTTCTGAACACCAAGCCAGGACTAAACTATGAAAATGAACATAAGCCACCTCAATTGACATTTATTTTTGAGCTCCTGTTTTATAATGTGATAAAGTAGCTACTAGGACCTTAAAAAAAATAGGTGCATAGCCTAGATGTAATGCTTTCTGTATTTCTACTAACATGTTTTTTTATGCAGTATTTGTTGAATGTCATCACAAGAGTCATGACAAATATGTATCATGTAAACGATCTGACATATCACCATTCTGTTATTTTCATTTCTGCCAATCATTCTGGAGGCAAAAACATGATATCCTTTTTAAAAGTTCCTTTCACAGTGTTTCTGGCCTTTGCATCTGATCTGTTTAATGATCTTTCCTTCTAAAACCTTACTGACCTGAGCCGACCATTTGTCTACAATTTATTTACCACAGAATACAAGTATTTAGAGCTCATTCCTACAGGAGCTGAAAATTTATAATGAATATCTATGACGACTGTTCATTTACTCAAACTAGCAGTTAGAAGCACATTTAACACCACAGAGAAAACTATTTGTAGCCCCTGCCAGCAACCATTCACTCTCGAGTTGATCGAGAGTTGATCTAAAGGGTCTTTCGAGAAAAAGACAGATTTCTTATTATCAAATCTCAGCACCAGAGCTCCTAAGGGCTTTCTTCTTTGATATAGACCTCACAATTTTTCCATGTCCTCTGCCCAATTAAAACTATAAAAGGAGAAACATGGACTTACAGAGTAGGTTATTTTAGATATATACCAAATAACAATGCATTTTATATAAAGCAACTTGTTCCTTGGTTTATGGCTTAAGAGTAGAGTAGAGAGCCAGGAACCAGATTTGGCTTTGGTTTTTTTTTTTTTTCCCCTCACTTAAAGAAACATAGTTATTGATCATATAGTACTCACTGATGCAGAAAGCCCTTTTTCTTTGTCATGTACAACAGCCTATCCTCTGCCCCATGGATTTAGCTTGGTGCTAAAACCATTTAAACAGGTATGTGGCTTATATGTCTGTCCAGTTTAAAAATCTAGTTTCCTATTTTCAGAGTCAATTTTCTGTTCATCCTGACCTGAGATTTCTATAGCTACAGTCCACTGTCACTTTCTATAGCAAAAACAGTAAACTCCATAACACAAGTAGCAGCATTGCCTAGACAAGATAAAGCACTCTTCAAGGCTCTCAAACCATTTGGCAAGCATTGCTTACTCATTCCAAACCTGCTTTTTATGTCTGCAAACACTTCACTTTTTAAAGTTCTACACATTCCTTAACTCCCTCGCTACTGTCTCTCTTCCTTTTTCTTTCTTTCTTTTCCTTTTTTTCTCTCACCTTTTGGGATAATAAATTACTTATTTCAGGAGAGACACAGACTTTTTAAAAAGTATTTCACATTACAATGATTAGTAACTGTATTTTCCTTTACTGCTTATACCTTGGTGGAATAAAATAAATGAGCCCATAGGTATACATCTGTTAGGTTTAAATAATACATGAAGGTGACTGCTAGTATTAATAAAGGAGAAAGCATGTTTTTCAAGGACAAAATTCTGTGTTTTCAAATGTATTTCTAACATCAAACAGTAGCATTATACACTTGAATCAAATCAGGAACTTTACTTCTTTCAAAACATAATTACACTGTTCAAAGACAAGTACTGTGTATTTTTATGAGACTCTACAATGCAACTATACTTTGCAGAGCACATTTCATACAAACTGCATTATGAAATGCACCACTGAGATAAATAATAGTTACACAGTCAAATAACAAACAATAGCAGAGAGAGAAAAACATTGTCAGGAGAAATGGAGAAGAATATATTCTATAAAATTTGAAAAGAGGATACAGTCAATAAGACAGATATAAAGGCATTTCTAGGAGCTAAGAACAAAAAAATCAAGGCTTTCAGAACAGCTAACGTAAGACTGTATAAATAAGATACATGAGGTTGCTACTATGTGAGCAGATGAAGGAGAGTTACAGTCAAAGAGAAAAGGTCATTATTTATTTTCTGCCATTTTCTGAATAATTGTCATATGGCCAGTGAAGCATTAATCGCTTGGAACATGCTGACAACCACTGATGTAATACTAAGTATGAAAAATTAGGATGGCAAGTCCAAATAAATGTTGTCAGTAGTAAACACACAAAACAAATGTGTCAGCAGGGTTATTTGACCAAACATTGGAGTAGTTAGCTTTTGATATTATGACTGATCTTGAGTGAAAACAAGAAGTCACCTGAGGAAAGTGAGTATGCTTGCAGACTTGTTACTGTTCTCGAAGGTCCTGAATCAAACAACCAGATATTAATAAAATATCAGAAATGATATCTGATAGTCCCTTGAGTACTCCCTTCAGAGGAGTAAATTTAATACAAAGTGCACAATACCATGCAGGAGAGATCTCATCATAGTATTAGTACAAAAAAATAATTTAAAAAGGTAACTAAACGTTCAGAGAGGGTGAAAGAAAGAAACACCAGTAAATTCTACAATGAACAGTGTTGGATCTGAGTCTGAGCAAGAAGTAATTTTGTTTATTGAGTTAATGATTTTGAGAAGGTCAGCTTGTGTAATAGCACTGAGTTAGTCTGTTGCTGAAGTTTAGTGAGCAACTGCAAAGGAAGTCAGGCAGAACTAAGGTTTACAGTACTGTAAAAACTGAAAAAAAATGTCATATTTTAAAGGCAGATCAATTAGTCCAGATATAAAAAAGAAAAAGAAAAAGAGCAGATATTGTCTTTCATGTTGAAGTGGAAAGAAACATTTTAGGAGTTGGATTTTTTCTTTCCCCCAGAATTCTCTGTAGCTTGGTATCCTTCCTTTAGTAGAAAAGTGGAAAGACAGGTGAAAATAATAGCTACCTTCACTAAAACTGACAGTGAATTTCCAGCTTTGATTTGCAGAGAGGAAGTTAATAGACGGGGTCTATCAAAGACTGTCCTGTGCATGTATACAAACTGACTAGCATCATCAGCTGTAACATGTCTAGACAGCTTTTCAACCTTGGAAGCTTTAGGAATTTGATCCAAAAAGTACTCTGTATTTAACAGAAATCCAAGAGGATAAGTCAGTAACATCCCTACACAGGAAGTAAACATTTTAAGTAAAAAATTAGAAGCCCTTAAAAACTGTGAGGCTGGGTGAAACAAGAATTTACTGTGCTATCTAGCACTGAGAGCTAGATAGTACTGAAGATCTTTTCTTACAATTATCTATCATGTTTCATGTTATTTAACTCATATCACATACAAGTGGATCTCTTTATTTAGGACTAATTTCTCTTGGTTGCCTGTTCATTAACTATCTGAAAAGGAACAAAGAAAACAAAATTTTGCATAGTATTTTAACATGGAAGTAAATCTTCCCTTTAGATTATAACTTGCCATACAATGCAATGGGAGCTATTTAATGATTTAAAATTTGAAACCCAAAATAAATATTTCATATAATGCATCAGTTCTGCTCAAAAAAAAACCCAAAACATCTGCCCTGCAATCACAGTATAGTCAGCAGTAGTTTATCAATCACAGTTGAGCCAATATTTCTGAATAGCATTTCACAACGTTGCCTTAGAAATGACTGCTATGTAAGTCTGTAAGAGAATAAGGATGGACTGATATAAATCAACTGAATAAAACCTTCTACCAACTTGTTTGAATCAGTCTTTGAACAATGATCTATGACAGCTCCTAACATTGATTATATGAAATCCATATAATGTCATACAGATTAATCACAACAATTGCAATGTTGTGACATGAAAAATTATAAGAAGGACCAATGAAAACTGTTGTATTCTTTCCCTTAGTTTTAATCTATTCTGATTGATAGAGCAACAATTAGGTGCCAAAATAAAAAGTTGAAGTCAAATTAACTGCTGCCCTCTAACAAGTCTGTTTTAACAATGAAACGTATCACAATGACAGAAAAATAGAGATGTTATCAGCTGAATGCATGGCAACAGATAAATGCAACAAACGTACAAGCAACAATTATCTTTTCAAGAAATAAGAATCAGATGTTTTTTTCAAAGCACAAATAATATCCCCATAGGTCTGAAGTCTATAATACCTTAGAGAAAATGTCTCCTTTTGTTATACCATGTCAGTTCAGTTTAAATTCTTGATCTAAGGGCCCTTGCAGGCAGTTGTAAAGGCTTTCAAATCCTAGGCACAATTAGAAACTCACAATGTTTTTAATGTCTCAGCACTGACCTATACTATGGGTTTGAAATCTCTTCTTTTCTTCACCCCAGCGGAAAAATGTTGTATTTAATTGGCACTGGAACACTGAGTTTCTCATACACCAGCATTGTTTTCAAAACAGGAATTTATAAATTGATGGATTCTTCTGCTGAAAGAAACACCAAAATTGCTGCCAATGTAAAATTCATAAGCATCATATGTATGCCTGTCCTAGGTATCAGTAAGTAGATAGTCGGTATGATAGTCTGTCTCTCTCCCTTGCCCGAAGCCTAACAACAAACCATCTGCATAGGTTTCTTTGGCTTTCCTTCTGCTTTAGATAGTTTACACTGATACGTTTTTTTTAATAGACATGACCAATACGTTAAAATTGGGTGTGCAGTTCATGTAGGGTACCTACGTTCAACAGGGTCCAACTTACAGCCTGTGGGCAGAAGCTGGCCTGTAAGATGCTTCTGTAGGGCTTCATTTTCCTGAGAGGACACTTTATTAGGCAACTAACAAAGGACAACCATATAGGCAATGAATAGAGCCTGACCAGGCAGACATTTCTGTCTAGATACGGAAGTACTCTGAGACAGAATTGGAACCTGTTGCTCCCACCATAATCAACTGAGAGGGAAAGGAGGAGCTGAGGAGCCTTGAATGCTATGCTGCTTCCTCTGCTGCTGGTCTGAAAATTGATCACCAAACTGGTTCCCACCACAAGTGTGGCAAGACCACATTTGGACACTCATTTACACAAACAAGCACATGGAGGGAATATCACAGGTGCTAAACAATCACATTGGCTTTGGCTTTACTGAGAATCTTCTAATAAATAAATCTCTTGTTTAGAGCTCTCACTATGTACATTATTTAATAAGCTTTATTTATGATAACATTTAAAAAAAGTCTGAATTATTTAGTCTCTTATAGTAATATAATGGGTTATTTTGCTGTTCTTCAAAATGTTATCCTAACTGGCTTAATTTTAGAGAGCTGTTTCAACAGCACAAACCATAATCCTAATAAGCATGGTTTCACCATTTTTTCATTGTTGTGATGTTTTATAAGTAGCTTCCACAGAACTTAATCTTTTTCATCCAAATTATGAGTTTTATGTAAAAGAAATTGCAAGAAATAAGTGCCAGTGAAAATTCTGTTGCAAAAATTCAAGTATGGGATTGATATAAAAATGCTATTTCTGGGGGAAAAAAAATGTTACAGCTATAGCTTTTTTTGTGATAGATATACTTCACAACCTAAAAAATCTTAGAAACACCAAACATGAAATACATTTACTCTACAGTTATACATGAGCGATTATTCCACTAAGCATTCCTCTGAAATAATAGGTCTTGTAAAAATAATTTTTTAATTAATTTCTTTTGGGATCATTCAGGTAAGACCCCTCCTTATGTTTATTTAACCTTTTTTATATTATACCAGGAAAAAAAGAACTAATTTACTGCACAGATTAAGTATTTTCCTTCTGGTGAAATCCAGCCCTCTTCACAACTCTTCTAATCTAGGTCTCTATTCAATATTCATTTCCTTTCTGTACCCTTCTCTTTAAAAACAGCTAATATAATCAAATCTATTGGTGACATTTACAGGGAATGAATGAAGACCTGTTTACTGAAACCTACAGGATTGTATTAGTTCGTTCATTTAAACTATCCTTCCAGGAAGGCATCGAGGATTAAGCAAGGAGCATCTGACATATATTCCCCCAAGGAGTTTTATTCTTTCCAATTTCTCAGAAGAAATCTGGTTAGGTTTTAACTCAATTTCTCATCAAGAATTACCACATGCCTTTAATTTGATGCACAGCAGAAATCTGCAGACTCACAAATACTGAAGTGCATAATTGTAATCATAAAGGTTTTGTGCATTAGCTTTAAATCTGTCCAACATAATGTAGAAAGGAAGGTTGGCTTTACTGGAAAACAAGTTTGATCTGGAACTGGAGAGGCAGAGTTCAAATCCTTGTTCACCCTCATCACCCTCATGTGTCATCTTGGTCAACCATCACGTAACCCCAAAACTATTTATGTGCTTACAGTGAAAGTTATACAGAACTACTGGCCACTACCTGGCCACCCTAAGTTTACATAAGAAGCAATGGAAAAACTGAGTCGCTCTTCACTTAGACTGCTGTCAAATCCTTCCGGGTCCACCAACTAATCATATCACATGCCTGAGTGCAATGTTATTTATGCATTGTTGTAGGATAAAATACATAAGCACTGTTGGAAGCAGCGACTGTATATTACGTTCTCCCCTCATTACTACAGGCGTTCTCATTTGAGATATTTCTAGGCCATGAATTTCTGTCTACAGTCTTCTCAACAGCTTGCTCAGTGTTTTGGCTGTGGTTAGTCCCACTCTTTGAAGCTTATGGCTACCTACTTATGCTACAGAGCATTCAAGTACCTCCCTTGTGACTGTGCATCCCGTTCCCACAGGCAGAGTCACAAAGGTTAGTGAGCATTATCACATGTAAATCCTGTAAAGACTCTAGGCCTTAGTTGTTCTCTAGCTGCATCCTCCTTAAAGGAAGATGTCATGATAAACACAACAGAAATATTGGGATCCTCAGAAATGTTGAAACTGCTGGCTACAGGAAAGCATAAAACAGGTAAGGTGAATCCGTTCTGTTCAATGTGCAAGTAACAGAGATGGATTTGATCACATTTGATTTATTATCAAGTGGTACTCCACTGTTCTGCGAAAGATCTGTAAAGTCAGTATCTGGGAGAAGTATGACGTTGAACATGGAATAATACCTTCCTCAATGGATAGACAGTCATTTTTTGAAAGAGTCTAATCGCTAGCAAAGACTCACTACCAGCAGAAATTCAGAAACAACATCCTGAGCACTTCTTTTGAGAAAAGGAAGCTGGAGAGATACAGAGACAGTATTAAGCCTAAAGCACATATATAGGCATTATTATTATTATTATGGATTTACAGTGATTTCGTAGTTATCACTATTATTTTTCCAAGCTTTAAAGAGCAACCTATAACTATTACGAGACTACTTCTAGTCTATCAGACTTATAACTCAATTTCTTTAGAGTCTCACCAGTATGAATATTCTGCATGAGAGTTCAATATGCTAGTTTTAAAATTACAATGATTCCTGAAAAACAGAAAGAATGTAAATCCAGCAGGAACTCTACAGCAAGCCAGTTTTTGCTATCCAAAGCCCATCCACAAAGAGCTAATAGTCCTTATTTCTAGAAACATGTTATGCAAGAAAAACTACTTATTCTGGCGATTTTATTCCTTGCCTATATGAACAAAAGATGGACCCAACATTTTACTAAGACAGGCATTTGGCCAAAATTATTACTACAGAAAGCTATTGCCAGATTATGAAATGGTTATTCCATGGTTTTAAATCTCTTTGTAACAGATCCAGTGGAAATTCTAGTAATCCAACAGGATTGGCTGTCGTCCAGTTTTAGATGCATACACTTTTAATAAACTGCTTGAATTTACTCACAGCTTGAGATCTGATTACAAATTCAGAGCTGCAGTCTTAAAACTGGTCATAATCATAGTTGTACTACACACAAAGAAATGTCTGCAACTGTTTTGCTTCTAATCTCTGAAAAATATTTAAAGCATGGAATCATAGAATGGTTTGGGCTGGAAGGGACCGTGAAGATAATCCAGTTCCAACTCCACTGCCATAGGCAGGGACACCTCCCACTAGAAGAGGTTGCTCAA
>RSEF01000003.1:93519497-93543335 GCA_003993805.1 Himantopus leucocephalus | reverse complement strand
CCCAGAGAAGCTGTGGATGCCCCATCCCTGGAAGTGTTCAAGTCCATGTTGGATGGGGCTTTGAGCAACCTGGGAACTGTCCCTGCCTATGGCAGGGGGGGTTGAACTACGTGATCTTTAAGGTCCCTTCCAACCTAAACCATTCTATGATTCTATGATAATTCTGGGCTGGATACTGGAGAGACTAGAAGGTCTGCTTGTTAGCTACTGGGGGGACCAGGAGATCCACATGACTGACTAGGGAGACCATGGATTCTGGGGTTCAGAGGCCAGCTACTGGGTAGGCTGGCTGTCCTGGTTGTGTGTGTGCATGTGTGTGTGTCTACTGGAGCACATGCTCAACCACATTGCTTTCTGAATGCAGGGACAAGGAGCTGTGGCAACTTCATATCTGTCAGGTTACTGGGTTTGGCATCTCCTAACACAACTGACCAG
Organism: Himantopus leucocephalus; assembly: GCA_003993805.1. Taxonomy (NCBI): domain Eukaryota; kingdom Metazoa; phylum Chordata; class Aves; order Charadriiformes; family Recurvirostridae; genus Himantopus; species Himantopus leucocephalus. The sequence goes on along the minus strand of RSEF01000003.1, from coordinate 93,542,900 downwards.
GAAGTGACATAGGAAAAATACTGTTTAAATCTTTATGAAATTCAAAATCTTTAGCTGATATCATCATAAAAATGTACAATGAGCCTATGTTATTGCATAGTAAAATATAGAGTACAATTAGAACAAACTATTCCAATTCCTCTTTGGAGTTATAAAATCATGCCCATTCAAAATTTTATTCAGGAATGGCTCCTTTGCTGTGCTGTGCTGTTCTCTTGGAAAATTTTTAGGTCCATTTTTGTTTTACAAATACGAACATAAGCACCTACAGGCTACAGCTAAAAGGATGGTGGTAAGCCGTTGTCTTAACTCATCCACAGCTTGTGCATACATCTCCCATTTCAAAGCATTTTATAGATAAGGAATCTCCATATTGCAACTGGGCATCTGTGTAAGTTCATTCTGCAATCAATAAAACGTGAAACTAGAATATGGACTTTCAGAGTCTCTGTACATACTCAACTATCCTTTTACTCCTTAGGGTCATAGAAAACACAGCTGGCAGAAGTCTTAAGAGAACATATTATTAATTTACTTATTTTTTGCCAGTAAGATAACATATCAAGAATTTTTATTCAGCAAGCACAAAGATCAGACTGGGAACTGAAAGCTAAATGTTTGGAAAGTAGCTGGACAGTGTACTGTAAGGATATAGTAAGGATATTTAAGACTTTATTTATCAATAGAAGACATAAGCTGTTTGGCTTAAATTGATATATCTGTTATGCAAGACATAAAGACTGCTACACATCAGCCAATAGGTCCATAGGGACCAATATAGTACCTCTGACAATGACCACTGAGATGGGTTAGAAAATGCTACAAGAGACAGAAATGTGATACATCATCGGAAAGTTTTCTCACTCTTAGTACTTTGTGGCTCATAAACATCAAAGAGATCTTTTCTTTCTGCCCAGGAATGCTAAATGGGTTTTCTCCTGTGTATTTGTCCAGCAGTTTTTTCAGAATTAACTGAAATTGCCTGACATTTTTAGGGATTTTTTTGTTGTTGTTGTTAATTTTTTTACATATAATAAAACATAAATGAAATAAGAAATGTGATTTTAAAATATGTCATGTTATTGCAATAGAATATCTCTGCTAAAACATGCTGGGAAGTTTTATGATGTTTGTTATGGGCAGCACAGCTGGATACTTCTCTGGCTTCTTTAATAAACTCATGGGAGAATGAAGCTACTGAAGGAGCAATCTTCAAAGTGGAGAAAAAAAAATCAGTGCTGTACAAAACCAATGAAATTAGTGTCACATTAATGAATGTGAGAAAGTTGTACTGCAGAACTGCTGGCATCAGTGGATGGGTTTGTGACTATAACTTCCTATATTTCCCTCATGTAGATCAGCTATATTTGGTGATGTGAATCGTTTAAGTGGAAACAATGAATGCTTCAGAAAATCTCTCCCTAAATCCTTCAGTGAAATCTTCTGTGTCTTTCTTGAATGAAGGCCACATAATTTCTCTTTGTGGAGGCAGAGAGAAAACATTCACAACATTACAGAATAGTAGAGACTCCAAGAGGTCTCTGGAGACTGTCTGGTTCAACTCCTCGTGCTGAAAGCAGGGTCAGCTACAGCAGGTTGCCCAGGAACATGTTCAGCTGGGGTTTGAGTATCTCCAAGGATGGGGATTCAACAACATATTCCTGTACAACCTGTCCCAGTACTCAACAAACCTGACAGTAAAAAAGTACCTTCTTAATTTAAATGGACTTTCTTGTGTTTCAGTTTGTGCCCATTGCCTCTTGTCCTGTGACTGACTACCACTGAGAAGAGTCTGTCTCCATCTTCTTTACCCTCCCATCAGGTATTTATCCATATTTCTCCATGCTTCTGTAAATTCCTTTCTAATCATAAATAAAATTTAGGAACCTTGTTGCTCAGTGCTTTTACAGGTTACTTTATTTTTATTTTAAATAAATACCATATGGTTTATTTAAACAGCTCTCTTCTGTTCAGCTCAGGGAGTGTTTAGAATATTTAGCAAGTGCCATGTGAAAATTATACTGGTCCCAGGATTATGTCCTATAAACTCTTCACTGAAGCTTTATTTATATACTTACTATGTATTTATGTACATTTATTGATGTTTTAATTGGTGAAATGTTTACTATAATAATAATTTGTAAGCATTAAAGGAAACTGTAATATCTGTGGAATACCTCTGCCATATAAGGCTGAAAAACCCACATCCAGTTCAAAACAACCATGTTATTTCATTCATTTTATTTTGAAAGAAATTTAACATTGAATTATTTCAATTAAACAAATCAACTTTAAAAACAGTAAAGAGAAGATGACTGACAGACTATTAAAATCCACAGGCTTTTCAAAATTTATATAAATATTTTTTGTGCTTGGAAAAGTTAAAAAAGGCTTAAAATTGATTATAGCAATTTGAAGGTGCCATTTTGAAAGCTTCCATTTTGCAGTTTTTAGCATTTCATTTGTCTGAAGTGCACTAGAGTGCTGTCATTGACATGAATGATGGAGTCATTTATTTAAATGTATTAGAAAGTGTATGCAAGTCAACTATATACATAGGCAGATTCTTACCTATCACCCTCCCTCCACTGAAGTTTCTTTCTATTTGCATTTGTATGAATAGGAGCAGAAGGCACTCTAAGAGGTGGAAAAACAAACAGGCTTATATTTAACTATATACAATATGTATTTATATTTATTACAGAAAAATATGAACCACATTTGATTGTTGTTTCTTCATCTTAAAGCAAATACATAATGCATTTTTCATGCAAGTGCTATTTTTTTCCCCCTCATCTGTCTAGCACAGTCTCATTAATTAAAATGTACAGCAAGGTGTGCTACAAATGGCTGCTCACCTTGCATTACTTGCCAGATAGTCACTAGCAATCTTTTTTTTTTTTTTTTTTTTNTTTTTTTAAGGGCAAACGGGGGAAGGGGTAGCCTTTCTAGTATTCACAGAAGGTAAAGTAGGCTTTAATGAGTCACAGTAAGGAATGAAATCTAACAGATGACATCCTGTCAGTAATTGCCTCCCACTTAAAACTAGAAACACCAGCTCACAAGTTGCCACCGGCATCAATTGCAAAATTATGTTCATGAGAGAGTGAGCAAAACAGAGGAGCTGAGACATAATATGTATATTATAGGTTAATACGAAGATGCTGCATAGCCTGCAGAAGCTTTTTGAAAGGCATTGCTTTTCAGAAAGTGGTGTGATGTAATCACAACATGAAACTGCAGTTAACAAGCATGATCCACGTATTACATTGCTTCATTCTCTGAGTAGCCTCAAGGTGGTGACCAACGTATATTTCATTACACCTGTAAACTAAAAGGATAACAAAGGCATGGGAACATGTAACAGGGTCTTAAATGGACAAGATACATTCTTGTCACTGTACACAGATTTAAAGTTTGGGTTTGGCTTCAGTTATTTGATCATGAAGGGGATGTCCTAAGTACCTCTTAGGCTACTACTTCATCGTCAGATTAAGCCAAAAGAAGGCTGTATTTTTGCCAAAATAACAGCCAGTATAAATACTGAACAGAATACCTAAAAGGAACACATTTTTCTAACTCTTCAACAGGAAAAGAGATAAACCCATATCAACATTAGACATATAAGCTAAGATAGCTATATGCCAGGGAAAAGAAAGAAAACAAAACATAAAGATGCATTCCACTATATATCCAGTGATATAGTGACTATGATGGTTACAGAAAATAGACACCTATTTTAAAATCACCCTTTGTAGAATAGACATAAATTTAAGTCTCCCCCATTCCAGGAAACTGCACTAAATATCAAAGTTTTGGACCTACATTCCTATCAATCTTTCCTGAGGAACCTGTTTTACCTGAAGCCTGTATTTACAGAACTTGAATATATGCAGTTGCTGATAACTGTCCAACGTCTATTGCTGACATCCCTGAGCACTGAGCTACAGAGGTGGTCTGTCAACCCTCTCTCTCACTCATCCTTCATCTTCCAGAGCAGTGAACAGAAGTTTGAATTCTGCTAGTATCAAGACCTAAGCAGTTTTCCCTGTGTCCACTGACATAGGTCCTCAGATCTGACATGCAGTACTCTGCCATCTGAGGCCAGACAGCAAAGAATTGCATCCAGACAAATTTCTAGTCAGGGCCAACCTGTGCAGAGTCAAAACAAATCCATCAATATCCATTTTTAGCTGAACAGCAAACTGGTATAATTTACACAAGCCAATATAATGCTCGCAACAATAATAAATTAACTATGCAAATTATTACATTATGTACACATATCAATTCACTTCATAAACAACCAATCTGTCATACAAACCTTGAGTTCCTTAGCTTTAATTGACCTGTCACAAGCCATTAAATTTGACACATAGGCAGTAGCAGAATGTTGTGGGCTGATCAGGCCATGAATTCCACTTTTCTCTAAGCCACTAATTCTCAGTGGGGTCTCAGACATGACACTAAGGTCAAAAGATAGAACTTTTGAACAAAATTAAATCCATATACAAGCATCTAAATGAATCTGCCCACTTTTCAAAGAAATTCCAAAGATTCTACAAACTTGACTGATATTGGTTTGAGTTTCTCATATAACTTAACCCCTGGAAGCTCTTGGTATTCAAAAAGTTTCAAAAATAAGGCTGTTTCATGATATAATATGGATTTTAGTGGCTGAAATGAGATAATCGTAAGAATACTGATCTTATTTTTAAACCAGTGTATTTACATACTACAGACATTAAAAATAAATTTTAAAATTTCTTGTGTATTTTTAATCAGTGTATTTATTAGCATTTCATCTGTATTTCATTTATACTTTAATTTTCATCTGTATTTCGTTTATGTTATCTGTATTTCTGAGGAATCTGTACATGCACAAGTCCACAGGACCCAATGAGATGCATCCCAAAGTCTTGAGGGAACAGGCTGATGTAGCTGTCAAGCTGCTCTCCATCATATTCAAAAAGTCATAACAGTCAGACAAAGTCCCCAATGATTGGACAAAGGGAGACATTACACCCATTTTTAAAAAGGGTAAAAACAAGGACCCTGGAAACTACCAGCCAGTCAGCCTGATCTCTATGCCCTGTAAGAACATGGAACAGATCCTCCTGGAAGCTATGTCAAGGCATATGCATGACAAGGAAGTGATTAGAAACAGCCAACATGGCTTCACAAAGGGCAAATATCATCTGTCTAATCTGATCATTCTTCTATGATGGAGTGACTGCATTGGTCAATAAAGGAAGAGCAACAGATGCCATCTACCTTGACTTTTGTAGGGCCTTTGACATGATCCCACACAACATCCGTGTTGCTAAAGTGGAGGGATACGGGTTTGATGGATGGACTATTCAGTGGATAAGGACTCGGCTGGATGACTGTGTCCAAAGAGTTGCAGTCAACAGCTTAACATCCAAATGGAGATCAGTAACAAGTGGTGTCCCTCAGGAGCCCATATTGGGACCAGTACTGTTGAACATCTTTATTAATGGCATAGACAGTGGGATTGATTGCACCCTCCACAAGTTTGTGAATGACACAAAGCTGAGTGGTGCAGTTGATATGCTAGGGGGAAAGGATGCCATCCAGAGGGACCTTGACAGGCTTGAGAAGTGGATCCATGTGAACCTCATGAAGTTCAACAAGGCCAAGTGATGGTGTTTTGCCCTTTCTTAAATACATTTTCCCAGAGGCACCACCATCTTGGATGCTGGGCTCAGTTGTGCCCTGCGGTGGGTCTGTTGGAGACCACACAGCCTTCGTCTGGCATGGGGCAGCCCTGGCCTCTCCTCACTGAGGCCATCCCTGAAGACCCTTGCTGCCAATACCTAGACACAGACACCCAGTACAAGTGGTTAACCTGATAGCAAAAAAACTCGGTAAGTGCATCCAGCCAGTGGTATTTGTTGACCTGCTCAGGCCAGAGGAATCATGGCTGAACAAATCCAACTCCCTTATAAGGTTCTAAGAATCCAGCCAAAGAAAAACAGATTATTTCTTTTTGTCAGCAGTTCTTTCTTTTATGCATGCTTTTTCAATGAAGACCTGAAAAGATCAGCTACTACTTTGATAAAAAGGGTTTTTTTTTTTATATAAAGTGTTTTCCTTCTGAATAGACCGTAGCTGAATAGAACTTATTTTATATATGTATGCATATATGTATGTTTATATTTGCATATATAACACACACTCTCAGCAACTATTTGTGTGACAAAACACAACTGTTCCCCTACTTTCCTGTAGTAAGGAAGATGGTATGATTATTTTGACATCTGAAGGTTTTACATTACCTATATTAAAAAAAAAAACAATAAATGGAAGTTTTGTAAAAGTGAATAAGCAGAGAATCATTTTGACCATGAACTAACATGTTCCCACATAATTTGTGCAATAAAGTAGTCATAGAACTGCATATATTTAATTTGCTAATAGTATTTTTTTCTTCATCTACAAATACACATACTAGACAAATAAATTTTTGTTTAATGTCAAGGTAACAAATGCAATATATAATCTAGCAGAAATCTTCTGAACATCACGCACCTGAACAAAATTTTTTATTAATTTCTTCAGTGTCACAGACAACTCATGCTTGAACTAAAACAGAAATAGGAACACTCAAGATGCTTCACACACTGTTCTGTACAGCCTATATGCTTACAATTGAAGGCCTCACTGATGTAGTAAGCAACCAATGGATTTATGTTAAACCTTCTTTTAAAAGTTTCCTACCTGATCCTTCTCTGCAAAAGTGTTTCCATTTATTAAATGGATTTTCTTATTTCTTTGCCTGCAAATTTAGATTTGTAAATTATTTGCTTCCATAAGAGCTATAGGCTGAGCAATTTAGGGAGTTCAATCATCATTGCACCCCATTGAAAGATGTATTCCCCCAGAGGCTGAAACCCTTTTGTACATTTTGGCTATGTGCAAACATGAAAGTCTTTAAACTAGACAGAGAACACTTACGGAAGTTCTTTGTAGAAAGAGAAAACTGTCACAAAGCAATAGGTGGTTCAGTGGAGTGAAAGTCCATCTCTCTCAGCTACCAGAGCTCTTCAAATGTTCTCTTGGTACCAGCACTCATTCATCAACTTCATTAATAACCAGAGGAAGACAGTGTGCAATAAAATCTCCAAGTTGACAAATGATATTAAGGGTCTTTTGAGAATTCACATTTTATATTGATGACGAGGTAAATGCACAGGATGTCATGAAATGGAATGAACAAAGATAGCAAATCAGTTTTCATCAGTTTTCTAGGGGAAAATAGTCTAAACCATACTTAAATGATGCTGGAGTTTCAACTAGCAGGTGAAGAAGATTTTAGGAATACTCTCAACTGTTCTCTGAAATCATCCCTTTAAAACACCACTACAATAGTTAAAGAGATGTCACAGCTGCCTTATGAGGAAAGACTAAAAAGTTTGGAACTTTACAATTTTGATAAGATAAGGCTGAGGGATATGATAGAATTTTAGAAAATTGTGTGACAGTGGATAGGATGAAAACAAAACTGTTAATTTCCAAATCCCTCCATATTCAAGACAAAAGGAATTCACTGAAACTAAGAGATCAATAATCAATTTTAAACAGAGAAAGGAAGTACTTCTTTCCCCAGTGAATTTCTGGAATGTGGTGCCACAAGATGTTGTGGAGGCCAATAATATCAGTAGGTTTAAAAAAAAACCCCACGATTATTGTACAGCAGATTCATACGCGGCTACTAAGGAGAAGCAGCAGGAATATCCTCAGAAAACAACTGTGAGTATTAGAGGAATACATGGGTAAAGAACTGCAGAAGGCAGCCATGCTTACATATTCTTCCTAAAGAACACATACAAGTGTCAGTGTCAGAAACAGGATACTCAGCTAAATAACAAACAACTAGTTCAACCCAGCTGGACATTTGAAGGCTAGATTACTGAATATCAAAATGTGGACAAAGATGAAAGTGAAAGCTATTAAGTCACTTCTTGCTTCCCCTCCTTCTACAACTACCATCAATAACTATATTAGTTTATTTTTTCATTGAACCTTCAATCTTAGATTTATCCCCATTGTATTTAAAATATATTTTATGTGCATTCAAGAGCATTTCCACCTATACTTTTAATGTTTTCTTGTGCTTCTAATGGTTTTAATCCTTCTTGTGCTCCCTCTCTCCTCTCCCAGGGAGGAATCAGGTTACCTATATTATTTTTCTGTTAATTATTTTCTTATGTGTCAGGACACAATTTTCTGTTTAATTCCTAACAAATATATTCACATCAATCACCTATAGAGGCCAAAATTTACTGTATGTTAGCAAGCACTGGAATCTGAATTACTGCAACTGTTTCAGATATTGGTATGTGTTCGTTAACTTGTGTCAGATATCATTGACTTTTTAGTGACAGCAGCATATATTTCAGAGACTAGGTCAAGCTTAAAATTTCAAATTGGCATTCTGTTTTTCATTTTGCATAGTTTGGAAGGGTTAAAATGCAAGATATGGCTTTGGCAGATTATGAGGATGCTGTTCAAACACAGTAGCACAAGTAACCCATAAACTGAATAACTGGCTTTGGAACACTAGACAAGTGCTGAATGATCCCTGTTAACTTACACCTGTTGCTGACTAATGTAGTGTACAAATGTTTCTAAGAAGTAACTGTTCTAGGAGGCTAGAAGAATTATCTGCAAAATAAAGGCCCTATAGGAATAATCCGTTGTTGAAGCTGAAGGCAATGGTTTTAAGACTGTTGTTATTTTTAATTACTAGGTTCCTCTTGGAGAAACCAGTTAAATTCAACCTAATCCAAGGTTTTCTGGTCCTGTTCATAACAGAGTAAGTAATCCCAGAGACCATTTCAGAGACCATTAACAGAGTTTCACTGCTGACCGTAGGCTTGGATTTCTCATTTCTCTTCTCAGACATATTAAGAGCTATGGTATTTATAGAAAGTAACAGGTGAGTAAGAAGGGGAGTTTCTGGCAGTGTGAGTTATACATAGGATATGTTAAACTTGAAGTCGCTCAAATCTTGTTGGTAATTACAACAGCGACAACAAATTTTGCAATACTTCTTTGTATTGTTTTTCAGATATAATTTTAAGTTGATGACCAACAAGTATCCTTTATCTAGGATATTGGGAAGTCCATGAGAGAAAAGAATTTGTCATACCTGCTGTCATACATGACTGAGAAGATGTGGGCCCAAGCTGAATCCAAAAAAGTATCAGTGTTTTTATCACTATATAAAGGCTAAATAAAAAGCGGTGGTCTTCTGATGAGCAAACTCTTCTTGCACCTTTCTGCAATACGGCTTCCAATGTCTGTGGTGGTAGTCCTCATCCCCACTCAAAATTGTTGTGGCTGCTTCCTGCAGATTCTTGCTTATATAACCTAAGAGAAGGCTTTTTAGGAAAGAAACATTTTGGGCTTTTTATTAATCTTTTGCAGTGATCTGTTTCTCAATTTGTTTAAAGTACCTATAGCAAAATTTATAGTTAAACAATATCCACTGCTGTTTTGCTTCTGCAAGGTTTGCTTCCTTATCATGTCATACTGCACTGTACGATTTAATTTACGATCCTGAGGAAATTATAATAATTTTTCTGTGATGAGTATCGATTACATATGAAAAATTAAGAATTTTAGCATGGTTGGTTAACGTGGGAGAACTTTCTCATGCAACACTGTGGGCAATCCAATGACACAATACAACGACACTGCATTTAATCATCATATTTTCTAACCTGTCATAATCACAGTTTTCATAAAAGTGTAGTATGTCCTAAAATAACAAAGAATTAGTCAGAATTTTTTTCTGATGAAACGTTTTAAATAATTTAGGTTCAATGCGCCTTTACAAACTTAGGTTGCCAGGTTTGAAGGTTTAACTTAAGGAGGTCTGATTCTTACAGTACATCTATTGTATGCACAAGCATATAGAGCATGAAGAAGTTACATTATTGCAAGTGCATTTTGAAATAGGTCTGTTAAATATGCAGGAATATTTTGTTATCCTTACCTCCAGCTCTGATGATATAAATGTCTTACCCACAAATTTTGATTTTTTTTTTTTACTTAATATAATCAAAATACTATAAATTGATTTTTCATATATTTTTCTGACTTTTTACTAAAAAGAGCATTAGTGGAAACATACAATTATTGAACACATTTTTATTCCCTCCACCTCACTCTACAGAATATCTTGCTATAACTTGGCTGGTCATTAAAATTAAGTGTGTGTACATGTGAAAGTGAATCTGTGAATCTTCTGAACTATATTGGCTGAAAAATGTAAACACAAACCAAAGGTAACAGTCCCTAAACATAAAGCTGGCATTGAAAAATTAATATTTGCAGCCAAAACTGCATGAGGCTATTTAATATTGTACTGGACTACATGCAACAGAGGATGCAAAGATACAACAGGAAGGATTGATTTATATCACTTTATATACAAAAACACAAATGCCACAATACTATGAAGAACTTGTTTGATATAGTTACCAATGCAATCTTCTACTTCATATAAATTTTTTTTGCATACAATCCTTAATTAATCCTAATTAATCCTTACTGTAATGAGTTAGTAATAAATGGGGAAATTTACGTTTATGCATCTTTGAAGCACAGTAAGTTTTCATTCCTGGTAGATTATATATATATGCATACATTTAGTCAGCTTTCTAGGGCACAAAGAAATTAGACAGTTGAGACAATAGCAAAATATGGATTATATCCTCCATTCAGAACTCAGTGGGGCTTCACACAGGTGACAAAATCTGTGCAAGCAGGCCTGGTGAAAGGTCTAGGCCAAATTAATAACAGTACAACCTAATAGTATTGATTCAGTGATTCAGCAATGCCAAGTGCTCTACGGCTAAGGCTGGGCATATAAATAAGACACTGAGTCATGTATATATCTTAGGCAGCTGTCAGCCACTGGCGATATAAATATCTGAATTAAAATGCTCTCTAGCAGATGAATACCTGCAATTTTCAAAGAAATTCAAGTCCCTGCGTGATATAGACACACATACATCCCACAAGAGAATCTTTCTTACCAAGACATCTAGAAGAGTCAGTTTGGAAAGGAAATGACAAATGACAAGTTTTGCTCAAAAGGTATCCACTATGCCCATCGTTGTCATATGGAATCCCTTTTGCAAGAATTTTATTAACATTATTAGTCTTTGTTATATTGGGATAGGGAAATTGCCCTTTTCACAGTGGTAAGATCAGAATCATTAGAAACTGCTTAACCTCTTGTGTCTTTTCTAGAGGAACAAACTGCCAGAGTACATATGTGTGAATTTAATCACAGTCTCTAAAGACTGTATTTTCTATGACACAACATTAAAACGGAAAACCTTAGTACAGAACAGGTAATGTAACATAGCAAGTTTTTCCTGCAAGAGGCATCGGGTGAAGTGGATTATTACTGAAATTTTGATAAGCTTGTTCCTTGGAAAAAAGAGCGAATTCTTCAGATCTATGAAACACAATCTGAACTGTCCCTTTACTGACATTAAGAAAAAGAAACTGACCAAAGAGTTAAATGAAATACGGGAGTTTTTCCATTGCGTACATAATCTACAATAAATGCATCTGCAGCTGTAGTTGAATCTCTATCTGCCATCGTTGTCTTTCTGGGTTCGTTCTAGTTTATTTCCAGTTGCAGTGGTTTGATAGACTCTGAGTATCTTTGTAATAGAGTAATGTACAAAGGAAGTGATTGGTTAAGAAAGCCTCAAATCATCTTGAAAAGATAAAAGACAAAAAAAGAAAAAAAAAGGAAAATCAGCATGCAAATTAAAATCCCTGCATTTATTGCTAGTATATCCTTTTTACTTAGGATCACAGTTCTGCAGAGAATATTGAATGACTGTGGTCTGCCAAACATCCTAAAACCACAATAAACATCAGATAAAAGTTAAGCTAAAAGTAAGAATGTATTTATTCATTCATTTATTTATTTCACTACAACATGGAGTTTAAGAACACGGAAGCTATATTGAATCATTCCCATCTCCTGTATACTGTTTAATTACGGTAGTCCAACTGTTTATGGACTGTGCTGAGAAAAGGAGCAAGGAATAAGTGTGGTACAAAACTGTTTTCCCCTTTTCTTGCAGTTTGTGGGTATACTTTTTAATCTAAATATTCCATTTTGGGGGTGAGTATCCTAGTCTACAGATGCAAGGTAAGCAATCTATGCATATGAGAGAAGCCATTTCAGCTTTTTGAATTTCAATGAACACTGTAAATTGTTCATACATTTGTTGATGTTGTGAAGGTCTCCAGATGGGCTGAACTTCAGGCTTTCAGCTCCCTTTGGTGTCTCCTATGGTCTGTTTGCCTTGGGGAACCCCATCATCCCTTCACTTTCCTACTATTCCTGTTGGGAAAGCCCATCTAAGTGCCAATGCTCTCATAATTAGGTGCCAAAGCCGGCACTAACTTTTACTGATGGAGCTGAATTCTTTATTTTTAGATACTCCAATTCTTAGCCTTCTGTATTAAATGCCTCTTTGATGTCTGTTTAACTGGTTCTAGCTCCTGATACCAAGTTGGAGAATAGGAATAGTGAGGTGCCAGCCTGTTATCCTTGGGAAATGAAAACAAACAGGGTGAGCCACTTTGCCTATAAGCAAAAAGCCATAGGAGCTTTCCTTGTGAGTTTAGGGTTAAAGTTGTGCCTTGCTCTTCCATAGCACAGGCAACTGCTTGTAGACAGTGAGCTCAGTGAGCATTTGTACACACTTATTTTTCCCCTGCTAGTTTTAAAGTACCAGTTTACTCAATAACCATTTTGACATATAAGGCATAATTCTGCTAAGAGGCTGCCATGGCAAAGGGTAAAGCAAATACCTGATGAAACTATTCTGTGGTGTACTCATCTCAGAGCCACCTGTAGAAGAATGCCCTCACATAGCTTGTTAATGAATCAGACTGACCTCTCTGATAAACAAATTTGTTCCATGTCCTCTGTGTAGCCTTCAGTTATTGAATTTTTTTTTCCTCCATATCAGCTAGAACGTCTCCTTTGACAGAGTACATCATGAATCTAAACACAGTAGAGTAATTTATGTAACATACATTTTTCTGGTTAGCATTTCAGGTTCAAGGTCATTTGGCTACTAGGAACTTTCTTAATGTCAGCAACAGCCTCAGCTGACAGCACATATTGTACCAAGTATGCGTTTTTTTCAACGTCTTAGCAACAGAAATAGTAGTGAACTTTTCTTGTCATCAGACAAAGTAAACAAACAAGCAAACCCAAGAAAAGGAACCTGGAGATGTCAGTCCCACCTCCCAACAGACACTTTTGTTACCTTAGTGTCCAAGCTCCACCTGAAATTCTGCCTTGAGATCATCAACATTTTGCAAGTCTAAACCGCCCCTAAGATTTGTGAAGCAAATTCCTTCTCAGGATAATCACCCTTTTCTTTACCTTATCACTATTAGCTGAGAGTTTATGGTATCAGAATAAGATGTCATTGTAGTCCAAATCCCAACCAACATAGAAGAACTACAATTTGAACTCACGCACAGAGGTCTTGTGAACAGAGGTCTGATTTCCCAGCACAAAATTGCATGTGACCCTGGATATCAAAACAATTTAATTTCTTAAACTAAGTGATAGAATTTTTAAAACCCAAACTTTTGAGCTGACCCTTAATAAAAGCAAATAAGTATCTTACATCTTAGAATGTACTATTATAGTGCAGAATCTTACAGAACAGCAGCCTACATAGCCTGCTTGAATTCAGCCTTCATAAATTTTCCCTATTATGTGAGAGAGAAATTCTAGTAATACAAAATACATTAAGGAAGAAATTATAATTTAATTTTGGTTGAGAAAAAAATAAAGAATGAAGAATGTTTATAGTGAGACTTCCTTATGGATTTTAATTTTATGATTGACAAAAGTTTTTAATCAAGAATAATTGCTACTAAAGTGATTGCAGCTGAACATTTATATTATACAAAATGGTTAACCAAAACATAGTTTCATGATCAGTTTATCTGCTTCTGGAGTACTGTAAAGACGTACCCTAAGGACATAGCTTCTTAGCTGGAGAGACACAGAAAACCACCTGTGAATACTTGATTAAATGCTTGCCTGACCCATAAATGCTATTTATCTCAGTGTTTGAAAACATATATGTATCTAATATGACTATGCATGTAAAATAAACCTTTGTTTACACTAAATCAAATAGGATAGCACTAAAAATTACAAAACAGTCAAAGCTGCTTTTCCATCAGATAACTAACAAGTGATGTTTTCCTCCAGCTGTTTCCTATTTCATTGAATGCTTGTTGACATCTAAGCATGATAGTACGTAATACCGAGGTATCCTTACTCTTCAGTGATTTTTCTCAGTCACGCAAGGGGACAGGAGCAGTCAGAAACAAAGAGGACTAAATGTCCTTATCACACATGTGATTGAAATCTACCAGAAGGTAGGCTATCCCACAAATCTCTACTTCCTCACCTGAAGGCTTGTCTGTGAACCCCATAGGAAAGGGTGCCCAGATGATCATACTGCATTACTGTCTTATCACCATCAACTGTGTAATGCCCCTCATCCAAGAAGATGAAACAATTTTCTTATTTGTTTCCTCGTGTTTTTTCAGGGTGTGCTGCCCAAAACCTCTTCTAATTCTGAGCTGGTCAACATCCATATGAAGATGCCACTGTTAGGGGAATGGTGGACTCTTGGAGAATGCACCAGGTACACTGATTCTGGTCATCTTAAAATGCCTTTTGTTGAGGATAAAAACAGACAATTATGTTAGGGATGTTCCTACTTCTGTGAAAGCTTTGCAGATGGTAAAGAGGGCTTTTGGGTGTAGCATAAAAATTCAGACTGGTAAGATTGCATCAGAGTGGGAGAGGCCCCTGTAGTCATCAAACAGTTGGGACCCTTCTGCAGTATTATTTTCTCCCACACCATCTTCATCCCTACAGAAGATCTCTGTGAAGCAAGAACATGAAACTGTCCCTGAGTAGACAGGAGAGAGGTCTAACCTCAGGTTTGGGTCAACCTTCTTCTGTATGTTCTTCTGGCTCCCCTGCATCAGGGCCCGCAGGTGCTGCCTTGAGGCATAGTTTGGCAGCTCTAAACACAGTCATTTGTATGTAGTTAACATTCATGTTTGGTACACACTGCAAGGCTTCATTTTGCTATGGATCACTCACTTTTTCAGACTGTTCCATCAAGGACTGATGGTACATTTGATGAAAATCGAAAGAATCTAACTTTATGAATCAAGAAAAGTCTCTGTTAAAAAGGCAACTCAGAGAGTCACTTTAAAAATCTCCAAAACAAAACATAGATGTGGATATACAATAAGAAAATGTTTTGGGTGGGATTTTTTCTGCTTCCTTTTTTCTGAAGCTGGGGTATTTATCTTCAGTTGTAAAAAATGCGTACAATAATAAGCAGTTCTGTAAAGTTCTGCTAAACAATTCTGGTAAATTGAGGGTGAGATCATAGAATCATAGAATGATAGAATCATTGAACGGTTTGGGTTGGAAGGGACCTTAAAGATCATATAGTTCCAACCTCCCCTGCCATGGGCAGAGATGCCTCCTGCTGGACCAGATTACTCAAAGTCCCATCCAACCTGGCCTTGAACAATTCCAGGGATGAGGCAAGCACAGCTTCTCAGGGTAACCAGTTCCAGTGTCTCACCACTCTCACAGTAAATAATTTCTTCCTAATATTTAATCTAAATCTACCTCCTTTCATCCAAATCAGGGTTATGTTTCCCCTTTTCCAGTAAGTGGGAACTTCACCAGACTGCCATGTCTTCTCAAATATGATGGATAGTGGCTCAGCAACTTAATCTGCTAGTTCCCTTAGGACCCGCAGATGTATCTCATTAGGTCCCATGGATTTGTGCATGTTCAGGTTCCTCAGCTGGACTGAAACCTGGTCTTCTCCTACAGCGGGCGGTTCCTCATTCTCCCTGACTTTGCATTCTGCAACTCAGGTGGTGTGGCTAGAGCACTTGCTGGTGAAGATCAAGGCAAAAAAGTTAAGTACCTCAGCCTTCTCCATATCTCAGGTAACTACATCTCCCATTTCCTTCCTGAGAGGACCCCCATTTTCCCTAGTCTTCCTTTTATCATTGACGTTCTTGTAAAAGCTTTTCTTGTTGCCCTTGACATCCCTGGCCAGATTTAACTCTGTCTGGGCTTTACCTTTCCTAACCTGATCGCTGGCTGCTCAGAAAATTTCTCTGTATTCCTCCCAAGCTCCCTGTCTGCTCTCCCACTCTCTGTAGGTTTCGTTTTTCTGACTGAGTTTTTTCCAGGAGCTCCTTGTTTGTCTGTGCAGGCCTCCTGGCATTTTTGCCTGACTTCTTTGTTGTGATGCATTGTTCCTCAGCTTGGAGGAGGTGGTCCTTGATTATTAGCCAGATTTCTTGGGCCCCTCTGCCCTCCAGGGCTTTATCCCACAGTACCCTGCCAAGCAGATCCCTGAAGAGGCCAAAGTCTCCTCTCCTGAAGTCCAGGGTAGTGAGCTCTACACCCTCCTTGCCGCCCTAAGCATCCTGAACTACACCATCTCATGGTCACTGCAGCCAAGGCTGCCCTTGAGCTTCACATTCCCCACCAGCCCCTCCTTGTTAGTGAGAACAAGGTCCAGCACGGCACCTCTCCTCACTGGCTTCTCTTTCACTTGGAGAAGGAAGTTATCATCAACGCATTCCAGGAATCTCTTGGATTCCTTGTGTTGCTTGTGCAAGGTGTGTTAGAATGCTATATATCATTTAAAATTGTGGGAAGAAACAAGAAAAAGCTGGAGCTTTTCAGAATTGCACTGTAAAGTATTTCCATTAAAAATCATCAAGTGGAAATAATAAGTAAGCATGTTCTGTCCTTATTTTCATCTTTCTTCTTTCTTTTTTTTATAGTCCTTCCTACTTGTAGTTTGTGTATTAGTTTCAGCACTGTCTGCTAAGGTACATCTCTATGTATGTCTGAGTTTCAAGTTTAATGAGTATTTCTGCGCTGTCATGATAATTTTGTGGTCTAGATAACTTTGCAGTGATGCTTGTAAAATAGCTTAAGATTTGTCTTCACTTCAGATGCATGAACTTGCTGATAAAAATCTTTTAACCAAAATCAATAACAAGACTGCAAAAAAAAAATTACCAATGCTACAAATAGTTGACTTTTTAATTTGTTAATGTAGTTCCAAGAAACTCTCATCCCAAATAAATACCCTCTTTATGACCCAGAACAAAAATTCATTACCATCAAAAGACTGTATATTATGCATATTGATTGTGTACAATGAGAAGCAGCTGTATGGGAAAATACAGAAAAATAAAGAGAGGACATTGGTGAATGTGAATAGTGGTATCAATGAAGAAATTCAATAAATATTCTTTATTTCTCTAAATACTGTTGCAATGGAAAATGTCAAAGAGGGATTTGTAAGAGGATACTGCATGACATTTTGAGTGTCTTTTCCAGAAGTTCCACACAACTGCGAGATTCAGTATGAATCAAAGATCAACAGCATTTGAAAATTTAAAAAGTGATAATTTAAACTAGATCTCAGGGCCAATTAAAATAATGTGATGATATATAATGTGTACCAAATTATTTGAACATAAACCTTAAAAAAGAGCTGGAAATCATAGAATCATAGAATATCTCAATTTGGAAGGGACCCATAAGGATCATTGGGTCCAATTCCCTGCTGATCGCAGGACTACCTAAAACTAAACCATATGACTAAGACTGTTGTCCAGACGTTCCTTGAACTCTGACAGCCTTGGTGTCATGACCACTTCCCTGGGGAGCCTGTTCCAGTGACCAAACACCCCCTCAGTGAAAGAACCTTTTCCTAATTTCCAATCTGAACTTCCCCCTGGCAGAGCTTCATTCCATTCCCTCGTATCCTATCGCTGGTCACCAGAGAGAGGAGATCAGTGCCTCCCCCTCTGATGCTCCCCTTGAGGAAGTTGTAGACTGTGATGAGATCACCCCTCAGCCTTCTCTTCTCCAAGCTGAAAAAAACAACCTCAGCCACTCCTCCAAAGGCTTGCCCTTGAGACTTTTCACCGTCTTGGTCTTCCTCCTCTGGACACACTCTAATAGTTTGATGTCCTTCTTATATTGAGGCACCCAAAACTGAACACAGTACTTGAGGTGGAGATGTACCAGTGCAGTGTAGAATGGGATAAGCACCTCCCTCGACTGGCTAGCTACGCTGTGCTTGATGCACGCCAGGACATGGTTGGCCCTTTTGGCTGCCAGGGCACACTATTGACTCATATTTGGCTCACCATCGACCCAAACCCCCAGATCTCTTTCCACAGGCCTGTTCTTCAGCTTCTTGTCACCCAGTTTGTACATATAACCAGATTACCCCATTGCAGGTGGAGAATCTGGCACTTGTTAAATTTCATATGGTTGGTGATTGCCCAGCTCTCTAGACTATCCAGACCTCTCTGTAAGGCCTCTCTCCCCTTGAAGGAGTCCACAGCTCTTCCTAATTTAGTATTATCAGCAGACTTATTGTACATCCAATTCCTGTGTCCAGATCATTTATAAAAACACTGAAGATAACTGGCCCTAAAATTGACTGGTCACCTGCCTGATGTAACCCCATTTACTACAACCCTTTGAGCCCAACCTGTCAGCCAATTGCTCATCCAGCGTATTATGGACTTGTCTAGCTGGGTGCTGGACATTTTGTCCAGAAGGATACTGTGAGAGACAGTATCAAAAGCTTTTCTAAAATCCAAGCCCACCACATCTGCTGGCTATCTAGGGTTGGTATTTTTTTCATTTTCAAGGAGAATTAACACCTTTACACATCCTTAACACTTTTGAAAATGTAGCTTTGCCTAGATACCTTCCTGTACGTCAACATCTTTCTTGTACTGGGGAACCCAAAACTGGACACAGCGCTCCAGGTGTGGTCTCACAAGGTTGAAACAGAGGGGAAGGATCACTTTCCTGATCCACTGGCTTCTTGCTAATGCAGCCTAGGATGTTGCTGGCCTTCTTTGCTTCAAAGGCATGTCCAACTTCGTGTCCATCAGGACCCCCAGCTCCTTTTCTGCAAAGCTGCTTTGCAGCTAGTCACCCCCAGCCTGTACTGCTGCATGGGGTTATTCCTCTTCAGGTGCAAGACTTTGCATTTGTCTTTTATTTATTTATTTATTTATTTCATAAGGTTCCTCTCAGCCCATTTCTCCTGCTAGTTCATGTCCCTCTAGATGGCAGACCTGCCCTTCAGTGCACCAACCATTGTTCCCAGCCTCTCCAGTCCCCTTCTCAGCTTTGTCTCAGCCACAGACATGATAAAAGTGAACTCTATTTCATCATCCTGGTCATTAATAAAGACACTTAATAATATTGTCCCCAGTATTGGAACCAGTATCAATCCCTGAAGAACACCATTATTAACTAGCTGGTGCTAGAGGATTTTGTAGCATTGATGACCATGGTCTGAACCAAGCAGTCCCACCGCTTTTCCACCAATTGTATCATCCACTTATGTAGTCCATGCCTTATCAACACAGCTATAAGGACACCATAGGAGACTGTGTCCAAGACCTTGCAAAAACTGAGGACTGCAACATCCACTGCCCTCCTTCTGACCACATAGCCAGTCAGCTCACCATAGAAAACAATCCTTTCGTTGCCCCATGCTGGCTGCTCTCATTCCAGTTTAAGCAATTCAGGTCTTTTGTGAATACCCTCCTTTAGATTTTAGTGTGGACTCCTTGTTGGATCTACAATACTCTTTAGTTGAATGATTATTAACGTCTCTTTCCCCTTTTAGAAGTGCAAATGTATTTTCTGTACTTTATTCAGTATCCCTGTTGAAGGGCACCAGGCAAGTGATAGAATTTAAATACAGAAGAGTTGTTTCCCCAGGCTAGAATATCACTATACACAGGTATAAAGAAAAAAGTGTTTCAGAACAAGGAAGGATCAATAGACACAGTGAAAAACAAGTTTGCTTAGAGATTATCAAAATCATGTAAAAAGAAATATAAGACTTTAAAATGAGCCTTATATTGCTGTACAATGTATATAATATTCATGGAGGTAGCATAACCTCCAAACAAATTTAGTCATGTGCTCATATTAAGCTATGACAATTGGACGCTTTGTTTTAATTTCAGTCACTGAAGCATCCCAAAATTCCCTCTACAGTCAAAGAAAAAAAATGCTTCCAGAGGCTGTCTCAGATCTAGATTAGACCTATCATATTAAAGGTACTGGCAAAATTCTGTGGTATGATTTCACTTAAACAGTCTATGAGACTACACAGATTATCTGGGATGAAGTCTTTGTAAGGATCTGGAAGTTTGTGAAAATACTTCTGTGAATAAATGTCAACTTTAAAGCAGTCCTTTATCTGAAAACTATTTTTTAATCATATGTCCTTTTGCAATCTAAATTTGCTCCCTTCCAGTTCAGCAACAATTTAACTTCCATATTAATATATATTTAAAGAGAAGAGGAAGAAGGAGAGAAAAACTTATATGTAGGAATAAGAACTGGAACTGTGAGTGTGCTTATAAATTTTAAAAATACGGTTACCATAGCACTTTTTTTTTTCCTGTATATTCCTAGTTTTGTTCTGTATAGGAGCACAATATCTACCTTAATCTATCTATAAAGTTACTATTATAATAACTGAAACTGGGCTAATCTTTCCATTTGTCTCTGCATGATCTATCCATATTTACTGTATTAACACTTTCTGGAGCAAGCCTCTGTTGAATAAAAAGATAGATATAAAATGGCTTCCTATTTGCAGCTTCCCGAATAAGTTATACGGGAAAGAAATTGACAATGACTTCATTTGTGGAGCTGCTGCTGAAATATATGGAAAACAAACAAAAAAATTTAATATTTAAAATTATTTTATTCTAAGTCTGCTTCTTAAATAATATTTTTTATCATTATTTCACAATGAAATTGAATAATTAGTAAATGTGTCAAATTAACCAATCATAAGTTTTCCCTTTTGATAAGTTCAGTAACAAAAAATAGTCTCTTGTATAAAGCTGGTGCTGCATGTATGTGGTGTGCATCACAATGAACTTTATTATAGTTAAAATTCAAATCCATACTACAATAATAAAATCAACTAAATATTTTTGGGGATGTTTTTCAATATGCTGCAGACATATTTCACTTTTCCTAAACTGTTAAAATAAATCACACACATAAACATTCTCACAGCTATGACTATAGACTACAGAACTCCTGGATATTCTTGGGATGAGTGTGAAATTACACATCTCATAATTTTCCATTGTTTTCATCCTTAAAATTTGTCATGTATGCCTTACCAGGAGCAAAAAAGAATGTATGTGTTTTCTTTGAGAGAAAACAATGAAGAAAAGTGGGCAGAGCATTTATTTTAACTAGCACAAATGGGTTATTCCTACCACTGTCCCTGCAACATATTTAGAAATCTCTCCCTTGCTTGTACATGGAGTAATGAATGATTGTGCATATATTCTGTGATTGTAACATAGGTCAGTATAGCTGTGGCTATGGGGTTTGCATGTATTTTTTAAGGTGGCTAAAAATTATTCCTGCATTAAAAATTGTTTAGGTATATTTCTGCTTTCCCTTTTTTGAGATAAATGCATTTTCAAAATAAAAACATCTACACAATACAAAAAAGTGAAGAGGAAAATTTCTTTAACAGCTATTGGGAGTTAAATAAATTAAGATAAGGAGCTGGAGATAAGAATTGAGGAGAAACAGAAACCCCAAACAAGAATTCTTTCCACCAGTTAGAAATAGCGCCAAGACAAACAAGCCGCTGCAGTACACAGTACAGTAACATAGAGAAGTAGAGATCTTCAGGAACCTGTTTTTGTCTTATCCTAGAGAGGACATCAAACAATTCATCACCACACTGCAGCACTAGTGAAGTCCTCAGGGAAGACGTGAGACTGCTGACTCATGTGTTCTGCTTCCAGGAGCAGCTTGGAGGACTCTGTTATAAATACTGGTCACACCAGCTCGTGTAGCTCATGGTTCCCCCTGGCAAAACTTGTTAGGTATCAACTGAACCAAATTCTATTCCAGCTATTGTATTGTCAACATTTCTATGACACTGCATAAGTCATATGTAAAGACACTGAAGTCCGTGATACTCTTTTTAAAATATATTTTGGGTTTATCTATTTTTCTTGGTGGTTAAGTTATTGAATGCCAGCAGGAGGTCTGATATATGCATTGCCAGAAAATAACAGCCTTTGAACAAGATGAGAGCTCACTACTTTATATTTTGCCAGCTTGCAACATACTCAGGAACTTCTTACCAGAACTCAGTAAGAATTGAGAATTGTGTGAATCATTGCATTTTTAAAATTTGATAAAACCTCTCAAAATGTCCCCCCGCAAAAAAAAAAAAAAAAAANAAAGAAAAAAAAAAAAGAAAGGAAATGTCTTCTGACAAATAGATATTTCTTTCAGGCCATGCTACATGTACCATATATAGGGACTTCTTATTTGTCTTCCTTGGCGACATTGCCAATTTAATGATATCATTGTTTATTTTGCTTTGAGAATTATTTCCTCCCTAGAATAAATATTGAGGTATAAAATGCTGATGTCACTATAAAGCATGAAAGACATACAGCAGATCTGGGAAAAAATCCAAAGTGCTTCAGACTGACTTTTCTGCCAAGCTCAGGCTTTTTCATCCAAAGTTCTCAGTCCTCAAAAACACAGAGTCATCTTTAAAGATAATGAAGGTGTAGTCTGAAAATATTAGACTTGTGTGATTGGAATGCAAGATGTCAGCTCCTTTCATCACAACAGAAAAAAAAAACCAACTTTCCAAAATCCACTGTTTAACACTTATGTAGCCATCTAGAAACATAATTTTGGGTTGTTTGGGTTTTTTCCCCTCATCAATACTAGATATTTATAAGTCTTTCCCAGCACTATGCATATTTCAGTGAAGGCGTGTATGGGGAGGGAGCAGGAACACATTTTAACAAGTACTTTCTCTTTAGGAAACAGTTTCAAAGTGCAATCAGCAAAACTGAATGAAGAAAGCAGTCAGACATTTAAATTCTACCATTAGCAATAAAAGGGAAGTAAAGTATGTGTCTTCTGAGAGAACGGATGGCCTGCTGGATTTCAGTACTTTCATTGTAAGTTATATAGCCAGAGAAGATTTCAGAATTTAGGCTAACCTATAGAAAACTGACATAGAAAATGAGGAAAGGGTTGAATTGATTCTGAAGCAAATACTTATTTTTCTAGCTTTATTGAACAAATGAAGAGAAAAAAAAATCCCTACTTAACTGTGAAATTAGGAAATTGCTTAACAAATGGAGAAAAAAAAAAAGAAAAAAAAAAAAAAAAAACCAAAA
>RSEF01000003.1:93496216-93509974 GCA_003993805.1 Himantopus leucocephalus | reverse complement strand
GGGGCCTACAGGAAAGATGGGGAGGGACCCTTTATCAGGGAGTTTAGTGATAGGATGAGAGGCAATGGCTTCAAACTGAAAGAGGGTAGATTTAGCATAGGAAGAACTTGTTTAGTGTGTGGGTAGTGAGACGTTGGAAGAGGTTGCCCAGAGACTTTGTCGATGCCCCATCTCTGGAAGTGTTCAAGGCCAGATTGGATGAGGTATTGAGTAACCTGGTCTAGTGGGAGGTGTCCCTGCCCATGGCAGTGGGGTCGGAACTAGATGATCTTCAATGTCTCTTCCAACCTAAACCATTCCAAGATTCTATGATTCTATAATTCTATGTCATTCAGCTGCGTAGCCTGTAGGTGCTTGGTTCAGTTGCTTGCATAGTGATGTCTAACGCCATTTGAGCTACCCTAGACTGCCTGAGATACCATATAAGACAGTTAGATATGACACAGGGCCTGTGAGAGACTCATGCCCTTCTAAGGTTCTACCAAAGGCCAGGCAACATGCCTAAAGTATTTCAAATGATACTAGACACCTACACATGGGCAAATGAATCCCTCTGTACTTGAGGGTCAGCTGAAATACTGTCTGGACTCCACTGAGTTTATTGACTAAATCTCTCTTCACTATGACAGTATGTTAAACACCTATGCATCTGTAAACCCCTATAAAGAATTAAAAACTGCTTTATATGTTTATCTGTCTTTCAGACATCATCCTAGTAACATTTGAATCTGCTTGGGTTGTTTTAATAGTCTAGATAGATAGTGAATTCTTGAAAATTTAGAAAAAAATAGGTAGTTGGCTGAAAGAGAAAGATCCTATTACTTCACTACTGAAGAAAATGCTTTTGTGTGCCTTCAAATCTTATTCAACATCAGAGATTCTTCAAACTAAAACACAATTCCACAGGAAACTGAGCTTTACTGGTTGTGCTACTCATGGTCCTACTTACTTTCCACATAGTTCTGGAAGTGCTATATTGCACCTAGTTTTGTTTTACTGCTGTGTCTGCTTTGCAATCACTTCTTTAATGCTAGCTTCCCTACCACACAGCATAATGAATGGTCTCTACAAGGCTTGCTGCCTTATTTGTAAAATGTTTGCAACCATTGAAACTTCTTTGGATTTCTATGGTTTCCATGATAACAGTCTCACTTCAAATAAGTAAACCAAGAGCAATCGTTATTATGTAGCATGAAGAATAACAACTGATTTTTCTGTTACAGAGAACAGAGTGATGGATTAATACTCCTTCTTGGGTCTCTTGAAGAGTTCGTTCAAAATGATGAAATGATTTTTGCACAACTTCTAAAATATCAAGCTGTGTGTATTATTGAATCCCAGAGCTAAAATACTTTGCACAATTTTCCTGTATGAAAAACACTCAAGTGTTCTTTTATCCATTGTCTCACTTTATTACTTTTCAGAGTACAAACCCTCTGCTAACTGGCTTTGTCATTTCACAGAGAATTAATAAGAAGACATTAAAAATCCTAATCAACCCACTAAAACACTAAGGATTTTGAATAATGTCTGGCATTAATGCACACTGTAAGATGTGTCTATATATTCTAAAACATGTATTGTCTGCAAGAAATTTTTTCATAGGTCTGGTTACAGTAGTTATTAGAGTGATTTTCATCAGTGTTGCTATAAAAGGTCAGTTTCCTGTTTCCACCATGATGCCAGTTTTTTAAAAGTTTATGACCTGGCTTTTTTCCCCTGATTTCACACATAGTATCAGCTCCTTTCAAAACTAGGTGATAATCAGTGAAATAATTCCATAGGCAAAGAATATTAAAAAAACTTTTTTATTGGTTTAAAATGTCTTTAAAGAAAAGAGATAACATTATTATATTGAAAAGATTATTTTCAGATTTCAATAAGTTCTTCTGAACTTCTGATTTTTACAGGTGAAAAGAATTAAGATGGTTGTTATTTAGTGTTGAAAAATAGCTCCTGGGCATACCAAGCAGATAGCTTTATTATGCTTTACCTACTGCGTTAATAGCTCTAATAAATCAGAATGGAACTGAAATAATTCCATTGACATTTGATTATCCTAAAGTCACCCACTTATTCTAAGTCTCAATGGGAAACATATGTTTTCATTTTAAATTGCCATTATACAACTAGATGTACAAGAAATAATTGCCAATTATTCTGACAATATGTGAACATCATATTGACTTTTTGGTTGAAGAGGGGTCATTATGTGAACAGTAAGAGAAATTAGTTTTTGAATTGACACGTGAACATTACCACTTCTAAAGCTTTACTCTGAGACAGTTGTCTTACTTCTTTATGTGTTTCATACTTTGGCATCATTAAGAAAATAAATACTAAAAGTTACTGTGTAAAGTAAGGTTGGACATGACTTAGAGTGAAATGAAAAACACTCAGCATAAAACTCTTTACTTACTTTGTATGTGATGGTTCCTTGCCCCAAATATACCTGTGCTCATGGGGACTGACTACTAGAAAAAAAAACAATACTGAGGTATTTTAATGTCTTGCTCAAGGTGGGGTGTAGGAGTGTGTGTGTGTTAATTTCCAGTGTTTTCCCACCAGTCTTTTCTGTCAACTGAAAATTAAAAAAAAAAAAAGCTTTTTCTCAGGATAGGCTATATACTATTCTCATCTCATTATAGTGCTCAACCTCCTTATCTTTTGCAGCAGAGATGTCAAACTGTGCAGATATTTTTCCTCAGCAAATGCTTTTGGCTCCCTGGCAGAATTCTCAGGCATCTGGGCTGGCAGCTTTGGTTTTGTCACTGGGACTGTCATGTAGATATGCTGCTGATTAGTTCTTCCTGCTGCTGTATTCACCTTATTGTCATTGTCATTTGTCTTGTTGATGTCATTTTTCTTTTACTATAACTTGAGCTCTTCCATTTTCTGATGGAGTCTTCTTTGCAACTACCCCTCATAAAATCTGTGTTTGAGATAATTGTTATCTCAGCTTTTTAATAGCCTCTTACCAGAAAAACATAGCTAAAAGGATCATTTTGCTCACCTAGTTTCCTCACAGTCAGGAATGCAGTCTTCCACTGTACAGTGAAATGCCTATGTCATGTAGTGTGCAAGAAAAATCCATTTTGCCGTGAGTAGAGGCCCAACTTTTAATAGATGTAATGTATTAAAATTCACATTTGGGGCTGGATGAATAGTTTAATGTGCTTCCGAGCTCCTCTGAAATTTGAAAAAAAGTTATTCAGAATTATCATTTGCAGGGAAAGACAGATAACACTGCAAGATGTAAATAATGTAAGTTCACTAGTATGGCTGATCAGTTAAGTGTAACTGTACATATCTATGCTGTACAGACATGATGGAAAGGAAAACCCTAAGGTAAATATGGCATACTGTAGATGTTTTCTTACCATCACTGAGATAGTTCAGTCATCTTCATAATTCATAATAATCTCTAGATTTTATTTTTAAATATGTAAATTCTGTTCCTCTCTCCTTTAATAAATATATTTGATTGCAATATTAGATTGTTGCTTCATTAGATCATTATTTACAGTTAAACTTGGTAATAAGAGGTAAATTGATGTGAGAATCCAGGAGCAGAATAACAAAAAAATCTAAATAGTTGACTCACAATCCTTTCCATGTCTTCTTTCCTAAACACAAGAAATGTATTGTTAAAGGTTCAAGTAATAGCACATTCTGATGTCATAATCTGATTCAGATGACAGAAAACCATGTAAAAAATGATGATGACGATTAAATCTGCTACACAAAGTATTGTAATGATGACAGTGAGGTAAACCAGACTTTTGTTTTTCTGCTAGAGCTTGTCCTTCCTTGTTTTCTCTGATTTACATAAATAAAATTTTACTGAGAATGGCAAAACAGTTAAAGTCAGTGAAAATCCTGTGGTAAATTCTGCAGTTTTGACATAAATCAGTATTTGGCTGAAGGGAAATGTCCGAGACTGTATCTGATGAGAAAGACAAATCATGGTAAGGTCTTCCTAGGAGAATCACTGAAGCTTATTAGAGATGTTTTTAGCCAGCTGGTCCACAGGATTAGAGCAAAAGTACAATAACATAAAAAAAAAAAAAAATATGGTCTCTTTGAGACAAAGTGAAGAGGTATAACAAGGATAGCAGATCTAAAAGGCTATGGGGGAATTAATATAAAGGATAAGGAGACTTTGACTGTAGGTCTCATATGGCTTGCTTGGGAAAAAAATGTCAAAACAGTACTATCTGACTGTGAGGTCCTAACACAAGTTTAAAAATGTGTATTCCTGTTACAAAACAGAAGGATTGCTCTGTGTAAAGGAGGGATTGTAAAAAGGATTTGAAAATCCAGTAAGACAAAAAAAGACAGGGAACAGAGGGCAGACTAAAAGACAACACTAAGCATGAGCTCCAAAACTAATGCTATGAGCAAAAGATTAATTTAACCCTTTTAGGTGTTGATGAGAAAGCAGCGTTTAGCAAGCAGGTCTTTTTGCCCATGTACAGCACTTCTGAGTTGAAATAAAAACCCTTTTAAGATCAGTAGCAAAAAAATTGAAAAACCTGGGCTGCAACTAAGCGAGTCCATGAAGAAAAAGAATTACAGGTACACTTCAGGGGGTGGAGGAAAATCCTTAATGTTGAGAGAATTAAAAGAGCTTGATCAGTTTTGTTTAATGAGCATAAGATTTAGAAACATCATGATAGCATTAAAAGAAAAAAAAAATAAAATCCAGCAGTCAAAATCTATACAAAGTATTTCAGTATTTTTTCTTACACTGTGAAACACAACTGTATTTGCTTTCTTGTTTACATTTCAGGCTCTGATGAAGTTATTCTCCTGAATTTTTCAAAATGACAAAAACTTTTGTGAGATAAGAAAAGAATTTCCCTGCCAGGTCCAATTACAGTGCATAAGTACTTTCACGGGTAGAAAGCACTAAAGCTTTTATTAATGAAACAGAGAAAAACATAACAAAAGTCAAGGGCTGGAAACTGAAGCCAGACAAATTCAAATACACGAGCAAACACAGATCTTTAACAGTGAGGATAATTAACTGCTGAAATAAACAACCAGCAGAAGCAGAATATTTTCCATCACTGCAAACTTTTAAAATTATAATTAAGGGCCCAATTCAGTCTGCCTTTTTTGGTTTCCAAGCCTGTAAAGATGCCTGCCTCTTGCACCATTTCAAAACACCCAACTGATTGTCCTTTCTATAAAGAACATAAAGGCAGAAATACTACAGCTAGATATGATTTGATGGAGTTGACACAAGCCTTCATGTGTTAGCCTCATGAAAAAGTGTGATATCTAACATATGAATATTTAGCATGTTGCATGACTTAGTCAAATAATACAGTACTGATATGAAGTTTCATTTCCCAATACTGAGAGGAGCTCAGGCAATCAACAGAAAACACAGGGGGACTTGTGAACATCTTGCCAAACTGTAAGATTTTCCATCCATTTCAGATTCAGAAGACCAAAACCTGTCCTGAACATAGCCACCTAAATGATCATTATCCAGTTGTGGAAAGTATTACTGTATATGTGAACTCAATACTGTAACGAGGAGGTCACTACCCCAGAATGTGGGAACTTTGTGCTAAGCATGAGCTCTGCTTGTTGTCTTTATTGGGTTTTTCTAAGTACAAATGCCTTATATGATACACATAAATAGCTCTGGGAAACAGAGACCAGAACTAGAGATACCTTTAAGAGTGTTTTTAGCATGAAAATGTAGTGCTTCCTCTATGCCTCTTGCCTAACACATTTCCTTCCTGCCTAAACTACTTGGTAGGCCACCTACTGAACAACCTTTAAGTTTCACCTAACTAATTTTAGTGGTTTTTTTTTTTTCTGTCTTTGTTTTGATATGATTTTCTCTTGAGGCCAGCTCCTTCCGTTTTGCTTTAAAATTTATTCACTGATAGCATCACACCATGATGTAGCTGAGGCCAAGTCAGCCTTCTCCATCCCTTTAACTACCTGAGCATTGTACCCCAGATTTTTGTCAGCTAAGTCCACTGATCTGAGTATGTATCAAAATGCCTGTGCAGCACCTTTGAGTTGCGTGTTACTGTGAATTAAAGGTTAGAAAGTGGAGTTTTTTAAAGAAAGTGTAGGAAGCCCCAGTGAAGAAAAGATGGTTAAATATTGCTTTTCTTTTTTCTAAATTATTGCTGTTTTAAAAGAAACCAAAAAGAAACTGTGTTGAAAAGTAGAAGTCTTTGGATCATTCCAGTGAAGCCCTTCAACACCCAAAAGTTCAAAAACTGTTCCAAATGTCTAAAACGAAAAATGCTTTCAACAGAAAGGATGGCTCAGAGGCCCAGGCCTGACCTGCACTGCACATTCCTTTAATTTTTCAAAAATAGCTTTTCTTTGATGTGACTAATGAACATGATTACTGTAGGATGGTAGCACCCAAAGTCCCCAGTGAGGATAGTGCTGTGTGCCGTACAAATACAGATAAATAGAGAGCTCTCGCCCAGCAGAACTTATGATATGAAAGGCACAAAGGGTTTGGGGGTTGAAAATGGAGATATAACTTCCAAGCAAATGAAAATAGTGATGACTGGCAGAGCTTTGGTAGCTGAATCTTTTCTTGTTCATTTGTCTTTTCTAATAGGA
Source organism: Himantopus leucocephalus (assembly GCA_003993805.1). NCBI lineage: Eukaryota > Metazoa > Chordata > Aves > Charadriiformes > Recurvirostridae > Himantopus > Himantopus leucocephalus. The sequence goes on along the minus strand of RSEF01000003.1, from coordinate 93,503,365 downwards.
GTAGAGGTCAAATAGAGGGCGTGGCAGGAATTTTGAAGTTACTAAAAAGAGAACAAAATATGAAATGGAAGGAATAATCACAGCTTGCTGTCTGGCTGGTTCTTTCTTACCTACAGGACTAGGTAGGCATGATATTAGAGGGAGTTTTAAGAGATTTAAAGAATTTTTCAAGTTGCTTTTCAGATGTGAGCAGCTTCTTTCTTTAACATTATGGAGGAAATGCGGGAACAGATTATCCTGAGCCTCCAAGTCTCTATGCAAATATTTCCTTAAATATGTAACTTAGTAAAACAATGAGTAAAAGAATGTGTCTAGCCAAACCCTCAAACTCTAAATATCAATTTGCCATATAGCTGAATAATATGTTACTTCTCTTCAGGCAGCTGTGTACTCCAACCCAGTCTATAACTAAAGCCAAAACCAGAATAAAAATTAGAACAGATGTAATTTTAATATGCTTGAAAAGGCAGAAACTATTAGCTTAAAAACACTAAACAAGGGGAAAACCTTCTAGAGTTAATTTAGAAACCTGTGGATGCCAGGAGAGATTGCCATCTCTTCTGTCTTACCATCTGGGGTCTATTATAATTCCTTTAAAGACTCCCCTTCTGTTAAATTGCAGATGTGGATTGAAATTTGTAAAACAAGTACATCAGAAATGGGAGACCACAGTGCACTACAACCCACCTGGCATTCAGAGGAGAAAGCTGGTTAGAGCTAGCCAGCAGAAAAAGCTTAAAGACCACTTCCTTTCAGCACATAGGTGCCTCAGTCTATTCAAGTGACAGTAGTGATCATGTCCTTGGTAAAGGTCTATAATCCCCTAAAGTGCAGTTTATAATTTTTCTAAAGCTATCTATGCCTATACTTTTAATGTGATAGTGGCCACAGTACCCTGTTTTTCCAGTGCTTAGATGCCTGTTTACGATGCAGTGCACAAGAGCTTAAGCCCCTCTTGTGTTTGAAGGGATTCAAACACACCATCCCTTTTTTAATGAAAATACTGTAAATTGTCATAAAATTGGTTAGACTAGTGTGAGGAGGAGGTGATCTCAATACTTAATGTTAAACCTTCTTTACCATGCAAAAAATACTGTTTACTGGGACTGAAACTAGCCCCTGGTGCAAAATTTCAGGAGTCATTTCAATAGGTACGTTATTAAAAAATAGATGACATACATTTTGAAAAATTATCTATATCTCTCTTATACCTTAATACAAACAATGAGCACACTGATTTATTATACTAAATAGCAATAATAGCATATTAGCTATCTTGCCTAAAGTTCTAGCTTCAATTGTTAATAAAAAATATGCAGTATACTAAAATATGTCAATGCAGTACACTGAATTCCTAAACAAATTACCAGAAAAAACCCTTCAAAAATATCACACTTAAACCTGAAGTAACATGTATTTCTATATTTTTTCAGCTTTGATACTTGAGTAATGGTAGCAGAGGAATGAATTAGAAGCTCCACCCTATGCTAAAATGGTCCTTAAAAGGGGTCTATTTCCAGAACAAATAAACAAAGTAAGAATTCTACTGTCTTTTATACACATTCCTGTGAAAAAATAGAGCATGTTCTGACACTTTTGAAACGTTTGTTATTGTAAGGGCATATCTAAAGTATTTCCTTATAATCTTCCTCTCTCCATAGATACCACAAGCAACTGACCATAGGCAGGGCAACAGTTAAAAATTGTGTTACAGATACAGGGAAGATGGGTTAGAGACAATAAAGGTGTTAAGGGACTTGCACATATATCATGTTAAGTGCTGGAGAGTCAGAAAGTTAGACATCCGGCTTAGGAAGTGAAATGCATAAACCTGAATTAAGAGCCTAAGGGTGGTGTTCATTGATGCTTGCCTCTAGTGGCAAAAGCTGTAAGAACTTTCTGCTCCCTCCTCTCTCCCAGTTATTTATTCTTAACCTACACAGCAGTATGCTGTTTTCTCAATCTGTCCTGGTGCAGCTGTGTGCAGAGAATATTGTAAATGGGTTCACTGGATTTAAAAAAAAAAACGAGATTAACAGCAGCAACAACAGTAAAGAGTATTTTTGTTTTTTAACCTAACCCAGGTCACTTCAGTGATCCCATTTATAATATAGCCCCACAAACCTTAGCTCATCTGGCAAGACAGTGAACTATAGTGTATGTTCCTGAATCCACACCTGAGAACAGGATTTAAAAGAGGCAGATCTATGAAGGTGTGGTCATGTAGTCATCTGTGTTATGTCATTCCATAATAATTTCATACCACATCTATTGCTGGATCACAAAGCACTGCAGATCAACTTGGAGCATAGGATTGTACTTCTGTCCAGGTAATCAGAGCAGATGATGTGAATTTTATGCTGACTTCATACTTTTAACCAAGGTTTATGCTTGCTGTAAGTCGGTGGATGACACCTGAAGCAGCATAAAAACAGAGTGGTACAGACAGGTGATATTTTATCTAGCATAGGGCCAACAACAAAAAAAAAAGTTATTCCTTCAAAGGCTTATAAACCTGCCTGGTGAAACAGTCATGTGGCTGAAGTCTTTTGATCCAGTAGTAGGTAGTCTAAAACCATATTTATTATCGCATCAAAACACAGCATGAAACGGCTTAAGTCAGCACTTACCTCAGCCAGTCCAAAGTGTTAAAAAGAGATCTGGTCGACTTTTCCACACAGCAAGCTAAGTCTGCCCTTTGACTCTGAAGAATTTTGTTACTGTTTTCTTTATAAAAATATCCATCAATGGTATGCTGTTTCTCTGTTTTGTATATTAGCCTAGTTGTTAAATGATTTGATTTGAAACTTGAAACTGCGTGCTCCAGTTTATCCTGGTGCTAAAGTACTAAATATCTTCAGCTAAATGTTTACTTATTGCCCTAAACAAGATGCTACTGAGTATTCTGAGTGGACTGTTTCGGGATGGGACAACTGGGCGATGAGAACTGATTCATTCAGCCAGAGACAAAAGCAGATGCTATAACACGCATCCATAGCCTAAAGATTAAAGAACTCTCAGGAGCCACTTGGGAGTTCTTGTCCTTGCTCCTAACAGACTTTGTGACTTTCAATCCAGTGATTTTTAGAAGCATAAGGCAGTCTCTGGGTCCCCATCTTTCATTTTCTGCAGCATGTGAACTGCTAGTAAACTGGTATTCTCTGTACAGGAATCACAAAGTCATACTGTGCATGTTCTCTCCAGAAAAAAAAAAAAAAAAAAAANCTTCCCCCACCCAAGAAAACAAACGAACAAACAAAAAGCACAAAAATGAAACTAAACTAAGCAAAACTAAACAAAAAAATCCCAACAACCTAACACTTTTTTTTTATTATTATTGGGGAGGTCCCTGCAGGAGAAATGACTTACCACAAGGCAAACAGAACAAAAAAAAAATGATCTATTCTTAGTACAGACAAAATTGCTTTCCCAAATTGTATTCTGTTCCTCTGGACACAGTAAGGGTGGATACAGCCCTACATGCTTCATTTTCCTGCATAATCCCTTTCACAAAACTACAGACTAGCACAGTTATTTTAGTGAAAGCCGGAGGTGACTCCTTCCAGACCTCATTAGTGCCATTCATAGGTTGGACAGGGATGATCAATAGCAATACGTAGTGCTTATTTCTCACACAGACAATACAAAGATAACCCCTTTCTTCAACAGGTGATTTATGACTGCCTAGAGTCACTATCTTAGACAGCCCACCAGGGCATTTGTAATATGATATGAAAGTTCTTTATTGACAGGATAACAAAAACTTTATTCTACCTAAAGTACTTACCTGGTCCCCACTACAGGAGTACAAGGGTCTCTCTCAACCTCACAAAATGTTTACCTAACCAGCTTTCTGGGGCAAGGAAATATGGATAGCCCAGTTTACAGTTGGGGAATGCATATTTATCTCTGTTCCTACTAAAGTGAAATCCATAGCCTTGAGTCAAGTATCTAGACTCCCTGCTGTCATAGTTAGATGCTCAAGAATAAATTTAAACATTAGCTTTGCACTTTGCATAGTAAACAGGAAGACATGCAGGAGGAGGATAGGTCAGACAGGTCATGGATATTTGACTTTAGCATTAACATGAACCCCAGTAACATGATATTCCTAATAAATTCATTTTACATTCAGAACATAACCGGATGAGTGACTATTTTGTTTTAGAATAGAAGTAGTTGGTGTTCTTAACCATAAATTCAGTGATCTGAATACGCACATAGTTTAAAGGAAAACTTGAGTCCCTTGGTTTCCTCTACCAAATACACAAGTTTCATTTCCCAGAAAATAATATATATCTTCATAACTAGACATGTTCACCAAAAATGCATTTAAATCTTCTCAGGTTTCAGTGAATGAACCTATGGTCGATGTCTTCTACTCACTAAAGGCTCTAAACAGTAGGTTACTATAAATAGCTGTATTTCATTGTTTTCATTTCAACCTAAGTGCTAAACTATCACAACCATGATACTATAATTTGCACTGTTCTCAGAGCAATCAGTATGCTTACTATACATACATAAAGTTAATATATGATAAAAAAATGCCAGTTTTCTTGATCCCCTCCAGAAACGCTCAAGAACTAAGTGTCTAACTTCTTAGGTTGGAGTATTTTGGGATACACCTAGAATATAAAACTTCAGAAACCAGATCATCTTCCAGTTGAGATTCATCCAGGAATCAGTAAAAATGAAGAAGCAGTGATAGGAAAATGTATAAAGAGAAACACAAGTGGACCCCAAGACAGAGGAGGGAGAAACTCCCACCATGAACATCATAAATCTCTTGGCAAACACCTCCAGCTATTGACAACTCATAGTAAACACCCTGCATCCATTTTTTTTCAGGAAGATTAAAGAGCACCCAAAAGAACAGTGTAAGAGTGAACATAACAGTGAAGAAAATGGTAGAAACTATAAAGGGGGTTTGTTTGTTTGTTTGTTTGTTTTTTCCGTATAATAACTTTAGGAGTATTATTCAGCATCTGAGAATAGCATTGGTAACAGTCTACCAGAGAAGACTAGAAATAACCATTGGGAAACTCTGAGAAGAGGGTCTAGGATTTAGGAACACTGTATATTGATCATGTGTCTTACAACTCACAACCCTCTCCATGTTCTCTTTTTTTAGCTAAAGGGGATTAAGTGATTTAGCAAATCATTTTAGAACAAGTATAGGGTGCTAACATGGGCAGTTACCATAGTGTAGCTTCTAGATGACAACTTGTTACACTAGCCAAGCTCAATTGCTTTTGACCCTGTCCATAGCTCATATCTTTTTGAAACAAAAGTTTGGCTTACTCTCTAAGGAGGAGTAGGTAATGCTCCTTTAGTGAAACTTTTACCAGATGCCTAGAAGACTGTCCCAGGGAGTAGGATAAGGAAATATTGCTGAGAAAGCTGAGTTGAGATTGAATTCCAGTTACTGAATTTCTGGACCAGGTCTTTCAGGAAATTTGAGCAAGGATATTCCCAGTCCTGTAGATCTTAAATGGACTTTGATGTTAGCTGCTGTCGCGGTTTAGTCTGCCCCGGCCATGAAACAAATGACAGATGGTCTCTTTAATCTCTCTCTTTCCCTTCCCAGAAGAGAAAGGAGAGAAAACATGAGAGACAGAGACCTATGGGCTGAAAAGAAACTAAGCTACTTCAATGAAATATTAATAATAAAAAGAAAAGGCAATAATATTAATAAGAAAATAATGAAATATATACAATATATACAAAACCCGTATCAAGCTCCCAGGATGATGATCACGTCACTGGCAGGCACTGGGAAAGTCCCAGACTGGACTCAGCAATGGATGGGAACTGGGTTCCGGATCTGCATTCAGGAACGCATGGATCAGGACCAAAGGCAAATGAACAGAGTCCTCCTTGGACACCAGCCATTGAAGAAACAGGGCTGACACCTCTGACCACTCAGCTTTTATACTGAGCATGATGCAGATGGGATGGAATACCCTGCTGGTCAGTTTTGGGTCACTTGTCCTGTCCACTCCTCCCCACAGGTGCGACCCCTCTACGCTTTTCTGCTTCCAACCCTCCAAGTTGGTGCATAACAAAGTTATCTGGCCTTGGTTGTTATACCAATAAGTATATGCAGGACCCTCTCTGTATACCATTCCTTGGTATTAACTATAAACATCAGATGTTATCAAAACAAGAAGCAGACATTGTATGAAAAATACGCCAATAATTTCAGTCAGTGCAGTTAATTAGAAGATACTTAACTGAAAAGTAAAATTATTGAACAGAAAATTGCTTGTTTTACCTCAAACCAGGGCAGCCACTCATGATAGGGCAGGTTATACATGGATTTCCATCTTTTCCTGCTTCCTGCAGCCACCCTTATTTCTTTGGTTTCTTTCTCATATTGCAAAGCTTTGTAAAGTCCCAAACTTACATTAATGTAAGGGTGAAGAAGACATTCAATTTCTACTTCTGTGGACTTTCCACATATTTATGGAGTGCTTTTAATGAAGTTAAGAATGCTTTCCCAGCTCTCAGGCAGTTAAGTCATGTGATACAGGACACAAATTTTCCTGTCTGAAGGAAAGCCATTAGCAGCATGATAAGTTCATACGGATATAGTTCCCTACTTACCTGCTTGTTTTACTTTAGAAACAAATTGGATATAAGAAGTAGCAAAATGTATCAGATTATCTGAAAAGACACACTTCTTTCTGCTGTGGGTCAGAGTCTGCTCCCCCCGAGAGAGAGAATGCTGCAACTAAGTCCAAAATGCAATATATCAGTCATTTTTAGGACTGCAGTTAGAATTTGTTCTGTAAAGATACCCTACAGAGGCAGATTTAGTGAAAAGGGATGCAAAATCTGTTGGTCATAGGTGGGTGAAAGGAATAGCATTGGTAATAAAAAAACTGATCCACGGTTGTTTATCTGCATGGCTGACTTACAAGTCACTTCAGGAGGAGCAACGTCAGGCATGGGATGTTTATTACAGCTTCATACACATTTAAAAAGTCTTGCAAAATGAAGTAAGTATGTTTCTTATCTAATGGTTTACTAACTAAATCTTCTTGCAAGCAGCATGTTCTGACAATGCTTCTTCTGACAGAGAAATACCCTTTCAGGGTATGTTCACATAGAATCATAGAATTGTTAAGGTTGGAAGGGACCTTT
>RSEF01000003.1:93477371-93496206 GCA_003993805.1 Himantopus leucocephalus | reverse complement strand
CTTGTAGTGAGGGGCCCAAAACTGAACAGAGTACTCGAGGTGGAGTCTCACCAGTGCCGAGTACAGGGGGATTAATTTTCATATACTGTAAAATTTGTTGCACATTGCTTAGTTCTTGTAAATTAAACAAACACTTTTGTTAAAAGTAGTCTTTAATTTTCACTAATTCTCTCATTTATTTTTTGTTTGTTTTATGGTTTTAAAGTGAATAAATGGTAGCTTAACCTTGAAATAATAACATCAGGTTGTGGTTCTTGTGACCTCCATGCTCCAGATGAGCTTTTCTTAATGTTTTTTAGGAAACATTTAGAACAATAGCAAGAGGACAGGTGAAGCAGGTTTTTTTCTAAAGCAGAAATTAAAAGTACTAAGAGGACATTTGAAATGCAAATTACAAAAGGCACTGAATGTGGAATTTATCCAGGCAAATGTAGATTCTTATATTTGAATTAGTCACCTTGGACTATTTGTAGCAGTGGAGAGAAATTAGTATTTTCAAGTAAATTTCATCTCATAATTACCACAGACATGTAAAATACCTCAGGTAATTCATCTTTTTACTGTGAGTCTAAGGTGGTTGGATCAGATGTAGATGTCATCACTGTAGACATCTAAATTTAGCTGATAGGAATCACATGCAAAAATTAATTGAAAAAACGCCGTATCTTCTACTATTTCTAGTATAACTGATAAGATATTATGTTAACATAATAGGATGTGAAAAGATTTGCTATTCAGATAGGCTACCAGGGAGAAAAATAAATAAGGAAAACACAGGAGCACTACAGAGTATTGGAAATATGTAACACCTCGAATTACTCTTCACAGGTAAAAAAAGTGGGCAGTATTAAATACTGAATCAGCAAAAAATATTTACTGTGAGACATTTTCATTCATTTCTAATCAAGATGTTGATGCAATTAATGAATTAGTCAGCACTGCTGATGTTGATAAATCACCTCCTTGGGCAAGAATCATCCTTTTAAGTGCCTAATGGGTTGCTGACTGGGCAGGATCCCACTGTAGAATAAGGCTTGACAACTTTTCTAGAAAAATTCCAAGGAGGTCTGCGTGTCCGAGGAATGTGGATATAGATACTTTTTTGTCTGTCACAAAAATGATTTCACAAGATTCTGGGGAAAAAAGAACCAAGCTGGAATTTGATTACATTAACAAGCAGAAAAAACAGAAGACAGTGATGAGTCCTCAACTCTACATAATTTCCAGAGTCTGAGCATTTCCCACCACTTGGGTTTCACAGAGTAGAACTGTCTCCTAAAAGTAGGTGCTTTTGACACTTCTTTCAAATGAAAACCAAACAATATTTGCTGGTGAAGTAGAATGGTAGGTGGACTTGAAATTAATGCTTTTCGTTTCTTCGCGCCCCCACCCCCCCACCCCCCCCAGCAGCTGAAGAATAACATTCTATTTTAGCTCCAGGAAATATCTATCTTTACCTTATTGGATTCAAATCCAGTAACTCAAAAAGTACTTTAGCCACCAGCTTTGACTGTACTCTGGAAGAAGGACCAGGGCGTTCTTTGCACTTCCTTTAGAATTGATCCAAAAGAATTTCAAAGAATAGCTTATTTTTTGGTGCTGGCTTTAAGGGTTGCTTATACATTTTACCTTATAAAAGCACTGATAAAATATTAAAAATGTGTGATGAACTGGAACCCATTAGTCCTCAGATGAACATACCGAACAATTATTAGACAAGATAGGCTTATATACATCACCTCTGGTTCCAATGCATTCTTCTTTATTATATACAAAAGAGAACAGATTTTTTTTTTTATGTTGACTTAATAGTACTGCCACCTTAGAATAAGACATTTGTAGATGTAGATAGAACATAAAGATTTGAACACCTGTCCACAGACACAAATTGAGCTCAGGTTTCTTACCTGATCACAGGGTCATGGTAAAAAAGATTACTTCCATATCTTTGCTTTAAAAAGACAGGTTTACACTTCATCCACAGGGAAAAATATCTGCTTATACTTTGAGAAAGGAAGAGAAACGCTTAGTTTAAAAGAGTCTGGCAGAACTTACTTTTGATACAGCCAAGTTACTCTCTGTTGTCAAGACCAATGTATTTATATATGTAGAAACAGTATTTCTGGAACCTAAGCAACTTCAATGTAAAACTGTGAGAACTTATGCATCTACAATGTCTCTAGCCATCTGCATAAAGACTCCTAACATAGTTTGAAATGCTTTCCTATCTTGAAATCAAGAAATGTAAACTTGAGTGACTATATGTAGCTGTCTCTTGTTTCCCTGGATGTCTGAGTTCTTATTGATGCCCTTTTTCCATAATTCCCAGCCTTCTCCTGGGCCAGTTTTCTTGAGCATCTTTAGACAGGTAGGAAGACACTCTGCAAGTAGAATATATACAGTCTAAATGTATAAAGCAATTATGTGTTGGTTAACACACATAAATATAAATAGGATCTAAGAAACTATGATGCCACACTCTGGCATGATACTCAATGAGCTTTCACCGACTGGAAAATCATCAGTGAGGAGGGAATGGTCAGTGGACGCAGCTCATTGGAGCCATCCTTAGGGGTATGGAGCTGCCATCTTCCTCCTGTTGATAGGTTCAATGGTTTGATCCCAACCCAGTTATTCCTGACTGTTCAGCCCAGTGAGTGACCCCAGCCACTGCTGGTGACATGCTGGTACCATGCAGATGGTAAAAAGAAAACCAGCTAGGGAGTAGCGGTTGAAGTCTACAAGTTGTACTTGGTAGCTGCACATAACTCTTAAAATACATACCACGTAACATGTACAAACACAGCACTGTTCATCATGTTGAGAGTGGTAGCATGTCCAGAGCTCGGAAGTGGCTCATTGATGAGGCATGCACTGCACAGCAATCAAAACTAGATAGTCAAACAGTAATTGCAGTGCTAGATGTCCAGGCCAAAAAGGGAAAGAGAAAGAGGAAATACCATGTTTGTGATGAGATTCTACCACCATGTCTCTCTGTTTGTAAATGTGTGATTAATGTAACTACTTGCTCCACCGGGAATTTTACTCATGAGGTTTTCTTGGACAAAAATGCTAGTGTAGCAGTGTCATTTCTCCAAAAGGGGAGAGATCATCACCCTGTGCGTCCAGTCCAGTTTGTGAAGCCGTACATCATATGTGAGGATACAAAAATGAAACTCTCATGGCCTTGCAAGCTATTTTTTTAACAGAATCGACCAGCTCCTAACTGAAATGCTCTCAAATTGTATTTGCTAAAACAGAGTGTGGAGAAGTCCTAGCAGGTAGTCCTCAACCTAATCCCCTGTTGTTTACATGAGTCTTTTTTTCTTCCAGTGTTCACAGTCAACTTCAAAGATAGACAAATGAGCAGGGGTAGACTGAGGATGGGAGTGTTCCTCAACCCACCTTGCAAGGAAAGTATAGCTGCAGTCTATAAAACTTCTTTTTTTTTCCACGTAATTTGTGTGGTGGTCTATTCATTTTTCCACACCGACATACACTTCAGTAAGCCACTTAGATTTTGTGTATTTCTATCCCCAAAGCTGTCGCGTTTAATGGGAAATAATTCATTTCATTCCAGACAGCCACACCAAATGGAAGTAAACTACCCAACATGCTTGCTGCTAAGTTTTTCATCTAAGTGTATTGATTTTAAAGCTTGCACCGATTTCTCCCAAATTAACCTTTTATTTTCTTGAGTTATATAAATAAATAATGTGAAGGAAAGCAAGCGAAACTGAAGAGAGAAAAATCAACAGCACTGCTTTAAGATCCTGAGCAAACCTCTCTGAGCTTTCTTCAAGGAAAAACACTTCTAAGTCTCTCATCTCATTTTGCTGTTAGATGTGCCAGTATTACCGATTCCAATAACATTAACCCGATCAAAATTTAACAAAGATAAGTAGAGGAATCACATACATAATACATAAAATAAAAATACATGCACTAGTCTGCTGGAAATCTGTTATTTTGATATAATTCTCTGATATTCCTTAAGATGCTTATTTCAAATGCAAAACAGATAAAGAATTTATGATCAAAACTCTAAACCTTGCCTCCTGTGTCTTCTGATATACCCTTAAAGAACTGATTAGCAACAGTTTAAGTAGTCACTGAAATGTAAACAATCAACTCAGTATTGTGTCCAGGTGGTGCTGGAAATTCTAGCTATGAAAGAAATGGAGATTACAATCAGAAATGTTCTATGGCATGACTGCTAGAAAAAAGTTGTCATATACTCCGGCTAAATTAGTCTAACCTCTTACATTTAACTCAGTGGTGGCTCCAAAGTTTCTGCCATTTCTTATAGAATTCCAGGGTCCCTTATCTTGCCTTTTCCCGTAAAAGAGCCACAGTGTCAGCTGTCAGCATCCTTTTTCTCTTTCTTTGAAGTGAGTTTTTTTACTGCAGGGCAGTATGGTGCCTGACCTGAGATGGCCTGTATTGCCCTATGAAAACATGGCTTAGTAGAGAAGTGGGTAGGCAGTTTAATAGCTGGCAGTGTATCGGCAGAAGATACCGGACTGTTTGAAAGGCAAGCTCCCTCCCACACCATCCAACCTTGTTTTTCTTCACAAAGATATGGAGAAAAGCTGCAACCTGGGAGGGCAGAGAGAGAAGAACATTTGAAAGCTTGAAGTACTTAGTGATAATTTTGAGAGGGAGCAAGAGTTCAAGAAGAAAGTGAAGGCAGAAAAAAATGGGATTTACTTGACTGGCCAAGAATCTCTCACATTTTGTTATTTTTGTTCTCCAAATTACCTCATTTTTTCCCATTTGTTTGTATCATCTGGCAGTTCTGTCTTGTTCTTATAATTATTGCCCTGTAGAGACTCCAACACTTTGCAGAATAGGGTTGGATACATATTATTTTACCCTTTGGTTAATGTTCTGAAAACTTTTCTGCCTCTGGCTCCACTTCAAGTCTTACAATTCCCATTTCCATTCTCATTTCTGGGGTCATTTCCAGACTTGCAACCACACTTCTGTTTACATGGTTGTACTCATTACCCTAAGTGGGATCATGACTCTTGTGTTTAAGAATCCCTGTTCTAGGAACTACTGCAATACAAAGTGTAAGTAATAATGAGGCGAAAAAAGGGAATGAGAAAAATACCATCGAGAAAAGCAAGGTCATATCAGAACAGGGAGAAGAAAATGACCAGATGAACAGAAAATGCAAGGAAGATGAACAAAAAAGAAAAATGAGATAGAAATTATATGGAGGAAGCTACCTAACATTTTTAAGAGAGTGCTCTGAAAATGTGTCTCATAATGTAAAATCCTTTAAAATTAGCTTCCAAAACAAAGAGTTACATATCAACATGCATTAATATAAAACTTCTTTCATATTATTTACATATAAATAAAAAATAAACTGCATTACCTTGAATGAGTTTGATTCTTGCTCTGGAAATTGCGTTGTCCCATAAGTAAAATGCCTGCAATCGATCTTAATTCTATATAGCATCACTTTTAAGAACAAATATTTTGAGTTTTAGTCATTCTTTATTAACTGACACATACTTCATTGACATGTTTACAGTATGTTCCGAATTCTGATCATTGTCTAAAATACACCTCAAAAGTGAGCCCATACTGAACGCCTCCATGTTCTTAATCACCTTCAAATTCTGTTAAATGATAACCATAACTGAAAAAAAGCCATATCAGATTTCAGATCTTTTATTTATTAGCATGCAGAGTCAATTACAATATCACATTATTGTAAAAAAATCTGAAATACTTCCAATGTAAAAGATTACTTCAGGTATGTCAGGATTGAATGCGTTGAATTGAATCATGTTAGAATGATCATAGAAAGGAAGTCCACAAATTAATGATTTCTGCTATTACCAGATTTAATTGGCTTCTTAGCAACACACACTATTTCAAACTGGTAGATAGTAGCTGTATAGCAGAAAGTAATAACAAATAAAATAATAATAAAAAAAAGATCCCTTGCTCTTGCTCCTATTAATTCTGTTGACACAAACAATAATAACTGAAAGCAAGAGATCTTTAAAATATTGCCTGTGCGGTTAAGACAATGTTTCACTCCTACAAAATGCAAATCTCTTCCTGAAAAGGAAGAGTCTTTAATTTTCTCAGATATCCTGAAAGAAATAGCCCCGTAGCATCTTAATCTGTACCCTGTAAAAATGTATGCTGGTTCCTTTGTCTTGTTCACATGCATTTCATGCTGGACAGTGTGTTAGTTCTAAAAGCTGACATTTAGTATCTTAGATTGACTTTCTCTCAGAACCTGAAAGTTCAAGGACCTTGAAAAGGAAAAAAGGGATCCCATCAATGGTGTATAGTAGAATTTCTAAATGAATTGTGGTGACTGTTCTCCTGGCAGTACTAAATAACTTTCCAAAAACGTGTGTAGGTGAGATCTTAAACCTCTGCTTTTTGCAAAGGAACAGCTAGCTAAGGCATTAGAAGGAAATACTAACTGAAGGAAATCTTGCCACATCTTCCAAAGTTAGTTGTGCCTGTGTGATCCCACTAAGTAGCTCTATGGTTTATTTAAGGCACAACCAAAACAGCAGGGGAGCAAAAGCTGATACTATGAATAAATCTATCATTCCTGCAAGCAGTTACAAGAAAATGATATTCCAGCCTCTGCTTATTCTATCAACAGCTACCAGCCAGCTCGTGAGTCTGGCCCCATCCTCTGTTTAACAGCCTTGGAAGAGAAGTCTGAGTGTCCCTGTTGTGCACTGACCTGCAGAGTTGGATCCTAAATGCTAAGAATATTAGACAGGAAGCAAAAGCCTGAGATAATACATAAAGATAAAGAATTTTGTTTATGCTGAGAAAAGCTGCTCCTATTATACATGCTGCTTCAGTTAGCAAAGCAACAGAGATCATGATAGAAGCCCTGTCCAGCCTGCAAATAAGACTTCTCAGATTAAGAGGTGAAAAATATCATGTCCAAGCCAAGCACAATAATTAAAAATTCTAGTCAAAGTATTGCAATAAGCATGATTTACAACATTATATGAAACTCTCTCCATCTTCAAGTATTCAGATGCTATTTAATTCTCCTGGCAATCCTTCCAACTAGACAAACAGCTCCATGCTACATATAGGGAAACTGGTGGACAAAGAAATAGGGTATGATCAGCTAGATACAAGTGGCTGAGGTTTTCTAGTTTCAGAAGTTACTGGCCCCCTCATCTTAGAAGAAATAATTTTCTTCAAGCAGGTTCCTCATCCACTACAAGTCATATAGTTTAGCTCTAACTCTCCTGAAGATGATAAACTGCTGAACATGGTGGATTATTCACAATGCAAACAAGCACATTTAACTGCAGTGTAATAATTTCCATTTGAGGGACACTAACCTCCTGAGATAGTTCTAACCTGATCCTTTAAATTCATTGTGTATAACCTGTATCAGATCTTAGTGGTAAAAATAAGATTACATTTCTGCTCTCCTTCCCTTTCATTATTAGACTATTTAAACAGCAAATGTGATATTAGAAATTATAAATATAGATATAGATATAATTATAAAATAAATATAGATATAAATATAATTATAATTATAAATATAAATATATAGCATGTATACATGCAAACATAATCTGAATACAAAATAAACCAATTCAGGCTAAAATCTGTTCAATTGCATGCACATCATAAACTAGGAAAGTTTCCAGAAAATGTTGGAAATTATGAGTTATGCAGGGGTATGGAGTACGCAGTATGAAATTAAAAATCACACATAATTTCTACCGCAGTGTGTATCTCCATATTTACAAAAAAGGGCACTGTGCCTTGCAGCATGGGTCATACAAAGCCAACTGTTTAATTTGGGGTTAAGCACTGTTGATTTAAAACTAAGAATATGTTAAAAGTACTTTCATGTCCAGAGCTGAAATATGTCTCTGTTATTTCAGCCAACAGGTGCAAAATCTCAGAGGTTAGTAGTCTCTTCTGTTATCTTGTTGTACCTTTCAAAACAAGCTCCCAGACTGGTTCAGTGGCTAAACAGAGCAATGGCACTTTGGGTTTTAATTTGGGGACCAGTGTTAATACACAAAAATTACATGTACCTATGTTATGATCAAAATCAGTGCTGACCTACATAACACCTCAGCATTGTGTTATTGGTGACTGCTCCCCTGCAGCTAATTTATTTTGGAATAAACACAAAGAGAAGTTTGGCATTTCTTGATGTTTTGCCTAAGATTGAGTGTATTACTTATTGGTTCTAAGAGCATTCTTGTTCAGAATAACCCCAAATATCTTCTTGATATTGTGTCTCTGATTCAGCTGAGCAGAAGAAATCTGCCACATTTAACCTACATTTGGCTATACTTCAACTGCAAGTGAAGTGAAACTTAGGTATTCTTTATGCAACCCAGAGGGATAATTTAAGTCTCAATTAACAGATGCTAGTATGTGACTTTGAGAACATTAGGAACTATTACTCTACAGATGAAGAAATAATGACTAATTTTCCATAACAGCTTTAAATACAAAGGAATAATATGTTAAATGTATAGTTTTGATCCATATATCAAGACACTTGCAAGTAATTTATTTGAAGACACAAATTATATGTTACGATATGTGTTCACCTACATTTTTAATTATATATTAAAAGCAAAACCAACCAAAAAAGCAAAACCCAAAAATTTGCAGCTACGTGCACAGTCAAAATTGCATTAGTAAGTACAGAATATGCAATCTATCTTTTTTCTGTGTAGAGACATAGACTTTGGCACTATAGTATTTGAGTGTTTTACACTAATGAACAAATACCTTCTAATATTTTTTTTCTGAGGAAAGAATGTTTCATTCTCACTGTTACAGACAGAAGAGACCAATGCTCTGAAAGAAATTGAAGAATATCTAACTATGGAAAAAATCATGTTGACTACACTTGACTATCCAGATATGCAAAGAATGAATGCTCAAGAATCTTGATAAATCAGAAGCTAAATGATCTAATGACAGAAAATTTATCTGTCATAAAGCCCATTTAAGTGAGATGCTTCTGTGACCCATCACCATTTTATCTGAGCACCTCAAAAAAATTAAATCACTCAGATTTCAGATACTCCAGCCACATTCATGTAACATTGTGTTTAGAGAAAGGCATATTAATGTAGGCAAATCAACAGGGCTATATTGTTTCAAAGTCCAGAGTCATAGCTGCTGGTCTGATTTCAGTATTTGTCAATTGTCTTCACTATCAAATGGCAACCACACATTTAACTTTGCACTAGTGACTTCCACTAACAGAAAAAAAAAAAAAATCTGTATAGGTATAACTACCTTTGATATATTTTATACTGTCAAAATCTTGTGATTTTTTGCTATCTACTTATAGGCTTAGACCTCTTTAAGAAATACCACTAAAATGCTTATCAGGTTTGGTGACCCACTGATGTGTTTTGCTCTCTGCTTGATGGGAAAATGTTACCTAAGGAAGACAGTGTAAGTTGTTTAGAATCATAGAATCATAGAATAGATTGGGTTAGAAAAGATATTTAAAGGTCATCTAGTCCAACTCACCTGCAATGTGCAGGGACATCTTCAACTAGATCGGGTTGCTCAGAGCTCCATCCAATCTGAACTTGAATGCTTCCAGGGATGGAACATCTCTCTGGGCTATCTGTTCCAGTGTTTCACCACCCTCATCATAAAAAATTTCTTCCTTCTATCTAGTCTAAATTTCCCCTCTTTTGATTTAAAACCGTTACCCTTTGTCCTATCACAACAGGCCCTGCTAAAAAGTTTGTCCCTGTCTTTCTTGTAGGCCCCCTTAAAGTACTGAAAGGCAGCAATAAGGTCTCCCTGTAGCCTTGTCTTCTCCAGGATGAACATCACCAACCCTCTCAGCCTGCCCTCATAGGAAAGGTGCTCCATCACTCTGATCATTTTGTTTACTCTAGTATTGTCTTCTATCAATACTGTTTCATTAAATAAAATTATTTGAAGCGGGTGTCAATGTTCTGATGCCTAGACGGCTACCATTTCTGCTTTACATAATTTTCTGCTGTGAATAGGTGAAAGACTCATTAAATTAAAAATTTGCCAAAAGACATACAACACATTCCAGACACTGGAAAATATAAAAACTTTTATGGAGTAATTATAGATTCTCCAGCCTCTGGAACAGGAGGTCCTCATTCTCTTTTCACTTGTGTTGATGTATTTAAGAAAGAGTTTAATTTTAAGGGAATTTAATTAAGCATTAATAAAAAAGAGAGGAGACTGGCAGAAGTTTTCCAGTTCTTTCTTTAGCCTATATACTTTCCCCTTCATTTTAAGACACATAATATAGATTACAATGTGTCGATTCCAAAGACCTAAGGCTATCTGGAAAACAAACCTTTTATTTCTTGCCTGATTTTGAAGTTCATTTTTATTCCACCTCAGAACAAAGTGGAGTCCTTTGTAATTTTCTAAAAAGAAGGCACAGAGAGTGTAAAATGGATATGCATACAGCAGGTCAGCAGACATGGTATTCTGAGATAATAAGGAACGTTTCACTGAAAACTCTTCCGAAGCAAGCAGTATGGATTAATATCATCAGTTTGTTGAATAAGTCTTTGTCTCTCCATGAGCATTTTAACTCCGGACCTGTAGCTGGTTTTGATTCATTGTCTTTTGCCAGCACACATTTGTCAAAAAGGTTTCAGTGAGGTTTTAAACTCTTCAAACTTCCCTCATAGTTAAAAGAATTTACTCACATTACAGAAGCTTTTAAGTAGGTATAAAGATAACTTGCTCCTTAAATATCTGGTCTCTACAGAATGATGAGAAGGTAATTGTTTGAATTATTACTATATTTACATATTATAATGTCAGATTAATATTCAGGGTTTTGTTTTGGGTTTTTTTGCTATTCTATATATAAATCCTTGGAGCTTTTGTTGCATTTCCCTCTGGTTTTTTCTGCAAATATATTCATTGGTTGCTTTGAAACATTTTGCTGCAGCAAAGTAATACCCTTCAGTTCATGAATGAGATTCTATCAATGATGTTAAAGGACCTGAAAACTAATTTTGTGGTGGAAACGCATGCTATTCAGAAATGTCTCCTTTATAAAAGCTTTGTAGCTAAGTGTATCTAGAAGAGCTATCCCTTTTGCTGGGAGTCGGTATAATGCCAGCATGCAGTGTTTACATGTGCTGCTCCAGCTTTTATGCAATAGCCTTGGGCAGGTTTGCTGTAGACAGCCAAATGATGCTCCAGGCCAGAAACAGAAAATTCAGAAGACACGTAGCCACCGCGTATTAAAAAAATACTCGAAAACATCCCAAGTTCATTTTAGAATACCAATATTTAGACTTGAGCAGATGAGTTCAATGAAGTTAACACCTTAAGAAATTTTTTAAGGCTTCTTTTATGACTACATAAGAGCAGGTTTCCATACAGGGAGGAAGGTACAGTATATCACAGATAACAGTGACTCAGCACTACTTATTAAGTAAACTACCCACACGTAGAAATACACGTTTCTAAATGGCATTTAAGAGATACAGAATATGATAGAGACCGTTAATTCCCTTCCCTGCATGGGGATTTGTGAAGTAGTTGGCTTTTTATGTGCAAAATGCAAAACTTTTTTAAGGATTTGCTTGTATTTATAAGCAATTAAGTGATAAGGAATTAATTAACGATTTTCTGATTTATTTTTGTCTGAAAGACCACACCGGCTTTGTTTATGACTGCCTTAAAAATGTACTAAGAAGGAAATGTCTCCTTTTAATGTATAGAGATTTCCTTTTTGAGTGTCATTTACCATCTGCTGCAGCAAGACCAGAAAAGTCAGAACAAAGGGAAAACAGAGAAGTATTGTTTTAGTATTTTTGTTGCACTTTTTAATCCATGCTTAAGTGAAAGTGCCACTGGGCTCCAGTAAGATACTACTACTCCTCATTTTGGTAGAAAAAAACATTATGTTGCCGTCTTAAAGATGGATGAATGCATAAACTGGAAGACTGATATGTCTGAGCCTTTATGATAGAGAAAATGATGGCCTGATGGTAGTTCCACCCCCACACCAAATCGTATAATCTGAATAGTATATGTTGTATTTCCTAGACTCAGGCTGCAGGTCTTTAAGTACTCTGATACACATACAGCTTTTAAAACTTGAACTTGAGAGGCATGAAGTGGGGAAAAAAAAAGTTTAAACCAGCATACACTGAGATGTTTGATGCTATGCTGTAGTCCTGTTTAGGGTAAATTCAATGATTCAGTGAGAGTAAAGCATCCAGAAAAGTACCAGTCAAACCTGGAATTGCAATTATGAAACAGTAAATTTAGAGAGAAAAAGAAAGGAAAGGGGAGATATATATCTACATGATGATATGAATCTAATTAAAAATTTCCCAGAAAAATGAA
This sequence comes from Himantopus leucocephalus, assembly GCA_003993805.1. Classification (NCBI taxonomy): domain Eukaryota; kingdom Metazoa; phylum Chordata; class Aves; order Charadriiformes; family Recurvirostridae; genus Himantopus; species Himantopus leucocephalus. The sequence goes on along the minus strand of RSEF01000003.1, from coordinate 93,483,831 downwards.
TGCTTATTTTTAACATGCAGCTCCTTATGCATCTTTATTTATATTTTGACAATAATTTACAAGCCACAAGATTACCCAACCCAAACTCTTTGTTCCACAGTCAACTTTGAACCAAACAGTAGTATCAGAAAATACTTTAAAAATCCTATATACTCTGTTACTGATGTTTATAGGTTGATCAGCTAGCTTAGAGTCTGAGCTGTGCTTTGAACAGAGGATGAACATAATGTTTGGGGGGGGAAGAACAGGTGTTGGCAGCCTTATTTGAAGGGCAGAATTTATCTATTATGTAGTAATTGATCACTTGAAGTATAGCCTTTTAAATAAAGTGTTAGGATGCTTCTCAACATTTCCATATAGAATGCCTTCTATGAAAATATGGAAACATAAAACAAAACTACTGAAGCAATTCTGTTGAATCAAAAAAATCTGGAATAGCACAGAACCTAAAGGGCAATCAAATCAAAGCAAAAAAACTCCTGATATACTCGTGTTAATTTTGATTTGTTTGGGTGGTCAATGTGTAATTCAGGATATTTTTAAACTTCATAAGGAAGTAAACAAGGTCTCTCTGTTCCATTGCTTTAGAAACAAGCAAATAAACAAACAAACAAAACAACAAAACCAAAAAACACTAAAAAGACCTAAATAAGAATCCTGGTATTAAAAATGGAGATTTACCAAATAAATAGTTATCCCATTTTCCAACTTTAGACACTGCAATTCATACATGCTCTGTGTATCTCCGTGCCTTTTCTTTGGCACTTCAAATAGATATGGCAGAAGTAGTTGATCTCCTTTCCAACCATCTGCATCCACAACCATGCGCACTTCTGGAAGAGGACAGAGATGTTTCTCCATCATGCGACATGATCATGGTAGTGATTACATCCCTTCACCCGCTCTGTTGCAATTTTGCTGCATCTGCTCGTTAGAATGGCACACTGTGAAACTGGCATTAAGCCAGCAGATAGAGAATGACACTGTATGAACTGGAAGTTATCTGCCAACCAGCTTGTACACACATTTAATATTAATATTGCTGTCAGTGATCCTACAGCCAACTCTTTTGGCACTTTTGGTAAATATTGAACATCTCGCTTCTGAGAATAATCATCTGAGTTGCTTTATACACTTGTTCTTGTAGTTCACAAGTCATTAGATGAAGTACAATCAAGAAGTTTATGATTGTCAGTAGGTGATCTAACACTTGAAAATCTTGCTTCTATCCAAATAAATACATGGAATTTATTAAGCTATACTGGTCTGTACCAAATTTTATAGATCTATCTTTTTACATGCACACATATTAATATCTCTCTGGAATAAGTTGGAAAAGATATCACTTATTTGCTTAACTTCAGATGAACTGAGGTTTTCTGAAAGAATGAAGGACTAATACAACAGAAATCTTTTCTTCATGCTATGATCCAATAGATTTTCTTCTTTTATTGTTTGGAATTCCAATGGATGTCACTGGCACAAGTACCTGAAAGAGCTACACTAGATCAAGACCTTTTAAAATTCTAATTTTATAAAGGCAAAACTCCCTAAACAAATATTTACTATGTGTGGTAATTGGGAACACAAAATAACAAATGTAAAAAAAAATCTTTTCATTTCACGCAATTTTGATAAGTTATTTTAGCAGAAGAACACCTTTGGCATTATAACTTCTGTCTTCACAAAGGACAAGGGCTTATAACTTAATTGTAAAATCATATCTGTGCAAGCAACGTTTTTCGCATATAAACCTGGACTTAGAGCTCAGCCTTGAAAACACCTACACGCTCAAGTAACTTTATTCTAGTGTTCATACTGCTGAACTCAGTATGACTGATCATTCTTTATTTTTTTTTTCTCCTAAGTGAAATTTTTTTGGAATCAAGCTTCAGTGCTTTTTTAATTATATCAGTATCTTAACCTGGGGAGAAGGGTGAAAAGTGAATTAAATTCTAATAAGTAACTTTGTTATTCGGACAAGTTACATATTTCAGTAAAAAACTTCCTCAGGTACAAATCAAAGAAACAAAACAGAACTAGGTTAAACAAACATACACAAGGTTTTCTAAGGTTAATATTTAGATATTTTAAATAAATGAAATACCTATTATTCCTGAGCGTTTGAGGTTGTATCAGGCAGTATCTGAACCTCAGAGTGATCACATGGATGAATCTGCCCTACTAAATTTTTAAGCACTGGAACCTACCACTGCAACTATAACCAAGTAGCATTTTTAATACCTTCTAGCAAACCAGTGTGCTGGGAGGTTACTTGAAAGAAGTAACAACAATGGGGAAGTTAGAAGTGGCACCGATTTCCATGTTTCTAGAATTAAACACTGAGAACAATTACAAAAGTGTTTTTACATTCTGACTGTGTCAGTGTTCAATCTTTTTACTGTTAGCATTTGCTAATGGGTGAAATGAGATAATAATTTTACCTTATTGAGAATGCATATTTCATGGATGCAAGGTGAACTTCTTTTATCTTTTACTTTGTAAAAAATCCTATTTCTTGATGAATAATTTTGCCAGTTTGTCATAGTTGACCTTTGTTTTCTTTTTCTTTTAATGTAGACCTCAACAATGTAGATCCTAATTTGTATTGCATCATATATAATTAATGTTTCAAAGCTGTGAAGTGCATTGACTTGTAATAGTATGTTACTTATTAAATGACATTTTGTGAATATTCTTAGCACAACTATGATTAGGAAAATATACTTTGCAATGTCATTATGTCCAATATAAACTCATAAAATTGTTCAGTGAAAGCCAGAATTACTACTTCCATTTGCTCATCCTCTATGTTCCTTAGTAATACAGAAGCTTCCTGATTCTTTTAACAAATTTACATGCCGGCCGTATTACCTTATGTAAATATATCAGAAAAAAAAAAAAAAAGAAGAAAAATAGTTAATGTGCATTAATGTGTAAGAGGAAGGAATGATAATTACAGAACTATGTGAATCAAAATTGGCTGCATACTTGTATCAAGTGACACGGAGAAAAGGCCAGAAAGCCTAACCTCTTAACCTCTGGTGCTTGGAGATTAATGTGAAACAAGTGCTACATCTCTGTAGATCTGTGGACATCTGCTCTCTGCATACCCTATTTGTCTCCTTCTCTCTCTGAAAGGGTGGCTGGCTCTGTGGCTACAGTGCTGTGGTTTCCAGTTCATATGATATTCAACAGCAGGCAAGAATTCAAAATCACCTCATTTGACTCTGGTGTTCTGACTGTATTGCATTGCCATGGCACAGGAAGCACAGGCACAACAGAAATGTTTGAAATCCTTAATACATGCAGTGGGATAGAGTCCTGACTATTATGTCAGCTGAGATATTCCTGGGAGAGAGGAAAAAAAAAGCATGTTTAAGCATGTTTCCCCTGTTAAAATCATCAATAAAAAGCTGCAAGAAGAGAAAAACAAAAATGAAAACCAATATTGGTTGACATGTCTGACAAAAATAATTAAAATGTGTAACTATTCCAGAATAAATAAACAGCAATATATTGCATTTTATTATTCAGGAAAAAAGTTAGTATATGTACTACTGAGACTGAACTTCGAATCAGTTCGTCAGTATTATCCCATGCGAATAAGTTAGACAATTCCCTGAAATGGTTTTTACCTTTAGTTGATTTAAAGTCCTGAACTGACATTTCAAGTATTTAATGCGTTCTGGATTTTAAGCACAAATAGTACCACAGGTTTTAACATGTCAGTTAGGCATGTGTTTAGGTGTTTTATTGGATCAAAACCTCACATTCTGTGGCTCCATCGAGAAATTTCACCAGTTTCCTTTGAAGCACATTCAACTATGTTATTCAGTGACAGACTTTTTTGCTGTAAGACCTATCAAAACAAACCTTTATTTTTGAATTACCATGAAGGTGAGTTATTTTCTGTTTGTCTAAGTGTTCAGTAGCTCACTGCACGATTATGCTTCCCAGGCAGAGCAAATGGGGTACATTTAGCATCCTGACCTCTGACTTTTTCATAAGGACTCCTTTAAGAATGTAGATTTCTAAATTGATGGTAGCTTTGTTCATACAGAACCTGTGTTTCAAGTGCTGATTTTGTGTATTGGAATCCTTTGGACCCTCATCCCTGAGGAGTATTCACAGAAACAAACGCTGCTAATTTCCCTGGATTTCTTCTTTAAGCAGGAGAAAAAGATATGTTTTCCAGAGGACAATTCATAGTAGTTGATTTAGATGCCTTCTCTGAACCACTCTTCCAAGGACCTATCTTTGTCTATGGATTACTAAGGAAGCCAAGGGAGATTATCCTCATGAGGCCCGTTAGCCTTTATGAATACTGCCTGTAGTCTTATATTTTATCTATACATCATGAATCACAGCTGAGCCAGAGTTGCCAGGTGATAGGACTTGGACCATTAGGTCAGGAGACAATAAAATACTTCTACTTCAGATCACTTTCTTTGTGCCGTTTTATGAATGACTGCTAAATTAAAAAAAAAATACACATTTCCTTTATTAAAATAAATATATATTTTGTTACAGTTTACTCAGTAATTATAGTAATATACATTCTATGTCATATATTTGCAGTCCTGCATACCCACGCAGTGTATGCTAATAATGTAAATCTACTGAAAACATACAATTTTGAATTTATAACCACAAGCATAAAGGCAGTAGTCTTTGCTATTATTTAACAGGCATGAAGATTTGGAGCATAGTCAAAAGCGGCAAGTGGCTTATCATCTTCAGAATGCGGGAAGAAAAAGTTTGCAATGATGACTAGTAAAATTGTGGTTCTGGAATAAGCAGTACTATAGTAGGAGTATATTAACTATTCTGTTACTTTAAACTTAGACATTTTATCGAAATTATACATATATTATAAATGTAGTATTTTCACTAAACTTCATCCTTAAACAGGGGTGAAAAAAATAATTCATTTTAAAGGGGCAATTCATAGTTGTTAAAACAGACATTTTTTCTGAAACACTTCCTCAAAAGACTGATTACTTAAGAAGCCCATAGATGTTAATCACACATGTATTATATATGTAGCATTTTCTGTTTTCAGGTGGGTGTTTCGTATGGATCCAATGAGAAAGACTACATGCAGATATTTTGAATATAATTAATTAGACTACACTTTCCAAAACACAATCAATATAATATATACAAAGTATAATGTAGATACAGAAGAATCTACCTTCTATCAGTTACAAAAAATGACAATAGAAAATTCCCTTCTTGTGTATAAGAGTCTGATTCAACAACACATTTCTAATGTCAAGGTGCAGAGCAACTGTGAGAATTTTTACTCACTTTTTTGTCTTATCCTGTAAAGACAGCTCTTCTGTTTGAAACAAAATGAAACAGAACAAATCACAACAAAAGAAAACACAACAAACACAGAACTTTCTTCCTTAGTCTGCGTACACCTGTGTTACAGTTAACAGTGAGAATTCATTGCCCAAAGACATATTAAGCTTTGTCTACTGTGTTTAAGCACCATTATTAGCTTGGTCATGGGACCTTACATTCCAGCATGGGTCAGAAAAGTGATTAGGAATCTTTGGCCCCGCACTTTCATTAAGCTTCATATTACCATGGGTATGTTACAGGTTTCCAAATAAGGTAGTTTTACATTAAACTAAAAAATATCCTGTCCTTAAAAGTACATGTGCTGAGAACTTCACAGCAGTTGGTGAATATAAGAAATCTGCATTCAACTAGAACGTTTTTCATAGATTTCTTTTAATCTAAGGAATATAAACTTTATAAAAAAATTGTTCTTTTGCTATTTGTCACTAGCCCTACAAAAATAAACTAATGATCCTACTAGAATCCTGCCAAACTACAGAACTAATGGAAGGAAAACCGAATAACGCAAAACCAAACAAGCAAACAAACCGCCCTTTGTTTCTTGCAGACTCTTGGAAAACACAATTTTTCATGCCATGACACAGATAGAATATCTTTATTTTTAGATGTTGTGTGGCAGCAACAAGCCACAAATGTGAAAAGTATTTATCCTATTTGGTTAACTGCAGGTTTGACTCAGATAGCTACTGACACAGGTCAGACAATGTTGTCAATCAGGGTCATGTTGCCCATGCTGCCCAATGCTGATCTCTTTCTTACCCTTGTAAACTCAAGAAATAAGAAGCAGTAGAGACCATACTGGATGGAAATAATTTCTAATGCACTGTAGTTACAAGATATTGCAGAAATATATACATCATTCACCCCTAGAAATATCTCTTTTTTTTTTCTACACAGCAAATTGTCCTTTAATGAGAATGGCCACATTCACTTTAATGTCCCTGTACTTCACACATCACACTGCTGCAATATTAATTTGGTATCAGAAAGTATTAGCACATTGAAAAACAGTGTCTGAAAATGACAAAAAAAAAAATCACCATGGAATCATAGAGTCATAGAATGGTTTAGGTTGGAAGGGACCTTA
>RSEF01000003.1:93420490-93451675 GCA_003993805.1 Himantopus leucocephalus | reverse complement strand
AGCAGTTGCACATAACAAATACAACAAAAGTTGTTTTACCCACAGTGCTCCTGGTAACCAGGACCACAGATCACCGCTCCAGCCATACCAGATTTGGATAGGGATGTGAGCTATTTTCCTGATGTCCCTGGTTATTTGAAGGACTACTTCGCCTACATCTGATCATTACAGACACTACTCTTNAGAAATGTACAGTGAACGATTTGGATAATTTATATAAACTCCATTCTTGTCTGTATAGATTAAGAGTGAAGTGGGTTTAAAAGAGACTACTCAGTGCGGGAGGACTGAGCAAGCCTTTTTCGCTGTTGAAATCTGAAGATACGATCATCATAGTTCATTCACATTATGAAAAAGTGAATGGAAATTGCTATACTGCTTATCTCGCCTGTGTTTAAAGTCAACCTTATCCCCACCTCATGACCTCATCAGAAGTCCCTATGCCTGTCAGTCTGAATGATACTATCTTCTATTAAAACTTCTCTACTAGTCTCTAATCTGCCATTATATTATATTTAACCCTCTATAGCTCTCTATTCTTTGCTTTCACAGTAGTGGTATATTGTATCTCTTCACTATATTCTGATTTTCATCTGTATCTGATCTGCAAAATTAATTTATACTTTTTCTTATGTAGCTCACATGACTGATTCAAACTTTCTCATCAGCCTCCACAGTCCCATCTTGGTTCATAGTTAAGTTTTTAATAAAATATTTATTTCTGGATAATGCTGACAGTGAGCTGAGAAAAGCATAATTTCCTTCCCCAACCTCTCAATAGTTGTCTGTCCAGATATTGTTCCTTCTTTAATATCTGGAATGAACCTAGAGTACTCTAATTACTATAGTCAATCTATATTACTTGATTTAATCGTGAGAAGAGGCTAAGCTGCATGATGATTTACTTCTGTGCAGCTCCATATAAATCAACTGATCAGAAGAGATTTCTCTTACTATTTTTTCTGTCTTGCTGTACTTCACAGATTACCTTACAAACAGACCTATAAAACAGTGCTATTGGATGTAGTCTTGATATGTGAAATACAGTGCCATAATACAAAGAAAAAACAAAAAAAGCAAAGAAAAAAACCACCTGAACATTTAACCTTAATTTGCAATCAATAGAAGGCTGAGTTTAGAGAACAGAATTTCAAGATGATGTTTCATACAACAATGGACTATCACACAAATCAATTATTGCTTGGAATTTTACGTGCAAACCTTAGAAAGACAGATTTGTCTTTGCATTTCTCAGCTATTTCTCAGAAATAGCAAAAGTCAGCAGAATATGAGGTAGAAAACCTACAGTTCTTATTACATATAGATATAATCTTCCATGGAAACAAAAATATTTTGTTTAAACTTACTGATGGTGAGAAATGATAAAATGGTCTTTAATTAAATTATTTACAATTTGCACCTAGCCCAATTAGCAATACTGTTTATTTATAGGAAAATGGTGGATAATAGAACACTGCTAATTCTGGTAAGCTGTGTTGGTTTTGACTAGGATAGAGTTATTTTTTTTCCATATTAGCTTGTATGAAACTGTGTTTTGGATTTGTGATGAAAACAGTGTTGATAATAGATGTTTACGTTATTGCTGAACAGTGCTTGCACAGAATCAAGGGCTTTTCTGCTTCTCACAACACCCTGCCAATGAGTAGGCTGGGGGTGCACAAGAAGCTGGGAGGGGACACAGCCAGGACAGGTGACCTCAGATGATGAAAGGGAAATCCCATACCATATGATGTCATGCTCAGCAATAAAAAGCCGAGGGAAAAAGAAGGAAGCGGGGGATGTTTGGAGTTATGGCGCTTGTCTTCCCAAGTAACCGTTACACGTGATGGAGCCCTGCTTTCCTGGAGATGGCTGAACACCTGCCTGCTGATGGGACATAGTGAATCACAGAATCACAGAATCTCCTAGATTGGAAAAGACCTGTAAGATCATCTAGTCCAATCATTAACCTAACACTGACAAACCAAACAGTAAACCACGTCCCTGAGCACTATATCTACATGACCCTTAAATACCTCCAGGGACAGGGACTCCACCACTGCCCTGAGTAACGCATTCCAATTCTTGATAACCCTTTCGATAAAGAAATTCTTGCTAATATTCAATCTAAACTTCCCTTGGCGCACCTTGAGGCCATTTCCTCTTGTTCTATCACCTGTTACTTGACAGAACAGGTTGACTCCCACCTCTCTGCAACCTCCTTCCAGATAGTTGTAGAAAGCTGTAGAGGTCTCCCCTGAGCCTCCTTTTCTCCAGGCTGAACAACCCCAGTTCCCTCAGCCGCTCCTCATAAGACATGTGCTCCAGACCCCTCACCAGTTTCGTTGCTCTTCTTTGCACTCGCTCCAGCGCCTCAATGTTCTTCTTGTGGTGAGGTGCCCCAAACTGAACACAGTGCTCAAGATGCGGCCTCATCAGTGCTGAGTACAGGGGTAAAATCACCTCCCCGGTCCTACTGGCTACACTATTCCTGATACAGGCCAGGATGCTGTTGGCCTTCTTGGCCACCTGGGCACACTGCTGGCTCATGTTCAGCCAGCTATCAATCAACAGCCCCAGGTCCCTCTCTCCTGAGCAGCTTTCCAGCCACTCCTCCCCAGGCCTGTAGCATTGGCGGGGGTTGTTGTGGCCAAAGTGTAAGAACCAGCATTTGGCCTTATTGAAACTCATACAGTTTGTCTTGGCCCATCGATCGAGTCTGTCTAAATCCCTCTGCATGGCCTGTTTTGCTTTGCCTGCATGCGTGGCTTTTGCTTTACCTATTAAACTGTCTTTATCACAACCCATGGGTTTTCTCATTTTTACTGTTCCAATTTTCTCCCTCAGCCACTACGGAGGGGAAGGAAGTGGTGCTTAGTTGATGGCTGGGGTTAAACCATAATGTAAGCCTTGAACAAGTTTATAAGAATGCCATTAGGTAAAACAGTGAGCTGACTGGGAAACAATCTTGTGGGTTGATGGCTGTACAGAAAAAAAGAAAAGGTAAAGAAAATAAGTTGAATCTCTTTTTCCAGTATTTACATTGTTATGATGCCTGGTCCTGAGCATTTTTCTTGTACTAGCTTATTCTATTCTATTCTATTCTATTCTATTCTATTCTATTCTGTTCTGTTCTGTTCTCTTCTGCTCTATGCTATGCTATGCTATGCTATTCTTTTTCATTCCTTTCTTATAAGTTTATTAGTCATTGTTTGCCTTGATATTATGTTGATTTTGCATAATAAAATCAATAAAACTTACTGGACATTGCCCTGTAATTGTTTGATATATGCTGTCACTACAACTTGCTATACTGTTTAAATAACTATAATTTGATTTGCTGTTTTTATATCAGCAATCAGAGAAACTTTCTCAAGACATGTAATACTTCTTATTGCTTGTCTATACAGTTGGAGTGAGAGACAGACACTCATGTAGGTAGACTTGATGTCACTGAGGAGCTCCGTGGAACCTCATCGCATTCTGCATTCTGTCTGCTTTGTGGGTAATTTCATTGGCTGCGTGTTCTTTGATGAGAGCAGCTTCGTATTGTGTACGAGAGTTATGCAAGGTAAATAAGGCACCCCGAATCCAGCTCTGACAGGCAAGAAATTCTGTGTCACATAGCAGTCATGCTACCATTTAAAAATAGCAGTCAAGAATAGTTTATATATTGTAATGAAATTCAACTTGAAAAGTGGTTGTAATAATCAAATCCCAAGGTTCCATGATCAATGTGTGGCAGAAAGGGGCAGAAACTTGTTTATTTTTCCAGAAGAAAAAGAATATCAAAACCAAAAATGGCCCTAAAAGATCTCTTAGTGTGTCAATAAATTTAGTCAGAGTACAACATAAGGCTTTACATAAATAAGCAAATAATAGAAAGAAGCTAGTGATGTATAAGTGAAAGATTGGATTTCTCTTTATGTCATTTGACAGTAGGCCTTAGGACAAATCCAGAATCAGGCTTCTGGCTGGATACCAAGAGACCTTAACTGTTCCCCATTCCCACACCTACAAGATAGTTGTGGTCACCATAATTATTTATCAATAATAACTCAATCTGAGAGGGATTCAATGAGGAAGAAGACATTATTTTATCATAGTTATCTCATTTTTATATCAAGCTTGTTTCACACTGTCTTAGCAACAGAAAATACTTCATGTGAACTGAGGTTAGCAGCCATAGAGAATATTAAGGGATAAATCTTGTATATATTCCAGGGCTGTATTTTACTTAACTGACTTTATCTGCATTAAAATGGGAGAAAAATACACATATCTGTTTTGAAAAATATTAAGAAATGGCAAAACAGTGGACAGAAAAGTATTAATACAAACAGAAGTTGGCACTTAAACAGTATTATAATGAGAAAAAGGAAGTTGAAAAATGATCATTTATTAAGATTTAGTATAACACCCAGGATACATAATATTAAACAATAAAATTTTGTTCATAAAATAAACAATGAGCAACAACATGCGCCTGTATAAACTGTATTATTGTGTTTGAAAGATACAATTTGTACTATCCAGTACTACAGAGAGCAGAGAGTTAAGAACATCACACATAGACAGCTTCACAATTAAAATATATATTAAAAATATGATTAACTCTAGGTGCATTTGGAGAGAACTTTAAAAAATGAACAAGACTAAATTGTCTTCAGTGCCTCATGGAAGTCAATGCAGTAAGAGAGCAGAAGAATCAAAGCTGCATGAGTAACAATCCCAGCATGTGGCGTCAAGTCATTACAAACCCCATTGAGATCCCCCTTGGTGGTATTGCTAAATCTAAAACTGGTTGGACTATATGAAATAATTGACTTTTGGTTGGTTATCTATTTATAAGATCAGTTTCCTTCTAAAAACCTTTAAAAAAGGGAAGAATTCATTTGGATAATTGCAAACTTCTGATTCTAAAGTTATTCCACTTAAAAAAAACCCTAGAGACAGGCCTAGAGAGAGGATGGTGACATTTAAGACTCTAAGGAAACAATTCTTAAACAAAACAGAGAAAAATGTTCCTGGTTTTAACTGGAACTAGTCTATTAAAATCAACTGAAATTTTCTGATTTATGTATGGCACAGAATGTGCATTGGAATAATATCTGAGGGAGCTATATTTATCTAAATATAAACCATGAGAAAATTCCTGGACACATACAAAAAAGTTTCTAAAAATCTTAAGACCGGTTCAAACCTTTTCTCTTTCATGCTAGTTGAATAAATGAGAAAATACTCCTTTGAGAAATGGAAGCTGGATATTTGCAATGCTGTTTCACAATGAATCACTTAAAGTCTTGACCCTGCCTTTTCCACAAAGCAGACAGTGGACCCATTGTGGTCTAGTTGTGAAATCTGGCAGTAAAGTCTGTGAGATGGGTTAAAAGGGTAGGAGTGACATCTCTCTTCCTGGAATAGCCTCTACATTTATCCACATCTTATTGTTAAAGTAAATTTAAATGATCTGGAGCTTTTTCTCCCTCTGAAGGAAATAAAAGCCATTTTTAAGAATGTCAAATGGTTATTTGAAAGTCTTAAATAGACTTCGTGTTATCGCTTATGTTTTGGTTTGGTTTTTTTTTTTTTTTTTTTTNTTTTTTTTTTTTATCCCACAAAGGTACTTTGTAGTTGAGAAAAGCAGATGTCACACTAAATAGTGCACACCAGATAGTTCTACCAAATTTTGAAGTTATGTTACATGACTGCCTGAACCCAACACCACCTTTCATGTATCGTGGGTGTTTTTAAGAAAATAAGTTTTATATGGTGGCTTTAAGGTTAGAACGAGCTCAACGACATGAGCTTTACACTTTCTGTGAAGATATATAAAAGAAGGTGTAATAGAAATTTAAGAGTTTGGTGAGAAGATTTATTTATTACAACTGTGTTGGTGAACTATTTAGTGCTTTTTCAGATTTTGTGGGATATTCTTTATTTTAATATTGTATAGAAGATAATGCGTTAGTGTATCTGGAGAAACATACTGGAAATTGTGCCAAACTATTTTGGAAAGATAAAAACAATGTAAAACTACTTAAACTTTATTTAGAGTTCTTCTCCCAGACAGGACTTAACTTTCCTAAGAATATAATTTTTTCCCCTTTCTTTGTTAGTTCTGATCCACAAAGACATGGTTTGCTTGTTTGTATGAACTGAAGGAAGCAAAATGAATTTCAGTTCAGCCAAATAGAAAGCCATAACCTCAGAGAAAGAGTTCAGAACATAATTGGGGAATGTGTAGTACCTAACTGTGTACTTATAGCTTTACCAGTGAGTTACAGACTCTGAAAAGAACTTGGCAGTCTGAAGCCAACCAGCTAAACATGTGCTCCTTAGTCATTATTATGCCCAAGACCAGCAGTTTAACCCTTATGGAAGCTACCAGTTGCAGTAAGAAATTAAAATTACTTCTGTATTTTTGTAAGTATGACCAGTTTCTGTCCAGGTTTAGTGTGCATAATGTGTCTAGTATGTTGATAAATTGGAGCAGGGTAAGATATAGCCATCAGATCACTGATAAATAAGAAAATACACTTTGTGATAAAAGGTCTTAAGGATCTTAACCCATGCAGTTTATAAAAGAGAAAATATGCTGATCAACCTGTAAGTGCTTTTGTTTGCCACAAACCTCTTATACACCTAGTGTTCCCTAGGTGTACACTCAGCAGTCCAGGATGTACAGTGAATTTTCCTGGAAGTTATATTGAAGGAAGCTGTAATATGCATAAATATGACTAAAAAGACCAAAAGGATTTTAAAAAAAAAGTAAAATTAATTTTTAAATTTTACACAGTGACAGGAAACAGAGAGGTCTGTAAACAGCACTTCTGCACCTTTGCAGGTCCTGTTCTCAGTCAAATAAGGAGCCATCTAAGTTTCAGAAAAGTCTCTGAAGCTCCCTCTAGGCCTTAGGCAGAAACCTAGCTGGCTGCTGGCTGCTTCTTTCAGGGTCTCTTGGAGTTCACGTTAGCTAGAGACTCTCAGCTTCTTGCTGTGATTCCCTCTCCAATGACCTCTCAGGACCATGGTGCAATCTGGAGGTATTTCCCTGCTAAGCAGGCTCAGTCACTTCCTGGGGATCAGGCACAACCTCTTGTCCCTCCTGATTGTTAGCGGTGTTAAAGAAATGATACAACATTTATCTGAGAAGTCAAACAGTCTGTCACACCAACACTGAATTTTTGCAAGTAGAAAATAGATAATCTCAGACTAAAAATAGGGTCATTTTAAACAATGAGTACAGCAGACCAGTAAAATAGCTGGCCATAGAATATACTTCCTTTCTAAATTTCTAAATCAAAGTCTAGGATTCTCTTATATTGTTCAAAGAAAAGAATTCTTTTACATTCTGTGACCTGTATTATACAGGACTGTCAAGTTACATCATCTAAATATCAAACTATTTAAAATTTCAAAGATTATGACAGATTTTTTATTTATAGTTTCTAATGTTTTGTTATTGTCTTCAGTGCTTGTGAACAGTGGCAAAATCCTAAAATTCCCGCTGTAAACACCTGTGCATTTTCTGTAACCATTTACACAAGTCCATTCTGAAAGCTATAGGCCACTGTGCTTATTACTATTCTAATGCTTACTCTGAAATGGTGAGGTGTTGTAGATAGAAACCAGTACAGAACTCATCCCACAGCCCTCCCAGTATGCCATATCACATCATTATGTATTTTCTACATATAGCAATGAATCTGCTCAATATGTTCAAGTACTTGCCAAAATATTTGAGCATTTGAATATTTGAGTATTTGAGGAGGCAGCTATAAAATACACCAATAAATGAATCTTCAATTTAAGTTGCAGTATCTTATGAAGGGAAGAGACATAAAAAAATATTTTAATTTCCTGAAAGTAAACTTTTATATTATACTATAGACACATATTTTCCCCATGCAACCTTGTAACTCTAAGTTATTCCTTTCTTCATGTACATGAGAACATAGTAACTATATTTTTTACTTATTGCATATCTATGTAAACCTCTGTGGTTGACATACGTTTCTGGTTACAAACTCTCCCCTAAAATATTTAGTGTTTCATAACATGTTTGATTCCATCCAAGACAGAACTGTACTACATTTTCTTACATGGACGAGGCTTCCTGATTACTAAAAGAATGTGAGGCTTTTTTCCCTATTTGAACAGAAATTTCTCTAATTTTTATTGATTACCCTGCTGCTTAGGTAAAAAAAAATCACAGAACAATGGTTCACAAAGTTTAAGTAAGTTTTGTGGTGATAAAACTCGGGGGCATTTTTTTCAGCTGCTAATCACTTCACAGGCAGTGAAATCTCAATTTCTTATTTATAGAAACATTCACATTGTAGGAGTGCAAATGCTTTGTGGACTTTCTAACCACGAGACCAAAACGTTGTCCTAATATGCCTTTTTAATGAAACTCCTTGTTAATGAGGGGTCTGGTCAATATCTGCTAGCCAGATACTGAAAGAAAAAGAGAGAGAAACCATGGGATATAACACAGTATTTTCATTTTAGAATTCCTGCTGCAACTTTAAGCAAGTGAAAAAAAGACATGAATATCATTAACAACTCTATGAATTTTTTAACAAAGTATCTTAACAAAAACTTCTATTTCAGAAAGACTTTCTTTTGCCCAAAGGTCTGTGCTATCAGAATTCCTTTTTTTTTTATTTTCTGCATTTTCAATATGTTTTTCTGCCTTTACTTACAAGTATTATCAAAATCCTTGAAAATTTTATATTTAGCAGAACTTGGTGTTCACTAAAACCACTAGCATAATCACTAACACAAAATACTCATTTAGAAAAAAAAAAAAAAGAAAAGAAAAAGTTTGATTCAAAATCTGTGATATCACTAACATTTGACAATATAATTTCTCACAGGTAGTGGTGTCTTTTTTTTTTAGGTGATCAAACACAAATAAGGTAACCTTTCCTGCTTTGCAGCTACTGTTAATATGAACAAAACTTACAACAGTTTTTCTAGTACCAGCTTTTGAACCGGTACACTTTGTTTTCTTGCTAGTGCTCACTGTCTCCTAGGAGATGGATTACATTGTCAAAGTGTATGCAAAACTAAAAATCAAGACAGAAGTTATCAACTGGCTGAGGCTGATCTTAATGTCTACCTTCCCCTCAAGCAAAGCAGGGAATATGGATCGTAACGGCAAGAACATAGATGTGGAAAAGAAAGAAAAATTAAGCCAATCATCTGTGTTGCACCTAACAATGAATATCAGGATAACAGGAAATTCAAGTAGAATAAAGAAAAAAAAAGTGAAGACTTCATAAAATAAAAACAGTAAGTGAGGAGAGTATTTACCACATCATAAATACCACCATGAGTTAAGTAAGTAGCACCATGAGGTAGTAGCACCGAAAGAGCAGGACTCTTGAAACCTCAGCACGCTTCAGGTGCTGTAGGTCTGTTCCGCAGCATGAGACACCTGCACTCATATCTCCTGTGACTGTGGCCCTCCTGTCCACCCACCTTTCTCTTCGGCTAGAAAATTCTCCAGATGGCTTGTTGAGAGTCAGAGGACCTGGGAGGCACCCGTAGGGAGGAGACCAAGAAACTGCGTCTCTCAAGGCCTAACATCCCAAGAAATCTGTCCGGAAGACATAGAGAAAAACAGGATAGGTTTGTTTACAGTATTTACTTTACACAAGTTAATGGACTCCAGAGCATTCTCACAACACTTTTCTGTTTGACAAATCAATATTTTCCAGTGAAAAATTGCTCCTTTTGGGGAATTCCTGGCTACGATTATTTCAGCTGGTTTTCAAGAAAAACAGACACTTTAAATATTAGCTGTTCTGCTCA
Organism: Himantopus leucocephalus; assembly: GCA_003993805.1. Classification (NCBI taxonomy): domain Eukaryota; kingdom Metazoa; phylum Chordata; class Aves; order Charadriiformes; family Recurvirostridae; genus Himantopus; species Himantopus leucocephalus. The sequence continues at coordinate 93,441,853 of RSEF01000003.1, read as the reverse complement.
TATTTTGATATAAAAAATTTTGAAGAGTAAAAAAAAGCAGTTGTCAACTGTAGTGATGCATTATTATTATGTTTTTGAGAAGGTTTATACAAAGAAGTATGATTTTTCTCCTCTTCGCACTGAAGTAATTTTTCACTAAATGTATTAGTCCTCCTGAAGAATGATATTTTTTAAAACGCGGTGTTTTTTCCCTCATGTCTGTGTTGTGCCCTTTTTTTCTCTCACACCTACATCCACAAACAAAGCCACGTGTACATTCACGCACATGCACACTCCTGCCCGCTCTTCAAGGCTTAAATGACAGCCAGTCTTGTTCCAAAATCCACCATTTTATAAGAATGATACATTTTCTTTTTCCCCACAGCACTAAATGACTCAAAAAGGGCGTGCTTCAACACAACTGTCATTGCACTGCCTTGCATTTCTGCCCACTTGCTTAGTTTGCAAAGGGGAGGGTGACGAGAAATCAGGAAGGATGAGTGGGTGGCGGTGGTTGGTTTCTATTTGGAGGAAACTATTTGGAAAACTTTAGAGTTCTTTTATCTGTCAATGATATAACAGAGTCTGACATGCCTAGCAGTAGGCAGAAGGAGCTGTCAGTAGTAGTATAATTTATTAGTATCTCTCTTTGAATAAGGGGGCTGACAGACTAACATGGGAGCAAAGGGGAAATCTGCCAAGTCATTGGCTTTCACCTCAGGCTCAGACTGCCGATAGCCCACTGTGGAGTGTACACAGCATTAAATATGTATTGATTAACTCAGTGGCACAGTCCACGGACTGCATTGTCAGTGATAAGGAAAACGGCTGAGGCATCACTTCCTCTTCTAGCTGAGAGAGAGAGTCCCACGCGCAACATGCTGATTTCCAGAATCCTCACCAGGAACAGATAGAGTTGTCCGCAAACAGGATGGCCTGGAAGAAGATCTTTTTGTGCATGTTGGAAAGCAAAACCAAATTGACAATGAAAAAAAAACCAAGGTGTGATGGATAAAAAAGGTGATTTAAAAAGCACACAAGTAGTAACTAATAATTATACAGTAAAAAAATCGATTTGATTGATGACATTATGATGCTGTTCTTTAAGATCTAGAGTATCATCCAAAAAAAAGAGGAAATCAATTTTCTGTGCTTATTAGATGAATATTAGAAAGTGGTAGTGAACAGAAAACACCTGCTTTTTTAGTTCTTGCTACTGCTTTGGGAAGTGTCAGAAGGAAGGTGACTCAAGAGCACTCGTCAGATTACCCCTGCATAGCACCACACATGCAGCCCAATCCAACACAGATTTGTGGTAGCTACTAAATACTGTTTAAAAAAACAACATTTAACACCACTGTTGTCTTTGTGACTGTGTTTTTGGGGGATTTTTTTTGAGGGAGTTCTTTTTTTTTTTTTTTCTTTTTCCTGTAGCAGTTCATGAACGAAAAGTAACTATAGTAACTCCATGGTAACAACTGGTAAATAAGAACGTCTTAATGGTGAATCTTGAATGTGTTATACTGAGGGGACAACCAAAATACAAAAGACCAAGCAATTTTTAGGAGTTTATGCCTTCAAGTATCATGAACATGATTGCAGGCAATAGCTGCTTCAGTACTTCAGAATCATTATCTTAAAGAGTTTATTGTGAGCCTTTTAAAAGTCTTTGCCACGCAACAGAGAAACAGAAACCAAATTAACAACTGCCTCAACTTGATAATGAAGCTAAAGAACAATTCCTAATTCAATCTATTGTTAATTGATACTGTGCTATTAATGTTGGAGAAAAAGGTAGCAGTGATTTAAGAGAAGGTTTAAGTGGTAATGGTTTTGTTCAGATTCTCCGTAGACCTACAAAAAGAGCAAATCCTTATGCTGAAGTATTTTTGTACAATTCCCTCCTTTTAATCTTCTCAGCTGGTAGAAAATATGCATCTTTAATAAGAACTGCATGAATCATGATTTTATGCAGCTAAGATCTGAAAAATGCATTTCAGTGAAATGCATGCAAAGATTTTGCTGATCCTAATAGATGAGTAGGTTCAGCTTGCACTTGTTCAGTTCTCAGAAATAGGTGTCTATATGAACATTTCTGCACTGGACTTAGTTTTCCCCTCTACCCTGTCCCAATGATATTAAAACAAAGGTAGTATCTAGTAATCTTGTCAATTAAATACATAAAGAAACATGATTAATTTTAATTAGAGTATTGGATTTGTTTTTCAAACAAAAAAAAAAGTGAGATATTTTGAAGCCTCTTTTTATATTGAATATTTTGCTCATATCTTACAGCTCAACTTCATAGTTACGTAGACCTTGGAGATTACATTAAAATTCCCTGGGAACATGTTATTCCATAACTAATAATTTTAGTTTCTTGCAACTTCCTTTGAAGTAGTTTGTATTGGTTACCATTCAATAGAGTGTTTGTCGCTGAACCTTTGACCTGATCTATTCTCTCAGTTCCTGTATTGCTAGAGTTACATATTTTTCAGATGAATGTTAATTGATTTATTATAGTGGGAATGTTGCACAACTTTTTTCATACGCTACATATGGAAGGAAAGAACTTTCTGTGTCTTATACACAGCTGTCAGGTGGTCCTTGGCGGTGTGTGTGGGTCTCCTGAGTTATTTAAAGGCAGTGTTGTCTCCCAATGGGCAGATTACAGATCAGCCTATAGAAATGCCAAATAATCTGAAACACATGCTCTTAAAGACATAAAACTTTGTTCTCCATATGTACCATATTCAGAAATTCTAAATCAATCTATCTCTTTGGGATGGAAGTAAAGCCTTTATTCTGGGAACATTACAGGCTTTGTGGAGACAGAGATGGTGCCATTACCAGTCTTTCATCTGTATAGGCATTTCTGAAGCTGAAATGTAACAGAAAGTGTTATCAGCCTCATTGAGAAGCAACAGTCTGTGCAAAAATACTTTCTTGTACAAAAATATTTTTCTGCAGCTAATAAAAATATTCAGATTTGACTTCAGCCTCCCAAAAACTTTTAGAAGGTTCTTTTGTAGTCTCAGTTTTGTGATCACATCTTAATTCTGGTGTGTGCTTTAATCTCTAGACTACTGAAAGGCAAATGTAAGAAACAATATCATAAAATCCCCCACACTAGAAATACTGTCTTAGCTTTATAGTATATGGAAAAAAGAACATTTGGTTCTGAAAATTTTCAGAATTCTCAATGTTAACATTTCAGTGTTAAAAAAAAATCTTTATTCCAGAACCATGAAATCTTGAATGGAATCCCAAAGACTACTTAAAGATAGAATGTTCAATTAATTTATTATACTTATTAGGGAAAAAGATATATAGCAGGCAAGGGAATGGTGATTGTAATATGCCAGCTAACAATCTATCCTGAATCCAGAGCAAGCCAGATACCATAAAAGAGCTTTATTTTTTTTTTTTTTTAGCCATGTTATTTAGGGACCTTAACAAATGGGTCACTTGTGCCATCATCATGTTTAATGTTAGGTTATGTGATAAAGGGCTTGTCTCCACACACATGAAAGAGAACACGGTCCCAATGGTGGGCAGGGGCATCCCAATGCCACAGTCAGATATCAACCCCTGCCCTGGACCTCCAGGTCTATCCTAGGGGACCCTCAGCCCTGGGGGCTAGGGGACACCCCACATCAGGAGTCAGCAGGGACAGCTTTCAAAGGCATCTCACAAGCTGCGTCGGGTCACTGCCTAGGGATACGGGGAACAGCATTGGGAGATTGAACAAGACTGGTCATGAGAAGTTTAGGGAGAAATTGAAGGTGGAGAAAGGGAGGGATCAAGGTGATTTAGAAAAGAACAGGCACAGTAAAATAAAGAGATAACAGGATGAAAGGGTCTGGTCACATGTTAACAGTTGCTGGTCAGTTTGTGTTTCTGGCTGTGCCCTGAAGCTGATCAGCATAGTCTGTCCTCTTTTCTTATTAAACACCATTTCTAAGTAATTTCCTGGGTGAGGGACTCTCTGTTCTGTGCCCATGTGTGGGTGTGTGGGTCTGAGTACCAGCATAGGACCATGGGTCAGAGGGGCCATGTGTCTGGAGGTCAGCAACTGGAGATACCAGGGTATGTGTGCATGGTGTGGGTGCTTATGTCAGTGTGTGAGCACTAGGAAACAACAGACTGGCATATTCACCAAGCAGGACAAGAGACTTAGGACCCAGGTATTGGAGGTGCCCTAATTCTGAGCTGGGTGCTAGAGAAACCAGAAGGTCTGTTCCTTGGCTACTGGAAGGACGAGGAAGTTTAAGCCAGTGACTGGAGAGTCCATAGGGTCTGGGGTTCAGGTCCTGGTGTAGCTGTAGGTCTGGGCCAGCTACTGGAGAGGCCTGTTTACGTGTGTCCATCCAACTGGAAGATCAGGGGATCCAGGGCCAGCTGTTGGGTCTCTAAGGCCAGTTACTGAAGACACCCACATTGGACATATTTATATATATGTATACCATTCTGCTAATGGGCTTTTATGCTGATAGAAGGGAACAGCATGAAGCTGCTCAGCTGTTCAGCATGAACACACTGGTGCTGTCTGCATTTGAGCAAGTGCTGTGTTTTCTGTCTGTGTTGATCTGTGCAGCCAACCATGCGTATACGTACTGTGTGTATGTGTACCTGTGCCTGTTGGGAACACACATTGAGCTTTACTCCTAGCTGCACCTGGGGACACGGAGCTGCAGCAGCCTTGCCTCTGTTGGAGTACCAGATTCAGCAACTTCTAACAGTTAAGACCCATGGGACAAATGTACAATTTAAATGTTATTACCTTCCTTCCAAGAAAAACCAGAAGAATTTCTTGTAAATTGGTTTTATGTGGATGCTGAGAAATCTCTGCTTAACCAGAAAATCTCTTTTGTAAATAATGACTTCAGAGACCTTGAGGCAATTTATAGCTGGCCGAAATGCACATACAAACAGGAAAAGGGGTTTTAGATTTAAAGCAAGATGTTAAGTCTCCAGGGGCCCAGTCCATAAAGATATTTAGTAGTTAAGTTTTCCTTAGGGGGTGTCAACATAGACATCAGTGACTGGGGAAGACAGAGTGTATATGTCTTATCATTGATCAGACTAAGATTCCTTAGGGTGAGTGGGTATTTGTCTTGGGAAGACTCATTTTTGAAGACAGCATTCAAACAATCACCTAAAATAAGGCCTCATTGCAGCAATGTATACTTACTTTTTTAATTTATCAGAGCTTTGTATGGAGCTTGAGATCAACAGCTATTTGACCTCAGAATTAAGACAACTTGTCTTTATAAGAGGATGCACACCTATTTGATCCATTTTCTGCCATCTTTTTGGTAATGAAGTCTCTCCAGGCAAATATAGTCTTCCCAGTAAGGTTCCCCTGTGCAGTTCAAGAATCCATATGTATACAAAGACTTCTTTCTTGTATATCCTTCCTGTTGTTTCCCTATCCAGTGTAAATAATTCAGGCTCAAACTGCTCATTGTGTATAAAGAAAATTTAAGAGAAAGCTCCAAGTTGTCTGAGATGCTTGGATGCCCAAGGGATTCTTTAATTGTCATCTCATCCCTCTGAGATATGGGCAAATAACCTACATCCCAAGTACAATGCACCATCATTCCCAAATGTATACATTATTTTATGAGCTTACACCAAGTGTGACAATTTCAGTGCATATTAAAAAAGTCATGATTGAATAGCCCTTGAGACCCACCCTACATTTTCCTTTCATGAAATTATTGCAATGAGAATACGTAGCTATATTCTCTTCAGACTTTCCAAAAAAAGGATTTTTTAAGGATGATTTCTACAACAGAAAGTCTCTGCACAGCACTGCTTTATTAGTTCTCTAGCACACTTTTATCAGCTTCCTCCTGAGAGCAACTCTATTACCATTTCTCGTTGAAGAAGCACAACCTTTCCTTATAATCCTAAGGTCACATAGCTCGGTTGAGTGCTTAGCTGTTAGGTGGTGTCTCTCTGAGCTGAGTCTATGCCTTGGCTATGAAATAACCTTATCCTTAGTGAATGACTGATTTGAAAGGTCTTCCCTTTCCAGTCAGTTCTGGGTACATCCCATAAATGTAGGGAAGCTTGTAAACTTCTTCACATACTTACCTGCAGATAAGGGGCAATTTGTTTCACTAGGACAGGACAAGGGATTTTCAAAGGGAAAGGAAGAGTTAAGTGTCTGTCAGGGTAAGCATCACTCAGTGACACCCCTTGTATTCCTCGTTCCTGGTTGACAGCCCACACAGGTGCCACCAGAGGTGGGATATATTTGCCACTTCATAGTCCTTTCATCTTTCCTTGCTGTGGCTGTGGTTACACCATGCTTTTGGGTTTTATTGCCTGTGTTCATAAGCTCTTGCTGTCTTTTTTTAGATCTAGAATTTATGCAGTCTCTTGGTTTTCTATTGCTTTTAGGTCAGGCACATTTCTCCCTTGCTGCTTTTGATGAGGTAACTTTTATTGTTCTGTAGCTATTACTGCCAATACACTAAACTGAAGATGTCGTTCTGATAGGGGACAGAGAAGGAAAGAGAGAATTCTTAAATTTTTAAACCCTGGGAGATGTACCATAAAATTTGTGTTTAATATTCAGAATATTGCTCATCTCCTAGTTCCTTTCGAGGAATTAGAAACAAGCCCAGTCCTCCTTCTGCCTTCTTCAGTATACTTACCTGACAGTGAGAGAATGGAATTTCAACAAATGTTTTGGTACCCTTTTTTCTTCCCTCTTTCTTTCTCAAAATGATAATATCTCATTTGAGATACACTATCTTATTCACTTGAAGGTATTGCAATATTGGCGAATGCTTCCAGGTTAAAATTCATGTTTTCCCTACTTTTCCATGCTTTTAAATTCAATGTAATTATTTATCTATTTCTGCTAGATAGTTCTCTATCTTTTTTAGGGTACATCCCTTCCTCTCCATTACGTCTTCTCATCCTTTTTCATTTCTTTTTGTGAGAGTCCCTGGATAAGCATGTAGTTCGATTCCTTGATGATGGAAGAAAGGCAATCTACTTTACAGGGTTCAAGTGTTCACTCAAAAAAAAAAAAAGATTCTGAGATAGATTAAAGGTGGTCAGAATTTCCTATTATAAACATCAGAGGGACTAATTTCAGCTCTTTTCTTTCCTTCTGCTCTCACTTTAGAGTGACTGAACAGAAGGAGCTTACAGATCCTGATAAAACAATTTGCTGTACTCTTCACTTTTGCGACCCAGAAATGGTATGTAAAATATAGTTTAGATAACTGTGTTTAAATCCTGTGTCCGAAGTAATCCCTGCAGCTTCTGTAGAGAGTAATTCCAGATTTTCTACCTCGTACCTCTGTGAGATGAAGGGATGCAGTTCTGTACCAGTTCACATACACCATTTCCTCTTCTCTTGCATTGGTTCCTATGTGATAATATGCAAGTTTGCTTCAGTAGCCCCAAATTGAGAATATAAAGAAAAAAATACTAATTTAAAAAGAGCTCTCAATGATAATATATATGAGCAGGTTTTTTATGCAGTTATATTTTCAGCCCCTTGAATGCTTTGATGCTTTTTACATTTTTCAGATTGTTTATAACAGTGCTAACAGAACACTTCAAAATCCAGATGAAAAGTAAGCCTGAGGGCCTAGCGGCAGCAAGCTTGTAAGCTAAAATTAGCACACTGTGAAGTGAGTGCTTGCCATCACTTAGAACTATGGTGAACCTACAGTTACCCATTAAAAGTGGATGTCAATACAAAAGACATTTGTAAAGGCTTCACTATATTTTGGATCAAGCCCAGTAAAATATTTCTGGCATATTTTACAGTCTTTTAAAGAGTCAAAAGTTCATTTCAAAACAAATTCTTAACAGATTCAAAAAATCCTTGCATAAATCTATAGCAATTATCCTTTAATTTCCATTCTTTCTTTCTAATTACTGTTTCTGTCCTTTACTATTAACCAAAAAAACCCAAACATCAAAATAAGAAACAATATTTTAATTAATGGAATCAGACATTTTTCCATTATTGTTTTTATAGCTTCTGCATAATTTTTCTATCAAAAAAATCTGTGCATTTTTATTCTTTCAATACACAGTATATATAGAATCATTGTACTAATGTTGGGTCTTCAGTGTATTAATATTTTGAACCCTTAATCCATTCAAGCAATATAATTCATGCATCACACTGAGTCTAAATTTTAAGTTATGCATTTATAGTTCATAAAACTTCATTACAATGCATTTTTAGATCAGCTAAGCTGATGCTCTATATATCAAAGTCCAATTGACCTCCTATATACTAAGGTCCCTAATATGCTTACATTTTACCAGCCATTTTACTTTAAATTCTTTTTAGAAAAAAATAGCACCAAATGAAAGATCAAGGTGCCACCAATCACCCAGAATCTTCTATGGTAGGGTTTCATTTATATGACATATGCCAAAATGATCCCAACCTGCAACAAAAAATCTTTGTTGCAGACAAGTTCTTAATCATGACTAAAAGAACCCTTCATAACCATAAACTAATTAACATGAGCCCTAGTATGTAAGCATGATTAGGTTTCTGAGAAACAGGATTGTCTACATAATCTCATATATTAGTTACCTCTGGCATGTTTTCTCTCTGATGGTGACTAGTCTCCGGTATGAAAGAGGATGCAGAAAATAACTTAAAATAAGATCTATTTGACCAACTTTGCATCAAGAGAAAACTGATTTCTTAAACATACAGACAACGAGAAGAAGATTTTAAACAGGAAATTCATTCACAGTAATTATGTTTATAAAAATCAATGAATATCTGATTCATAGGTACAGACATACACAGCTGAAGACCAAGGGATGATCACAACCAAGGACCTGAATCATAGAATTGGAATCATAGAAACATAGAAACATAGAATTGTTTGGGTTGGAAGGGACCTATACAGGTCATCTAGTCCAACCTGCCCTGCTGGGACATCTTCAACTCAGTCAGGTTTCCCAGAGCCCTGTACAACCTGACCTTGAATATTTCTAGGGATGGAGCATCTACCTTCTCTCTGGGCCATTGGTTCCAGTGTTTCACCACCCTCACTGTAAAAAATTTCTTCCTTACATCTAGTCTAAATCTACCGTCTTTCAGTTTATAACCATTACCCCTTGTCTTATCGCAACAGGCTCTGCTCTAAAGTTTGTCCCCATCTTTCTTATAAGCCCCCTTTAAGTACTGAAAGGCCACAATATGGTCTCCCCAGAGCCTTCTCTTCTCCAGGCTGAACAACCCCAACTCTCTCAGCCTGTCTGCATAGGAGAGGTGTTTCAGCCCTCTGATCATTTTTGAGGCCCTCCTCTGGACCTACTCCAACAGGTCAATGTCCTTCTTGTGTTGGGGGCTCCAGAGCTGGTCAGAATACTCAAGCTGGGGTCCCAAGAGAGCAGAATAGAGGGGCAGACTCACCTCCCTTGACCTGCTGGCCACAATTTTAATGCAGCCCAGGATATGTTTGGCTTTCTGGGCTGTGAGCACACATTGTCAGTTCATGTTCAGCTTTTCATCAACCAGTACCCCCAAGACCTTCTCAACAGCGCGGCTCTCCATCCCTTCATCTCCCAGCCTGTATGGATACCAGGAAGTTCCCTGACTCAGGTGCAGGACTTTGCACTTGACCTTGCTGAACCTCATGATGTTCACACAGGCCCACTTCTTGAACTCATATAGGTCCCTCTGGATGGCATCTTGTCCCTCAGGCGTGTCAACTATACCACTCATCTTGGTGTCAACTGTAAACTTGTCAAGGGTGCACCCAATCCCACTGTCTATGTCTTTGATGAAGATATTGAACAGTGCTGGTCCCAATATGGACCCCTGAGGGATGGCACTTGTCACCGATCTCCATCAGGACATAGAGCCATTGACTACTACCCTCTAGATGAGACCATCCAACCAATTCCTTATCCACCCATCAAATCCATACCTCTTCAGTTTTGAGAGAAGGATGTTGTCAAAGACCTTTCAGAATTTCAGATAGATGACATCCATAGCTTGTCCACTGACGTAGTCACTCCATCACAGAAATCCCCTAGGTTGGTCAGGCAGGACTTGCCCTTGGTGAAGCCATGCTGGCTGTCTCAAATCACCTCCCTGTCCTCCATGTGCCTTAACATAGCTTCTAGGAGGATCTGTTCCACAATGTTCCCAGGTACAGAGGTAAGGCTGACAGGATGGTAGTTCCCAGGGTCCTCCTTTCTACCCTTCTTAAAAACAGGTGCAATGTTTCCCTTTTTTTGGTCACTGGAGACTTCACCTGACTGCTGTGACTTTTCAAATATCATGGAGAGTGGCTTGCCAACTACATCAGCCAGTTCCCTCAAGACTCTAGGATGCTTCTCATCAGGTCCCATAGACTTCTCTTTGTTCAGGTTCCTCAGGTGATCATGAATTTTATATTCTTTTATATACTTTGGACACTTAAGGATTTTATTTCCCAAACTAGAGTAGAACTTACTCTTTGATAAAGAAATCTAATCTCTCCTAGGAAGATTTCAGCTGAAAGTAACACCAGTTCCCTAGCACTCTATTTAATATCTAATTACCTCACAGCTAAGAAATTACATCTTATTTCAAGGTTGAGTTTGTCTAATTTTAGTTTTCAGCCCCTGGATCTTGTTACATGTTTTTCATCAGCCGTGAAGAACCTCTGTTCACAGATTTTTTTGCCATGTGTTCCTTTGTTTTGTTATTGAGTCACCTCTTGAAGTTCTATTTGATAAAGTCAAACTTTTTAAGACTAATATCATAAGATCTGGTGTCCAGTTCAAGGACCTTTTCTTTCATGATATTTATAAATTGTTCTGATATTCCTATTCCATATTTCCTTTAAAGAATGGGCATAAAAATTAGACACAGTATGATACTCTGGGGGGTACAATAGCTTTGCAACAAAACGACCAATGAGTATTTCCCTGTGTATAAATTTTACTCCTACTTTTCTATATCCAGGAATCTCATTAACCCTCATAACATTGAAGTAGAAGCTTATGCTGAAATTGTTATGTCTCTTAGTCTCTGCCTTCCAAGACAGTCTTTCTTGCTGTCCTTATTTGATTTTCCTCAGTGGAATGGTTTGTAATTAGCTCTTGAATACACCTTTTGTTAGAATGTATCTAGTCCACTGCATCTGAGAAGCAGGGTGGTCAGTCAGAAGGAATCACACTGATCCAGTGGAAAAGCATGAGTTTCTAGAACTAGAGTAAGCAAGTAGAAGATGGTAACTCATGGAAAACCAGATCTTCCTTACATACTCTCTACCATGGTAAATATACATTTGAAATTCCATATACAACGCATGGAAAGAGTTGGATCCCTACTACAGAAATAACATATCCGGTAAACTGATCAGGGAGCTTTGTAGTCACAGAACCACAGAATGTTTGATGCTGGAAGGAATCTCTGGAGGTCATCTGGTTCAACCTTCCTTCCCAAACAGGGCTCAGGCACCCTCTCAGTAAAAAAAGTGTTCCCTGATGTTCAGACAGGACCTCCTGTGTTTCAGTTTATGCCCATTGCCTCTGTCACTGGGTGCCAGAGCCTGGCTCTGTCTTCTTTGCACCCTCTCTTCAGGTATTTATTTCCATTGATAAGATCCCCCCTGAGCCTTCTCTTCTCCAGGCTGAACAGTCCTAGCTCTCTCAGCCTTTTGTCATAGGAAAAATGCTCCAGTCCCTGCATCATCTTTGTGGCCCTTTGTTGGACTCTATCCAGTATGTCCATATCTCTCTTGTGCTGGGGAGTCCAGAACAGGACACAACACTGTAGGTGTGGCCCTACCAGTGCTGAGTAGAGGATGAGGTGATCACCTCCCTCCATCTGCAACAAAACTCCTCCTAATGCAGCCCAGGATACCATTAGCCTTCTTTGCCATGAGGGCACGTTGCTGGCTCATGGTCCATCAAGATCTCTAGGTCTTTTTCTGCAAAGGTGCCTTCCAGCCAGTTGACCCCCAGTGTATAGTTGGCATGCGGTTGTTCCTCCTCAGATGTAGGAGTTTGCACTTCCCCTTTGTTGAAATTCATGAGGTTCCTGTCAGCTCATTTCTCTAGCTTGCCACAGTCACCCTCAATAGCAGCACAGCCCTATACCATGTCAGCCACTCTTCCCAGTTTTGTATTAATTAACTAACAGCAAACATCAAGGAGATATCTGGTTTTAAAGATCACATCTCTGCAAGCTTTAGCTACCAAAATGGTAGCACTCCAAGGAAAAAAGAAGTCCACAGTTCTGCGAATAACTGTTCTTGAAATTAGTTGTCCATGTCAGGTGAACCGTTCATTATTAAAAAAAAAAAAAAAAAAGTGGGGAGATGCCACTTTCTCTCTCCCATTTTCTCTGATCCCACACACCAGAGTTGCAAGGAAAGCCATTTACTTATGGAACTTAATAAATGAAACATTAAAATGTTAGTGTTATGGGGATAAATAGCACAACCAAAATATTATAAGCATTATACACCATATTATAAGCCGTTGTACTGTGTTTTCACAGAATGCCTCATAAGTGATGAGAACCCCCCAGCCTTTTAGCCAAGGTGCTGAAAAGAAAAGAAAAGAATTTCTGAGTGCTAATTCTTCCTTTTCCTCTCTGTGTATGACCTCAGCCAAAGCTGCTGTGGAAGGAAGTGTCCTTTCCCATTAAAGAGTAATCACAAGGACTATGGAAAGAAAAATATTAGGGACAAGGCCAAAGTGCAAGGCAAAGACATTAGCTGGTGAAGGTGAAACTGATACATGTCCATGAATTAATATGTGATGACACATACAAAGATCTTTAGTGTCCATTAAATTGAGACCCTCTCTTACTGTTATTCCATGATATGAAAGCCTAATGAAGCTCTGAATTTTAACTAGGCATAAATATGTACGAACATATATAAGTGTATAAATGGAGCTCTGTTATCTCTGGTTGTTATTTTAAAGGAAAGTTCAGCATATTCAGATCCTGTGGAAAAGCAAACTAAACAGTTATTTGCTCATATTTGTTCTGAGGGATACTAAACCATGGCTTCTAACAAGACAAACATAATATAAAATATAGATACTTCTTTTGCAAGGTTTTATTACGCACTACAGCTGTTATTTAGCAATACTGATCATACCTTACAGCTTGCTGATGCTTTCCTCATGACTTTTGTTAAAGTTAGGAATGATTTTTTTTGTGGTTGTCAAGGATAGTTCTAAGCTAAAGCTTGATTTTCAAAAAATATAAAAAAAACCCCAATAAAAATTATGCTTAAGTGTTTTTAGCAACAGTGAAAAAAGCTGCTTTACAACTAATGCTGATCTTTGGTAAAACTTGTAAAATCTAAAGTGTGACCATTATTTAAAGGATATTCAACATAGAGGGAGCAATGCCGGAAATGAATAAACTTTTTCTTCCAGAATGCAACAGACTTCAAAGCTTCAGGTTTCATATTAACCATTTCAGTGCTTCCAGATTCTTACTTTGCAGTTGAATAATTTTGTTAGGTTGAACTTCAATAATTTCATCAACAACTAAGAAATTTATGAAGTCATAACTATGACTTCCTCTTTTCTTAAACAAGTAATAGTATATACTCTGTAATTGAGATGGTAAGTGACTATGAATGGTCCCAATTGCAGGATGCATTTTAATTTTCATATTATTTTGCCAGAATTTAATCATTTGAGCTGACATTTTCCATGTTATTTCTCTAGCGCACACTGCTACAGGGAAAAAAAAAGAAAAAAAAGCCAAAACATTGCTTCATCCTGTAAGCTTATGAAGTAAGAAGATAGACACATAAAAATATGTTGATTCCCAGTATTAAATTTCTTACATCTATACATGGAGTTCTGGCACATCTGTGCTTTGTATCTGGAATGTGGCAGTGGAAATCTCCAGTGCAAAGAACAAATCCCTCTGTAGCACACCTACCCAATTTCCTTCAGTTACAGATGTCTGAAAATTGTTTCTTGCATGCATTCCATAAGAAAAGTGTAATCAAATTATCTGATAATTCAGTCAAATTCTGGCTTCACTGACCTTCATCAGAACAGGGCATGCTCTCAACCATTGCTACCCTTGCGTTCTAGCAGAGCTATAGCAGTTAACAGACATGTCTTCAGGTTGCAGAATGGTGTGTTATATTGGAAATCCTGGAGACTAAGTTTTTGGCTTGCTGGTATGACTAGTGATGGACAATTGACAGTCTTTTTTCTAAACTGCTCATATCCCTGCATTATTTGCAGCGAAAATCTTTTTCAGTCTACTCAATAATTAAGAATGAGTAAAACATCATTGCAGTTGACAAAGAAAATATCATATTGAAAGCTTAACGTTAAAACTTGTTGACGGCCTGCACAGTAAAGGAGCTGTCAGATGTCTGTGGGATGGAATCTGCTTTTTCTATTTCTCCTTGAGCAAATTGACCTAGGAATATACAAAACAAAAGAAGTATATTGAAAGAACATATCAGCTACAAAGTCTATCTCAGTTATTTAAGGGTGCCAGAATTGTTTTTATGGCATTAATAACTGCCCCTCCCTGCGAGGGGGCTTTATGAAGCAATCTCTATTTCAATATTTCATATTTTTCTTCTATTTCTTTGATTGGCCACTGCAATTTGCAATGTGTAGGTTAGACAGCACAAGAGGCAATGGCACAGCCACCCAGTATTTTTTATTTCTTTTTTTTTAATGTGCGACACTTCTTCTGAATGACTCACCACCCCTTTTGGAGCAGAACACCAGTACTATGACATTTTATTATTAAAACAGTAAACCATATTAGCCCTGCTTCTTGGCTGCTCAATTCGTTTTCAACTTTGTTGAGTTTAAATTAAGGAAGCATGTAAAAATTAGCCAGGCTGAAACTGGTTTTGAAGATGTTACTTTGTGTTGGTCTGCTCATTACATACCTGAAAGAGAAAATCTGTAGATTCTGAGAGTTAGTCTATTGTACCTTAAAAATAAATGTGGTGGTGGCTGTAAAATTTAGACTTTTTGGACTGACATTTACGGTATTATGTAGCTCTAGCTGACTTCTTTGGCTAAGCATATATATAAATAAAAAATTAAATTACGTGAATAGTTGAAGAGTGAGTTTGAGTGAATAAAAGCAACGGACAACTTATCCTGGGGAATTAATGAGGTTCAGTCAAAGTTAATAAGACTTTGTAACAGCTATCTAATAAAATTGAGCATAGATTTAAATGGAAGTCTAGGTATACAAAAATTATTGTACAGATATAAGTGTACTCATCTGTGTATAACAGATTCATAAATGGTAAACATCACATATATCCACATGTAAAATGCAAAATATTTACTTGCTAACAGGCACCATACCTTGGAATAAGTGCAAAAACACAAAGTAAATTATATTGTTCCTTCCAATATCAGCGTGAACATCATTGCTGAATCAATAGCTCTATAACAATCTGATTAGGTCATTTATGTGATGTATTTACCATCATGACTCCACTTAATTCCTGTCAATCTGAACTAACCACAATTGAAATAATATTCCAGCTTGAAAGATAAATTATTTGTAATTATTTAATAAAATATTGGTCTACACTTTTTTATTTTAATGTAAATGAACGGAGGAAAAATTTTGTATTCACTATCTCTAAGATGCCCAACATTTCATGTGACCAATCCAAATTTTCTTTTTTTTTTTTTATAATATTGACATTGCTGTTAATCTAGCAGTAAACTACCTTTCTCCAAATGGCAATTGATGTCACCATTCTCCAGGAAAAATTAGATTGAAATTAAAGACAGTCAGAAAGAAAACATTTAGAAAACAAACATGTAGCATAACTTTGTGAAATAAATGAAGGCTGACACAATAATGATGGTTTTCTGTGCTTTCATCTTACATTTTTCTGGTTGTCTTGTTTGTTTCTTTGTTTACAAGGCCATATACACAGTATTATTCTCATAAATCTACCTCCAATGCTTGATTTTTAGCTACTGAGTAGGCATAGATGTTATCGACTTCAGTGTTGCTATTCAACATTTCTGAAATGACATTCTTGTTAAAGCACTGGGAATTTTAGATTGCATAGATTGTGAGAGGCTGACCTTGATAGATATGTTTTCTTTACTAATGAATGTCAGGAGCAGGCAAAATGACTGATAGTTGGGAAAGCATCTGTGTAGTGAAGCAAGTTAAATGAAAGGAAAACAAAGCAAAAAGCAACAGGCAGTGTATTTGAATGGGAAATGGCAGTGAGAAGTTGAAACAAGGGAAGGTGAGAGTGACAAAGCAATAAAGAAGAGACTTGTGCAGTTAAGTAAGAATTAGACAAAGAAGGTAAAAATCACGTGAATAACATCCACTAAATATATTTTGCTAAGATATCGCCTACCTCCACATAAACAAGACATTTAAAGCTCTAGGCTGCTACAATACAAAATCCGTATAATGGGGTTTATGTCTACTGGAGAAGGAATGTGGAAGTCCTCTGTGTGACTGGTATGTAGGTAGAAGCCAACACTGAGAAGTGAAATAGAAGGTTTTTCCTCTTGGCTTAAAAATGTGGGCAGAGCAGAGGATGCTACTGGACATGTGGGAAATTGGATTCTTTACCAACACATCATCAGACTGGAAGAGGCAAGCAGTCTGGCTTATGGGGAGCCACTGAAACTCAGTGGCCCCAAATGACACGGTGTTGCTCTGGTGAGAGCCTGGTAATAAATAGGCTTCAGGGACAGTTAGGGGCTGAAATTCATTGGAAAATGTTAGCAAGTAAATTGAAAATGTATATATCAAATGTCTATTTGTAAGATACATATCCCTTCACAAACTGGAATTCACAGTCTCTTTGGCAGTAGCATATTATTTCTATCAAGTTTCTATTTCTTCCAGAGTTGATTTGAATTTGTATATGAGCTGAAATTTGCATTTTTTCTTTTTTACTCAGTCAAATAAGCTTATTTTTAAAATTTTGCCCTACCAAAAATCCCTCTAAGCTATTTTCCATTAGTACTCCTGAAAACAGGTTATCCAGATTGCAAATAAAATAAACTGTTGTGGAGTTCTTCCAATTCACAATGGAGCTCTGGAAAAAGGTGTCTTTTAATTTGGCAAAATAAAAGTGTAGAAAACATTAATTAAAAATAAAATAGTTGGAGGAATATGAAATCCATAAAGGAGATGTAGACAGCTGTGTGGTTATTTACCGTATTTGTAAACTACCTTTTCTATAAGCCAAATTCCAGCCCTTATTAACTGTAATTTACTTCCATCACAAATAGAATGGTAAGTTACCCCAGAAAGTTATAGCTTTGGGAATATAATCAAAGATGTTCCTTGAAAGAAAAGTTCTTGAAGAAGATTTTTTGGGGTTTTTGTTTTCTGTTTTTTGTCTTGGAAGACAATCTGAATACCTGGACTTACACTAACTATACAAGTCCCTGTACCTTCAATGGGTGTTGAAAGTTGATGAGTGAGATTAATTTGTTTATGCTAACACCTCCTTACCCATCATACTAGGAGAATAAGAACAAGTAAACTAATACTATGCCTTTGTCATAATTGTTGGAATATACTTAAAACAGAATCTGCTATTTCCATAAATTTGAATTTATATAAATAAATAAATAAATCCAAAGTTATGCACAAGAATCAGTACTTACTTTAAATGACTTCTTTGTCAGTCATTTGTGCTCTTGTATTACCCTTTCTTTCTGTTTCTCCCTGTTTTCTGCCATACAGCTCTGTCGATTGCACTGCACAAGAGTGCAGCTACTGAAGATTTTCCTTTGATCCTTTTAACACAGTGGAAAAAGTGTACATTCCTTCCCAACAGCATCATTGTCTTTTTTTTTTTTTTCCCTCAGCTCAGTGTGAGAACCAAAGCTCCTGTAGTTCGTGCAGTTGACAAAATAAAGACGAAAAGTCTATATATCTTTTTCATTTTTCTTTACAATACAAGTAATATCAGCTGAGGAGATCATATAACAAGCCCTGTAACTGCAGAGTAAACTAGAGGCCTCTTAAAAGGCACATCCCAGTGGAAGCAGAATGTGCCAATTAAATGATCATCCCAATTACAAGAGACTCATGGGGATACATTGTGCTGGTGTGGTTTATAATCGCTTTCATTTCATGGATTGATTAAAACAAGCAACAGCATCAGCTCCCCATCTTGATTACCTAATAGAGATGATTTATTTTGTATCCATACAGGGATTCTTCCCTATGTCTGTGACAAAAATAGTGGAACTGATTGTACAGTATGTGCCAAAATAAAAAATAACATTTGTATTCCCATGTGGCTCAGCTGAATTCTTAATGGTTTGCTGATGAAAACTCCATTGTCTGAGTAATATATTTTAATATCAGGGAAAGAATTAGATATTAAGCTCCATCTTGATCCCAGAGGAATTAACTGGAAGTATTTAGACTTGAACTCAAGTCTAAATACTTCCAACAAAGCTCAACCCAGAAGGTAAAATCAATGACCAAAATCATGAGACTTCAGTGGAATCAGAATTTTATTCAGAAAAAAACCCATGTAACTTATCACCTAAAACAGGAAATAAAGCAATCCATCCTGACCTCAAGTCAGATACCTGTCTTTGGAGAAACTTAGAAGAGCTGCATACTCTTAGGAAAAAAATAATTTTCTCACTGTTAAACAAGCGTTAAAGAGGTTGCTTACTTGTATATATTACTGTTCTACTGAATTTTCCCCTTCTAAAACCCAAAAGAGCTCTCAAAAAGAAAAAGAAAAAAAATCCCAAAAACAACACAGGCACTTTTATATATTTTCTCAATTAGGATAATTCAAAAAGTAAGCTTTGTTACAGAAATGGGCAAGTGTGATTGAAACAAGCTAGTAATCTTATTGAATGTCACTGACTTAAAATCGGCTGAATTGAGCTGAAGAGTGAGGTTATTCTTATCACCCACTTCAGGTGTTTCACTCATGTGCGATGCAGAATACCTAAAATAAAAAGTCCTTGCTTCTTATAGAAACAGTAAGTGACTCAAAGCAGCTAAATTAGATGCCTTAAATTACATGATGTGATTACCTTGCTAAGAGGGTAGATATACAGGGAGATACACATCTGTATGTTTTCTTGATCATGATTGTACACTAAATACTCATAGCACTCTGGAAACTTAAAACCTTACATTAGAGGAAACTTCAAAACAAAAACAATATTGTACTCACCACCTTTCACTACCTTCGAAATAAGTCAGGAGCTAATCAGAAGTTTCTACACTCATGACTTGGCATTTCTCTTTTTTTAATGGATTAGATAATTTCGATTTTGGGCACTTTACTTTAAATGACCTTTAATCTGGTTATTAAAACCCTTATTAAATATTACCAAGGATCTAACTCCAAGGATCTTCAAGATTTAAAGAAAGAACATACTTTGGTGGGTTAAACATGGGTCTTGGACCCTAAAAAAAATTATATATTTTAATAAATTACGTCTATATGTACACAAGAACATCTATACTTATTTTTATAGTAGCTTTCAGATCACTGCATATAAAAAAACTTTATTAGTATAAGCATCATAAGTAAATGTAAAAAAATATGCATAGAACAGAAGAGACAATCAAAGACTAAGGAAAAATATTTCCACTGCCATTTTAAATGAGTGAAACTCAGTAAAACATTGAGATAAGGCAGAAGTGATACATAAAAATGTGCAAAGGAGAGGTTCTTGTGCCGATATAGCTGCGAAAGTGCAAGGTGAATATGTAGCGACCATGTAGACGAAAGAAATATTTAGAAGAAATTATGAGATGAAATCCTGCCTACAAAAGTGCCTTTTCACCTTCTCAGGACTAGGATTACACCCAAACTCTGTAAAAGCAGGAGACATCATTGCAGGTTCCCATTACCCATCCTAACACATTTACCTGCAGGTAAAGTCCTTCACTACCACTTACCCTTATCTTTCCCACATATACCCATAATAGAATGGCAGAATCATTTTATATTCGTCCTCTTTGTGGATCATCATTACAGGCTGCTGTGCCTCCTTCCCTAGCTTTCCATCTTTTCCGTGTCTTTTTATAAGTAAGCTCCTTTAGAAGACCCTCCTGTCATGAATAGGGATCCAAGAATAACTGCTCTTATGTTTTGCCCTCAGCAGTTTAATGTTCCTTTCCAGTCCCAAGGGTAACAACCTGTTCCTTTTATCCCTTATATTTTATCTTTCTGTACAACCACTGCTTCTAGCACCATTTTTCTAACATTACTGCTTATCCTTGTATAGCCTTCTTTGGAATGTAGTATGTTATCAGTTAAATACAGCTCCTGAAATTTCATTTTCTTTTCTCTCCAGGTATCAAAATCTATTTAAGTAGTCCATTACAAGGGTTTCACCCCCACGGTAAGTTTCTTGGCTTTCATGACTCTTGAGGGGGAAATTTGCAGTGTGGTGAATGAGGAATTAAATGTGCAACTGCCATTACTGTTAATGGGAATGTTGGTGTGATTTCTTACACTTCACATTGTCAGTTCACCCTTTGATGTCTAGGACATGCTTCGGGGGAAAACTAAGTTGTAAAACTTTATAAATGACAATAAAATTTCAAAGAAATACATTTATGATTTCTCAAATTCATCTTACATTGATTGACTTCTTAAAATATACAAGAAAGCTGAAAAAAAAAATATAATCAGAAGGATAAATCAGAAGGATACCAGAAACAAACTTTCCAATATCTATTTCTAACGTGCGATTGCTAGTAGTCTCTAATGGCTTCCAAATTCCTAAGTCAGTATGCCTGTTGCAAACTTTTCTAGAGATATTTATACTTTTGATATTTAGATCCAGCATATTAAATATGCAGAGATGTCATTTGATTACTTGATATTTTACAGATTTCTTTTTCACTAGACAAAGATCTTCAATTGTAAATGTTTCTACTTCAGAAAGGAATAATATTGCCTTGTTTATTAGAAGCTACAGTTTACAAAAATGGGTTAAAAGAGAACATTGTAAAAGACTGAAAGGAAAGAGTTTTTGTTTCTAGAAAGACAAAAAAAGGAAAAAAAAATTACGTCTAATAACTTTCAGGGTATGACTACAGAGGTATTGTAACATCCACCTCCAGAAAAGCTCTCATACACATGCTTAACATTAAGCATATGATTTGTCAGATTACTCAGAGTCTTGTTAAAAGCTATTGTGGATCAAGCTCTGCTAAATTATCAGCAAATTATCAGCAACATCAGTTGGCTTTCTATATGCCAGCTTTCCTAATAGTATTCAATGCCAGCAGTGATATTGCTAGATATATGAATGGTATTCTACATTTTGAAATATAAATAGCAAGTCATGATTATAAGGCACAAAACTGTAAAACATTTGCTGAAGTTATAAACTAATGTGCCATCATTTTACATACTTAGCTGATAAAAA
>RSEF01000003.1:93407581-93420390 GCA_003993805.1 Himantopus leucocephalus | reverse complement strand
TTTTTGTTGTCCTTGACAACAGAAGCTAGGTTTAGTTCTAGAACTATATAACTATATAACTATAACTATAGTTATATGCAAATATATAATTTTCAGGATCAGGGCATTAATAAGTATATTTTATTGGTATTGGCATTTTTGCAGTTTATTTTTAAAAGTAGCCAAGGGGATGAAAAAACCCAGAAAATAAAGTACCACTTAGGGCATCAGAAGCTCTCAGCTACCCTGAATAAATATGCAAGAAGGCACCTGGTATTGTTGAATATTTTTCCTTTAAAACCCTTCTTGAACCTTCTTTTTACTGTCTGCACAAAGAATAAGAAAAAAAAAGTGGAGGGTAGGAAGATTGTAAGGCAGAGTAATGTAACTAATACTTACTTGCATATTAGAAAAACAAAAAATTACAGACTGATATTTCCCAACTTTCATTTTTCTATGCTACATATCTCACTGTTTTGTCAGCTTTTTGAAGAAAATTTTGTGCAAAATGTAGGGAAAGGTGTTGAATTATCCTTTCCTTGGTGTAGTCAACGTTTCTGAGCACCTGAAAATACCTTATAATAAGACATTTAGAAGAACATTGAACTGCACAACAAAGGCTTTTTTCGAGAAAACGGGATGTGTGCTTGAGTTATTATACTCAATTATTTAAAGATGACAGGATAATGACATAAATTGATAAGAAAGAAAAAACAAATTCTGAACAAAGATCAAGAACCATTTCTTCATGCAGAGAATCGTAACTGTGTTACTGTTACATAATGGTTTTCAACCCAGTTGGGTGGGAAAAATAGAAAGCGAAGCCATTGAATAATCCATTAGAAAGCTTCCAGTGGAGTAATAGAATTTAAAGAGGGAAAGGACCAATACTTCTGAACCTTCTTGGTGGGAAACTTTAATGTAAATATCTAATTTATTACATTTGTCTGCAGTTTTGACCAACAATTCTTTGGCCAAAGTACCCATCTTCAGTGAGAAAAATTATAATAAAATTTAGTAATCCCTACAAAGAATTTTATATAAGTGAAAACCAGAGATGCTCCAAATACATCAAGGACATTGTAAAAATTTAGTGCATGTCACATCTATAAGTGCTGTATAAATATCATATTGATGGTAAGAGATCTGGTATCTCTCTAAAAGACATGAATTGCTTAAAACTAGTATTTTAATTGAGAGTGCTGATAAATTATTGATTTTTACCTCATCCGGGAAGAGTCTTCTGAAGAAAAAAACACGTTTGGTTTTCTTTTGTTTTATTTTTTTCTGTGGTACTCATTACTTTGTTGTATATTTCCAGTGTAAGATCTTCAGGACACAGGCTCTTCATATATGCAGTGTTGTGTAAACTCTTGTGTTATAAACCAGATGCTCAATGCGAGTAAATCAGCACTGTGTCATTAAAGTTCAGCTTTGGATTGCCAATTAACTGAAGGTAATTAACATGTTTAAATACTAGTCTGAATCTTCTTTTGGATGAGAAATATTTATAGTTTATTCTGCTGATGAACCTTACTGTTTATTTGAATTCAGTTCTTTGAGTTAGGAATTCGTGAACACCCTGAAGAAATGCATCTGCTGTGCCTAACCTTGCCTAATAGTTTGAAAGAAGACTTTTCTTTTTATTTCCTACAGAAGTTCTGGATCCACAGTCTTCATAATGCTTATGGCAGCCAAATACAAGGATTTCTTGTCTACCCAAATGGTTTTTTGTATTATGATAGCAGAGATGTACACATAGACAAACAATACCATTCAATCAAATTAGCCACAGCCAATGCAAAATCTGGTGTGAACATAGTAATACAGAAGTAAAAGTAACTGAATATATGCTATCTTCCTACATAAGAATGAGCTATGTAATTATTATCAGGAGAAGGTTGCGTTGTTTTACCTGTGATGTTACAGATTAAAGGGTAAGGGTTTTTTGTTTAGTTAGAGCCTCCAGGCAGCATTGCAAAATTAAAGTTACAAACCCCGTGCAAGCTAAATCAGATTCTCAGATAAGATTCAGAACTGCTAAGTCCTGGACAAGACAGGTGTAGTTCAGTTCAGATTCAGAATACATGGAGCACTAAAATTCTAACACCAAAATCTATGCTGTACTCAGAAATCACTGTTATGAATGTTCATAGAGACTTGGTTTTCATGCTTACAAAAAAAAGAAGTCATTAAATTGCTGCCTTAAAACTTCTGAATGGTTCAGAGGAAATTATTGGGACTTAGGGCACTACCATGTTTTCTGTCAGTTCATTTTACCTTCCTGCTTTTAAAATAGGAGTATTAGTGAGATGATGCCTATCTTGTATTTCATTCCTGGTTCTTGTTATCAGCCCCTATGTCAGCCACCTAGTGTATAAACCATCCACTCATAATTATTGGATGTACTCAAATTATTATTAAAACATTCAGAATATATAGTCTGAATTAGTAAGATTGATCTATTTAAAACTATTTAAGGGATTTATCCGAACAGCTCTAATGTAAATTGTTACCAAATGTCTAAATATCCTTACTGCATTGAGAATCTTTTGTTGTTGCTGTTGTTACCTTAAACATAATCTCTGGTGATTAACAGATGCTACTGTATGTACTATAAGTTATCTTTGGACAAGGCTTGAACTTCCTACATAGTTTTCTGAAAACAATACGGTCCAAATGTTTGTTGAGGCACCATGAATAGATATGTTGTGTATGCTCAACTGCAGTTGGAATTTTTATTTTCTATTACAGATATATCTGAATTCATATTGCTTTCATGTTTCTCAATGCTTTGGAGTAGATTTGTAAGACTTTGCCATGTAATAGGTCATATTCATGTGAAAGCACTTCAAATGATTCTTCAGAATTTCCACTGTCCTTATGCTCACTAATGTCTTTCTGATCGTTCACAACTGTACAGCACTATAGTCCAAATATGATGTGCTCTAAATTCTGATACAACAGTTGCAGACTATAATTACTCCTTTAATGTAATCCCACACTGCTTTGCCCTTCAGTAACTGTTTAGATACATCAGAACCCTATTTCCAATATCCACTAAAACATTCACCTAACTGCTAGGTCTTATTGATTTGACATTTGTTTGTTTTTGTCCATGAACCGTAAATTCATTTATCACATATTTTAATAGAATTAAAAATATAATTTAAGAAAATGGTAATTTCCTTTCATAATAAAAAGATTAGGATAAAGTTCAGGTCTAGTTCTTGTGATCATATGAAAAATAGAGTATACTGAGTAAGAGATTGTTAGCCTCAGCAAAGAATAAAAAAGTAGTGATTTTATCTTGGGAGAACTGATATTATCATTATGATATTTGATTAACATCAAATTGTGTTTTACACAAAGTGGGAGTTCTAAATATATGTAAATTGTTGTCAGCTAGCCAAACTTTCTTCCAGCTCAAGTATAAGTGGGTAAAGCCACTTAAGTCTCCCAAATTAATTTTATTATTCATACATGAATAAAAGAATCTAAATCATCAAAGCAAAACAAGCTTGGCATTCTCTAAAGTCTGTGGAGAAGTGGTCATGGCATTCTCCAGGTCATGAAGGAAAAACTCTCTGTTACAAGTTGGAGATGTCATTTGAATTTCTGGTAATCTTTCACTAGCTTTTTACCAGCACCTACATATTAGTTTCAAATATAGCAAGGCTAGTTGCTTCTCTGTGTTCTTGAAGCGTACACTTTGTAGGTCTCTAATTTAACTGGGGGCACAATGGGTTAATGAAATACTGAAGCATAGGGAATTAATTCAGACAAAATGTTTCTGCATATTTAGGGGACAGTTTCAATTATATTCACCATCATATTAGAAGATATTTCTAAACATTTCAATGTGCAAAAACATCTTTTTTCTCCTTTAGGGTGAATATTTTTTATACTTATTCAATATTTCTGATACTTTTTTTAGGTGAATACATCTAGATCATTTATGTCTTCATTAATCTATTTCATATTGTAAATATTTATACTTAGAATCCATCCCTGTTTTGAAGTGTTAAATATTCATTGTAATAAAGCATTTGAAAGAATATTTAGATTTAATTTATGTGTCATTTATCTGTATTTATGTAAGCCACTAAATTTCCAAAGGCTCTATGCTTTGTTAAATTTTCATTTTTCAATATTTATGTTGGAATTAATAATTGGAATCCAATATCAAAGATAAATGTGTCTTGGGAAAGATTTCACGACATAAAATCCAGAACAAATAAAAATGTTTCCACTTGCTATATCCTTATTCACAGCTATTACTGTTTATTTCATGGTAAGATTCCCTATTGTCTCAGTTCTCTGCATTAGTGAGTGATGATACGCTTTGCATGTTCGTACATCAAGGGATCTCTATCACTAAACTTTCAGCAGATGTGTTCCAATTTTTAGCATACAAGAGAGATTATCTCACAACTGCAAAGTAAAAAAGAAGAACGGGATGCATCGGCCTGGAAAAAATCACATCCATCATTCATGGCCACCCTAAAAACTGCTGTTCAGTATAAGAAAGGTAATTCTTGGTTGTTTCATTAACTCCATCAATTGGCAAGTCATGGCAGACAGGCACAAAACAAACCACATGGTAAACATAACAGTGAATTTCAAACAATGATTAGATTTTGTAACTAGATTCTGTAACATTTAGACTGCAGTTTTAAATATCAGATGTAAAAAGAGGCCTATAAAACTAAACATTGCAACCTGCTTAATCAAATATAAATCACAAAATTACAAATGTAATTCCTAGAAATAGATAAAATTCTGTGATACTATGGAATTATACATTTTGCTGAATTAAAATTTATGTTGAATTTAAAGAATTATTTGTAGATTGTTTTGAATAATCTTTTGCAGCTTTTATACAGAGCTAACCTACACATGAGTAATCAAGGAGGTGTTTCTTACCATGAAAAGCTACCTCATTTATTTAAGTTATGACAAAGCATCTGTTAGCACAGTTACAATCTTCATTTTGCAAGCTTAGCAGCAAAACTCACTAAATCCTTTTAGGGAACTACTTCATTCATTCTATCCATGGAAATTTGGCTCCAATTTAGCATTGTGAATTACTTTCCTACCCATTACTATTGATTACCCATAACTATTGTATAAGGTACAGAATCTGAGAATATGGAAAGTGAGTATGTGGTCTGTCAATGTTCTTCCTCTCTGTTCATTAGACAAAAGGAAGTGTATGTGCAGGGTAATAATACAAGATATTAGAACAAGAGAGGTAATAAGAGTGAGCATTAAGATGAGGAGCTAGGGTATGATGGTGAGGTGAGGCTCCATACTGGCCCTTGAACTAGGAGAGGCTGCAAGAGACAATGAAATTAATCATGTATGTTCAGATGGGGTATATAATACCAGATATAATACCAGATAACGTCTTTAAGTAGAAACTGTTGCCTGTAGAAATCCCATCTATTTCTTTTTCTTTCTTTTTTTTTTTTTAAGCAGTGGTGGGAATGTGGCTACTGAAAAAAAAAAAATAGAAGGTTACACAGGAAAAAATGGTATTTTGTCTAAATCACCTGAATCTCCTTTCTCATGCCCTTCCTGGGAAATTGTACAGTAGCTTTAACATCTTTGCTACAGCCACCACAAACAGAGCTTGACAAGTCACCGAGATCAGCTTTTTCAGTGTATATTTCTCACCATCTCACCACAGACAGAAGCATTGTGGTGGGTTTCGTTTCACTTAATTGTGTTCATCTCACGTTTATATTTACAAAGGACCTCTGTCTTAGAGAAAAATAGGCACTTATAGCATTTGACTTATCTCACCTATTTTAATACGAGATGAGCTAAACCTTAAAACTCTCTTCACTGACTATAAAAGGAGTCAAGGGTAATTAATCAAACTATTGTCATCTGCAATATAGACATCTGTATTTCATCAGTTGATCCCTAGCCCTAGAATCTGGTTTTGCAGCAATGTACAGCTTTCACTGCATCTGAAATTAATGAGATTTATGTTTTGAGTAAATGAAATTCTACAAAACTTGATACCCTTTTAAGAAAACAGATCTTGGAAATCTCAGAATTTTCGTAAGTTTCAGTCAATGATATCTCTGTGACTCAGCTCCCCACTTATTAAACAGGAACAATACCCTCTCACTTCACAGGAGTTCTGTGAAAGTAAATTAATTACTATTTGTGAAGCATTAGATGTTATAATGATCACTGCCATCAAAAAAAACATAATGAAATTAATAATTCTGTCTCCCTAGCAGCATTTGAATAGTGGCCTAAGGCTACACAGTGAATAATGATGAGAAAACAAAATATTGAATAGCTGCTTATTTCCTGAATACTATTAATCATGTGTGCTGAATGATGCAAGGGTCTCATGGACAAAACAGTACATAAGCATCTAATTAAAAACTGTATTTTACTGCTTATGCAAAAAAGCACAAATGAACATTCCCCAGATTATTTACATTCTAGTCTATTCTAACTTTTGGGTGCTTTGCTTTGCAACTACAATGTTTTTTTACTGTAATTTGTAACAGGTATCATTGAGCTTGAAAGTGAAAAGCACTTTAACAATTTATTAATATTT
This sequence comes from Himantopus leucocephalus, assembly GCA_003993805.1. Classification (NCBI taxonomy): domain Eukaryota; kingdom Metazoa; phylum Chordata; class Aves; order Charadriiformes; family Recurvirostridae; genus Himantopus; species Himantopus leucocephalus. Next base: position 93,413,825 of record RSEF01000003.1, on the reverse strand, counting down.
TTGATGTTGTTTTCACATGCCTGTAGATAAAGTTATATCCATCTAACCAGAAAGTACATTTGAAGCACAGTAAAAAAGAGTAACATTAAGTACTATATACGGTTGAATTGTGACTGTGAATGTAAATAAGCTTAGGATCTACTTGCATGGACTAACTTGCAAATTCAGGCACTCATCCTACACAGAAAAAACGGTGAAAAATAATGGGATACTTTTCCACGTGATAAATAACATAAGCAACATGTTAAAACACATGGTCTTATTTGTCTAATTTGGGAAAAAGAAACCCACAAAAAAAACAGGGTTTAATCAAAAGCAATCATTTGTTGTATCTTGTTTGCCACCTGGTTCTACTTAGCATATTCCAAATATTTAAGCAGAGTTTACTAAACTGCCAGTTAAATAGATCTTGGGAAATGAAATGTATCTATGAGAAAATAATTCTCAACAACAAATTACTTTCACTCTCAACCTTGTACAGAATTCATTCTATTCCTCAAATTATATGAGGTCCCTGTGGTCTAGTACATTATGTACCTCTTCCCACTGTATCCGGAACATATCTTTTCTATAAACCAAAAGTACTCACATCTGAATAATCATTTCAAAGCATTCTTGAGTTTTATTATTATTATGAGAGATTATTTAACTGTCAAAAGGTCTCCCCCTCATATTGTCTTTGGCATTTGCTTTGCCTTGCATAAATAGAAACAGTGCAATAGTAAAATAGGCTTTTATTTCCTTCTCTGTTTCAAGAAACCACTTTATGTCCGAGTAGATTGATCCATGCTCAGAACACACTGTTGTATTTTCTTAATGGAAAGCTGTTTAATGATTCTGAAAGAAGTTCCTGTATTTTTTTTCTGTCGTTTATATAGTTGCTGCCAACTGTTGCTAAAGGGCACCGTTCAAATGAAGTTACACTAAACGTCATGTTGTATATCTATTACATCGCTTTGTTTAAAAACTGTAAATGTGTGCTGACTGTGGCGTACTGTGGTCTTTTACATTGTGAAAAATGTTTGTGTCAGAAAAGAAATACGGTATCTGTAAATGTTTGAAAACATTTCTAATATCAAAATGCAAATGCTTCCTTCAATGTAGCTACTAAACTTCTCTCTAACTCTTCTTTTCTTTTTAATTTAAAGGAAATTGAAATTAAAATACAGTAGCAAAACATGAGTCTATGTCTGTCTATGAAATCAATAGGGTTGCTGTTGTCTTTGATAATCTTCATCTTCCCCAAAACATTTGCTGAGAAAATGAAGGCCAAGCAGAATAAGCAGAAAGCAACAATTTCAAGCAGGACTCCTTAATTCTCCTTGTCATATAAGTCCAATGGCTTTCATCACCATATTTCATCTGTATTTCCATACTTTCTTCTTTGACACCTTTATAGTATGTACCTTTCTTTGCAAACCATAGATCAAATTTAATACAGAAAATATTACATTGAAGACAGAATATTTTTTACTATGCTTTTAGCAATTTGAATAATTCTACCAGTTTTGAAAGAGCTGGGGGAAAAAAAAAGGAAGAAGATGAATAATCAGTGGTTAACAAAATTAGGATAATACTTTTAAAAGTGTTTTTGTTATGAATAAATTATAGGTAAAAAAATTAACAACTGCATGTAATAATAAATGATACCCAGTGTAAGTTCAAAAGGTCTGTAGGAAGAGTAAGAGTTTCTACAAGGTGTTTAACACAAAAAGCAAAAATAATTCAGACAGCAAAAGTCACAGTCAACTTGCAGCTGAAGGTACTGCCCAGTGTTTTTACAGTTGTGGTCTTTCCTCTTTCAGCTCCTATGAATCTTGCATTCACATAATGGCTCAGCTTAGGCAACGAAAAGATGTGATGGTTTTCCTTGAAAAGAAGAGCTGTGCATTCAAATCCCTGAATATTAAGAATAACCAAGGCTCAGGCTTCCTCTTTCCTTTGGGAATGCACTTGACATTTAGCTCTTATACAAAAACTAGATCCTGCAACTTTTTCCTTTAGTGCTTATTCAGAAGCTAGAGATACAAGTCCAAATTCAGGAGAAAGTCAGATTTGGGGGAATGTTTCCCTTTCTACTTCGCATTCTGCCTAAAGTGAATCCCATGTTTAGGCACCTCTCTCTTTTCAGTTGAGAATAAAGGTTATGAATTCCATCTTTGCAGAGAAAAGTGTAATTTTTATATATTCAGTGTTGAGCATCACAATGCTCATGTATATTTTTGGACCTTCAGCATTGCACTTTACATCAGAGGACATTTAGAGGTTGTAAGTAATGTGCTTCCAAAAGCATTGATGCCATCCTCAGTAAACATGCAGATTTACTCCAGGTATGACTTTCCTTTTTGTGGGAAGTTAGCTCCATACTCCTCTAACCATTTTTCCATTATTGCACAAAGGTTACTTTCACCTATGGGAATCAGCTCAAGCTTTCCAATTACTTTAATGGCAGTAAGCAAGGCTGCATCTATCAGACAGCATTAACCAAAACCAACCTTTTGATTTCTCATGGCTTTAAACATATTAAATATCCTATTATTTTTTTAGGGAAAACCTGTTCATTCTTTAGGTGAAGGCTTTCTCTTAACACTTAAGGTAGCATTTTCAAAATAGAGCCTTTTTTACATTCTCAAAACTATCTCTGGGAAGTGAAAACTCACAACAAACCCAGTATTTACAGATACTTTCCAATCTCAGCTAAGGTTTTTCTTCTAGGATGTAAGTGTTGAAATATTGGCATTGAAGGTAAAAGTCAGATTTGTCCTTGCTGTCTCTGAGAATTCTCTTTAACTAAGTACAGGACAGGTAAGATTGGCATTTTTAAGGTGGATATTTAGTGGAGTAATTCCTCATTTTGTTTCCGCAGGATAAATACTCATGGTGATGCCTCACAAAGCTATCATGTGACCTGGATGAGAGCTGTATAAAAGGTGCAAAAGGGTATCAGTGGTACGACTGGGGCAAAAATATCAGTTACAGGAGAGGCAAGACCAGCAGTGGAACGAGCACCGTGTCACTTTGCATCCTTGGCAGAGAGATGACTTTTAACACCCTAGGTAAGTCATGTCATTGCACATGTCATCAAGAGTCATAACAATATGACACATTTAACTGACAAACCTCCAACTCTTTACTGAGCATTTAAGGAGGGTGAATACAAGTATGTCAGCAGGGAAAGTGGCTGTCATTTGACAAACTGACTTTCCTACCTGAAAAAGACATATGAAATGTATCAAAATGAATGTTTGCTGTGGATAGCTTATAGCTCTCTAAGACAGGTTAAAATGTGACTGTAGCATGCTGCAGCCTTCCTTCTTTTTGTGTCTGCTCCCCTCAGCACAGGGGTCACCTATCTTTCCCAGATGACACACCAACCTGTATTTTTCTTGCCTCAATTAGAATTTAAACACACCAGTAACAAGTTAACATGAGCTCACAGCGGCTGACTTTGAGTCAGAATACTCCTCATCTGATGATACATAAGTATTTTGTCTTTGTGTGAGGCAAGATCTCCTGGATCCCAATAATGTAGGTATTCAGGCAGATACTGAGTTTCAGAGCTGTTTATCTCATCTGTCATCCCTGTCCCAGCTGGCTGGTGCTCACCCAGCTTCAGCGAATGAGTGTAATGGCTTTGAGACCATTCTATCTGTGTATTTTAACTGTAAAATAAGAAATATTTTCAAAGTAAGAGCTCCACAGCATGGATGTCCCAGCTTTAAGTAATTGGAATGTTATTGATTAATTTTCTGCAATATGTGAAGTATCTCCTTCCATAGACTAATCACTCCTACCTTAAGATATAGAGATTGAGCCAGAAAAGCTCTCATAGTCTAAAAAGACGTTTTTCCCTGCATACCAGAAGTACTATGAAAAACGGTTTTGTAAAAAACCACTATTATTATATACATATTTCTATATGTATCTTATATATGTATTTCTATGTAGATCTTTGTATTTAATTATCTAACAGTGAACACAAAGGATACAATCTCAAATAAAATGTGTTTTACCTCTTTTATCCCCATATTTCAGTCAACTTGAAATATAAGTCTCATGTTTTGCTTACAAACTGGTAATATTATTCTATAAAACACAATAACAAGCATGGGCTACCCACAACACTGCTAATGCAATCACTTGAAAAGGAACAGAGGTGAAGAATGGTTTATGTCAGTACATCTCCTGTGAGACACCTAAGGAAGAGGAAAACCTAAACAGAACTCCTTGCTGAAATAGCTTCAGATAATGTTATTACTTGGTTTTTGATTTATGGCAAGATATTTTTCCTAGTTAGGATCTGGTAAGGTCTGTGAGTGCACCCTCAAACCTTTCAGGTCCCTAAGCTGCTGTCAGAGTCTGCAGGAAGGAAGCATTACCTCAGGGCAGAGGAAGACTGATTTAGAGACTTCTTAAGCTAATTGGGTTTGATACCAGATGGTGTATCTGAGGGTGCTAAGGGAGCTGGCCATTGTCATTACAAGGTCCCTGTCTATCCTTTCTGAACAGTCACATTAACTGGGGACGTTCATCAAGACTCAAAAAAGGAAAATATCACCCCCGTCTTCAAGAAAAGCAATAAGATGTATTAGGGGAATTACAGGAGTAACCTCAGTCACTGGGAAGATTAGTCCCAGAAAAATTCTCCTGTAAGTAATTTCTGAGCCAATGAATGACATGAAGATGATTGGGAACAGCCAATATGGATTTACCTAGGCCAAGTCAAGTCTGAAACTATGTGGTAGCTTCATAGGATGAGCTGACAAGCTCAGTGGACAAGGGGAGAGCAGTGGATACTCTTTATCCTGATTTAAACAAGGTTTTCACCATGGTCTCCCACAGTACTTTTATATCCGGACTAGTGAGAAGTGGACTGCAAGGTGGGTAGAAAACTGGATGGACCACTGGGCTCAACGATTTGTTATCCAGTTTGTGCCAAGTTAGTAGTGACATCTTTCAGATTGTTAACGTATGTATTAATGGTCTGGAAGACAACACCAAACATGCCATCAATGAGTCTGCAGGTGATACTAAGTTGGGGGAAGTAGCTGATACACTGGACAGTATGGCTGGTTCTCAAACTGGCTGGAGAAATGGGCAGAAAGAAACATATAGTTCAGCAAAAGCAAATGTAAAAACTTGCAGCTGGGACAGAATAATGCCATGCAAGAGGATAGGCTGGGGACCCACCAGATAGAAAACACCTTTGCAGGAAAGAAGCCAGATTCCAGGTGGACAAGTTGAATGTAACCCAGCAGAGCACCCTTGCAGAGGACTATGAGATCATGTAGAAAAAGAGTTCTTCTTTAAAGAGGGGGGCGGGGGCAGGAAAGAAGAGGTATTTAATGAAATGTTTCAAATAAATGCTACATTTTGGACTAGCAAAGTAAAATTGGTAAGGCTCCAATATTTTTGTCAGAAAGTTACCTGGATTAATTCAGAAAAATCAGTTTATGACTGCTTATTTATACATAAAAACAAGGCAATATACAGCTTTACACTTTTTAAGTATTTAATCCAAAATAAATAAATAAAATAATATAACATAACAAAATTACACATCTGGCTGTATATACAATGTCTTTGGGATTTTTCAGAAAAACAATATATTCCCCTAACTAAATAATGTAAGAACAGAATCCACAGTAATTATATTGGTCTTCAGTGGAACGGCTTTTTCAACTGCAAAGAAGAAACACTAACAGAGCATGATTTTTTGTATATACAACTAACCAAAGAGAAAATCCAAAGCAGGCAGTAATATATTGTTCTAGGATGCTACCACTTTGATATTTAGGAATAAATTTATCTTAAAAACTTGGAGGAGTTCAGCCTGAAAATATGTATAATGATCCGGATTGGGGCTCATGGCTTCCGGATTAATGTTGAAATTTCTGTATTCTGTGGAGAAGTGACCATCCCATCCATGTCTGTGGATCCTAATAACACCATGATTTTCTCCATCACACAGCTGCAAGTACAAATTCGTTATTCAAAACAGTTGTAAAAGAAGGGGTATTACCACTAGATTATCCCCTCCAGCAGTACAGGTGTGAGATTACTGTTAAAAGTAGTATGCTTTCACCTTGGCAGGATATTTTGGAGAATGTTTGTTGTGGTTAGCTTATAAATCTAAATTTTTATGAGAATTTGACTCATAGTTAGTATCAGTTCAATATGTTGAGCTATTGTTTGGAAGCTAATGGAACAGACAATAGAATCACATAATACAACCATTGCAAAA
>RSEF01000003.1:93393057-93407502 GCA_003993805.1 Himantopus leucocephalus | reverse complement strand
TTTAAGAATGTTGTATCCCAGGAAGAAGAAAGATGGAGGAAGAAATTAGTAAAGCGTTTTAGTAATGTTGTCAAGGGGTAAGAAAATCCTAGATTAGTAAATTGAGATTCTTGTGCTAAGGAATGTTGTTATTGTTGAAAAGGCATGTTTGACATGCTATAAATTAGTTAATTGATCAATATTGACACTATCCAGCACTATGATTAACTATAAAAATATGTGAATTGGAATTATGTGCATATACATGTACAAGTTTGGGGAATTAAAATATGTAGATGAGATATATGACTACCAATATGGCTGTCTTCTCCTTTCTACTTAGCCCTGCGCTGCCTCTATCATTGATCAGCAGAGTCAGTTAGCTTTTAGTGTAAATAAATGTTACTGTAGTTTACATTTGTAATTTCCTTGTAAATTTACAGGTAAAATGTCATAACAAAGGTGGAGGAGAAAAAAAAGGCTGTGGGAAACATGATTCAGAAGGTATTTCAAGGCCCAGTGTTGCATTATTGCAATCTAAAGGCTATCTGCCTGAGCACTGCAATGACTTTATATACTGCAGATATTGTTTATTACAGCTTATACATATCAGTTGTTATCTCTTTCAACAAGTGGTTCAGTATTTCTCACCTTTTGTCCTTCTTGAAAATTGCTAGATACTATATCACTAAAAAATGAAAGATAATAAAAAAATCTCAACATATGAAATATGTTTGCCATGCAGGATCGATGGATCCTTTTATAATCTATCACAAAAAGCACCAGTAATAATGGCTAATTAACCAATCTGTGCATAGTAAGCCTGGAACCTGATAAGGAAGTTAGGATAAATGTTCCACATGTCATATAATTGAGATTTCTTCACAGCCCCTCTTCGTGAGGGGCTTTTTTCAAAAGCCATCTTTTTAATTTCCTAAGACTTATATAAACTTTTTTTTTTTGTTGTGAAGACTGACTCAGGGCACCCTTCCTAAAAGGGAGCAGTAAAATTATTGAAATAGTCCCTGATTTGTACTGCTGAGAGGACCATGATGATTTTCTTGAAAAGTGCCTATGCCCTGGGGTTTCCTGGGGAGTCTTCAGGACTTAAGTTTGGGGTGGTTTGTTGTTTTTTTTCTCCTAAATATGTTTTCTATAATTGATCATTTCCTGATAGGTGGTAACTGAATACAAAAGCATAGCCTGAAACTGTGCGTAAAAAAAATCCCTAATTCATATATTTAACTTCATAATTTTTTATTCTTCTGTCTCAGGGGCACACAAATCTCTTAGTAATTTCATGGGTTTCATCTGAACTAGGATGGTCTGCCTGGTATAAACAAGTTCACACCAGATGTTTTTGCTGCTTCATTAAAGATCTTCTTGTATCAGAAAGACAAACCTGAGGTCACAAACTGCACGTTTCCTAAATGTTTCACAAGGATATTTCTAGCTCATTATCACTTTTAAAGTAGACGTGGACATTTGAAATATTTGACCTTTTTCAATACTTGCAGTATTTTTTTGTATTTTGCCTATAAAACAAGAATTTCCTTTTATAAGAAATGTCTCCAGATGCTTGCTGTTTCAAAGGGGAATGACTGATGCTTATTATCCCTGGATGACATTCCCAAATTTCTCATTGAAACATCTATATTCAGGCAAAGATGGTTCCTCCGAGAGTAAGACTTTGCAGGTGTTGTTATAGGATTTCCTGGAGATAGAAAGTATACAGTCTGAGTGACAAAGAGCTATGAAAAAGAGATACCACAGGATAAATTCACAGGTGGTGTTCTATCCAAAATAAAATTGATGGAAAATTTCCCCTTCACAGGTATTATGCACTCTCGCTGAGCTCCTGATTCTAGTTATGTTTTAATTCTTATTACAAACACTGTCAAGGAAGAATATTTTTAATTCACATTTTACTATGTGCATAAGCAAACTTAAATATAAGCTCGTAACAATGAAACTATAAACTATCCTGCCTACTAACCTGCTTCAGTTTCTGTGGTATGTTCATATGACAGTTGGATAAAGTGAACAAGAAGTGCACTGCAAGACTGCTGTTGTAAAACCTGTTAAGATTCATGGTAACTTTCAGCTTACTTTGGAAGCTTGTTTTTAAATTATACACTGGGCAAAGTGTCATGCTATAATAACTTCCCACTGCCTGAGCTACCCAGAACAAAAAAGACTGTATGGAAATTTGCCTTTGTGGTAAGCATGGAGCATTTGAAGAAATGTATAATAAACCAGTGAAATGTGTTGCTTGACATGGTCACTGTTTCTAAAAGAATCCATATGAATAGTGTAGAAAGAACTAAATTTTTTCTTAGCAGTAAAAAAAAAGGCAAAACCTGGTCTGGCTTAGTTTGGAAGATAAATTCAGATACCTAAAATGAGAAAGCCAGCTACTATGGATCCAAGATAGTTTGCAGTTCTTCAACTCAAGGATCTTATTGTAAACTCCTTCTGGAAACAGTATCAACTGGGAAAGGTGGGTGGTATATAGGTCTGAGGGGTGTTTTCAATTTTAGGATGTAGTTTTAGGTTCAGACTAAGTTTAGACTGCAGATTGGCAACAGGAGTCCACTCTTGTAGTTTGCGTAGTGGGACTTTGAGACCATGATGATACATATTGTAAAGCACAGATATTTGAAAATGCATCTCTACACACAGTAATTTATACTGCTTAGGATTTTTATTGATAACTTTCATGATCTAATAATCATTGACTAGCTCTAGAAGGCTACATTGGATTTGAGAACCATCGGCTCAGTAAATTGAAGAACATTTCACCTATCTGTCTCATGCTCCATGGAAAGAAGCAGTTTCCAAGGCTCATGACCTTACACTTTTTCCTTTGAACCAGGCACGATTAAAACTTGAAAGTTTCATTTTCTTTATTTTCTTCCAGCTTAAAGATTTAACTTCAATCAGAATTATTTTTAGTCCTTAGAAGGGAAAGCAGAGCACTTTCGCATCATCTTAAGTACCGCTTATGAGAGAAAATATTTTTAGTTCTGGAAACAAAATATACTCTTTTAATGGAAGAGATATATCTTTAAAGTCACAAACTGTCACTCACTGAGGGAAGGAATACTGGTTTCATATATTCAAAATCACTCACACAGACGTGAAAAATGAGCCTTCTAGCTGACTGACAGATTGCCTTTAAACAGAAGAAAATTAAGGAGAGATGTGTCCTTTACATGTTTTGTTTAGTTTGCTCCTTGAAAAACATCATAAATGACTATAAAGAGCCTACCAAATACTTATATATTTGAACTCTTATATATTATTTCATTTCAAATTGACTTTTTATGAGTTTGTTTACATGATAAGGAATTTACATTTGTCCAATACTTCCCTGCATTTCTGCAGTCTTTTTGAAGACAGTACAGTGAAAGTAGAATCGGACTGGACACCTTCATACTTGAATACACTGACTGTGCACCACTTCAAGACAGACATTTGTAGTTGTATCACTGCAATATATTCTAGTATAAATATTGCATAATGGGCATGAAACTGCATTTGAGATCATTTAAGGAAAGAAGAGTAGAATAATGCACTTGTGTGCATTTTCTTCCTATTTTCAAATATATAAAACACTGCATTGGCTGATAGCTTCTTGTCAAGAAATTTGCCTGGATTTAAAGACGCTCATTAATCTCTTTTTTTATTGGAGACATATGAAAGAACATGATATTAATCTTGTACAATATATTTCTTCGTTATTGTTATATAGTCACCCCTCTTCCATACAATGCATACTGAACAACTATTGATCTTAAACTTTATATATCTTCTCACACTTGGCAAGAGGTTCCAAGAGGTTTCATTACTGACCCTGCTAGGTGAAAAAAGAATCAGCATAATACAGTTCATACTTGAAAATTGTGCACGGTGAAATGTAGTTGTCATTTTGGTATTTTAATTATCCTTCACTGCTGAAAGATCAGAGAAGAAAAATCTATTCGATGTCCTCTGTTAGTCTGATGCACAAGAATATGCTACTGATTCATAATCTGATCCAACTCCCTTTAAATTGGGTATACAGACAATTACTGTTTTCAAAAGGAGTTGGATTGACCCAGTATTTGCAGTGTGAAACTGTGGATATAATCATTCCAAGCTAAAGTAAATAGAAATCTTTACTGTTTAAATCTGATTTAACTTAGATACCTTTTTCCCCCAAGAAGTGTGCAGCACATCACTGTTGTCAAAGCTCTGTATTAATTTAACAGGAAAGGTTTTAGATAATATATTGTTACTAAGTATATATAGAGGGGAAAAAAGTAAAATAAAATAGTTAAATTAATTAGGAGTAGGCATGCTATATGAACTTAAGGAGACGACTCTTACAGTCTCACTCGACTTCAGACTCAATGTCTGTCAGAAGATTTCAGTCAAACTACACCAGAACAGCTCATCAAAGGACTTTGGACTTTAGAAATATCAGAGATGCTGCTAATGTAAAAATTATAGGATTAAACCCTTGTTGTGGTTTCAGCTGGGACAGAGTTAATTTTCTTTCTAGTTGCTGCTGTGTTTTGGATGTAGTACAAAAATAATGTTGGTAACCCATATTGTTTGATTTGTTGCTAACTGATGTTTACATTAGTCAAGGACTTTTTCAGCTTCCCATAGAAGCTGAGAGGGAGCATAGACAGGATGAGCTGGCCAAAGGAATATTCCATACCATAGATGTCATGCTCAGTATATAAATGGGGGTTGGCAGGTGGGCAGGAATTTGCGATCACTGCTCAGGACAGGCTGGGCAACTGATCATCGGGTGATGAGAGTGACTTGTGTTGTATCACTTTATATTGTATATTCTTTTACCTTTACTGTTACTATTATCATCCTCCTCCTCCGCTTCTGTTAGTGTACTATTAAACTGTCTTTATCTCAGTCCATGAGGGTTCCCCCGACCCCCCTCCTTTTCTTCCTCTTCTCCTTACCTTACTGGGGGGGATGTGAGTGAGCAGCTGCATCGTACTATTTGCTGGCTGGGGTTAAACCATGACATGATGCAGTAGAATTATGGGTTATTTTGAGTTTTATTTTTTTTCCTTTGCCATAAATTCTGATCTTTATTTTTTGATGGACTTTGTTCCAAGCCCGTGTAGCTAATGGAGTTTTATTCATTAGAAACAGTATAGTCCCAAAATCCTCTACTTGATTTATAAAGAAATACTTAAGAAAGAGCTAATCTAAGTAACGTGGTTTCATGATTTTTTTATGAAATTTGTTCCTCCCAGTTTCGTACAGGTCACTAATAAAATATTGAGTCTTGACTCTAGCCATGGAAATTAATCTGAAGAAAAAAAATGCCGCAAATCCAGCCCATTTATATTTTGCTATTAAACTTTGAGTTGTAAAAGAGTTACTAGATAATTTATTGTGTAGTGACTGAAACTGGAAGAAGCAATAAGCAGAATGAATTATTCATTTGTAAGTTTATGATAAAGCAGCTACATTTCAGCTACTTTTCTGTACTGAGTTGATACTGACTTACTGGCTTAATGTATTATCAGTACTGAATGCTGATATATGGAGATCAGTCATCTGAAAAATAATGTATCTATTGTGATCAATGGGAATGTCATTGATTATTGTAAACAGAAGATACATTATGCTTAGTAGTAGTCCATTCCAGACTCTAAATGTTCTGGTACTCAGCTGTACCTCATCATTAGAAGGCAGATTAGCTTAATAGAAAATACGTTAATCATTCCACTTTAACTCCCCAATCACTAGAGCAGTTTAAAGTGACCAAAAATCTGTATCATGCTTGCTAGATAATTGATAATAAAATATTGGAACTTTTATTTTTTTTTTTTAGGGAATGTATGCACACATTCAGGCCCATGCAAATAAATTAAAAAATATATACATACATATGTACGTTGACAGTAGTACACGGTAATGCCTATTTTTCTGTTAACAGTTTATTTCTGAGTGTATGTTATTTTTTAAAAAATTAAACGTTATGAGTGAATAGCTAACAAAAAGCAGCAGTCTTCAAATAACTTAATAGCCACATGAATACAAAAACGTAGAGGATAACTGACCACATGGTCTTCCCTCCTGTGCCCCAGCACATTCTATATATACAATTATGCAGTTCATTCAAACGTTCTATCCAAACTAAAACATAATCAAAGTTTGGTAAAGATATGATTGTCTGTCTTGGGAATTTATAGAAATGTGCTCTCTGCCAGTATTAAACAGTACATTGCTCAGTTCCTCAAACCCAAATCCACAGAGCTTCTGAAATTAATCAGCCTGAAAGCCAAATGAATCCCTTGGTTTGATTCTTTCCATGTTGAAGATCCTTGATTTGATTCATGTCAGATTTTCATTTAATGGTTTGAAGGAATAAAAGAGGGAGATGCATCAGACAATGGATATCATTCATTGCTCTGACAAATTTAATTCCTGAAATAAATGAATAGCTTTTACATTGAACCTTGAAGCACCTGGCTGTATTTTGACTTTGTATTGCCCTCCTGATGTTTAACAATGAAATCTTTCTGTGTCTCTTGTATGGCTCACATTTTAAAATAAAAATAGGACGCTGATATTACACTGTATGCCTTGTTTATTTTTTTCTTCTTTTGGTATCTTCTGTTAGTTCCATAATGGCTGTTCTAGAAGTGTTTTATTTTGCATTTGTTAATCAAGCATTGGAATGTGGCATAAGTATCACAAACAAAAAATTAATTACTGAGTACATTTTATCTCCTTTCAGGAGTGTTTTTGTTATGTAAAATGCTCAATTACATTTGCACTTTTTAAAGAATGCTTAGCTATTGTGTAGCAATTCTTTGGTTGTTTAGTGATATAATTTCCTAACAGCTAATAAAGGGACATTCAACAACCAAACCAGGGACTCAATTTAGATAGGAGCATCCCAATTATTTGCACCTTTTTGGCAGGTAGGCAGCTGTGTAGGCTGGTTGTTGCCTTCTGGCTTTGATAATATTGGTTTAAAACCTTTGTTAGTCCCTCCCTTTCCTAGTAGTCCATCCTCTTTTTGTTTTTCTCCCCACTCATCCATGATGAGCTTCACTGATGTACACAAAGCCTGTTAAAATCCAGGCTTAAAAGAAGGTTTCTTTTATTACTCTGTCTCACAGGCCTATTCGTTATCCTTTACTGATTTCTATTCAAATACTATGGCTCATCTAAATATCCAAATTGGTGTAACAAGCTACTCTTGTTTAGGTCTTTGCTCTCATTTTTGCAATTTCTCTCTTCTTGCTAATAAGGAGCCTAACACTTCTGATTCCATGGATGTGACAAAAGTTACTGTTTTTTTTTTAACCAAGCTCATATTTTTCTTTCTATATTTAAACCATGTACATGAAGTGTTTTATTATCTTGTCTTTTGATCAGTTTCAGCAGCAATATACATTCCTTTTGAGTTTGATGGTGAAGGGACAAATATGGACAATCTGTATTTCTGATCAGCTTATTTTTCAGTTTTTATCACACATATCGTTGCTTAATATTGGTTTCCTTGTTATTCTAGATGCATTACAAACACTAAATGAGATGGGCAAGATCTGTATTACTTAAAAGAGCTGTCTGCCGTATATAGTGGGTACAAGGAAAAAGATACAGATTCCTTACAGACCAGAGAGATCCGCAAAAACCTTGCTTCCACAAAAAGCCTAACTTTATATATCGTAAAAGACATAATGGTGCTTAAAGTCACTTATCCAAAAATTGAGGAAAGATTAGAATCTACTCTGCCTTTACCTAGACACACTACTGAGATTCTGAAATAAGCATATAGCTTCCTTATGTAGTGGAGAGAAATAGACATTTCTAGAAGGCTTTTGACAATTAAAACCTTTTTTATGTGTGTTTAACGGGGTTTCTTTTTGCATAACACCACTTCACAGTTAGGAATTAAGTATTGACTATGGTGGTTCACTATAGCATATAGATTCAAGAGTTCTAGATGTATTTTCTTCTCTTCAAGTTCCTACTTGGTATCATACTGAGGAACTTCATTGTGGAATTCATTTTAACATGGTGTCGAAACCAATAAAGACTATGTAAGGATTCTATATAAGATGTTTTTTACTTAGCGTAATTATCCTGAGATGAGAAAACAATTTACACAATAAATAAGAATTAATCTGTTTATAGTGACAAAGCATTCATAATATAGTTGTTAACTAATGTGTTCAAAAGAGGGGTGGAAGGAAACACTCTACTTCTGCAGTCTGAACATTCTCAATTCTTTTGTTCTGAAGTAAGCATCAATTAAATAAAAGGGAATCAAATGCAAAAATAATCCAGTGTTAGAATTTAAGTTATATGTGATAGATATTTAGCTTAACTCTTGCTAGGACTTGATTCAGCTGCAACTTATGCCATACAACAGGACAAATCCTGTTATAAATTTATAATTTTCACAGATTCATAGAATCACAGAATGGTAGGGGTTGAAAGGGACTTTCAGAGATCATCTAGTCCAAAACCTCCCAAAGCAGGTTCACCTTGACCAGGTTGCACAGACGCATTTTGAATATCTCCAGAGAAGGAGAATCCACAACCCCTCTGGGAAGCCTGTTCCACTGCTCTGTCACCCTCAAAGCAAAGAAGCTTTTCTGTATGTTCAGATGGAATTTCATGTGTTCCAGCTTGTGCCCATTGCCCCTTGTCCTGTCACTGGGCACCACTGAAAAGAGTCTTGTCCCATCTTCTTGACACCTGCCCTTTAGATATTTATAAGCATTGGTAAGATCCTCTCTCAGTCTTCACTTCTCCAAGCTAAACAGACCTGGGTTTCTCAGCTTTTCCTCATAACAGAGGTGTTCCGTTCCCTTGATCATCTTTGTAGACCTCAGCTGGACTGTTTCCAGTAGTTCGCTGTCTTTCTTTTTGAGTAGATTTCCACATCTTGAGTGGATTTACTTTGGATTTGCTCTCGTTTAACTAAGAAAACCTAACAATACAGTATAACAGCATTTGTCTTCTATAAAAAAGAAATCCCACAAGTATTTTGAAATTTTACCTTAAATATTTTCATATAATAATGCATCTGTAAGGCATCAACTTCATAAATAAATATTATTTTAATATTTCATATCAGTGCACATATTGTAATTAATCTTTGGATGAGAAAGAAAATAGAGGTCTTAATTGACCTCTGACTGGCTTTTGTGCGGGCATTTCAGCCTTGCAAAGGATATGTGAAAGTCACTATTCTGACATAGTGCAGCTTTATGTTACCTGAGTGCATAATCTTTCCATCAGTATATACAACTACCTAAAGTAGTATAGCGATCAGTAACAAGAAATCATAAAATACTATATAAAGTATTCTTACCTTCATATACTGCCATATATATTTCAGTGATATGGATAATGTTTTCTGAATGTGGATTATGGCTATACTTCAGCAACATGTGTAAAGACTTGTATCATATGAGATTTTTTAGCACTTAATTTAACCACATCCTTAATATTATTAAAAATGGGAATTTCAGATTACTATTGACCAAAAGGGGTGTACTTCTGCTATCTGCAGAACAAAACCTTTGCTAAAGACTTCTTTTACATCCCTTGTATTTAAAATCATGTATTTAGTTATTAAAAATGAATTTCATGTTACCTTGGTAGAGCATCCATTTTCTAATATTTCATGAGAGTCAACTGATAAGCATTATTCTTAACAAATATAAAAGTATGTGTATGATTAATTGTAACTTCTCTTAGTAACAGAGAGATAAGAAATGGTTCAAAATAGATTTCAGGTCCTTAGAAAAATAATGGAAAAAATATGTAAGAATGCAAATTAAAGCAGCTTTTAAAAATTAACTTTACTTATATTTTTTTTTCAGATTCTTCTCAGTGGTGTTTTGTGGTTCCATTTCAGAATAGATAAAAACAAGCAAACAAACAAGCAAAAACTAAAAACCCAGCAGTATGCTAAATTATAAAGCTTATGGCAGCAGGGATTGAAAAGTGGTGTCTGTATTCTCTGTGTATTGGGCAGTGAGCTTTCATTTCATACATCATTTATAACTTGCCTTAGAGACTCCACAAAGTTGGTACAAACCTTTTAGACAAAGAAAATCAGAGGTATATATTTGTTCTGAATGTTAAAAACTCCCCTTTATTTTTCATTTAAGAATTTTCATTAAAATCGCTAGTTTTCAGATGAAAACCTTAAATAGTTTAACACAGCCTCTCTTGTTAGGGTTTAAATATTTTCAGGATTAGTCATTGCCTTAAAATGTGGGTGTATATTTAGTTTTTCAGGAAGCTGAGAAAAATCCACTTTCCCATGTTTTTTAGTTTAATGCCACAGTCACATGTTGTTCTCCATGGTGAAAAAAGAAGGATGGAGGAATGATTTTATTTTTTTAATGTAGACACACATAAAAACAAGCTACCCTTTACAATGTTAAGACCCACTAGCCTACACTGACACCTACAAAGCAATCTAAGAAAAAAATTTCTTTCCAAAAAAGGTTGAAACTTTCCCCAAACTAATCCTTTACTTGGATTTGCTTTAAGTTTCTGTTCCAGGTTCTCTCCTGACTTAAACCTTGCTTAATGTGCTGGCTTACCATGTCTCTCTCTGTTCCAACCTTGGCAACATTATAGGTTTGTCCAGTCTACACATTTGTTGAATATTTTCCCAGCTATTGCCTAACAAACCACCTTGTTTGTGTCTCTGGAGTTCCACCCTAAGACTGGTTTACCAGCACAGGTATAACCTGATCATCACGTATAGGCTTAAATCTGTACTAGGATACTATCAGATCCAGAGCATGAGCTGAAGTATTGGAATGGCATAGCACTGAGTTTTTAGCATAATCCCCGTCATTATTTTAGTTCCATCCAACTGGTAATCTCTCATACAATGCATCGGCACAGCTGAGGGGTTGGCATCATCCCTCATATAACCTTCACAGTTGTGGCAGTAGTGCCACAGAAAACAGGAGTGGAAGAGACCTTAAAAGGGGGTCTGCTCCATCCACTATGTCAAATCAGGATTAATTAAGCCCAATTAAATTATAAATATGTCTGCGTTAGTCAACTAAAGAGAACCAGAGCTTATTTGATGACCTTGAGGTGAACTACCAATAGTCTAGATATCCACACTATTTAACCCCCTAAGGTTTAATAACAGGGTTGCTATATCCAGATTGCCTATTGGGAATGGTCCCTGGCCCATTCTAGCCCTAAAACTGTGCCTGGGAATTACCTGGGCCAAGACTACTTGGACCAGCTCAAAGAAAGCTAGGGATTATGTCAGTAATTTAACGTTAGAGGTTATTGAGTTTCGGTGATAAGGCACGTGACCTGCTCAGTTAACAGATCAATTATTTGTTTTGCTATGACCCAGAATTATACAACACTTTATTATAACTCCAGTTTGCTTCCACTCAGCTACATTTCATCCCTTTCTGCAGGGAAGAGTGGCAAGATATGTACCATTTACCTTGCAAAGCCAAGGGCAGGGCTCCCTGTGAGAGCTCACAGACGGGAGTTAACAAAGTCTTTACAGCAGTCCATTGGAAAACCAGCCTGGGATGCTTCAATAGCCAAGTCCAAGCATAACCTGATTAATGCCAATTTTATAGCCTCTGGCTTCCTCAGAGAAACATCCCAGTGATCCCAAGACCAACACTGCTTTGGCAATGGTTATCTGAAGCAGCTTGAGCTGTTAGAGAGCAGCATACAGCACAAAAGCCACAGCTTTAGTAGCCCAGAAAGACCAAAAAAACTGATTTTCTGTCTTCTAGAAAAAGACTTGCAAGTGTAGGAGGAAAAGCACACTAAGTGTCTATATGTTCATAAAAGGTTGCAAAAAAAGAGAAAATCATGTTCTCCATGTGCATAATAGAAAAGTAAAATGGGATTAAATTGCAGAAATAAAAAATAAACTTCAAACATTAGATAAACCACTGTAAAAAGAAGGGTAGTGAAGCATTAGAGCAGATTCTCTGGAGAGCCTAGAGAGCCTTTATTACTCAAGGTCTTTGAGAACAAATTAGACAAACACTGGTCAAAGATGACTTAGAATAGTCTTTGTAATGAAACAGGGATAGAATAGACAGTCACCTGAGGCCATTCCCACCTTATTCTTCGGGATAAAAACACATTTCTTTTGTGATCCACTGCAACTCTTGAGACACATTCTGCAGTGAAATTCACTTTATCCCACTGTTTACCATTTTGAATACATGCACAGATGAGTATTTCTACCTAGACGAAACATTTTGTAGTTCCCTCTTTTGTAGTTTACTTCAGGCAATTCCTCTGATTTGTCAACAGCATTACATATTTATAATCCTATATTCCAGACTTCTTACTAATTTGCCTAGCTCACGGATAGAAGTAATTCTTTATTTCATCTTTCGGTTCATATTTTTGTATGGTATTAGATCTAAGTATATGATTATGACAGTATCCAACACACATCCACTTCATACATCCTCTCAGTAGGCACATAAGTTTAAAATTACCCAGCCTGAGCTGGGTGTCACTGGTTTAACTCCTGTACCAGGGCCAGATACTGCTGCCTCGACCGCTCCAGCTTCAGCTCTGGGGATGGCTCCTCTGGGGACAGGGTGACACTACTCTCCCAGATGCTGCCTGATAAACCATAGCCCTTTTTTGTGCCTGGGGCTGGGGGTGCTGGGGCCACTGCCAGACTGCAGCTGGCAGCTCAGGAGAAGAAAGTAAGATGTGACAGGGAAACCTACAAATATAGCACCAAGAAGCGTCCGAATCTGAGAAGAAAGAAAACATCAATGCCAGGCTTCTCTCAGAAGAGACCTGCAGACGCTGACAAGTCACTGTGACCCCCATCTCCCATCCTTCTTGAAAAGGGCTAAAGCATCAACCTAAGGACCCAGAGGGACACTGGAAGGATAATCATAACATCAGAGGAAAGGAATAGAGACTAGGAAGACAAAAAAAATTATGTGCATTATTAATGAGACTATGGCCTATAACATGACTTCAAGTGTAACAACATGCCTTCAAATAATTTCATCCAGTACGTATCTTGCCCAGATCATAAATATTTAAATTAAATCAAGCAGGAATAACACTGCAAAACTGAAAATGTTTTTCTGGATCACTTCCAGTATCATCACTGTGAAATCATGTTATTTTTAATATGCTGTTTTTCCTGTTGTTGATAGGTTAGTATGAACAGTACCCATTGTCTTATGCATTATTGAGTCCTGAACTCTAGAAATTTGTGACCACCATTAGCACTTTAACAGAAAACATAGCTTCAAGGCAGTTCACTCTAATGAAACATCTACAGTAAACTGATTGTTTTCCTTTCTGCTGTGTATGTCTTTAAAGCTAGATGGAGGTCAGATGCTCAAATACAGTCTGGATTGATAGAATACTGAGTAGAGATCATAAGGTAAGATAAAAATATTTTCTGACTTATATCATTGTAATATTTATCCCAGGTTTAGTTAAATGCTACATATCACAGAACCACAGAATGGTAGGTGTTGGAAGGGACCTTCAGAGATCTAGACCAACACCCCTGCCATAGCCGGTTCACCTAGACCAGGTTGCACAGGATCGCGTCCAAGCAGGTTTTGAATATCTCCAGAGAAGGAGAATCCACAACCCCTCTGGGCAGCCTGTTCCAGTGCTCTGCCACCCTCAAAGTAAAGAAGATTTTCCTCATAGTCAGATGGAACTTTCTGTGTTCCAGTTTGTGTAGGTTGTCCCTTGTCCTGTCACTGAGCACCACTGAAAAGAGTCTTGTCCCATCCTCTTGACACCTGCCCTTTAGATATTGATAAGCATTGATAAGATCCCCTCTCAGTCTTCTCTGCTCCAGGCTAAACAGACCTGGGTCTCTCAGCTTTTCTTCATAAGAAGGATATTCCAGACCCTTGATCATCTTTGTAGCCCTCCACTGGACTCTCACCAATAGTTCCTTGTCTTTCTTGAACCGGGGAACCCAGAACTGGGCAAAGTACTCCAGGTGTGGCCTCACCAGGGCAGAGTAGAGGGGGAGGATAACCTTCCTCCACTTGCTGGCCACAGTCTTTTTAATACACCCTGAGCTACCATTGGATTTCTTGGCCACAAGGGCATATTGTTGGCTCATGGTCAACTTCTCGTCCACCAGGTTCTTCTGCACAGAGCTGCTTTCAAGCATGTCAACCCCTAACCTGTACCAGTGCATGGGGTTATTCCTCCCCAGGTGCAGTACCCTACACTTTCCTTTGCTGAACTTCATTAAGTTCCTCTCCACCCATCCCTCAAGCCTGTCCAGGCTTCGCTGAAAGCCAGCACAGCCTTCTGGTGTATCAGCCACCCCTCCCAGTTCTGTATCATCAGCAGACTTGCTGAGGGTACACTCTGTTCCCTCATCCAGGTCGTTGATAAATATGTTGAAAAAGACTGGACCCAGTACTGACCACTGGGGAACACTGCTAGCTA
>RSEF01000003.1:93374770-93392957 GCA_003993805.1 Himantopus leucocephalus | reverse complement strand
TTTTTCTCCAAAGGAATTTAACTTTGGAAAATATTTTTTTGGTAATATCTGCCTGTTATTCCTTTTATGGGTTGAAATATACAGTGACAGTATTTCTGTAAGACATATAAACTACCTGTTTAACCCAAATGTATTATTTACTTAGACAAAGATAAATGTTTTTGTCCAAATGACAAAAACCTTTGATGTTTTTTAAGCACATGCAGACTTTTAATG
The DNA here is from genome assembly GCA_003993805.1 of Himantopus leucocephalus. Classification (NCBI taxonomy): domain Eukaryota; kingdom Metazoa; phylum Chordata; class Aves; order Charadriiformes; family Recurvirostridae; genus Himantopus; species Himantopus leucocephalus. The sequence goes on along the minus strand of RSEF01000003.1, from coordinate 93,392,741 downwards.
TACTTATTAAAGGTTATTAAAGGCTATTTGTTTTATTATCAAGAAGGACAGTTTTTGAATAAGTTTCAAAGATAAAAACTCTGCTATCAANGAAGGACACTTTTTGAATAAGTTTCAAAGATAAAAACTCTGCTATCAATCTCAACAGAGATAGAGAAAACCAGTATCACGGGAAAAATCTGTTGGAAGGGTTATAATAGTCATACTTTGGAACCTTCATGAAATAAAATGAGAGAAGAAATTACTAGAGAACTAAATAAAATAAAAATCTTTAAAGTACATAGAAAATAGATACTGAACTGAAACAAATAAAATTGTCCATTTTGAGGGAAATTCTACTGTTTTGAAATTATTCTTTATTTCAAATCAGAACAAAATATCCAAATTCAGAATGCCCCATGAAATTAGATACTCTGAATGACATCTAATGAGACTAAAAAAAATTGGTTTAATTTGACTTTAATAATACAGTATTATGTCATTTAATTTTTTACTTACATTAAAAAGAATAAATAACATAACTGGAATGATAAGCTCAGGGGGAAAAAAAAAAGCAAGCTCAAAAAAACCCCAAAGATAGGACAAGAAATTCCCTAAGAAAAGAAAAATGTTAAATGTTAAGGGGATTTGTATCTGTTATTTTTACTTCATCTTACATAGTCTTCTTGTTGAAGATAGCATAGTAGGATTTCAAAGTGTCCAGATTCATGTCACTCACTTGCTGAGTGATTTTGAAGGTATCTTGGATCCCTTTCTCATAACACTGCAAAGAAAATTCAGGTGCTGAAGGTGTCTGGCATATAGAATTCCCTTACAAATTCAAGAGTATGATTCAGTAAGAAAAAAAAAAGAGAAATCTATTTGATGGGTTTTCTATGTCTGAAGAACTCAATTGGCACCTAGCTGCGCTCTTATAAGAAAGTTTTTATCAAGGTTGCATATCTCAGTCATAGCCATAAGTGAAGCTTTCTAAATTATTAGGTCTGTGCAAATCCAATGTCACTTAAATCTGTCCAGGATTTTAATCAAAAAATCATCCTGTATTGCCAGCTTGTACATACTGGTGTAGCATTACAACATCATGCTCCAAGAATTTTCAATTCAAGCAGATTTTCACTGTTTCACACACACATACTCAGTAGACGAGCAAAACTGGAATAATCTAGTTAGCGGTCCAACACCGCCCTGACTCACATATTTTGGTACAAATGGCCTGAAAAATATAAGAGAATTACTCTGGGATGGGCTTTGCAGACTGTTGCATTACATTAATGCTCTGCTAGCCTGAGCATAGAGGGAATGACAATGCCCAAGTAGCAAAAGAAATATGTCAAAGACATATGGGATCATATATAAAATGCTGTAGATATTCTGGCTTTTGCAACGAAAACACAGAAAAATCAGGAATATAACTGAAAGCAGTTTTGCACGTTGCCTAAATTAAATCAGTGTTGTTGGAGAGCAGGAGAGAGAGGTGGCTTAAAGCCACCTTTGTGATCGGTGTTTGCTGCACCTGTTCCATTTATACCACTTCTAGAAAAATATGTAAAGACACAATTTCAGGCTTTGCATATGGCCCATAAATTGCTTGAAACTGTATACCTGAAGTAGTTGGACTGGAAGCATATTGTACCATTCACAGTCAGGTGACCTGCAAAGTAAAGAACAGTTAAATTTATGCTAGGGAAGCTTAAAGCTTATCAGCATGATGAATGAGAGTTAAAAATAGCAGAGGGTATTTTAGGGACTTGGGTGAAGTCCTTAAAGATAACTTCATTAAATATAAAATATCACTAAACAAACTGTGTCACTTGCTTTTCTGTAAGGACAGAATAACACTCCTAGATTTCCTTATCGGGTTTTGTGCCTTTTTTATGTGGTTTGGTGGTTGGTTTTTTTTTCGTAAGGGTAAAAGGTATGTGCTCACTGCAGTGTTTTTATCTTTAATATTCTTTATTTATTGTTCATGGATGGACTTGACTATGCATTTGAATTATAGTTTGTGTCAGCAATAGGTATGAGTGTAAAATAAAATTGTGCAAGCTCTGCAATTCCTGTACTGGATCTTATCTTGAAGGAGCTCAACCTCCAAGATCACAAACTCCGCGCACATAAAAAAGAAAATTACATTGTAGCTTCCTGAAATATGTTTTGTGGTACCAGGCAACTACAGGGGAAAAAACGGGTAAAAGAGTCCAAGCAATGGAAGTAAATAATTTTACTCTATTTTTTTATCTTAAATAATACTAAACTTATAGCATAGCGTTGACCTAACAAATTATTACTCTTGATATAAACTCAAAGCTAGTAAAGATGCCTATTGAAATAAAATTGCAAAGATATGTCAATATTTTCTTGGCTCAAGGTCCAGAAAAACTCATGGAACAAACTGCTAACACGAGGAAAAATGTGTTTTTGAGCAAGGAGGGTGGGGAAGTTCAGGGGACAATAAGAATGTGGGAGAGGCTGAGCACTTCTTTAGGGCATGCATAGAAGGGATTGCGGGAAAAGATTTGGAGGGTGAGCAACAGTGGGTAAGAGATGCTCCTTCTTCACAAAGCCTCTCTGCTTGAAGGACTACTGAGACAGAGGAAATGCCAGAGTAGAAGCAAAATGGAGCGAAACTCCTATGATGGCAGGGAAGCCATTACTTTATATTTATGGTTCAAGATCTTCTTTGGAAATCAAACAGAGATAAAACTAATAGAGTAAGAAGGTATCCTCTTTAATACAAAGTGAGGGGATTTCTTACAGTGAATACACAGACATATAGTGTAGCAGTTCTATACAGTAAAGGGGAATGCATAAAATACATGGATTTCATTATTGAATGGTTCAATGACCTTGGGAAAAAACATCTTGTAACTGTTTAAACCTAGAAAATGCTTATATTCTGGAAGCACCCTGTGTTTTACACTGTCATTTCCTTCAGTTCTATGAGTGTAGTGTTTGATCTAAAAAGCACTCAGTAATTAGCTTTTGGTATGCCCAAATAGAATATGATTTTTCTCTGTTACAAAATATATGACATTAATTTCTCAGATGTACACACAGTGTTCTTCAGTAATAGCCACTTACTACTTTGTAAAATAGGAATCAAAAAATACATCAGTGGCTGTAAAAAGTACACAAATATTTTAAATGCAGCACCCCTGCTTCTGATATGGATATGACAGGAAAATATGTGACATTCTTAGATGGTATAAAATGGTATGGTTTTTTTTAAATAAATGAAGTGACAGTGATCTACGTCATTGTGGACCTGTTCCACAATCTCTAACCACTTTTTCAACAGTAAATATCAGTCATTCTATTTTTTATTAATTTTTTTTTTGGTATATGGACAATAAACACAATTTGGTATGACAAATGTTGGACATGATCAACGAACAAAATGAAACATGCCAGCTATGTCTCTGTAACAAGCTAAATATTTGATAATTAATACCTTAAAATCAGTGGTGAAATCAAATTGTCCAGTGAGGCTTAGACACTCTAACAGAAAAATACGGGTTAAATACTTCATTTTTCTAAGAAAAACAGTGTTTTATCAGTGTCTCAGATAGCTCATAAGCGATTATCAATACTTTATAACAATAGATCATGTGAACAGACACAACAACAATGTGTTAAAATCTCTTTGTACTATAACAAGAATAAAGAGGAGCAGATACATGAGTGGAGATTTGCAGGAGCAGTGCTTCTTGAGTGAGCTCTCAAGAAAAGTATGCAAATAGGTCTGCCTATAAACAATTAATGTTTGCTTCGTTCACCCAACACCGCCACAAGCAACAGTATTTCCGTTAGACACAGTCAGCTCTGTACATGCCAATGGGACCCCAGCACAATTGTCCTTTCCTTTCCCCAGTGCTCTATCAACCTTTCTCACGCTTTGAGGAAGATTCCTGAGTTCCTCCTCTTCATCTCCATCACTAGGGGCTCTCCTGCTTTAGATGAGCTGGTGCATTTGCAGGGTTACTTTTTCTTTTAATGGAGAGGGACTAATATTTCCCCTTGGGCGAAGGGATGGGAGAGGAGGGACCCCTCCTGTTAAATGGGTGAGTCAAAGCATACTAATAACACTACATAGAGCAGGGAACTGGGGTCCAGAGGTCTCGGGAAGCCTGGCATTTCCTGCACGTGATAACAGGATGGAAGTTCAGAGAAACAGTTGGCAGATGCGCAGTATAAATTCTGCTAGGAAGACAAACACTGAAAATGGGAGAAAAATTCCCTTTTAGACTTTTTTTTTCCAATAAAAGGCAACCATCAGGGAATTCTTGTAGTCAGACAGTCCCTGAACAAGATAGGAGACGACTGGCAAAATTTTTTCTCTAATTGCTCAGCATGAGTAAAATACATAAAAAGTAAAAATAAGAGTGAGTAGGGAAGCAAAATTAATCATCTACAGTAAAAAAACACCTTAAGCTGCACAAAAGGAAAGGACAATTATAGCCCATCATAAATAAGGACTGTGTCAATACAGAAATATTTTCTTCTCTGCTTATAAAGGACCAGTGACTTTGTTTTACATGGCATGTTTTACATGTGTGATTTTATCTGTAGTTTTGATACCCTCTCCATTAACTAGTGTATTTTAGAGCACCTGAAAAACTAGGGTCTTTTTTGAATGCTAGTCTGTACATCAATGTGCAAGGAACATATTTTGGTCTAAAATAAAAATGTCCTACAAGAAGTAAGAGAGTGTTGAATTCTCTCTCTGAATCTAACCCTATGTCTATTTCATCTTATGAAACCTCAGACAGATGTTTTAACTTTGTTTTCTTCTACAAACCTAAGTTCCTTTTACGAGATGAACAATCCTTTTCAAAATAGCTTATTGTATTTGAAAACAAGCAAGCAAACAAAAAGCAGACTGTTTATAATTATTTCTGCTGTTCTAGTATTAAGATTTGTGGGTAACCTCTACAGCAGCATGGACACATTGTATTTCCACTTAGACTCTCCACTTAATATCTATGAATGTCACTTGACAGAGCTATAAACTGATTCAGCATTTGGTAAGAATTTTGATTTTATAAATCAAATCAACAGTTTCTTGTTTTCAGTCTTTTATATACTAACAACAATTTAGCCTGTATTCTCTTCTTCATTTACTACCATTGCTATTAATTGTAACAGCACAAAGAAGTGAAGTAGAAAGGCTAACGGTAAGATCAAATTCCTACAAAGACTCTTACATCTGCACCATTACACTATGAATAAGCTTGGGTGACTGTGTATAAGGTAATAATCAGAAATACTGGACTGGGAACTTGGCACATATATAATGTGATTTAGGATTGCTTTTTCAGAATTGACTTTTCCCTTTCTGAGATTCTCTTTCAGCACATAATAATTTATGATCAACAAAATTAAAAACTGATTTGCATAAGGTATTATCATTATAATTATTAAACTTATTAGTTTAATAAATAAGGATTGATTTTCATATTTTAAAATATGAAAGAAGATATATAGACCTTTTTGATTAATCTGATTTTAATGTGTGCTCAGATGAAGTACAGAATATCCTATGAGAGCCTCATTAATCTTAATAGATTGCTGATTATGCAGGTGGCAATCGTTAGATGGACTTACCTGACCTATTTCACTGTCTGCCATTGGCTGTTAGAAGATGGGCCTCTATTCCATTAACGTCTGCGGTTAAAACACCTGCAACCATGGTGTGGCAACATCAGATCCTCAGTTAACTGGCATAAAGAGCAAGGACTGCAATTTACAGAACTGTAAGCCAAGATTTTCAAAACAGTTGCCTGTAATCAGCCTGAAATTCGATTCTAGAGAAAGCTTTCTATGTTCCCAGGTTTGTAAACTTAAGCTGCTGATTTCAGTACTCCTGTGTGGCATTTTAATTGAAGCCTAAGAAATTCAGTTCTGAATATCTGACTTCTTTTCTTTTCAGTACAACTTTAGTCATCCATCAGCTTGACAGAACGACTAACTCAAAGCCTGTCACAAGACAAACAAATACGAATTTGTTGCATTAATTTCTTTTATCTTCATCCTTTTGTGGCTAAAATGCTGTTCTCCCCAGGTGCTGTCCTCCCTTAGCAGTTCATGGAGCTGAGATCGAGTGAATTCCCCAACCCTGCAAATGAGCTGTGGTGGCTTGCTGGGTGCTTTCTTCAACTTGCTAGAGCAAAATGCAACACTCAGCCCCATGGCATGCACAGCTACAGGGAGTTGTCAAAGAGAACATCACTTGCTTCCAGTTCTTTTCCTTAGAAGAAACCCATCGGTTTTGTTTAGTTGTGAACTGAATACTCTCTGCTGTCTTTTAGATCAAGGTGGTTTTATATGCCCAGTTTCAGAGGTTGTGCAGCTGCACTGCTCTGGTCTTATTGTGTGATGTGTGAAAACATGTGGCTCTGGACAATGTTTTGAGAGCACTGCAATAATTTTGCATTTTTATGAAACATTTCACAACAATTGTCATGCACACGAGTCTATAATTAATATTTGAGTGTGAACCATACTCCAAAGAGCTTTGCTGATGAGACCTGTGAAATGCATAAAATAATAGACCTCTGAAGAACAGAAACAGAAAGATCTGTTGACATAGTTTATTGGCACATTAAGTAAAACACCCACAGTCATATTATTTTATAGGCTATATTGGCAGAACACAACAGACATGAAAAGTGAAACCAAAGAATCCTGCTCTCATTGCGTGTTGACATAAAACAAATCATAGAATTGTTTAGGATGGAAAAGACCTTTAAGATCAACAAGTCCAACCGTTAACCTTACAATGCCAAGTCCACCACTAAACCCTGTCCCTAAACACCCCATCTACACAAATACCTCCAGGGATGGTGACTCAACCACTTCCCTGGGCAGCCTGTTCCAACATTTGACAACCCTTTCAGTGAAGAAAATTTTCCTCATATCCAATCTAAAATATGAATATATTTCTGAGAAAAATCCAGTAACTTCTAAACTCATTGTTGACTCCACAGCAGGAGTCAGGAATCAGTCAGAATTGCAGTGACTGGTGTGTGTCAGTGAATTGTGTAGCTCTTTGCCAAACAATACCAAAGGTCATTTATTTCCCTTTTTTAGAATATATATGTTCTTAGAATATATATGTTCTTGGGCACAGATGCATTCTGTTAAAGGAAGTGAAAATATTTTTGCAAACAGTGATATTCCCAAATAGATGTTTTTTATTAATTTCCAGTCCTAGATTTAACATTCAAAGTGTTCTGCCAAATTAACCATAATAAGAAGGTTGCAAAAGGGTTTACCCTTTGATAATAAACTCAGAAGTTCTGATACTAAATACTGTATAGTTTTCTGGGCTATACTTATTCTACTAGTTTTATCTCAATTTTTTTTCTAAGAAGTTCATGGCAGTATGGTGGGTAAAATTTAAAAAGAAAATTGCAGACTTGCTGATGAAGGGAGGGAATATTTATATACCAAATCGGTAGCAGGAAAGTGATGACTCAAATGCTATTAAATGATCTTACATTTTTAACCAAAATTGCTGACGATTTCATTAAATATGAAACATTAGATTAATGGATTCAGAATCTTCTATAGCAATTATCCTTAATCTACAACCTAATTGGACAATCATAAGTTATGCTCAGGGATAGATCTATTTTCTGATAAAGTTGAACCTTTATTCAACTCACAAAGCATTAATACTTGTTAAAACCATATACTGGTATGTATTAATTTATCTTAATTGTTTGTACTGAAACTATTCTGTCACTTTTGCTACATACAAACCCACATGTCCTGTAGAGCCATTTGCAACCTAAAATTTGACAAAACATTCACAAATTACAGCAGACCAAGGAATGGTAGGGGAAAGGATAACACGGTTCACAGCTGAGATAGTAGGACAGGTTTCCTGTTTCTTCTTTCCATGATGTTGTTATCTTTTCTTTCCTTCCTTTTATGGTTTGTTTTTTTGTTTAGTTTTGGTTTGGGTTTTTGGTTTTTGTTTTTTGGGTTTTTTTTTCCCTTCTGGCATTCTCATAATCAAGCAAAGAAATGAAGCAAGCATTCATAAATGACCTCCTATAAAAATGGAATGGTGTGTCTCATAATTATCTTATGGTGGACACAGCCATAATGTAAGTGAATAAGTAAGTCATGTACTGGTGCAATTAGAAGTTTTATAATACTAGAGTATACATGCAGAGGGAAGAGGGGTAAAAGTAATCTTTCCCTACTGTCTCCCAGGAAATCTTCTCCTAAGGTCTGTCTTGGTTATAAGATTACTGAATATTTCATAGGACTTTAATGATCACATAGACAAAGTTCCAATTAAATATACCAATAAGTAATTGGATTAAAAATTAAAATAGTGGCCAGAAACTGTAGGATGGTTTGAAAAAAATACAATTCAACACAATTATAAAAATTAAAAAAACCTCTTTGCTTCGTCTGGGATAACCTGAAAAATGGGAAACAACTAGCAGAAGTTATGTCAATCTTAGTGTTATTACTTCAGCTCTTAATCTGAACTTGAGCAATAATGTCACATTACAAAAAAGACAGTCACAGTACCATTATGTATAAACAAGAATACATTTTCCATGTTAGGTGAATTCACTTTTCCGCTCTTGTCAGTATTAATGGTGTCTCAACTGGATCCTCTTTTGCAGGAATTAGGCAGTGAATATAACAAAGGATGCAAAACAGACAGATATAGTCTAAGAGTATCAAGAATAATGAAAGGTCCAGGAACCAAGACCCAGAGAAAAAAAGATTAACCTGGCGCTACAGAAGACTGGGAGAAGACACAATAACAACATCAAAATATGCAAAAAGCACTATAAAAAAAGTTATGTTTGTGATAAGGAAGATGAAGAATAATGGGCTAAATTTGTATCAGATTTGAACAAGGTCAGAAATTAGAAAAAAATTCTATAAAAACATTCTATGGATTTTATGTGATCCTAGTCACAGTGAAACACGGAAATGGTTTAGAGAAGTTGTGATGTGTCCATCACTGACTACTTTGCAAAATACTAGAGACTGTCTCTCAGGAATGACATTTATTACTTTAAGCCTTGGATTAGGAAGGGAACAAATGACATTTCAACCTTCTTTCCTATAATTCTATGATTTCTTTGTGATTTTCACCTAAAAAAATCCCCAAACTTAATTGAATACACATTTGAATATTCATTGAAAAAGTGGTTTTAAGTAATCACAGTGGACTTCAGGAATGGAATGAATTTTGAGAAAATGTAATAAAAGCTGCTCAGAGAATTATGATTGCAAGACAATAAAAACTCCATAAGAAATCAAAACACTTCAACCACTTCTTTATTTTAATCTTTCAAAGGATTCTGGGACTATCCAGTGAGTTACTTCAACTGATCCTTTCCAGAATTCATTTTGTATATAATAGAGTACAGGATGGAAAACTATAAAAGTATTATCACCAGACATTAGTCACAATTCATATTCAGAAGTCTCATGTGAAATTTGAAAATCATCTCAAGTCCATTTTAGAGTGTTTGAAGCTATTTCCCTATGCATCATTAACCATTAATTGAATACTGAGTTGCTCACTTAATAGGACTACTATTTATAACTCATTTAGTAGTTAGAAAAGTTTAGAGGTGAAATTTTCATCCTATAGTCATCAATAGTAATTGAGCATTGGTGTCATCACTGTTGGAAGGTCACTTAGAAGCTTCTACAGCAGTATTAATAGCAGTGTACTAGATATATACTAAGTCTTCATTTTTAAAATGATGGACATTTTTACAGTAATTTAATTATTTAATTCTTTCAAGAATTCTGAGCATATCTCATTTTCTACATATTGACTTAAGTTTACTTATCTATATATTTTCAGTTTTTCAAAATAATCTCTTTCTTACAGTGATAAAGTTTGTTACAATATCTCTTAAAATTCTATTGGTTCAGATTAACAGTGATTTTAAAGAATTGATAATTATATCACTGCATTCTTACATGGGAGAAACAGTTTTATATTCAACTCAGCCATTTCTATTTATTCTTTTTAATCTATAATAGCAATTATGAAAACCATTGAGGATTTTTTTCCCCTACAGCTTCTTAAGGGGACATATTTCTCAGGAAGAAGACTCATGGAAGCATAGAATTATTTAGGTTGGAAAAGACCTTTAAGATCATCAAGTCCGACAAGCAATAAAAAAACCCCAACCAGTTTATTTAATATGTGCATCTCTACTCTATTTTCTGTCTTGCTAATCTATAAAATTAATTATTGTTAGAAACACTCAAACTTTCTCCAGTAACTTCCAGGAAATAAAATGTTAAAATAGTCCACAGTCACTAAACAAATTCTTTCATTTGTTAATATTATAAAAATGTATACTTTAATATACATACTTATATGCAGTTAAAATCAATATATACAAATACCTGACTATGGGTGGGGAGTAGACAAGATGAACTTTTCTCAGTGGTGNTTATACCTTAATATACATACTTACATGCAGTTAAAATCAATATATACAAATACCTGACTACGGGTGGGGAGTAGACAAGATGAACTTTTCTCAGTGGTGTCCAATAAAAGGGCAAGAAGCAATGGGCACAGTCTGAAATATGGGAAATTCTATTTAAATTGTATTTTATTGTGAAGGTGGTCAAACAGTGGAACAGCTTGTGTTGTCCAGAGAGGTTACAGTGTTTGCATCCTTGAAGAAATTCAGAACCTGACTAGACTCAGCACTGAGCAACTTGCTCTAGCTGACCCTGCTTGAACAGGGGATTGGACCTATCCCTAGGTCCCTTGAACCTCAATTATTCTGCGATTCTGCAAAATTTACCGAAATAAATTTGAAGGACAAATTTTATTAACTTTCAAAATATTTGGATTGGGATAATTTGTACTCAACCTAAAACTTAATATTTTATTCTCCCTTGTGCCCTGGGAATGTTAGGTTTACTATATTACTCTTCAAAATTACTTTTATTAACATAAGCACCCAAATTTTGTTTTCTAANCGATTCTGCGAAATTTACAGAAATAAATTTGAAGGACAAATTTTATTAACATTCAAAAATATTTGGATAGGGAGAATTTGTACTCAACCTAAAACTTAATATTTTATTCTCTCTTGTGCCCTGGGAATGTTAGGTTTACTATATTACTCTTTAAAATTACTTTTATTAACATAAGCACCCAAATTTTGTTTTCTAAATTTAAAGGGTAAGAAAATTTATGATAGTAAAATATTAACTTGATGAATAATTCAGAGTGGAAAGAAATGGTAGAAGTCATAAAGCCACATTTTGAACTGTAGCTTTGTGGTTGAACAACATGACCTTTCACATTCGAAACCATGATTTGTGTTTAATCTGTAGTCCTCTAGGAAATTAATTTGGCCAGTAGTCCATACTAGGGAACCGTTTCATAATCTTAAAGGATATTAACTGTAAAACATTCTTTGCTATTGAAACAGATTTTTATACAGAATTCAGTATGATGAAATCTTCTTTATAGGCTAGGAATGGCAATTATAGTATTATTGGCAAAACATTTGGAGGGCAATGCATATTAGAGACATTGGACCTAACTGATAGCTGGCTAAGTTTATGTAATTAAATCAGCCCTTGACAAGTTACTAAGTAGGTCACAAGGCAGTAAAGGATGAAGCACAACTTTTGCAGCTAATTCAGGGCCTCTGACCCACTGACACAGGATCTTCTGCTCCACATTGCTCTCCCTGGACCCTGAAGGAGAAAAAAGGGAAAATCAGTGCCTTTCTCGATTCACATGAGAAATAGCTGTATACAGCTATTTGGAACCAGGATGAGCTGTACATGAGCATGCAGAAGTTAGTTTAGGCCTTTTAGCCCAGTTCCTGCAGCTCCTTTTGGCTCCACTGCTTATTAGCTATTCAGCACTCAGCAATTAATTTGCCAGGACGGTGGCTAGTCCTTTCACTGGAATTTGGGGAAGGAAGAACTGAGACAGAAAATCACTTAGGTTAACACAGTGAATAAAACATGATGAACAATGACTAAAAAAACCCAAAATCATGGAGTACCAGGAAATGTAATTAATTACCTTTAAAAAAAAGCAGTTATAAGATAGATGAGGCCAATTCCTAGAATAGAGAGATGAGTCCAACTTTGGAGGTACCTGTTTGTTTTAACTGTATGGTTAGTTTAAAATAACTAATTCGGCTTAAATGATAAACTTGCAACCACATAAATTCAAGAGAGATAAATTAAAGATGCTTATTGAGAAGTTGGATGGCCATAACATCTTCATGTCTATTATTGAGAAAAATTGCAATTGTTTTGTTTTGTTTTGTTTCTTTTAAGTTGAATGACTGGGCAGGGGAAAAGAAATTGCTATTCTAAGAGTTCCCAGATGTCCTCTTTTTATTTTTTATTGAGGTCTTAGAAGGTCCGAAATCAAAGATGTTTTTGTCAACAGTAAAGAACAAAAGTTACAACTCTTCAGAGTAAACTATTATGTATTGACCAAACCTAATTCATCTGAACTAAAAACTACTTTGCCTCTACTAAAAATGTTTTGCAGAATACTGGAATAAATGATGTATTTTATTATTTTAATAAGTACATTTTAATTTTGTAACACCATTTAAAAAATATTAACTTCAGTGCAAATAAAGCATGAATAAGAGAGTACACTGACTAATAAACCTACTTAGGAGTGAGTGATTTTCTGCTTTGATATGCCAGCTATTAGCTAAACATTCTGATTCAGAAAAGAAACCATACATATTGCTTTCAGCTTAGAATTTAAAAAATCACATGTGTCTCAGAGTTAATATCTGGGGTTATTTTTGGATGTCACCTCTTTCCTATTCTTCCAAATTACATTATACCTACTCTTTGCTTTTCATATCTGTATTTAAAACCCAAAAATAAAATATCAAAAAGTAAAATACTTTTATGAATCACCAGAACTAGAAAGACCATATTGAGCCTTTTGATGGAGTCGTGGAGCAGATGCCTCTATTGAATGACTCACCACTTCTTCCTTAACCCCAAATATAGCATTGCAGGAGAAAGAAGGAAGGAAAAGAGATGAGGAAAGATTAAAAAAAGGGGAAAAAAAGAAAGAAAAGAAATCAAGCAAAGATTATGTTTTTCTTCTAGAATTCTAAGCATTAATAAGCACTACTTCTTTCTATTCATTCTCTGATTTTGAATTTTCCATTCATTGAAGTCATTAGGTTCTCAGCAAATTAGTTAGCCTTGTTAGTTCTTCATTTTACATTTGATCAATTAGCAGGTACCATGTCTTTCTGCCTATTTTGATAGTATCCAGAACAATATGGTCAAATAATATTTGACCCCTATACTTAATGTTACAATAAATAAATAAATAAATAAATCAAACCACAAAATGCAGTTGTTCATGTGGTCACAGTCAGGTATTTTCTGGATGTGTGTGATGTATATTCATCTTCTGCTACTAATGCAATATATGTCTTCTGTGATTTTGCTGCAAATTACTTCAGCTTCATGTGTTGTTAACAGCACTGTGAGTCCTTTTTCTAAGCTATATAATTACATACCATGAGTATGGAAAACTCATAGTAAATTCCTGCTTGGGAAGTTTGGGATTGTTCTACTTTTTTTCTCTGTTAACAGCTATCAGTCTTTAGTATCATTCACGGATGGTATTTTAGTCAATTCTGAGTGCAGCTATCCTGAGTCTGCACAGAAGAACGGTTCTGTAATACAAAACAGACTTTACCATTACAAATAAGAAAAAGCACACAGCTTGTCCCACTCCTACACTAGCATTTCCAGTCCCTCTACATCTGCAGATTCTTACAGGCATTCTAAAAGTAGAGAATACCATGGATAGTCCTGAAAAGGAGAAGAAAAAATCCAAATATGGCACTCCTTTTCCAGAGAGACAATATCCATTTCAGCATTTATGGAGAACATTTACAATGAAGGCATAAATCTTCACAGTAGCTATTGATCCCCTGGAAGAATCTGCTGCAAATGAAATTCTGACTCCCAGGAAGTATTAAGGCACAACGCAGACTGCTGAAAGCTGTGTCTCTTGGCCCAAACAATTATGCTTAAATAAATGCAGAATAGACTCATACAAAATCTCCCATTTGAATTTCACCAATTGTTTGACTTGACTTTGTGAAAACAAGGCAATCTATTTGTATGCGTAATTGTTTCTCATTGTACTTGACGTTTCTTCTCTTTTCAAAACCCAAAAGCCTCAGCGTTCTTGTATAGAGCATTCCAACAGATGACTTGATTTCACTCAGATCCTCTTATCTGCAGCACCTTTTTATAAGGTAGGTGTAGATGAACCTAAAATTGACTAAGGACTTTGATTAGGTATAACTTTTAGATTAAGGAAAGCATCTTTCCTACAGATAAATGTCTATTCTCCTACAAAGCACCTTTGCAAGAAAAAAACACTCTTTACTGCTTGGAAGCATATTCCCAGCTGAATGTGTTTTCTATCTTAACTTTTCATAGACAGAGGAGTAAAAGACAATCTGAATGGAACACAGGAAAATATTTTTTTTTGTGATAACAGTAATACAACTGCAGTACTGTTCACTAAAAAGGATAGTGTTGTACTACTGCAGAAGCAGGGCTCTATATTTTTTGATAGGCACTATAAAAACTTACATTACTCTGTTCCAAATTGAACCGTTTAGGGAACCTGTTACTGCTAGATCACACCATTTTTCAGTAAAATACTAAGCCTTGTATATCCCTGGATACTATTATTGAAGGCGATAAAATGTACTATTGTAAGATCAACGAGGGTTGAGATGACTATATTCTCATAAGCTAAAGAAGACAATCACTATTATAATTAGAGCATGTTAATTACTCTCCACTAGCAACGAAAAATGCAAATGATATACAGCAGGAAATTAACAGCAGTTACTGCTCAATATTGCATGACTTTTCCATTAAGTGCAATATGAGAAGTTGTTAAATTATAGAAAATGAGAATAATGAAGCTGGAATATTAAAGAAGCTTAGGTTTCCAATCTGGCTGTGGAGGGAATCATTAGGAAGTGTCCTGAGGATGTGATACTGTCCATCCAGGTAAGGTGCACTTGTGTAGCACGTTGGGGAAATCTTTATGCATTGTTTTATTTTCACTAGGTAGAACAAGACAGTATTCTGGCTCAGCTGGAAGCAGTACAGCAACCTTTTCTGAATAATGGATCTACTGCAAAATAGCTAACACAATCTCATCCCTTTCTTTGAAAAACAAAGATTGAAGTTGGGTATGATGGGGCTTTTCTGAGAACAAACAAGCAAACAAACCAAAAAGAGCTAATAATGTTCTGAGCCTTGGAAAGGTTTAAATCCAAAGGCTGAAGTCTCTTATAGCCTGAGGACTGAAACCAGCATGAGAAAAAAAGCTGTGGGAGAAGTGTATGACTGAGTATATTTTATATATTAAAGTATATTCTCAGGAGTACAGAAAATCTTATCAAAATAGTGACACACCTGCTACTGTCAGTTACTAATGAGCAACAGATAAAGAAATATTGACTTTTAATGAGTTAGGTGTTTTTTTTAAAAAAAACATGAGAGATTCTTACATATTACAGGCATGTTTCACAAAGCATCAAATCAGTTCATAATTTTCCAATGACTTCAACAAGTCTTTGATTATGATCATTTACATATTAATTTGGGGTCCACGAGTCTGATACAAAATATATCCATGACTTGCAAAGGCAAACTGGCATTTTGCAAAAAGCTTAAAATGTGAACACTTAAACACAGATCTTGATAAATACTTATAAACTATTTATTCTAATTGAAAAAAAAACCCTGCAGTTTGAGTTTTCGTTGCACTACATTATGTTTTTTTAAATAATTGTATTTCCTAGTGACTCAATATTCTCAGCTAGCTACTCACATTTCATTAAGTCATGAGATGTAAAACATCTACAATCCTGTCAGTGTGGATTATTTTTAGTGCTTTATGTATGCTATAGGTGTACTTAAAGTCCCATAATCACAGAAGATATGGAACTGAAATTTTTAAAAAGCATTTTCTTGCTTTTAGATTACAGCAGAGTCTGTGCCTGGGTTGTTTTTTTCATGTTATCATGAACATTTGTTTGAGTTGTAAAAGAGAGAGGAAGGGGGGGGGGATTGTTTGTGTTTTGTTGTGTATTTGTTTGCTCCCCCCCCGAGGACACTGTTCCAACTTCTCAAGGAAAAAGGCCCCCAGACAGGCTCCTACACAGAAGCAGAACAAATCTTCATGGTAGGTCAGCTGACTTGACAAGTAAGAAGTGGGAAACAGGAGCTTAAGGAATTTGACACAAAATCAAGTTATCAAAATTAATCAGGACACACATTAGAGAAGAAATTATTCAATTATTTGTAGATCTAAGGTGTTAAGCAAGAATAAATAAACAAAGACTTTTTATAAACATTGGTTCAGCCTGGTCATGTTGAAACCAAAATTAATATGACTGGAATGAAGAAGCATTGATATATTAAAATTTTATCTGTACTGACATGAAAAAATATGTTTATGACAGAATGGCATAATATACCAAAAAAGGGAAAGTGATAACAATTAATACAAACAAAAAACAATACAAGTTCTATAAAACCCATAAAAGAAACCAACATATTGAAATTTTTCAGCCATATAGTTAAAGACAACTATGGTGGGTTGACCCTGGCCAGCAGCTAATTTCCACACAGCTGCTGGTTTACTCCCTTACACCAACAGGATGACAGAGAGAATAGGAAGAGCAAAAAGGAGAAAACTTGTGGGTCAAGATGAAGATAGTTTAATAAGTGAAGGAACGAGGAAGAAAAACAAAATAAAAAGACACAAGTGATACAAAGGCAATCATTCACAAGCCTCCACCAAAAAAATGATGCTCAGCCAGTCTCCAAGCAACATTTACCTTCCCAAAAAACACCTCCCCTCAGTTCTAATTGCTGAGCATGATGTTATATGTTATGGAATACCCCTTTGGTCAACTCAGATCAGCTGTCCTGGCTAAGTGGCCTAACAGCTCCTTACCGACTCCCAGCCTATTCACTAGGGGGGGCAGCATGAGAAACAGAAAAAACCTTGACACTGTGCAAATACTGCAAATAGCCAAACCACTGGTATATTATCAATACTATTTTAGTCACAAATCCAAAACCAGCAACATATGACCTGCTATGAAAAATTTAACTGCATCCCAGCCAGACCTGGTGCAACAACAAAAGCAGAATTTAATACATATCAAAAAGAAGAACAGTCTCAAGATACCTGTTGGTCTGTTACTAGAGGGAAATGGTAGACCTGTAAATATCAATGACAAAATAATTTCAGAAGTTTTATGGAAGGAAAAATTTGGGTCACTGATCGACTTCCAGTATGTTTGGAAACACCATCAGATTTTTAGAGAAATAAAGAGTGCTGATAAGGAAAATAGGAAAACCACCGGATGGTGGGACAGCGTGTGCTCACAGCAAATTTTCTGACAAAACAAATGTGTGTGTGAAGGGCATTGTCAACGCATTGGAAGGAAGGGCTGCTATTGAGAGGGACCTGCACCTGCTGGAGAGATGGGCTGACGGGAACCTCATGAAGTCTAACAAAAGCAAATGTAAAAAATCTGCACCTAAGGAGGAATAAATCCATGTACAGGCTGACCAGCTGGAGCGCCGCTTTGTAGAACAGGACCTGGGAGTCCCAGTGCGCCCTTGTAGCAAAGGCAGCCAACAATGTTGTGCTCTGCATTAGGAAGAGTGCTATAAGCAGATCAACGGAGGTGATCCTCATCCACTATTCAGCACTGGTGAGACCACTACTGCAGTGTTGTGTTTTCACAGAACCTGGGCTTCCACTTAAAAGAAGACATGGACATCCTGGAGCTAATCTAGTGCAGGACACCACGATTGTCATGGCGTTGGTGCACAGGAAAGACAAGAGGAAGCTGAGAGATCTGGGTTGATTCAGCCTGGAGAAAAGGAG
>RSEF01000003.1:93321194-93374670 GCA_003993805.1 Himantopus leucocephalus | reverse complement strand
ATGTTAAGTAAGAGAGAATAAGCACATTCATGTATTAAAATACTTTTAAAAATTATTATTTTAATAATTTTTCTCCTTAGTAATATACATTGCTTACTGGTTCTTTGATCAATTTGTAGAAGGTGGTGTAATACACATTTGCTAGCATAATTTACAAGATGCTGATTTTTCTGGTAAATCTTTTCATCATACATGAAAAGCTTTTTATGTACTAGAATGACAGTCAGTACTTTTAAAATTTATATAGGTTTAATTATACATTTTTGGATACAGGAAACAATGATGTTCTCTCATTTTGCAGTTATATAAGTGACTATCCAAATTGTAAGAGAATTGACCATTTGGTCTGTTTTAATGTATGACGTCTATGATATTTTACTTTTTATTTTGGGAGCCCTGAACTAAGTCAGTCATACTCAGACAGCTTCCAGAAAGGAATAAATTCATTTATGTTGTTACTAATTACGATATTTATTCAGCATATTTCTTTGGTGACTCTACAGTAGGTAGGGTGTGTTTGTATGTATATACATAGAGAGAGAGAGAGAGAGAAAAAGAGAGTGTGAGCAAGCTTACTGGTTAGCATCTCTCATGCTCTGTTTTTCTCACAAATCGACTTGCATTTTCCCATGTTTGCAAACATTAGGCTGTTACTTCTGTTTGCATTTGAATATCATCCTACATCTTCAAATGCTTTAATTTTTTTTTACACATTTTTTAGTTCGGTGATAACTGCTCTTCTGGGTAACATTCAATGTTTGCCTAGCTCAGTATCCTGTCTCTTCTAGTTGCTTGTGGTAGGTACTCAGGGAAGCGCAATATGCAGGGCAGTCATACAGAGATCTTTCTCACAGAGTCCCTTAGCATTTTTAAGCAACAGAAGACTAAGAACTTAACTATATCAGAGGTTTTGCCAGGTTTTAGTTGTCTGTGTTGGAGGTTTATTCCTTTAGTTACCTCTTGAACTCTCTAAGCTTTCAGCTTCATAAGAATCCGGAAGAAATGAGGTCCAAAGTATATGTGTCTTATTTAAAAAAAAAACAAAAAAACCAAAACCAAACCAAAAGAAAAACCCAACAAACAGCTACGACATAGTTTCCTTTTTTTTCTATATGAAACTATTACTTACATACTTGCAGATGACTTTGTTTGGTATTCCTCAACTTCTGATGTTCTGGACAATATAGAAAAATTGCACTTTATTAGCTGCATTCATGACTGAATTTGTTATTTGGTTGCCATCTCTCATATCCTCCCTCATCTACATCATCCCTGAGCTGAAGAATTCTTGGCTATTTAATTTGTCCTCATAAGAGATATATTTAATAACCCTAATTGGTTTTGTTGACATTCTTTGTACCTTTATAGGTCCTGCTTTGTCCTTTTTTGGATGCTGAATGTAGCATTCAAGATACAAGGACACCAGATATTTATTTATTTATTAACTGCTTCTGAGCACTAATATTTTCACATAATCATTTATTTCATGGGCAGTAATAAGTAACTTAGAGCTCATCATACTGTAGATATAGTTGGCTTGGTTTTTTTCCCCTGGTGTACAGTCCTTTCTGTATATCAATTTTGGATTTTTTCCTCTTTCCAAGGACCACATAGTAATTTATTCCCAATAAATGGTGAAAAAAGTGGAGCTGCAATAAAGAAAAGTAAAAGTAGTTAGTGGATTGAAAACCAAAATGAAACTCTCACTAAAATTAGTGAGCTTTTTTCTCACGTGAACCACCTGCACAGAGAAAAAAATAGGTATTATCATAAACCTATGATAAGGTTTATCTTTCCTTTTCTAACATTTTAATCCTTAGCATACCTCAATGATATACAAGGTATAAATGGAATTTTGAACAACTCAGTTTACATTTCACACAGTGGGATGTTTCAAATACTAAATGACTCTGGGCTTCTGTTCTGTTTTTCACTAACTCTTTAATTACATGTATTTAAATCTCTACAGCTTTTTGCTCACACCTGCGTCACTTTTCAAACATTACCTAGTTGAGACTAAATTTCTTCAACAATTCATACCTCTAAAGATTGTCCATGTGTTGTTTCATCAAATCCTGCAGCTTTTTGAAATTTTCTTCTAAAACAACCTAAATGTCCCCATTTGAATACAAGACCAAGTAAAATATATTGATTTCACCTGAACTGCACTTTGGCAGTTCATTTTCTGCTGAACATGAAATTAATATCACAGCTGATGTGAACATCCAAGAACAAAAAGCGTGACAGAAAGGACTCCATAAACTCTTGCAGATGAAAACCATCAAATTGCACGCTGATTTATGCACACTAAGTGCTGCAAACCTGCAGCATACCCTGTGCCCAGTAAGGGGTAGCATCTTTTCTTTCTGCTACGTCTGTTCCAGTGTTTCAAAACAGCCATTGTTTCTTGAGAGCTGGTGTCTTCTTCTGTCTCCTCCATCATCAATCACAAAGCAGGATAGAAAGCTGTCTCTTTCAAGTCCTCTTCTAAAGTAGCACAAATAAATAATTGAAACAGAAAAGCAACTGAAACACAGCATTGCCCAAGAGCTAAGACTTCTATATTCTGAATTGCCACAAATCTGCAGACTGAACAGGACCACACCTTGCAAAGTTGTCCCTGGTCAGAAGAGGTCACAACTGCTGCCAATGGGGAAAGGATTGCATGATTTTAGGGAAGCTTATGACCTGTGCTGAGAAAGCAGGAACCTGAGACAAACTTTATAATGGAAAAGGAATCTGTGATTCATTGAATTGCACCTTAACATGAGCCACCATTTCAAGTTATAAATGATATCTACATTTAAAAATGTATTGGAAGTGCCTGCTACTTCTGTACAATTCATTGAGGGCCATTTTTCAGATTCTACTAGAAAAGATTTGTTTTCATAAAGGAATAAGTCTTTCCTTTTTGCTTCTGTAACATCTGTAACACCTTTGCTCTGGTGAGGATGGTAAAGGAGATCATGTATATAGGAGACTGTGTATATAGTTTAAGGAACAGACTTTACCATAAGACTTAGCCCTCCATTCCTTTTAAATCCATTCAGATTATGATGGCTTTTATCTCAGAACAGAGGGGGGCAAAAAGTATGTTTTAGAGTCACACGTAACAACCAATGTATCATCCTGATATATCACTACGAACATGTTTCTACTCAGAATTAAAAAGAACGACAAGGTAAAGGCAACATAAAATAGATTCATCACACTGAAACAAGACAATTATAATGAAAGTTGTATTATAATTGTGAATCCGTTTGAAAGAGGAGCACTGTATGCAGTGCTTGGATGAAAAATGAGCTACAGATAAGGGAATTCTCAGAAAATGCATGAGACAATACAGACAATCAAAGGGGACAGGAATAAAACCTGAAAATTGAGCAGAACAGAAATGTATTTTAATACAATGATATTAATTATACAATTTTATTTTGATATAAAATTATTTTTATTATTATATAAAATTATTATTATTGATTATATGTTTGATCCAAAAATTTCTTGCATTTCAGGTTGCTGAAACAAGTATTTTTAACAATGTCAAACTGATATTTTTATAACAGGTAAATGAACTTATTTGGATAGGGTGAGAACTGACCCNGTTCTTGCATTTCAGGTTGCTGAAACAAGTATTTTTAACAATTTCAAACTGATATTTTCATAACAGGTAAATGAACTTATTTGGATAGGGTGAGAACTGACCCAAATCTTTGCATGTCCTTGAACACCAGGAAAAAACCCTCTAAACTTTCTGAATAAATACAGTAGTTTATTTTTATCTTTAATCTTTATATATGTTGTGATTTTTATGACTTCTGCTACTATAAGAAAAAGACACAGGGAAACAAATAAGAAAGGCATGTGCCATGGTTTTGTTGTAATGTTCTCATTAAGATTCTACATACTTACGTGTATATTCCCTTTTTTGCATAAACAAAATTTATAGGTAGTGTAGAGCTCACCATATTGTACATACAGGATACTCTCTAAAAGAGAATAGGTTTTTAAATACAAATAGATATGACTTTAAGCACAAGTTAGTTAATTCAGAATCTTTTTAAGTAAATCAACATTTTATTAAAGGTCTGTAATTTACAATGTAACACACCCTGCGCATGTTTTAAAATTAAATTCCTATCAGATAGCTGATGATATTCAGCTGGTCAGTAATACAAAACCTTAATATTAATGAAAATTCAGTTAAGTTGCAACTCAAGGCTTCTGTGATTAGAAAAGTTACTTTCTAGAGTCTTTTGAGTTTTATACTGATCAGGAGAAAATAATGTTGTAATGGCATAAACAGGAAATGATTGTGGATTTCAATTTCTGTCTAATTAGTTTTAAATGAGGCTTTTAAAGAATGATTCTACTCATTTTTGTAGAATGAAACTGTACTACTTCAGAAAGAGGAAATAGCTCCTTTCACTTTTCCTTTCCTTTAAGCGCACCATCACCATGCATATCAATTTGCTTTTAGCAATACTGTTTATGTTAAGGGTAATAATTTTAAAAATTAGACTCTTCAAACTTTAGTCAATAGGAGGCATAATTATGCAAGAAAATCTACTTAAATATTGTGAAAAATAAATTTTTAGTCATTTGTTTTTCAGAGTTCAAGGTAAATATATTTTTATATAAGGAAATATATTTTATTAGTTAATTGAATCCTATAAATTTGTTTGATAATGAAATTTATCAAAAAGGAGGTTATAACACTTATAAAATTCCTCAGCTTCATTGCGAGTTTTAATATGAATATGTATTGTTGGCTTGAACTTGTGCCTCAAACAACATCACTAATATAGCTATACTAAGAAACATAACTCTACAAGAATATACCAAGAACGTTCTCAGGAGACAACACAATGAACAATTATTCAATTGCAACATAGGAAATCACAAAATGTAGCATGTTGGCCATATGGTGCATTTGTGCTTTTGTTTTCATATTAGGATTCTAGACTTTTTGTAGCAGTAATAGTTTTCAAAACTGGAAAGAAAGCAAGCACTTCTAACTAACTGAGTATAAAATGAAAAAGTTACCAGGAGCATGCATCTCCAGGTGGTTTTATGTGAAGGGAATGGGAATGAGACCTTTTTAAAGGTTAGTCTCTTTCTCTCAGGCGGGTTAGATTTTAAGTACCCATCTATTACTCATTTCTACTCCTCTGTCTACACTCGCCCAAGGCTAAGACTCTAGTTGGCTTCCAATTTCTAAGATGAGCCCCATCTTTGTTTCACCTTTAAACTAGTTGTCATCACTTTTTACAGCTTAAAAATCTTTCACTAACTGAATGTGAAGATGCTTATGGATGAATGAGATTACCAAATTTTACAGGCCCAAAATCTTCAGAAGAAGAACTGGTTTGAGGTTACAGATGTCTTCATAGACTGAACTGACTTATAAACTGAGATTTTTTAAGGTTCCCTTTAATTGTTTGAGCTTTAAGTTATCTCCAGAAATGGAAATAAAGTTCAGAAATCTACTAAAGAGCCTTCACTGATTTTTGTCTTGATTTTCTTCCCCAATTGCATTGCTACCAGTTTCCCTGATATGTGGCTGAACGTCTTGTTGGACGTCTTGTCTGTTCAGTGTCCATTAACATTGTTAATGCTACATCTTTTCTCTGTTATGACTTTTGGCATGTCCAGAATTAAGCAAATCATAATTAAATACATATTTAAGATCATTCTGAATGAGTTTGTTCACATATTCAAAACAGTATGCTCACATTAGCCTGTATATATTAAGGCTGGTGATCTTCACTAGGGTGATCCAGAGCAGTTTTTTCTGCTCCAGTGCTCAATTGTTCAGAGACAGTTTTTGATTCTGTATGCTTATCATATTTTCTGTAAATGAGCCCCCAGAATCATAAGAATACCTTGATTCCTTGACAACTCCAGCCAGGAGTGGTATGCAAACCACTTGACTATATAACTTTGAGCCCCAACCGCTTTATCATTGTTTGAGTGGTCATAGCCTGGGACCAATGCTGGATTTGGAAATACTGAAATGTATCATTTTCTATTTGACAATGCTGTTCAACCTCCCAATGCTTAAAATATCTTTAAATAAATATAACAATGTTTTTTTCACAAACGTTATTTTAGGTGGACATAAACCTTCCCTCAGAATCAATCCATGTCATCCCAGTAACACGAAAGGCAATCGAAATCCTAACCACTACCCAAATTTCCATGTTTTGTATTTGACCAATATCTAAACATTACATCTGAATTTGAATCACCTCCTCTTTCCTTCCTCACTTTTCCATGTCTTACTGTTCTTTTAGAAATGTTTTGAATCTGCTATGCTTCACCACCCTCCATGATACTTCACAATAGTCAAAGTGCTGACTTTTAGATCTGTAAACTGTTCTGCCATAAAATGTATTCATTGACTAGTAAAACTGAATACTTTATCACAAGAGTCCTTCTCTTATGTACCAAATATTTCCCACAGTATATTTCATAACTCTGATTCTAATACTGTCACCTTCATGATGTCATGATGAGGAAGTAGACTTCTAGTGGGGCTCCTGTGCTGAAAATTTGTTTAGTGCTTAAATTCATCACAAATTAAGTACTCATGTAATTAGGGAAACATATAATATAGAAATTTATCAAGAATATGAATTATGACATCTAAAAGAAGTGCAAATTATATGTATTATATATACACACACACATACATAATACATATATATACATATATATATGCACACACACAAAAGACCGTATATACATAAATCAAATTTCATTCTAAACTATGTGGTTCAGCACGTTAACAGGATAAATTCAACCCAGAACACACCTCTGAAGTAAGTGGTACATAGCAAAGTAATTGCTCATTATATCTGGCTGCCTTTGACTGCTGTGTCTGACTATCCAGTAACTACTTATAACTAGACTGATTAAAGTTGTCTTTTCCAGTGAACAGACCAAGGCATAAATTCCTGTTTTGGGATATGTGAAAAATAGTTTAACCATTCAGCCACCAATCCCTCAAGATAACACTTGTTAAAACAACATCCAGATATAATTGTTCCTGAAATTTAGATAAAATACATTGCAGAGCGTAGCACAGATGAAATGAATTAAAATTGCTATCAAAAAGAAGCACTGCCTATATATTTCACATATTTATTTCACATATTTCACATATTTATTTCACATACTTATTATCATACTTAGCAATTTCTGTAAGTTGCAATTTCTTATGATGGAGTATTTCTCATATCAGTGTTTCCAGAACATTAGATACAATTAATGTTTTGTTTTGATTGGTAGTGCTCATGTAACATTTAGATCCTTTACTTAAATGACAAATTATCTTAGCTGCTCACAGTGAATCCCATTCGTCTTTTCCTTTTTTATATTCAGCCAAATATCTAATCCAGAAACATTCCTGCCACTTGTTACAGAGTTTCTTGAAGATGTCCAGGATGTAATTTATCCTGGCCTGGTACTATGTCAGTTTTAATAGGTC
This sequence comes from Himantopus leucocephalus, assembly GCA_003993805.1. Lineage (NCBI taxonomy): Eukaryota > Metazoa > Chordata > Aves > Charadriiformes > Recurvirostridae > Himantopus > Himantopus leucocephalus. The sequence goes on along the minus strand of RSEF01000003.1, from coordinate 93,367,178 downwards.
TAATTTTGTAACTCCCTGCTTCATTGTGACCATAAAGCCTTTTAGCATTTCACTTGCTTTACCAGGAAAATTTATCCCAGGCTGTGGAATATGACCTTCAAGTTCTTTCATGCATACACTAGCAAAGGATTCATTCAGCCTCTTGGCAATATGAACCTAATTTGTCATTAACATCTCACTATTGTCCTTCAATAGCTCATCTGACTCCCTGTCTACCTTCCAGACAATATTGTAATTGTAACATTTTAATCCATTAATTTTTTTAGTCTTCATGATTGTTAACATTAAGAAGCCTAGTTTGCTTTCTCAGTCTTCTATTTTCTGCAGACTTGTTTTGTCTCAAAGGAATTTTTCCTCCAACATTTTGAGACCACTTATTTACTTGCACTGCTTTTTTCATACCTGGTCAAAAAACCTTATTTATACAATGTGTCCATTTCCTATAGTACTGGTCTTTATGATCTCTGCCTCTTTCTTATTTCCCTTCCTTTCTTCTTTCTTCTAATTCCTCCATTTTATCCACGACCACATGGATTTTCTGAGCAAACAGAATAAAGTGTCCAATAATATTGTAGACTCAATTTTGTCACCTTAGTATGGCTATTTCTCTCTCCCTTTCTATCACCGTATCTTCTCAGATTACTCCAGAGAACTTTAAATGGTCAGCCTTAAATTTCTCTTTTCTTCAAGAATGGCATTCTGATAAATTGGAAGTCAAGGTGAGTTTTGTCATTAGCTTCAATGGAGACAGGTGTTAACTGGTATTAATGTTTTGTAGAAGTTCATTTGCTAAGGGCTGTGTTGCTTGAAACACAGCGATTCTGAATATTATATACCTCTTAACTATGTATGTTGGTGGCAACAGGTAAACATTTTCTGTGTAAGTGGGAGATGCCAGCTTCTTGCCCAAAGAACTTTACAGACAAGCGTGGTAAGATCAAATACAATGAGGAGATTCCTCAAGGCAGTTCCTGGAGTGCATTGATGAAAACTTCCTCCTCCAAGTGACAGAGGAGAGGTACTTTGCTGGACTTCATACTCGCCAACAAGGATGGCTAGTGGGGATGTGAATATCAAAGTGAGTCTTGTCTTCAGTGACTGTGAGATGGTGGAATTCAGGATCCTGAGGGCAGGGAGAAGGGTGAAAAACAAGCTCACAGCCCTGGGCTTCAGGAGGGCAGACTTTGGCCTCTTCAAAGATCTGATTGGAAGAGTCTCAAGGGATAAGACCCTAGAGGGATGGGGCAGGGAGGGGCAAGGCATTCAAGGATGACCTCCTCCAAGCTCAAGAAAATTCCCATCCCAACAAATATAGAGTCAGGCCAAAATGCCAGGATGCCTGTGTGGATGAACAAAAAGCTCCTAGCCAAGCTCAAACACAAAAAGGAGGCATACAAAGGGTGAAAGCAAGGACAGGTAACTTGGGGGGAATACAGAAACATTGTCTAATCATCCAGGGATGAAGTTAGGAAAGCTAAAGCCCAAATAAATTGAATATGGCCAGGTATGTCAAAGATAACAAGAAGGGCTTCTACAAGTAAATAGGTGACATTTAAAATGTGGGCCTGTTGCTCAACAAGATGGGGGACTCGGTTACACAGGACATGGAAAAGGCTGAAGTACTGAATGCCTTCTTTGCCTCAGTCTTTACTAGCAAGACTGGCCTTCAGGAATCCCAGGTCCCAGAGACTGTGGGGAAAGGCTGGAGCAAGGAAGAAGTACCCCTGTTGGAGAGGATCAGGCCAGGGAATACTTTTGAGCATACGTGAGTTGATGGGCCCTGATGGGATGCACCCATGAATGCTGAGGGAGCTTGCCAATATTTGGAGGCCGGTAACTAGTGATGTACCCTAGGAATCTATACTGGGTCCGGTCCAGTCCCATTTAACATCTTCATTAATGATCTGGTTCACTGGGCAGAGTGTACCCTCAGCAAGTTTGATGATGACACAGAATTGGGATGAATGGCTGATACATCAGATGGTCTTGCCGTCATCCAATGGGACCTAGACAGGCTGGAGAAATGGAGAAATGGGCTGACAGGAATCTCATGAAGGTCAACACAGGGAATTGCAAAGTCCTGCACCTGGAGTGGAAAAACCTCAGGCGCCAATATATGCTGGGTGCTACACAGCTGGAAAGCAGCTTGACAGAAGACCTGGAGGTCCTGGTGTACACCAAACCTGGGCTGCATTAAATAAAGCATTTCCAGCAGGTTACAGGAGGTAATCCTTCTCTACTCAGCACTGGTGAGGCCACATCTGGAGTACTGTGTTCAGTTCTGGGCCATCCTTGTACAAGAGAGACATGGACATACTGGAGAGAGTCCAGCAAAGAGCCACAAAGATGATTAAGAGACTGGAGCATCTCTTATACAAGAAAGGCTGAGACAGATGGGACTGTTTAGCATAGAAAAGAGAAGGCTCAGGGGGAATCTTATTATTGTATACAAATACATGAAAGAAGAGTACATAGAGGGTACATAGAGCCTGGTTCCTTTCAGTGGTGCCTAGTGACAGGATAAGAGGCAATGGGCACAAACTGCACCACAGGTTGTCCTGTCTGAACATCAGGAAACAATTTTTTACTGTGAGGATGGCTGATCACTGGCACAGGTTGCCCAGGGAGGTTGTGGAGTCTCCATCCATGGAGATATTCAAAAGCCATCTGTACACGGCCCTGGGCAACTGGCTCTAGGTGGCCCTGCTAGAGCAGGGGAGTTGGACCAAATGACCTCCAGAGGTCCCTTCCAACCTCATTTTGTGATTCTTTGAGGAGTCCCTAAAAGCCCATTTGGATTTGCTCTTGGTTCTGAACTGTCTTATAACATATATATGTATTCATATACTTTGAAAAAAGCCACAGTCTTGTAGAGTGAATTCAAACATTACTCTTTCATTCCTATCATCACCAAGGAAAACCTTAAGCCTTTTCTCCTAATATTTCCACTCAATTTTTCAGTTTTGAAATTAATATGTAAGCAGTGACCTGTAAAGCAAAACTATACTGAATACAACCTTTTTTTTAAGGATAAGAATGACTACCTCAGAAATGACATTCTCTAGACCCACTCCATGCAGCACTATTAAAACCTTATTCTCTTATTTGTAGTGTCTGCTTCTTCTTGGGTTGTATATTTCAGCTTGCCAATTCAAAACCATATAAAAAATTTAATATTAATCCAGGTATCATTTCTATTTCCCTAATAAAGTTTGATAGCAGTTCCAAAATCTGGTTTTCACACTATTTGTACTTTTAAATATAATCACTTATCAGCTGTGCCATTCCATTTTCTATTATTTTGGCCATACAGTGAGGTGTTGCTGCATGTCTCTAATGTGCTGATTTTGGACTGCCACAATGTGCCATCCTTGATTACTTGCCCAACTAAGATAAACTGATAGAATTGTTGCAATTATACTTTCACAGAGACTTTCAGTAGCAGGGAGTAATTTCTGTTAGCAGCATTTTTTGTTAGCAATGCAGTCCCAATATTAAAGAATAATTTACTTGGGAGAAGTAGCATGATTCGTGCTTTCTTAGAGGTTTGAGGAATATAGGCACAAGCAGATCAAAACTGACACAGACACACTAAGCAATAAATATCTTAAAATATAGAATATATTTTCTTAGTTTTATGAGGCGATTCAGTTATTTCCGTAGCTCTCATACACTACAATTTAGATATGAGAGTAACAAAGGGCTAACAGTGATTAGAGATGTCAGGAATACACAAGTTTAACCCTTCTTCTTCAAAGGTATGGGGTTTTTCAGGGCTGGGGATAGAGAGGGAGAAAGAATGAGAGAAAAATATTGAATCCCAGACTAGGCAAGAGCTAATGCTTTAAGGGCATTCAGCTGATGCTCTGAGGTTGGACTGAAGTAACTAGTCTGAACTGAACAGAGTGGGGAAAAGACCGATCTATACCTCAGGGCTTGGTCTGCTGTGTAGAGGGCTTGCATTCCTTCTCTGGTTTTGCCTAGAAATTCCATCCTTATTACAAAAAAATCTGCAAATGGGCTTTATTTTTTATTAATATTTTGTAAACAGTATTCAAAAAAAGGGTATCTGGAAATCCAATTTCTGAACCAACTGTCTTACACTGTATATTGAACATTAAAGAAGGCAAAAGGAACTATCCATTTGTTACTTAATAGGAAATGAGATCAAATGACAGCTGTTGCCAAGACAATTGAAGTATTCTATCTCTTCTTTGCTCGAGTCTTCACAGAAAATTTGACCGGTTACGTAGCACATGTTAAGTAGCAGGAGAAGAGCACAGGTCAAGACAGGGAACAAGAGAATAAGGAATGTTCCAAGAGCTCATATTAGATACATTCATCAAGTCAGCTCAGCCTAAGGAAATCCAACTTAGAGTATAAACGCTTCCTATAGTATAGACATATTTCATCAGGAATCAAAAGGTAGAACTGACATTCTGTATTGCTAGAACCAAAGCAGCTGTTTGCCAAAGAAATAATGCCCATACCATATCTTTTATATCTTACTCCACCTACTTTACAAATTCATTTCCCAGTATTTCTTAACTGCATTAGTGAATGTTTTAGGGAGCAATTTGGATTGAAATTATTTATGAAGCAAATTAATTATCACTTACTATTGCATTACAATAGTTGTATTATTACTGAGAGCTCATTGCAGTGATTGAAGTTATTGGCTGGAATTAATGAAAGGAATAGAGTATCCTGTCTCCTGTCCTGTGGAATACTCTGTAAAAGGCTTCCATTTCATCTCTCCAATTTTGACAAGAAATTCTATGCTTACTAAATCAGTCACATGCAAAGCAACAACAAAAATATTTTTATTATTCATTTAAATGAGATATTAAAAAGATATTTACAAATTTTAAACATAAATTCCATAAAATAAACAGATAGATGGCAAAAGTTTTCTCCTTTGTGTAAAAAGCGGTTAGGTCCATATATTGTGCATGCTGAAAGATCACTGTCCAAAAGAGTGGGCAGATATAGAAGTGTAACTGATAAATCTTCATTAGTAAATTGTTGTGGAAATCGTGAGGAATCATATGAATGTTTAAGAGACTACAATGAAAGCCACTTAGAACTAACTATTATATTATATAGAGGCTTGTCTTAAGCAATGCTAGTCTGCTGATACCCAAATCCAGAATAAAGTAGACTATTTTTAAGTGACTTCTGACCACAAGATAGATCAGGACTAAAAGATGGAAACTAAAATTACATCATTTGGATGGGAGAGAAAGAGAAGAGATCCAGCTCTTAAGGAACTACCTGAAAAAATGGAAAACATGTAAACAAAATGTTAAAAAAGTACAGAGCTGACACTAGTTTATTCCAAAGTATTTGATGTTTTCAGTAGCTTTCAGAAAGACAGGAAAAGAAAACTAAAATATAGATGAAGAGAACTTCCTATTCTGAAGTGGGATACATGAGCAGTATGTTTTTAAGTACATACTGAAAGGAAAGATAAAAACAAAGAGTCTATGACTAAGCTAATTTTTGACTAACACACGGTGACTAAGCCAATTCAAACTGGCAAAAGCCAGCTAATTTCTTTTAAACGTGAGACCACTCATTTGCTTTCACATCTTGTGAAATACAGACTGTATTCTGACAGTGTGACTATTACTTCAAATTCTAAATAGAAACAGAAAACAATTTTGAAGCAGGAAAGTATGCAGAGATTCAAGTTACAATTTTTCAAACAAGAAAAAAGCACATATAACTGTATGGTGGTGGAAATGATGCAACCCAAGACAATGTCCACCAGGAACAGTAGAGAGAACTGCAGTGACTTGCGGGATTTTTTCAAGAATTTGCAAGTGCCATGAGAGTGTGGCAAGCAGGACAAAGAGGATCTGTGACATCATTAGTTCAGAGACGTAATTCACAGCAACCAATCCCAACATTTTTGCATAAGCTAAATAAACTACCAGCCTGAAATAAAATGGAATATTTGTTTGTTTCAGAGTTGAGCACAGACGCATAAATTGATGCGTTGCTAGAAAGAATGGTACCAGAACAACACTAGCAATAAATGGAACAGAATTAAGATAAAGTTTCCACTAGAAAAGCATGTGAATTAATGGGTATGTAAATCCTTCATTTAGAAAAAATGTTTTAGAGACTCAAGACTCAAGACTAGCAGAATAAGGAAGATATGAAAGTTTTTAACATAGTGAAAGGCTAAAAGAAAACAACCACTTCACTCTTCTACATTTATTAAATTTCTTCTTACCTGAAGACAAACATTAAAAGATGGACTAAATCAGTTTCCTACTCTAGGTATCACAGATCAAGAAGAGAATGTTAACTAAAAGATGGAAATATTGAGACATTCAATTGCATACAGACTCAAGAGAAGATCGTCTTAGAAATAAGCCTGCACACAGGGTAATTAACCAGAAACTACTTTTTGGGTTATATAAATGGCACTAAGATTTGTACAGTTTTTTGTTGTTACTGTGGCAAAAACAAAAGAGAAAACGAGGAAGTTTTTTCAAAGTAATTTGAGAAAAAAACCACAAACACCTGAATTAAAGATAAACAAAAGTGTGATATGCAATAGAAGGACTAAAATTAGGTGTGGGGAGGATTTAATACACCAAAGTGAGGGATATAGTCAACGTAAGACTGAGTGCATTACTTGCCTGCTTTCTGAAAGAGATAAAAAGGTAATGAGTTTCTTCTGTATAGAGAAATATGTAGGTTTAGTTGTATTGCATCTGAGTGAAATTTCAAGCCAGGGAAACTATTCTATAGAGCTGTTAAACAGAGAAGGGCTTACATTTTTAATATGCATTTGCGAAAGCTAAAAGGAATTAATAAAATAAGTTACAATGGAAGCAAGCAAAAACTGAATGCAAATATGCTTAATGAGGAAGGAATTTTTGGTTTTAATTCTTACATATAATTTTTTTTTTTTGTCAGTGAAATGTATATTACCTGAAATCGACTCCAAAACACTAGCATTATAAAAAAAGGATTAGCAAACAAGAAGAGATTACTTTTTTCAATACTATTCATGATTTACCCACGAGAGAGCTGTGGATTGAAAAAACATAGTGGAGTGAAGTACCAATTTAAATGTTGTACATATCAGTGCAATAAGAGAGATGTCTTGGGTTTTAGGTTTGATGTGAACTGTGATTGCCAGATCTACTCCACAATGTGAGACTTAGGAGAAAGTAATTAAGCTTTTACCACAGAGTTGTGAATGGTATAGCCTCATTAAAGAAGTAATTTTTAAAGAGGGTAGGATTACAATTGCTGAGAAAAACGTATGGAACAGAATATACTGTGGTCATCGACAGATTAGTCACATGAAAAAGGCCATTTTGGGGGGTCAATGGAAAACAATTGTTTATTGAAGAAAGATAAGCTTTTCTTTTTATATCTAGTATAACGGAAAAAAGAAAGAAAAATAAATTTATGTAATACCTGTTGTCTCCCATTTTCAATTCCTTGAAATAACTGGAACACAAACAGGTACCTTTCTTGATTGTTAAATCCACCTTTCTTTAGGATGAAAAAATATTTACGTGTTTGACATACTGATGTACAATCATTAGAGTCTATTTGGCTTCAATTTTAATCATGAATAAACTTTCATATCTTTAATAAAAAAATCTGGTTAAACACAAAATCAAAATAATAAAAATAAAAAAGTATGGAAATAAATTGTAACATCAGAATCCCTTTATTCCATGTAATTAAACTACAGAATGGCTTTAACAAAACAAAATTACGTTTTGATCATTGGGCCCTAGGCCAAATACTAACATCATTTACGGTAATATTGATGTTTCAGGAAGAACCACAGGTAGAGCAGGGTGTTCATACTACGCCTGCACTAGCAAACAAAGCATTGCCGGGCTCTGGATTGCTCCTGTCTGCTGGAGCCTCGTATCTGCTCAGATGAGTTGTTAAAGGGGTCCTGGCCTTGGGCTAGGCCACCTAGCACCCTCTAAGGCAAAACCCTGTGCACGATTCCGGAGTGTGCCCAGGGACAAAAGCAAATAGGCATTTTGGATATGGAGTACGCTAGTTATGAGGGAGTGAGAGAATTTCCCATGTGATTTCCTTTAAGAAATTTCCTTTCAAACTTTTTGTTCCATTTCTAAGAACCTACATATGGCAGAGCCTGTATAATGCGGTATTATAGTACTGTATTATAGATTACTGTATTAAGATCATATTAATAATAATGTATTAAAATACATTATGTATATCACTGAATAAGAGTGAACCCATTGTTCTTTGTTAGGGTGAGGTCATTAAGGAAGAAATGGGAAAAGACCTTTGTCACACTAAGGACAAAGACAGTTCAGTGATATCTATATACTAACCTATATTAGTTTAAAGTAAAAGGATTTTGTATTAGCTTTATTTCAGATTAAATGTATATTTGTATTTTTTGGTTCTTTTTTCTGAATGGATAAGCATTCAGTTATTCTTGTAATAATCATTTGGCATACAAAACAGCCTTCAATATAAATTCATTAACATAAGGTCAAATGAAGTATTGCAATCATCACATTTGACATTCTGTTAAACACAGGACAGAGTTTTATGTAGATTTGGGCAAAACATTTCACAAAAAGCTCCAAAGGAGAACAGTTTCTCTGGTGAACACACAGAAAACAGATATTGGATATTTCTGCATAGTTGGTAGGTAATTTTATTTTGCTTGCAGTGCTCACTTAGACTCATAATATTGTAATCTGTTTCTTCAAAATTCTTGCTTTGTCTGGATTTCTCTGTTCAGTCAATCTTTTGTTCAACCAACCCGCTGAAATTAAATGCTACCAAGAAAACAGGCAGCAACAATCACTGTAAAGGTGCTGGCTGCTTTTTAGAGTAAATGCAAATGCCTTTCGCATAAAATTCAGCTTACACAAATTAAAATATTTCTGCACAGTTCAGTATCTGAATTTGTAAAACACCTGGAAAAGGAATATAGAATCATAGAATCATAGGATAGTTTGGGTTGGAAGGGACCTTTAAAGGCCATCTAGTCCAACTCCCCTGCAATAACCAGGGACATCTTCAACTACATCAGGTTGTTCAGAGCCCCATCCAACCTGACCTTGGATGTTTCCACGGATGGCACACCTTTGGATGTTTCCACGGATGGCACACCTACCGCCTCGCTGGGCAACCTGTTCCAGAGTTTCACCACCATCACAGTAAAAAATTTCTTCCTTATACCTAGTCTAAATCTTCCTTCTTTTCGTTTAAAGCCATTACCCCTTGTCCTGTCGCAACCGGCCCTGCTAAAAAGTTTGTCCCTGTCTTTCCGGTAGGCCTCCTTAAAGTATTGAAAGGCTGCAATAAGGTGTCCCTGGTGCCTTCTCTTCTCCGTCTGAAGAATCCACAACTGTCTCAGCCTGTCCTGACAGGAGAAGTGTTCCATCCCTCTGATAATTTTTGTGGCCCTCCTCTGGACCTGCTCCAACAAGTCCATCTTTTTCCTGTACTGATGACTCAAGAGCTGGATGCAGTACTCCAGGTGGGAACTCACAAGAGCAGAGGAGAGGGGGAGAATCACCTCACTTGGTCTGCTAGCCATGCTTCTTTTGATGCAGCCCAGCTTTCTGGGCTGTTAGCGTACATTATCGTCTAATGTCCAGCATTTCATCCACCAGTACCCCCAAGTCCTTCTCGGCAGGGTTGCTCACAATCCCTTCATCCCCCAGCCTGTACTGATACTGAGGGTTGCCCTGACCCAGGTGCAGGACCCTCTACTTTGCTTTGTTGAACCTCATGAAGTTCACATGGGCCCGCTTCTGGACCTTGTCCTGGTCCCTCTGCAGGGCATCCCATCCCTCAGGGGTGTCAACCTGTCAACTGCACCACTCAGCATGGTGTCATCCACAAATTTGTTGAGGCTGCACTTGATCCCATGCTCTATGTCATTGATGAAGATATTAAACAGTACTGGTCCCAGTACAGACCCCTGAGGGACACCACTCATCACTGATCTCCATCTGGACGTTGAGCTGTTGACCACTACCTTCTGGATGCATCCATCCAACCAATTCCTCATTCACCAAACAGTCCACCCATCAAATCCATACCTCTACAATTTAGAGAGCATGATGTTGTGGGAAACTGAGGAGGATTTGCCTTCAGTAAAGCCACGCTGTCTGTTTCAAATCACCTCGCTGTCCTCCATGTGCCTTAGCATAGCTTCTAGGAGGATCTGTTCCATGATCTTCCCAGGCACAGAGGGGAAGCTGACAGTTCAGTAGTTCCCAGGGTCCTCCTTTCTATCCTTCTTAAAAACAGGTGCAATGCTTCCCTTTTTCCAGTCACCAGGGACTTCACCTTGCTGGCATGGCATTTCAAATATCATGGAGAGTGCCTTGGCAACTGCTGCATCCCATTCCTTTAGGACTCTGGGAGGCATCTCATCAGGTCCCACAGATTTCTGTGTGCTCAGGTTCATCAGGTGGTCACGAACCTGATCTTCTCTTACAGTGGGAGGGACTTTTGTCCCCCAGTCCCTGCCTTGCTGTCCATCCACTCAAGAGGTGTAGGAAGAGAGGTTGCCAGTGAAGACTGAGGCAAAAATGTTGTTGAGCACCTCAGCTCTCTCCTCGTGCACTGTTACCAGTTTGCCAATCTTGCTCATCATGGGCCGTACACTTTCTTTGACCTTCCTTTTCTGGCTAGCATACTTCTAGAAGCCCTTATTATTCTTTGCGTCTCTCACCAAGTTCAGCTCCAGCCGCGCCTTAACCTTCCTGACCCCATCCCTACATAACTGGGCAGTGTCCCTATACTCTTCCCAGGACACTTGTCCCTGCTTCTACTGCCTGTGCATTTCTGTCTTGCCCTTTAGTTTGACCAGCAGGTCTTGACTCAGCCATGCCACTCTCTTGCCTTCATTTCCTGATTTCTTACTCCTGGGCATCAAGATCTTCTGTGCTGTGTGGAAAGCGTCCTTAAAGATCTGCCAGGTCTGTTCTGCCCGTTTGCCCCTGAGGGCAGTTTCCCAGGGAGTCTTATTGACTAACTCCCTAAAGAGCTGGAGGTTTGTGTTCCTAAAATTCAGGGTCCTGACTTTACTCTTCCCCTGACCCATATCCCCCAGGACTGTGAACTCCACGACTGCATGATGACTGCAGCCCAGGCTGCCTCCAATCTTGTCATCACCAATGATGTCGCTTTTTTTGGTGACCATCAGGTCCAGTATCACCAGTATCTGGTGGAGCTGTATATTACCTGGCTCAAGAAGTTATCCTTGATGCATTTCAGGAGTCTCATGGACTGCCTATATCCTGTTGTGTTACTTTTCCAGCAGATGTCAGGGTGGTTGAAGTCTCCCAGCAGTGCAGGCCATTCCATAATCAAAAACCCCAAAATGCTGGTGATGACACATCACCAGCCATGGAGCCACGTATTAATAGACTGGGCTCACCTGTTTCTTCTAATGTCACTGCTTGCAACTGGGGGAAGAAAGCAGAAAATAACCTGCGCTCCAGATTCCCTTACCAACCGTCATAAAGGCCTGAAGTCTCTTTTGATCACCCTTGGACTACATGATGCGGCTTCATTGCTACCCACATGGAAAAGCAGCAATGGGTAATAGTCCAAGGGCCATATCAGGCTAAGAAGTTTCCTTAGGTGATGTCCTTAACCGGGGCCCCAGGGAGGCAACAGACTTCCCCAAGAGGAGCGTCTGGCTGGCATATTGGACCCTCTGTTCCCCTCAGGTGGTTGTGATAAAGGGGGTAGGCCTTTCTGACCTTGGCAGCACCTCTGGTGAAGACGGACCATCACCCACATCACCATTCATTGACTGGCCTTCCACATCCAGAACCTCGTACCTGTTGTACAGAGGCACCTGGGAAGGTGGGGTGGGCAAGGAGGGGGTTTTCCTGCCACCCTGAGTATGGACTTTCCTCCATTCGCTCCTTTCTAAGCTACTGTCTTCAGCCTGTCGAGGCGAGGATACAGGATCCCCTTGATTTTGGGCTTTTCCTGATGTTCCCGTTTCTGTCCCAGGGAGAGCAGAGCATGGTTACACCAGTCTACCTCTTTCTCAGGCTCCCTGATGCTCCTTAACTTTTCTGCTTCCTCTTGTAGCTCTGCCACCAGGCTGAGCAGATCATCCACCTATTTACCCAATATGGCTTAATGACTCCAGTTTACTATTGTATCACCTTCTCTAATGTAGGATTTTTTCTTGTTTTTATAGCAATTACTCACATCCCACACTATTCCCTTCATCTGTGTTTTTTTTTCCTTCACATGAACCAAATATATTTATCTGCCTTGCTGTTACACCAAGCCTATGTACTGTAGCTGTAGAATTATCTTTGTCTTTAATGTGTAATTTCTTTTGCAGTCAAGTGGAATAATTGGTTCCTTTTCTTCAACAGATGAAGCTTGTCTCATCTTCACTGCTTTAAAATGGAGCTCTCTCTAGCTGAAAATCCCTTCTTGACTGATGTCAGGGTCCTTGGTTGTTCCACAGCTCTGCAGGAACTCATAATATCAAGATTTCTCACCTCACTGAATACAAGGGATTTATTTTTTTTTCCTGTCAATGGTATTCTAGAGATCTTAAAAATTAATACATTCTTACTGCATATCAGTAGAAACTTGGAATATGCATAGAATGGTTTCAACTGGGATTGTCAAGAGTACAAGCTTTGGTTTAGCTCTGTTGCTACTGATTCCTATCATTCCTTCCTTATTCTCGAGAGTTACATTATGGTGCTTGCACTTTGAACAGTATGTCATTTGTACATATCATCCCATTTAAATGTTACAGCTATCACTGGGATAAAATATTGGAGAATTTCATTAGAAGTGAAGAATGTGGTTTTACGTTCAGCATGAGGGTTGTTGTTGAAAATCTTTGTTACACTGGAATTAATTTTCATGCCAGAACTATTGCTGAAATAAAAAGTCCCACTCAAACAATTAGAGATTTGGTGAATCTTGTCTGAATCCGATCTGCATCTACGTTTTTTCAGGAAAGGAAGAGAATGTTTCAGCTTTACTGTAACTGAATTAAATTTAGGCTCTGCAAATAGATAAAGGTGTAACAATTGTCTGAATTTCAAAGTTATCAGACTGCTGGCATATTCTGTATGCAGATGAAAAACTTGATCATGGCAAATTATACTCAATGAAGAAAATGATGGTACTACCTTAGCAATGTCTTTTGCACAACATTGTGAAATTGGAAAAAGGTATAAGAGCAAATGCGGAATCTGTTTAATTCTACATAACCTCACTATATTGCAATCATGAAAGAAAAATTAAGTCTAAGCTGGAACAGACATTTCCTTTCTTTTTTTTTTTGTTTCCTCCTCATGCATCCAGTGTTAACATTATGCAATCAGCAGAGGAAGCCAAAAATCAGGAAAAGAATATAAAAGCCAAATTTCATACAGTGAGAAAATCCTTTTTTTAATGTGCAAATTAAAGGCAAAGATTGCTATTTGCAAATTCAGAGACAGATTCTTTTCTCTCAGCAGAAAAAAAAACACAACCACCAAACAAAAAACAAGCACCAAACCCTCATGAAGCAAACCTAAGAATGAATTAAACTCAACTGAAGAAAAGTTAAGGATATGACCTTCAATTTACCTGTTATTAGTTCAACTATTAAGTTATATACTGCAAGAAATCTCACTTCAAAGTATTCTTCTGAAGTACAAGAACATCATTTTCAAATCAACGTGAATTGTGAACGGCATTGACTGCGTTTTCAAACATTCCAAAATAAACTATATTCACAGTAAACATATTTAATATTTATTCAGACTACATTATCAATTCTGTAATTATAGTATCAATTTATCACCAAAGAGATGGAATGCAATGGGAGATATTAATTAAAAGCCATCTCTTAATTGTATGCTAAAAAGTGTAAGACAGACGCTGCTTTCCCGAAGGCAGACGGAGGATTGTATTTACAATTCAGTTATGGACAGGTGCCCAGATTTTAGCTTATCTATCATTTGCTACATGCTGAGTTTGTTGCATACAAGCTGCCATTACTAATAGTTTGGGATAGAGCCATGAAATTTCAAGCACTGTATATTTCAGGTCAGAGCACAACCTAGTTAATGTCATCTGAAATACATCCACCATTCCTCTGCTTAATAAAGGCTGCTGGTGACCAATCGAACTGCAACAATGGTTTATTTCTGTTTGCTCTCTTTTGGTGTATGCTAAAAGTATTTTTTTTTTTTTTCCTATGCTATAGAAACACAGCTCTATTTCTTGTCTAAAATCCTATAATTTCTAGTATGTTTGTAATTTAATTTTCAATATCATTCTTCACACATACTATCCAGGCTAAACACCTGTAGTATGCAGTATGCAATTACACAGATGGCAGAAAAAATAGCTTTCATTTCAAATAATACAAATATCTCTGTTCTACATTCAGCATCAAACCTTTTGAAATAAGTTAGAGCACATCTAGGTTTTGGCTTTTCATGTATACTGCATAGGACTGAAGGAACATTGCAATGGGTCACTGCAAGGAGGCTTGGATGCTACAAATGTGTTTTACCAAACATTTCAGAATTTCCATTTGAACTTTAAGGTCAGTGAATTGCTGGCTTGTTTAGCAAGTGCAGATCTGGTATTATTGTAGTGGCAATTCAGCATGGAGAGACGGAATTTAGATACTTTTATCTGTTTGTTTGTTTGTTTGTGGAAGAGCATTCCCAAAGCCATAACACTATACTGGAGAGTTGAGATTATTACTTTTATACATTTTTTCCTAGGTTGTAAACCATGTTTTTTAAATAGTAATTTGGTTCCATTTGAATCTATCAGATTTGAAAGCCTAGGGCTGGGAGCCTAAAGATTGGGACTAGTTTCAAGTGTTTTCATAAACATTTGTTTTAAGCTTTTATTTGTCATTTTATGTAGCAGACTAGAAGCAGCAAATGCTCATTTAAACTAGCAAGTGGAATAATTCAATAAAAAAGTATTAACAAACTTGACTAAAAGAAATGGCATCTTGCATGCCAAGGACTTTAAGTGTACTAAGAACTGGAATTTTTGTGTGAAACCCCCAAACAATTTATTTTCTTACTGTCATCAACAAAAATATTTCCATACTCAGCTTTACTTGAAAAGTGATTTGAGAGCCCAAATTGTGCCCTATTTTCTGAAATGCAATACTACCAAAAATCTGTGGCTTATCTTTACATTGATTGCAGTACACATGTATATCTTGTAAATGCTGAACAAGATGTAGCTATTAATCGTTTCCATACGATTATGGAAGATTCTAGAGATCAGAACTTTTTTTTTACTTTGAAGCTCTGTATTTTAACAAGTCAGAAAATAAAACATGGTTAAGAAATTATGCTTATTCTATTGGGTTTTATTATAGTACATTGAGAAATAAACGCTCTGTCATACTGTCCCCTGGATATCTTAGATATACGTACATGGACTACTGGATATGCCACAGGACACATGAAAGACTTGACCCTTTAGGAAATACTGACCATGAGCCCGTTTTGGTATTGTAGATGCTTACTCTGAGGCAGCTGAATTTAACTTTTTTCAGGAGATTAAAAGAGTTTGAACATGCATGAAAGACTGATTATTTGAGAAACAGGGTCTGTAAGAGCCTAAGCTACAATGACTAAGTGAGATACTGGCTTTACACTGGTGATAACTGAATAGTATTGGCAGTCAAGAATTTGGTTAAAGCCATTGTGCCATGCAGTGATACCATTATTAAGCTTAGGTCAGTCTTGTCACACACAAACACTGTCTTTTTGTAGTAGATCTAAAATTCCAAGAAGCGATGATAAGTGACTGCATGGTTTATTTCCATTTTTAGTGTTTGTAGAATGATAGAATCATAGAATAGTTTGGGCTGGAAGGGACCTGCAAAGGTCATCCAGTCCAATCCCCCTGCAATGAGCAGGGAGGTCTTCAACTATACCAGGTTGCTCAGAGCTCCGTCCTCAAAGGTTTCCAGGGATGCGGCATCTACCACTTCTCTGGGTAACCTGTTCCAGTGTTTCACCACCTGCACAGTAAAGAATTTCTTCCTAATATCTAGTCTAACATGTAGTGTTCACATTTTGCATATTAAAAAAAAAATAGGTTTTTAATATATTTTATTATCACTGAAAGAATACTATTACAAATATAAGCAGTATGTAGGTAGTGTGATAGAATGGTAACAAATATCCAGATACTGTGGTAACATATTTACATTGGCAATGAGATTTACGTTCCTAAGCATGGATGACTTGGTCTGGATGAAGTTAAATTTTTATCCTCTCATGGTCTGGTCCGTGATTAAATACTACCAGGAGTGCCTGAGGAAGCATTAGAAATTAATACAGCCTTTTGCCTTTTCTTGCACGCACACACACACATACACACAAGACATACTAACTTGTCTTACTCTGAGTCATCATTTGAATATTTGAATTCTGTCAAACTAATAACACCGTTTGTTATGTTGCAGGTTTAGGAATACATCCTTCTTCTAGGCCTTCTGTGGTGGGTTAGCCTTGACTAATAGCCAAATTCCCACCCAGCCACTTGTTCTCTCCACTCCTTCAGTGGGACGGGATCGGGAGAAAATAGAACAGGAACAGAAGAGTTTGTGGGTTGAAATAAAGACAGGGCGATCACTAACCAATTGCTGTTGTGGGCAACAAAACTCTACTTGGGGCAAATCTACTGGCAATTAAAATAAAAATGAAATTACTAGTTTGGGCAGTGGGAAAAAAACTAAAAAATCTCATTAGAACAGCATCTTTCCTCCCCCTTTTCCTAGGCTTAAGTTCACTCCTTCACTCCGGACTCCTCTACCACCCCTTCAAACAGGGTCTGCAGTCAGTCCATAACAGTTCATCTCTGCTGCTCCTTCCTTCTCACACTTTTCCCTCCTCCACCATTGTCTCCTCCAGGGGTTGCAGGCGAATCTCTGCTCTTGCCCTGGAGCACCTCCTCCTCCTCCTCCTGCTCTGAGTCAGGTGTTTGCTGAGTTGTTTATCACTCTTTTTTCCCTCACTCCTCTCTGCCAAACAGCATTTTGCCTTTTCTTAAATGCATTTTCCCCAAGGCACCCCCATCGTAGCTGTGGGCCCCAGCCCTGCCCTGCGGTGAGTTGGTCGGAGCCAGATGGAACCATCTGTGTCTGGCACAGGGCAGCCTCGGCCTTTCCTCACAGAGGCTGCCCCTGCAGACCTGCTGCTGGCAGCACCTGGGCACCTGCACCCAGTACATCCTCACACCCACTACACCTTCATAACATGAAACTACCTATAGAAGTGAAGAAATTTCTTTTTTTAAGTTGTTCTAGTCTTTTTGTTCTGAGCTGAACGAGCAGTTCCTTGGTTGCACAACTCCACACCCAGATGTCACCCACTTTTACAGGCCTTTTGAATTTTTTAAGTGGCTAGAAACCTAAAATATGTAAAAATAATACTGATGCATAACTTCTACATAATATATATCATAATAAAAAATAAAGCACCAGATAATAAAAGTGAATTCTATATCATCACTTTGTAGCTTGTTATAAAAAAGGTATGCTGATAAAAAAACAGATGATATAAGAAACCACTGGCAGAAGAAAAAGCAGAGCTGGTCTCCTTTACAATGCTCAGTCCTGTGTTCTGTGCAATAATCCAAAATTAATATCTAAGTTTATTCTCCATTGAAGCATCCTGCTTAAAGACCTTCACTCCAAGCCCATGTGAGTGAGTCGCAGAAGCACAGAATGGTGTTTTCAAATAATTCAGAACTTTCCATATTTGAAAAAAAAAACAGTTCATTTTTCATTTGCTATTCTGGAGCATTATATATTGAATTTCAACAGACTAAATTGAACTAAATTCCTCATCTTAAGTTCAAGTGCTGCACAGGTTATCTTTCCACTAAAAAGCTGGATGGAATTTACATGTTCCTCTAAAACATTTTATTAGACTCATTAAAATAATAAGCCCTGACAAATTCAGAGTAAGACTACAGTCTGGTCATTGATAACCTCCTTCTGGACTTCACAACTTAAAGCTATTAAGGTGTCATAACTTACCGAACATGCTTAGGGAGCCTTGGATCCTCCCCTGGAAGATGCCAGGGGAAACTAAATCAGCAGTTGTTAATTTTTCATCTTCATGCTTGGCTGCTGTCAAAATGATCCCTACATAGAACGGGTTTTTCAAACCAGGTGGCCACCACGAACAGTCAGTCTCACAGGCCCTCTAAAGTCAGAACTCTGAGCATTCAATTAAGACAGTTTTCCACTGTGTTTTATAGTGCTTTTGTGACAGGATTGTAACTGTGTTATCAGTGAAGTTTCTTTATATTGCATTAATTGCTTACCCTAAAGTTGAAATTGCTGTGAAGTAACTGTTTTATGGAAATGCTAGTACCTATGTTGTTTTCCATCATAGGGACTGGGCAGGAGGTAACATGTTTATCAACATTGTTGCGATTGACAGGAAAGTAGAAACCCAGAATAGCTAGCAACTCTTTTGTGAAGGCAACTCAAGGCTTATTTGGAAAAGAGACATTTGAAGAGAAGACGTTAGTTTCAAGAAACATTTCACATCAATGAAAAAAACCCATACATACTTATATTGTCATAGAAAGACACTATAACAGATATCACCTCAAAATTTTCATTAACAAAACGGTACATATTTTACATAGTCTTATCGTTGTAAAATACCTACTTAGTAGTATTACCTGTTTCTCACCAAAAAAGGTAAGCACAAGGAGGTAAATTGCATTGGTTATTTTTTTTTTTTTGCGGCTAAGTTTAAGTACAGTGGAATGAAAAAAAATATGCTAAAAGGAAATGGTTTTCATTGGCTTTGCATAACAGATATAGCAGAAATAGCAAAACTCTAATCCCTTAATAACAGAAATATTACACATACAAACAGATATTTCAAAATTCTTCACATTGGGATGACAAACATGGTATTCTATTTTTTAAAAAAGACTGGTAC
Source organism: Himantopus leucocephalus (assembly GCA_003993805.1). Lineage (NCBI taxonomy): Eukaryota > Metazoa > Chordata > Aves > Charadriiformes > Recurvirostridae > Himantopus > Himantopus leucocephalus. Next base: position 93,348,201 of record RSEF01000003.1, on the reverse strand, counting down.
AGTTGACTTGCTTGGAGAAAATAATTTAACAAAAATTTATTTTATTTTTCTTCATCTAATCTGGAACCTTGAATGAAAGCATATTTTGCTCTTTAACTTTATGACCCTGTAATATCCAAAGAGTTATGAAAATCTACACATAAAACTCAACATTAACTGAAAGACTGATGAATTGCCTTCCTCCCCCCACCAACAAAAATCTTAAATCCCTGAGCTGCAAGACAGAGTTTGCATCAAGGCATTATGTGGAATGCTGGTTTTTGGTTTGTTCTTTAAGGAACTAAAGAAATGTACAAAATCAAAAAAATTAGTGAAAGTCTCAGGTTTTGGTCCTACATTAACTCTTCCAATAGGAAGATTAATGACCATTACAAAACGTTTAACAAAATCAATTCTTCAAGTACAGTACAATCAAGCAAAACAAAGTTGAACTTTGAGTGTCTCTTTTCTGAAAACAGTCTTGCAATTAAAAAAGAGGTGTACTTGATTATTAGTTTATTAGAAAGGCTTCTGATATACACAAAAACAAACGCTCAGCTTGTTAGTGTTAACATATGAATTTAACAATTGATTTAGAAATAGAACAAATCAACACTTTAAAAGTTTATTTGCCCAGCTAAATATTTTTTTTCTCTCTGATGGAATGATTAGTTCATTTTTACAGCACCAGTTTTCAAACTTGTTTGTATTAGCTTTTAATAAGCCCACCTCTTCCCTTGCTGTCCTCTACTTCCAGTTCCCCAGTTACTGAGGTCGTTTTAAAATTATATTACGGAAAAAAGTTAAAATATCTCTAAGTTCTTATATATAAGAAGAAATATAGTTTTTTCCTTTTCACCGTCCCTGTCCCCTTTACATTTTAGTGCTGAAACTTGTCAATCTATCTACTCCAGGTAATTTCTCTGGTTTGCTTCCTCCAGTGCGTAGATTTTCTATCCAATGTTAATATCAGCCATATAGAAAATTAAATTTACCAGGCAATCCAAAACAGCCACACAGGGTATATGAATTAAATTCTTTAGTTTGAAAACATCTCTGAATACACATGTTTTTTTGGTATATTCTGTAACCACCTAGAAATATCTTTGCTTGAGGGCAAGTGGTGACAAGCTTGACTTCCTCAATCTTGTTTAAACTATAGATTAAGGCTGCTGTAGAAATCCAGCTACTGCATATACAGCTATAATTAATTTTCTGCTCACCTTTCTCATGGAAACTACCTACATAAGGCCATGAAACAATATTCATAGTGTTCTTGCTGTTTTGTTCAAAACTTTTTTTGATATGGAAGCAATCTCAAGAAAGAAGTCACGGCACCAGAAAATGAGACCCTACAGCTATTCAGTCCAATTATCTCAATACTTTTGGTTTCAGCAGTTTGTGAATACCATGTGGAATGCTCTAATGCTTCGTACAGCAATCTTGTTTGTAACTACCTATACCTTCTCTAGTATTTCAGAGAAATATCTGATTGGCATGTGGAACTTCTAGTAACAGAACTGAAGAAGAAAATTAGTGAGCTTGGGTGACCAACTAATAAATCAATTTACGGTGTCATGAAACCATGTCATGGTTTCAGCTGGGATAGAGTTGACTTTCTTACTAGCAGGAGGCATAGTGCTCTGTTTTGGATTTGGGATTAGAAATGGTGTTGATAGCACACTGGTGGTTTTGGTTGTTACTAAGCAATCAAGGCCTTTTCTGCTCCTCATACCGCCCTGCCAGCAAGTAGGCTGAGAGGGCACAAGAAACTGGGGGGAATGCAGTCAGGATAGCTGACCCCAACTGACCAAAGGGAAATTTCATACCAAGTGACATCATGCCTAGTATATAAAGCTGGGGGAAGAAGAAGAAAAGGGGAGATGTTTGGAGTGATGGCATTTGTCTTCCCAAGTAACCGTTAAGTGTGATGGAGCCCTGCTTTCCTGGAGATAGATGAACACCTGACTGCCAATGGGAAGCAGTGAATAAACTCCTTGTTTTGCTTTGCTTGCCTGTGTGGCTTTTGCTTTATTTATTAAAATTTCTTTATCTCAACCCATGAGTTTTCTCACTTGTACTTTTCCAATTCTGTCTACCATCCCAGCCAGGGGAGTGAGCGAGTGTCTGTGTGGTCCAAGTTGCTGGCTGGGGTTAAACTACAACATATAGTCATTCACTCAAACTAGGATGAAGCAAGCTGCTGCACCAAAAGCAATCTGATTTGGATTAGCTGAAAACATCACTGACACAAGATTAATGACATTTTGTCTTTTTTTTCCCCCAGAGAGTTAAATAAGTGTATTCAGATTCATTAAGATAAAATTATCCTTTACTACCAAGCATTTTAATGTACATTGTGTGTAACTTTCTGTAATATTAATTTCACAACTGATGATATTTATGATAATAAAGTCAGTGTGAAAAAGCCACATGAGCAGATTCTTGTGGATTTTCCTCAATTTTTCTTTTAGTTCAACTTGCTGAGGAGTGATTCTGCACTCTTTTGAAGGCCTCCTGAAAAAAGGACGTCACAGCTCCTCCAGAGCCTTTTTGTGTGAACATACTCTCTTCTACCACTGCATTTTTGAAACAACAAATTAAATAAAGCATTGCCCTGCCTCGTGGGATTTTGCACGTATAAATACACGTAGGACTACAAGGTTATCCAATAATAGAAACAAGCAATAGAAAATGCGTGCGGTAATTAGGAACAGGTTTTTGAAAAGCCTATTGACTTTGTCATTGCTACAGCTCGTGTGTTTTGTGGTGCGTATAGCTAAGATTGATAGGGATGTGTAAAGTTTTCTGTAGTGTGATTGCACAAACCAGACAGTGTTCTAGACCAAACTACAGCTCTGCCTGTGCATCTGAATTTACTACTGAGGGTGAAAGGGAAATGAGAAATGGGAAATGGAGCTTACAGATTTAGAGAGACAACTGTTGACTACAGAAAGAGCTACCTCGCTGACTAGACCCAGCTGAACAGACTATATAGACAAGAGAATTAGATACAAAAGACAGTTTAATATAGCATGGAGGTGATTATGATACATTTTAGTCAAAATTATAAATGTTTAAACAGCATTTAAAAAAAAACCAACAAACCCTCTGCCTAGTTACTTGCATGCCTGCGATGTAAAGCTTTCCCATTGTAAACTCTTGAGGCACCATACAAACCAAATGAAGAAGTTTATTGGAAAAAGCCAACAGGAATTTAGCAAAGGCAAATCATGCCAGACTAACCCGATCACTTGCTACAACAAAATAACATCTTCTGTCTAGCAGATGAACTGTTAGAAACAAAGATTCTGTTCTTATACAAGTGGGTTTAGCAATTAAAAAAGAGAACAGGAAAAAATGCTTTGCACTGTGTATTCAGAGGATGATTTTCAATATGTTTTGTAAACTTTAATGTCATGCAACAACCATATGAGTAATGCATAATTATGACCATTAGAAAAGAATAGCAGCCTAATGTGAGATATCTGGTTTTGAAAACCTTTGTTTTAACACATATGGGACTGCTGTTTCTAAGTATGGAGCATATATTACAGACATACAGTAATACAAAATCTCTTGTATCATTTAACAGTAAGATTTGACCCTGACCTGACAAAATGACCTATACAACTCAGTGTCTGAAGACCAGCTATTGCTGTTCAGAAAGATGTCCGACACAGAAGGAATCTGACTGTCCTAAATTTCATTCCTTTAGGCTCTGCAACGGAATCTATGAAACTGAGACAGGCACCTACATTCCCTATAGTAACTACAGGGATTGAAGCATCTCATTATGGGATTCATAGCACATAACACTGCCTAAACAAGGAAGAGCTGAGGGAATAAATGCATCTTAAATCCCAGACTCAGTGTATTCATTTATTTTTAAGTGACATTTCGGAAATCTGTTCCCACTGGATGGCTAGCACAACACCAACTCTATAATCAGACAAGCAACTGTGTCTAATTGTCAGACAATGGAAAGATATAACTTCCTAAAGTTTGCATTTTCCCTATCCACAAACACATATTCAAGAATCTCAGGATCATGAAAAAGCATCGCTACAGAGACATGTAAGAGGATTTCCATATATAGCCTTCAGCACTAAGGTTGTAATTTCTTTTTCTTTCTCTAAGAATGACATTAGAAATGCAACCTACATTTCTAAAGTGATCTGGGAGTTACTCCAGGGAGAGAAAAATAAAACCAAGAGAGAAAAGAGACAAAAAGAGGCCAGAGGAATAACAGAGAGAGAGGAAATGAAAGTACAGCCTGACAAGCAGGACAGAGTGGACCGATGAGAAGACAAATAAAAGCTTAGAATCCATGCAACAGCAAGAGGTAAATAAAAGGATTAATATCAATTGTAGAGAATTTACAAAGATTCACAAGTCCTTATTTTAAGGTAACACTAGTATTTGGCTTATTTACCAGCAGTTTACAACAGAAATCTGAAAGCTTCTGTATAATTCCTATGACTCCCAAGTTACAACAAGCTGTGCATTAGGTCTGCACTTTTCTTATGCTGCATTTTTAAAATCTCAGCATAAATGACCTCATTAATTCCCTGGTACCCTGTTCCTAAATGGATCCGTAAAGCCACAGTCATATATTCCCTTAAATCCTCCTAATGGCTCATTTTCACCATGTTGTTTAAAGAATATTCCCAAACAGTAGCAACTGCTACTGAAAATAATATTAGTATTTCTACAAGAAATGTAATTGTCAGACACGGGACAAATACAATTGTCACTTCAGTGACACTGGACTACAGGATATTTTTAATCTCTATATCGTCAATGTAAATCATGGTTACGGCTGGAGAGAAAGCTCATTCAAGGAGGACAAAGGTAAGAAGAAGTTAGCAGCAGCAGACTGACAGCTAACCAAGAGCCTAAGCTGGAAACAGTGTCTATAACTTGTTCCCCAGTAGAGAAGGCACATGTTATGATAGGATGTGCTTTCTTGAGCTCAGGTAAGATAGGACAGTTGTCTGAGGTTTTAAACCTGTTGCTGTAAATGCCAGGTTTTGTTTTTTGTTTTTGTTTTTTTTTAATATTTAACTTTAAAATGCTGCTTGTGTGTTACATCCTGATACTAGTCCTTTCACTGGATAAAGCTTGCAAGTGTCCAGAGTGCTGTTAGTAGTATCTATCATGATTAGCAAATTGAAAAGATTAAACTGGAGATCTGTTGGCATCCTGGAGTCCCACACCAAAGAGGCAAGAGTAAATGAGTCCTGAAAGAGGTACTTTACATAGACTTTCTGGCAAGGAGCTGATATGCTCCTCCTCCTCCATCTTCCTTCGGTGTGGAAATCTGTTTTCAACAATGAAAGACTAACTAGTTCTGGCAGTCCTAGACTAGCAATGACTACTGCTGAACACCTACGAATTAGTGCTTTCATTTAAAATAAAAAGTATCCCTAGGTAATTCTATGTTAGATTTTAAAGGTCATTGAAAACAAAAATCTAGAATAAGCTATGCTGAAGCTGATTTTTACATTATGCTGACCACGACAGCTTCTCAGACAATCTGCATGCATGATGTCATAAAAAAGAAATCAGCGTCTTATGAATAAATAAATAAATAAAAAATTTGACACATTTTTTGTCACCTCCCAGTGATCTGATAAAGAAATGCTTATTTGGCACACTGCTTGATTTTAAGGGCAAGAGAAGGAGCATTGACAAATAGCCTTTGTAAGTATAACTTTGACTAAAGCAACGAGGGAAAAAATGTGGATATGGCATACTATCTGATAGCAAAAAGAGTGGACAAAAAGAAAGAAGGACTGTAGAGGTAGAAGACTGTCAATTACAATAACATTTAGCTGATTAATGTAGGTTATTAGTGATATGGATGTTGGTGGTGTACAATGGATTTACATAAGCAGCAGTCTCAATTCTTTATTTCTCTCTGCTAATATATATGGTCCAATCATTATTATTATTTATTCTTTATAATCATCTCCCTTAACCATTTGAGGAGTACTGACACTTTGTGGGAGAAATACATCACTGTAATAAAATATTCCTGTATGTCTCCTTTCTTTAATGGGAAGCCGTTCAAATAGCTTCTTCTTTATTAGTATTTCCTGTGGTAGGTGCTGCATTTCTGTTCTGTTCTTTATTTGGAAGTGCATAGGAATGCACTTTAGTCAAGTAAACAAAAAAGAGGACTATGTTCACCTTGACTTTTCTGCTATCGTGGTGCTCCAGTCATAAAACTAAATTTAATTTAAATTAAACTGCCCTCAATTAGAGTAAATGGGGAGGTAAATGATGCTATTGTAAAACAGAATATCCATTACACTAAAAAAATTGTAGATGACCTACTTTGTACCAGAGTGTGGAATAACTGCCAAAGCTGCATAAAGAATTAGATTTTTTTTTTTTTTAGTTTGCTCAATTTTGCAATTCAGAATGTGCCAGTTTTATCTTAATGAAGTTGGCAGCGATGCCTTGTCTAGAAAAAAATGTAGTTAACCCAGGTCCCTTTCCCCAAGATTACACATCTAACTTCTTCCCAGGACAAACAAGAATAATCTGGGACAGAAATAGTAGAAAATATGATAATAATAAGGTTGCAAATTTTATAGATTCACAATTACAATTTTTAAACACAATAGAGGGTTGTAATTCCACATCAGGTTCATGACACTAAGTTACTTGCTTTTTGTGAGTTCTTTAAAATCTTGTCATTACAAAATCTCCATTTCTGGTTTATTGGTATGGTCTGTGCTGACATTTCCAACCTATCGTTCCCTAAATAGCAGTTTAAAAGGTTTAAATTATTTAGCATTTTCTTGTTAACACTTCTGTCTGGCAAGTCTAGAAGAGAATTGATGGAGTCACAATATGACAGTCCCCTTAGCTATGGGAGTAGAGACACTTTTTATCATACTTTTCGCAACAGAATCAATTACCAATGACACTTTTTCTTTTAGAAAAATATAAAAAGCCACCTCAAAAGCCAGCAACATTTTGAGAGAAAAATCTAGATTATTGCTTGTCCCTGTCATCCTTCCTTTACGTTTAATGAAAGAACATATAATCCATCAGGAGAGGAAAGAACATAGTGTTTATCACTAATAGGTGCTGATACTTTTATATGTCAAACATCCCAGCCATGTTAATCTTCTACAATACTGGTGACAACTGTTCAAAATTTAACATCAGAGCAAGAGCCTGAAAGCAGTAAAAAGGGTAAAAGATTGAAAATGTCATTCGCCTTGTTGGTGAAATACAAATTGTGTCTGTTAATCAATAGTTTTTTTGTATGAGATGATTTCTTATCCAAGTCCTTATCAAAGCTGTCTTAACTATATTATGACAGAGTTATTCAGCAATGGAGTAAATATTTTGGGTGAAATCTTTGATTCACAAAAATATGTAGCAAAAAGTAGGGATAATTAAACATTGCATCATTTTGCAAATGACCCTGCTCTATGTTATTCAACACTTTAGAAGATCACATTAGAATTTTTTTCAGCAATTATTAAATATGTATTGATGATATTAACAAACTACTAAAATATTAATGAATCATAATAATTAGCATATTCATGCTTATATTTATACTTATTTCACAGTTTTATACTGCTGGTGCTGATGTTTATTGGATGAAAATATTGCACAGTAGTACAAATTTTATAGCATACTAAGTGAACAAAGCCTTTGTGATGAAAGAAATCAGAAATTGTTATTGATCTGTAAGTTTAGATAAATTTTTAGAGCAATAAATATATTCATGAAGTTAATTGTCCTGGTTTGAGGTAAAACAGAACCAATTTTCTTTTCAGCAATTTTACTTTTCAGCTAAGCCTCTTCTAACCAACTGAACTCTCTGAAATTAAAGGCATATTTTTCAGACAGTATCCCCTTCTAGAAGATAAAGTCTGACTTTTATAGTGAATACCAAGGAATGGTATGTAGAGAGGCTTCTGCTTGTACTAATTGCTATAAAAACTAAGGTCAGCTAACTGTTGTGTGCCACGTTGGAGGGTTGGAAGCAAAAAAGCATAGAGGGGTCGCATATGTGGGGAGGAGTGGACAGGACAGGTGACCCAAAACTGACCAACAGGGTATTCCATCCCATCTACCTCATGCTCAGCATAAAAGCTGAGGGATCAAAGGGGTCAGCATCTTTATTCAATGGTGGGCATCCAAGGGGGATTCTGTGTGTTTGTCTGCCTTTGATCCCAGTCTATGTGTGCCTGAATTCAGTTCCTAAGTTCAGGTCCCATCTATCTCTGAGTTCAGTCTGGGACTTTCCCTGTGCCTGCTGGTGATGTGATAATCACCCTGGGACGTTGATATTGTTTTTGTATATATTGTATACATTTCATTATTTTCTTATTAATATTATTATCTTCTCCTTTATTATTTTATTATTAATATTTCATTAAAGTAGTTTAGTTTCCTTTTCAACTCATAAGTTTCTCTCTCTCTCTCATTTTCTCTCCTCTCCTCTGAATGAACGAGAGGACAAAAAGCATATCTGTCATTCATTCAGCAGCTGGTCCAGACCAAACCATGACATTAATATATCAAAATCTATCCAAATTACATACTTTGTAAAGGTTTCGGAAAATTTTTAATACTAAAAATTAAAGAGGGGTTTGGTTGGTGTTTTTTGAAGGTCATTATAGATGCAAATAAATGCACATACATATGTACACATGCAAACAATGGAATGAAAACAAAGTTAAATGATGGCCAAGAACCTAACGAAAACCAGCAGAAACAACACATACTCAGTTTTTTTAGATGATCAGAAAGTTTTCTTTCTGTGAAGATTCATAGAAATATCACAGCAATTCAAAGCTAACTACAAATTTGTGCCTAAATGATTTTTTTCTGTATTTTTATTGTGCAACAAAACATCTTATGAGCTTAATATAGGCACATAAGAACAGTTTTAAGGGATAAGACTAAAGGTCACTTTAGCCTGGTATTCTATTTCTGACCATGGTCAGAAATAAGTGTCTGTGAAGTATACAAGAATGGGACAGTCTGTCATGGTTGGAAGTATTTGACACAGTTATGATTAAGCAGTGGTTCAAAATTTATTAATGATTTGAGGTAAGTCAAGAGGTTGAATCTTAGCAGCACTTAACCAATAACTGATTTAAAGGTTTACAGAGTAACTTAACAAAATAATTAAACAGTGACTTAATTACAGAATCGAAGATGGCAGGATTCACGCTAATTTACTATGAAGTATCCCAAATCACTACATGTACACATGAACAAAAGCACAGCTCCCAATTTATTGCATATGCATACAAGCGCGCGGATAATCACACACACACACATGGGTTTATAACTGGGTCTTTAATTCCTACGCGTGAATGGACAAATGGAAGAGCATCCACATCCATAAAGCTAATCATAAACTTATAAGTGGAGAGGTGGATGAAAGACAGGCTATCCTATAGTTAAAATTTCCCTTTTGAGTTAGGGTAAATACTCACAATATATCATCATTTCTCAACAGGCGATAATTGAGGCTTGAGAAGGGCTATCTTGCCCTATCTCACCTACTCTGGTCCTCCACTGCCTGAGCAGTGTTTCGGCTCAGGGGAGATGCTGGCCACAGCCTGCTCCGATTCAGAAGAGCTCAAAGAGTCTTTACTAGAATTGCTACTTATAGGATCCGAGGTAATTGACTTTCGTCAGGTACATTTCCACTCCAACCCAGCTTGAACAATGGAGTATTTCAGTACTTTCCATGGTTATGCAAGCCTAGGACTTGCTAGAACTTATGGTCCTGGTACTCCCCTCTCTGTGGCTACGATCCATATGTCATCAGGAGTGTTCGATTATAGTTATTATCTTCAAATGATTGGAGTCATCGGGACCAGGCACACTGTTCTTGCTCTGTTGCACTCCACCTTTTCTTACTTTCATGTTAGACCGTTGTGTTACATTCTGGTCCAGTGTATTCTTATGTGGCCGAGGTGGGGAGGACATCACACCAAGTACCGAGAGGCCTAAGGTGAGGGGGGAAACTGCACCACCACAATATCATGCCTGGTGTTCCTCTTTCCCCTTTGGACACCTTTTAAAACCAGCTCTTTCCTTTAGCTTTGTTCTTTCTAAGGCTGTTCTAAAATAACAGCACCGTGACAAGAATGCTGTTAATCTGCTAATTGCTCAGAAGCTGCAATTTAGTTTTCTTTTACTCGAATGCAGTTTTCTTGTGGGTATCTATGTTACTGATGGAGCCTTTTTTTCCTAATGCATTGCCCATGCCAGTGTGCTTGCAACTTTTGTAGCTGGGCAATATAATTTAAGCCAATTGCAATCAGAACAAGTGATCCTTTATTAAGTGTCACTCCAATGACTTAGAAGATTCATATTACATGTAGATCATATTAACAAACTGTGGCCATGTTTTCTTTTTTCCTTGAGAAGAAACTGAGTCAACAATTTGGCCTAATATTAAAATAAGATCATATAACAATTAATTTTTCTAGTCCACACTGCACACAAATAGATTTTGAAAAAGCTTTTGTGGTATTGCTCAGATGAGGAATATCTTCATGGTTTTTTTCCATATGGTCTAGATTATTTGTATTCAAGAAATTGCAGATAGCAATGTTTTACGTGATCAGGTCCAATTAATTTTTCCTCAGAGAACTGGACAATAGTAAGAGACAAATAATGGAATGGAATATGTACAACAATTCCTTAGGGGATATAAAGAACTGATCAGTTGATACTGGTTAAATTCTACTTTTTACATCATCATGACTACATCCATAAAATGATGCATAGTTTTTGGTACCATGCATTCCCATTGCTTTTCCTTTCCTTGAAAACTGGTCTAAATATTATCTGTAACAGGAATAAGTAATTGATGAAGTACTGTAGTGGATCTGTGCTGCAACTTTTCCTCTACTTTCTTTCTCAATAGTAAATTCTAATGATATCTTGTAGAATTAGAAGTTTCAAATACCTTTAATGCAGCCAAAGATTTCACTTCACATATTCATTAAAAATCTAAGAACAAGAACAAAACAGAAGAGGGCCTAACAGGGAAATAGTGGAGTATTACTGGTCACCATACTACAAAGAGACACTAGGAAATGTAATTTACAAGACAGAGGAATTTTGCTTCTTCCCTTAACCTTTAAGTAGGAAGAAAATTTACTGGCAAAAAGGGAACATTTGGGTTCAAACATTCACTAAAAGCATTCAGATGTCTGATGCAGCCAATCGGTTAAATAATTCTGTTTGCCAATAAAACCATGATAACAATAGATTGATTAAAATACACTGAAATTACTTTCACTTCTCAAAAGAAGTGAAAGTCCACCTTCTCAAAACTAAATTAAAATTTGAAATATATTGACCATCTCATTAGAACACATTCATATATCTAGAATTAAGTTTAAATATTTGTGTAACTTTTCTTCTTTGTTTCTTTTTTTTTTGGCTGCAAGTGACATTTTTCAGAAGCAGAGATATTTGTTGGGTAATTCTTCAGCTTTTAAATCAGGTCTAGACAGGGTCTCAGGACTGTGTATATTTAGTAAAAAAAAGAATGCAGGATTCTTATTATCAGGACTCAGTATTATGTTGAAGTGTTTGCTAATTCTACCACACCATGGGAGCTCTTAAGTCTTCATAGCACAGAATGATAAGCAAAGTCCCTTTCAAACTTTGAGCCTTAGTATATATTATTTCAGTCATCAGTAAAAGACTAGATGAATCCCTAAGAGCAAATGGGACTGGAGCTTGCCAGTGTAACATGATGAGACTTAGGGGAAAGATAAGTCAGCCATTAGAATTAGTCTCCAGTTCCAGTGATATTTTATTTTTTTTATTTTAATATGAAGCTCAGCTATATTCTGAAACACAGAGACTTACCAGCTTCTAAGAGAGAACAAAACCTATTAACGTCCCCCAAACACATCTTTTTCTTTCGTGTTTGTCTTGGAGTGATCTATTTTGTTTTTGTGTTTTGTTTAAATTTTGCAAACAAAATGAAGCAATAATTTAGCTAAGAGCAAAATATTTACAGTTCAAACAACTGCCTTGCCAACATGTACAATCCTCTAGAGAATTATATGACATTTGTATAAGAAAACTACCTCCCTAAGCAGAAAGATCTCACAGGAAAGTGAAGACTCATCATGACAAAAAAAAAAAACCTATCAAATAGTAAATGATAAATTAGACTATGAGAAGCATCTTCATGGCGAATCAACTTGACAAACAGTACAATAGGCATATACAGTTAATCCATTAAAAGGTAACAACTTAAAATAAAAACAAGTCTCAGTATTGTCCTTGAGATTCTTTTTGAAATAAAGTTGGGTGTTTTTTCAATGCTATAATAACTATTTTTGAAGATATAAGTTGCCAGTCACCATCAAGAACCACAAACTTTAAAAATAACTATAACATGTTAATTAGTTCTGCATTGTTTGTCATGATTTGGGCAGTCAGAAATAGATCCAGTGTGTCATTATGAACTTGCAGAAGTAAAGTACGATTTTACCAGATTAGCCCTAAATTAGCAACCTTGGGGGAGTTATGAATTTCAGAATAGTCTTCACAAGGGTTGGAAGAAAGCTGTTTATTCTAATTCCTTGCATATGCTGAGGCATGGATTATTTTAACACCTACCATTCTTTAGAACGAAGATGCTTTCCTCCTTGGACTCAAGGAAGGACCTTTCTAACTCAAGGGCTCATAATTCTCATGGAATTATAACTATCTTTTAAAATGGTTTACTTACTGCAAAACTGAGGCATCAGACCTTTTTGAAAAAGGTCCAGACTTTTTTTCAAAACACCTTTCCTATTTGGTCAGTGTTAAAGTAATTCACCTGATATGAAAGTCCTGGGCTTAGATCTGTTTTCCTTTAGGGATATCCAAACCCATATCTACCATGAGAGTGTCCTTAATGACAAGCTACTCTGAGGCTTAGTTTTCATGTAGTTTTTCTCCTTATCTTAGGTAAAAATTTCCGCCTGTTGGGAAAAGTTGGGATCTATCTTCTTTGCAGGCATCTGACTATATAAGCATTATATATAATGTATTCTGGAGTTATAATTTATACAACATTTAAAACATTTACATGTACAATATAACCTAATCTGTCACGTACTGCTAGGCACAGCAGTGAGAATCCAGCTTCTTGAAGAGCACCAAAGTCCTCAGAAGAGTCTAAGAGAGCATTGTCACTCATAGATTCTGGGAGGCTCTGTTCATGTAAAATGCATTCAAATTATTAGCAGGGGAGGTAACTAAATAGGAACAGAGACCTAAACTCAACCATCAAATAATCTCTTCAAGGACAAGAAAATGAGAAGGTCAAACAAGCACAGTAATAAAAATGACTTAGTTAAGTCTCCAGAACTACCACAGAAATTAGGTTTCTGCCAGTGCTTCAAAGTTTAAAAAAAGAAAATGCTAAGAAAAAATGAAGACAGTTAAGAGAAACTGCTAATTTTGAAATCTGTAAAAAGTCTATATTTTGTAAAAGCATGAGAAAAAAGAGCACAGTGATGCCACTTTGAAAGAACCAGAGAAAACGAAAGACAAAAACCCTTGGAGAGCAACTCTAACAGATGTTAATAATCCCTCACACTGTTTTATCAGCCAAAACTGGCTGCTCATGTGTGAATTAAGAGTTTTTTTATTGTTTCCAAGGCATTCAAACTTGAATAATAAATAATCAGTTACAACCCTTTTTTTTCTTTCATGCATGATAAAGATGAAGATGATCTGCTGTGATACAGTGGACTATAGAGTGAAAGTAAACACAAAAAACTTACCTGGGACACCCTTCTGGGATAGGGATTTTATTTCCTGCTCCATTGAACACAGAAAATTAAATAAATACTTCACCAGAGCCTGACATATTCTTTGTGGAGCTTCCCACTTCGTATGATCTTTTTCCTGGCCCAGTTAACTTTTTTTTTTTTTTAATACAGAGGAAAACAGACTCACCAGAACTCACTAAGGTTGTCATCTATTCTGTTCTAGTTGAAATATGTATTTAAATCATAAACAGGCTGAACACATATTAATTCTTTAAGCTTTGGCTATTGGTGCAAAGGATATCATTGCCCCTCCTTCACTTGGGGAAAACCTGTCCTGCAATGAAAACTTTACAAATATATACTAGCTTGTCCCAAGTCTAGTGAGGAATATATAGAGAAAAACAGGCATTTGTGTATCCTGGTGGAGCTCAGCATCAGACAAAAGCCGCCAAAGTCTTTGGCTCATGTAAGACTAGGGCCATTCCTTGAAAACAGTAAATTCTGTTTTAGCACCATTTCAAATATTTTCTAGGTAATCTTCACAAAATAGATTGTCTTACAGCTACTATGTGAATGCAAGACTCCTAAAAACAACTGGGAAAAGCTATCAAAAACCATGACAGTAATTAATTACAACGTTTTCTTAAACAGCCCTTAATTAGTCAATAAAATGTGGTTAGGAAGTTGTGAAAAATATCAGAAGACCTGCAAATCTGGTGGGTATAAACATTTTGGCTTTTAAAATATTCAGACACTTTTCACCTCAGTGTCATCTTCATAATGAATTTAAAAAGACAAATTCAAGTTGTCTACAGTTCTGATATTTCAACTGGATATTGGATTCCTCTGTATTTCCTTTATAACTATCTTTGCAAAATCATTGTGATTGCCATCAACTTCATTTGCTGTAATTTAAAAAATCCATTGTAGACCTAAAAGATAGTTTGTTTGGATTTCTTTATTTCCTTTACATTCACAATAAAAAAAGTGTTTCTCCAATTATCTAGGACTGTATAGCCATAAAGTTACAAAAAGCTTAAAACACCCCAAAGAGCATAAATATTTAATTTCACTGTTCAATGACTGGTTTTAAAAGTGTTCTTGTTTTTTATTCCTGTTTTTATATTTCAGTGCTTATTTTCATAGCTTCAAACAAGTCCCAGAACATGCTTTGTCTTTTTCATATTTCTAAATGTGTTTATTTAGAAAAGACACTACAGTAGAGACAGAGCAAAAGTAAGCTATGGTATTTTTTAATGAAATTTCATAAGATAAGGGACCCTCTGACCAGGGCTACAACCACAGAGTGAAAGTGAGAACAGGAACATCTAACAACTAGCTTGTATTAACTTCATAGTCTGACATTGTTAAATTAAGAGCTTAGTCTAAGAAAGAAGCCTTAGGACCCTCTGTATTCAGAGGAGGTAAAGAAACATTTCTAGATGAAAATTCGAGAGCCTCTAAAATTTGATTGCCTTTTAGACATCCCTTTCCAACTCTGAAAAAAGCACCATAGTTACGCATTAAAGGTAGATGAGATGAATCTACATTCTGGCAGTGTCCACCTCTTTACATCAAATTTCAAAAGCAGGGTACTTTCGTTTCAGTACAGTGTTTAAATCCTTATAATATGCATCTAAGCCTAGCCTGGATCCACTTTCATGGACTGTATTTCTTGAATTATGTGCAAAATTCAACTTGTCTGATCCTATCAAGAAGAGGAATCTTTGGAAAGAAACTGAGTGTTTTACAGGGACGTTTGCATGGCTTTAATAAGACCAAATAAGTACATTTCACTAATACTATTAATAGCGATGTTGGAAGAGGAAGAACAGAAGATGGGAGAGAATGGTTTGATGAAAATTTCTGGTAAAATTAGAGGGAAACTTTCCTGGGTTTTGATTAAAGCTTGTTTCATTTCAGCTATATAAAAAATGAAAATTATTATAATTCATGAAGTTACTTGACTTTAAGCTCACGTTGCCTAAGAATTTAGAAAAGTAAAGAGTCATAAACACAGAAGAAATTATCAGCAGTCTGATTTTAAAGCTCAGATCTCATGTCCACCTAATACCTAATTATTTTTTTTGTCAATGGCTTTGGGGTTTTTAAGACTCTGTTGGTATGCTCACCTTTTCCTTGACGCGAAACATTCTGAAAGCATCAGGAAGGTCAAAAAGGGATCAACCAGAGTAACACTATTATTTCATTGCCTCCAGCTCTATATCCCCTTGCCAGCCAGGTGTAAATGAATTAAAAAAAATTAGTTTTCTTCAAGAACCTGCTTTTCTACCTGGAACTTCCTGCCTAGAACACTGGAGAAATACTCTTTTGGTCATTTATGTTCAGTATGAACAAACTATGACTACAGAACAGTCCAGAAGAGTTATGAATTCAGCCCTGCAGATTTGTTTTTGAAAATATTTATTATTGTGATTTCAGATACTAAGAGTTCAGAAATAGGCACCCACATGTCCACATACACATAAATGCCTTGGTCAACATCTATTTTAGCTAGTAAGCAGTTTTATGTAACTTCAGTAATTATTAATTAAACTCCATAGTATTAATGCCATACAAACCCCATTGTATTTTATAATATCAAGCTTGACATTAGAAAGCACATCAATCAATTTTCGTGCCTGAATCTCAAAAAGGAAGTGACACTTCTGAATGGCACTTCAGCTATATTCCTTTGTATTTTGATAATAAAGAGAGATCTTATTAGTGGGAGATTCAAGATGGTATAAACAAGTTGTTGAGCTCAATATACCATATGCTATAGCTGCCGATTATGTTCTTGTTGACATTTTCTGCATGTGGGAATATTATCCTCTCAAATTTATTATGCTTCTGTTCACATGTACTGTGTTAATTGGCATGTGACACTTTAAAAATCTGTTCCCAGGCAATATTCATAAATAGTTCTGTTTCATATGAGCAAATGCATTCAGTGGGCCTGACATTTAAAAGAATGTAAGAATATAATTCTTTTCTTCCCTACTGTTCTATTTTAAAAATCAAGTTAGTTTGAATTTGTTTCATCTTTTCTTAAATCATGATTATTTCCAGGTTTTTGTGA
Organism: Himantopus leucocephalus; assembly: GCA_003993805.1. Lineage (NCBI taxonomy): Eukaryota > Metazoa > Chordata > Aves > Charadriiformes > Recurvirostridae > Himantopus > Himantopus leucocephalus. The sequence goes on along the minus strand of RSEF01000003.1, from coordinate 93,331,353 downwards.
TATGTCACATGTAATGATTTATTGTCTAAAAGCATGTTTTATTTATATAACACTTAATTTTACTGGATTCTTTGTAATTAGTATGTGCAAAATAGCCAAATAATCCAAAAGACCTTATTCCATTTAGCGTTATCAACTAAAATAATAAAATAGTAAAGGACAAGATAGGGTGTGTGTGCTGTGTTCCGCAAAACCAGTGAGATTTCATATATTTCAAAGATGACATCTCAATTACAGCACTACAAGTGCAGACTGCAGAAAATGAGTAGGATATATCTGAAGATCCTAGGATGAAAACAATAATAGCTCTGTCATCAGCAAAGACAGTAAGAGCTTTGTCATCAGCTCCCTCTAGAGAAGGATTGAGTGAAAAGTTCAGGATGCATCTCATCTAAATACGGCACCAAAATGAGTCTTCCAAGCTGGAGCGTAATCATGCTTGTACAGCTAATGCACATTGATAGACCTCTCTAAAGGATGGCTCAGATCTCAGGTGGGTTGAATCACCTTGTTAGACAGCACTATTTTGGAAGTCAAAGCCCACTCCTCTTTTTTAGTGCCTAATGCAAGCATTTAATACGAGTTTTTTTCAGTCTCATCATCACTAACTGTAACATTTCAGCAATTTCTTGTGTGTTTTTCTTGGTCTAAAAGAGAAATAACGACACACCTGCAATCTCCAACCCACATTTGTTGCCAGATCTATTCACATATCTGTTCTTTGGCTGCTGTTTCTTTGTTCCTAATATGACATTTTCCATTTCACATTGTGGGGCAAGCTGGTATTCGGTTTCTTTTCCTTGTTCTCTGCAAGTTCTTGCTGCATCTTATGCTCAAAAGCATTATTTTTGCCTTCTGTAATATATGAATAGAAACAGCTGAAACAGAAAAATCATTACTATATGCCAAATACAGAATCTTGCTGTTACCAGGCAAGCATCTTGATTCCATCTAATAAGTGTACTTCTTCCATCTGTGTTAGAAATATGAATTAATCAGACATTTTCTTCAGGAAACTATACATTTTGTCAGCTCTTACAGCTATTTACATCTGTGGTAGACAGGATGAACTTACATTCTCACAAAGAAGAACAAATATTTCCAGTGAACCTGGTCACAGTCTCTTCGTCTCTGTCTTCTTTACAGCTGATTAATAACATTTGGCTTGTAACGTCCACAGACCACATACAAATCATTTTGATACTTGGACATCTGGAAAACCTTGTACAGTTTTAACGGTGTGATTCAAGTTGCATAATTTCATTCTGCAATAGCACAAATTATCCTGCAGAAGGCCACTGCCAGATAGGAGGAAGGACAATACATAGCACTCAGTGATGAGAAACCATAGCAACAGATTGTAAAAAATCTTGGAAGAGAAATGGAAGTGAGAATCTACTACTATTTTGTATGCATTTATTTAATATTTAAGTGGTGCGCAAAGTTAATAAAATTTATCAATTCTTTTCCTGTCATGGTTACTTCTGGGAGTTACTGAATGCAGTAGCCCAATAAACATAAGGCTGCAGCAGCCTTATGTCCCAAGGTGTGGTTAATAATGGGTAATGATGCTGAGAGTGCATCCCTAGCAAGTACACATGCATACATACACACAATACATATATGCATATACACATGGCTGGTCACACAGGCCAACATAGATGAAACACACAGCATTTAGACGAACACAAACAGCAGTAACAGCCTGATCTTGTTCCCTTTCTGGCTGCTCAGGATGAATGTTCATTAATGGAAAATATGTATGTGTATATGTATATGTATATGTATGTATATGTATATGTATATGTATATGTATATGTATATGTATATGTAATAGCGATCTCTCCTGCAGTTGGCTTTAGATGCTTAGTCTATCCAGTAGCTGATCTCTGTATTATCTGGTCTCCAATTGACTAACGCACAGACACATGCAAATGGGTCTTCCTGTTCACCACTAGACCTTACAGTCTCCTCAGTAGCTAGCTTGGACCTGCTAGTCTCTCCAGTAGCCAACAAGTTATGGTGGCTTTGAATCCTGGCTCCCAAGTCTCGTATTTTACTTGTCAGCTAGGCCACCTTGAAGTCCACTAACAATTACACGCATTGACATATATACCCACACAGTATGCATGCATTGCAGTTTCTCTCCGGTTGCTGACACCCAGACACAAGGGACCATGTGACCCATGGTCCCACCTAGTACTCTAGTTGCTAGACCTCCATGTATACATGTGTATGCAGAATAGACAGTACCTTTCCAAGAAAAAACAGTAGAAATGAAGTTTAATGACAAGAAAGGACATATTGTGCTGATCAAACATAAATGTATTGACCAGCCCCTATTTACACTCAACCTGCCCCTTCTGTCATGTTATCCCTCTATTTCCCCACACTTTTTCCTTACCAAACTGCATCAATCCATCTCTATGTCCAATCCCAAAATACTCTTCCCGTGGTGAGCTCTGTACCCCTGGACAGTGTCTCCCCTTTGTTAGATCCCCCAGGGAGCCTCCCCTGCTGACTTATGGTGCAGGGTGTCCCCTGACCCCTGGGGCTGAGGGTCTTCTGGGACAGCTCTGNCTCTGGGACAGCTCTGGGGGTTCAGAGGTGGGACTCGTGTCTCTCACTGGGGTATTGGGGTGCCCCTGCCTGCCATCATACCAGTGGGCTCTTTCTAGTGTGTGGAGACAAGTCTTTAATCACATAACCTAATGCTACACCTATCACTGTATGGATATACATGTAGTTAAAATCACCATCATCTCCATATACATGACAAACAGAAGAAAACATATATCCAGAAGTCATACACTTCAGATCAATGTTTCCACTAAATGTCCTGAAAAATATATGGCAAGGGGCTGGCTAGATTCATTATTCCATTCTGGATCTTTTCCAAAAAAGGAGACACATTAGCCCTTCTGTTTTACATAAAAGGCATCAGAAGTGCGAATTTCTTGCAATTTCCACACATTATCATTAGGTTTAGGTAAATAATTAGCAAATTAACAGCACCAAAAAGATTCCATCCACGATCATGACTATTAAAGAGATGTGGTTAGGATATCAAATATTTGATTTTGTACATGAATATCAAATCTCAGAGTGGAAGTGTTTGTAGTCCTAAAACATTGCCTGTCACAAATATTAAAATAAATATGAAAAGCAGGAGAGACTTGTAAATCAGGAAACTTTTTTACTTCCCATTCCATGCAAATGAAGTGTCATCATTCTACAGACATGCAAAAACCTAGACAGGGCAAATATTTTCTAGGTACAGTCACCTCTTCTACAGTCTACTCAACCTTTGTATTTCATGTTCCTTGTATGATATATTTTGAAAGTAATTTTCCTTCTCCGTATTTCCCTTATGTTTCACATCCAAGGGAGTTGTAAGTGATTCTCTAAATTGCCCTTTAGTGGAAGTTAATGATACAAAGTCGCCATGAGAAATTTGAACACTTCAACATTAAAACACAATTATATGAGAGTTTTCTCACACCACCTATGTGCAGGGTGCTGTACATCACAAAAAAAAAAGATTTCTCTGTTTCTTTCCCATTCTTACCATTCTTTTCATCTTGACTAGTTCCATCCATCTGTGTTTGTACAAAACCCTTAGACTGCTTGTATCATGCCCATATGTTTTTCATGCCTTGTAGACCAGAAGAGTTCTTATCCTCTGGCTTGTGGGTCTGTGTTCTTGGTAACACTGGCAGACAATTCATTTAGTAAGAAGACTTAAGAACTGAAAGAAAAATGACAGAATTCTAACTTCAGCCATCTGAAAGCTATGCACTTTTCTAAGCTGAAGAACATGTATTCTCAATATAATTAATGAGAATGTCCCTTCACTTTAAGATAGATGTCTAGGAGAGGATAGATGGCCAATAAAAATAACAACTTATTGTATTCCATTGACTGTAAAAACTGTCTACAGTCAGATATCAAGTAATCATTTTGGTAATACATTGAGACATACTTACCTTAGCATACTTTTTAAGTTAATGTATTTGATACCTTTATGGGATTATGTTTGGACCTTGCAAAATAGATATTTTAGACACTGAACTACACCTACAATGTGTGAATAAGCTAGGTGCTGTGAAAAGGAGGATCTTATTGTGATAGGCAGTAAGTTGGCAGACTAAAGTCAGTATCCACAGCTGCAAAGCGATTCACATGTGAAAAAGCAACCCTAAAACATCTGTACAAAATGATACCTTGGAAATCATCTATTACTTTTCCAGAAGATCTTAGAATTACTGAGGAGATTTAACTGAAAATACTAACTCAGTGGTCAAAAAGTCAAACAAATTAACATGAAATGAGAAGACTACATAAAGAAAAAAAAAAACAAACAAACAAAAAACCCCAAAGAATCATTATTTTCCATTATGCACCCACATCATGAATAGTGGGTTTTAATTTTCTTATTTTAAATGGATATAGCAAAACTTGATTTTATTTTTAAATGTAAGCACCAAAGGGCATTAAATGGTAACAGATTCAAATAAATCGGATAGAATACTGTTTATAACTAAACAATAGAAAACACTGATGCAGGATGTTATGGTTGCCAAAAGTAGGCATGAGTTAAAAAAGTGATTAGGCAAATTTAGGAAATAAAAATACATTAACTGGTGTTAAACTTTAAGATTACAATCTGTGAGTCTGAAAAATCTCTATAATCAAAAATTGGTATAAACTGAAAGAGCACATCAAAAAACCCCACTGTATGCACTTGTGATGTGTGCGCAGTCTTCCTCTAATGTTACTGGCTATTGTCAGATTCAAGTATATAAGGGTAAATTGGCCTTTGATTCTTTTATATGACATGATTTTTTCATGCTGTATTTTTATCCCATTCTGCCTGTAGACTTCTATCAAACTGGAAAAGTCATCATGACTAAAAATAATATAGACATTAAGACATAAATGATTAAGATTTAACAATGTAGACTTCTTTTTAGTCTTTGTATCACCTCTGCAACAAATTACCAAAGTGTTTTTGAATTACACGTAGTGTGGACAGAGATAGCCCTACATTCTACTAAAGTAAGACTTTTAAGCAGTTAGTTTTTATGAGGTAAAAACTATGGTAGTCTCAGGAGAAAGGCTACTAAAGTGTATTCTTGTCATTTCTGGTGGCAGGTCATGTAGGTAGGGCATTCATGCCAGTGGGGCTTTAAAATAATAATGTGTTTTGTTTCAACTGCAGTTGATTGATACAGAGACTTTTGAAGGTACTGAAAACAACAATGATGTATACAATAAGGAAACGACTGTAAAGAATTAGTGNCATTCTTCACAGAAATTGATGAAATCTTGAAGTATTTATAAATAAACATCAGGAACATTTAGGGTTTTGGTGTGCAGAATAGAAATGTTAGTATGTTAGTACCTGTTGTTAACCTGAGCCATATTAAGCAAATATTGATGAACAATAGATATTGAATATGTGTTTGGTAATTACTAAGAATTAATGCTTCACTTGACAAGTGTTCAGTNAAATCTTGAAGTATTTATAAATAAACATCGGGAACATTTAGGGTTTTTGTGTGCAGAATGGAAATGTTACCACATTTTGGTAACAATTTGAAATGTTACCAAATGTTACTCTGGGAGAAAAAAATATTAATATCTGTGTGAACTGCAAAAACTGCATTGTGTTCTCTAGAGCTTTAGTCAAGAACCATAAGGTAGTGTAGGGGTTTCCTGAGGAGATGACACATTTCAGCTTTAGTAAGTCCAGAAGCTGTTGACATGTCTTTGGGTGAGATGTGAGTTTTGATCAAGTACCTACAGCTACATTATTTGTTTCTGTCACAGTCAGATGCCCAAGTCTTGGGAGAGTTTTGGTACTTATAAGCAAGAGCAGATAAGCGTTAGAGGCAGGTTGGTTTGACCATTTCCTGTTTTATAGACCAGTCTGGTCAACATATGTGATGAAATTGTTAATCGACTCAGAATCAGGTATTTTCCATTGCTGGTCACTGCAATCCATTTTCCTCATTAAATGAAAACATAATGAAGGAGGAATTTCATAGATTATTTGTTAATTAGCATTATTAATTCACTTTAAAATGGATATGTTTTATTCTATTACATGTATGTTAGTACCTGTTGTTAGCATGAGCCATATTAAGCAAATATTGATGAACAATAGATATTAAATATGTGTGTGGTAATTACTAAGAATTAATGCTTCACTTGACAAGTGTTCAGTTGTGAATGTGTATTGAATAGGATAAACTGTTAGATTGAATTCTAACTTGCTAATACTTGTGTGCTATCGAGAATTAACAAGAAATAATGTGAGTTGAGGTGACCATAGCACAATATTATTTTTCCACTTTCCAAGCAGTCTTCTATAATGGTAACCAAGGTGCCTCCTCTTGTCTTCATCTCTTTGGATGAAATATGATGGTTATTTATATCAACTAGGCAGCAGCTTTATCCTTTCTTNAAGTGAAAATTCCTTGTAAAGCAAAACTTAAAATAATTTCTGATCGAAATCTTCAATTACCAAGATGTTGAACAAATAATTTCGATTTCAACTTCTACTTAATATAAAAGTATAAATTTTAAAAATGGTAAACAGGTGAGCTCCATCACACCATGCAGTGTTTTGCTTCTAAAAATGTCTAACTGTGCTTCTGGTAAAGATATCACTTTCAAATACTTGGCATTTTCTGATAAATTTACTGATATTCCTTGGAGTTTTTCTGATCAACTCCGTTGTTGGAGTATTCCTAGACTGTAATTGTTCAGTCTTAGAGGGCAGTTTCAGGGAATTATTCTGTCTGAAGTAGTTAGAAAAGCAACTTGGAACTAATGTCATTTAATTGAGTGGGAAGCCCAAATGAAACAGTGGTTGAAGTGTATTTATATTCTCTCTCCCTCTCCCAGAATGCACAGACTTTTGAGGACAAAAGACCAAGTTACAAATAAAGTTAGACATGTCTTTCACATAAGATAAGCTGCACACAGAGGAATTTCAAGAGTCTCTGAATTTCATGGCATTGTCTATGTTTTAGGGTAGATTTGCTCAACAGTCACCTGTTGAGTGATCCGTGGAACTTCCCTGACATATCCTGGAACCTTCTTCCAGAGGCAACAGGCACACAAATGAATATGTTACATTCAGGTGTCAACATGCGCTTGGGTTTACGCACTGGGACAGAATATGTACCTGGCATTCAGACAACCACATGCATCACAGTGTGTAACTGCCCACAAGTATTGATTTTACTGGTATGTACTAATAGTACCATTAACCTTAATAAAAATCGGGTACTCTTTTAGAGGAATGTGGGCTGAGTTCAGATCACTGCTCTTTTGTAAAAATAACACATTTCTAAGGATGTAAACTACTTTTCTCAACACTGGAGGAAGATTATTTATAGGGAATAATGTGTGAATTTTTTTTTTTTTGTGATGTACTACCTATATGCAATGTTCTACACAAAACTTGTACAAAATTTTCATTGTATCGGGAGCTTCATAATCTTCATGGACAATTGATTCCTACAGCCAAAATAACAGTCATCAAAACTGGCTTTGTTTCATATTGAAAACAAGGGGCAATAGTTAAATGAAGACAGCTGGAGAATGTTCTTCTATTTTTTTANCTCTTTTGTAAAAATAACACATTTCTAAGGATGTAAATTACTTTTCTCAACATTGGAGGAAGACTATTTATAGGGAATAATGTGTGCAATTTTTTTTTTTTTTTTTTTTTNTGTACAAAATTTTCATTGTATCGTGAGCTTCATAATCTTCATGGACAATTGATTCCTACAGCCAAAATAACAGTCATCAAAACTGGCTTTGTTTCATATTGAAAACAAGGGGCAATAGTTAAATGAAGACAGCTGGAGAATGTTCTTCTATTTTTTTTAAACCTAAAATACACCTAATTACTGCAGTCATGATGGACAGCTTGAATAAATTAGTTTTTTATTTCCTTGAGGTGAAATTTTAGTTTTGTTGAGTTCAATGAAATAACTGATCTTAAGTTTAGTGAGGTATAAGGAAAAGGGGCTCAGCATTCATGTCAGATGTTAACCTAGGCACAAATAATTGGACAGAAAATAAAAATGTATGCTTTAAAATGGATTTTAGAGATCACCAGTTCTGCAAACGCTATTTCACATTTCTTAATCTCTCAGAAATATATAGTTAATCTGTATGTCATGTATTTCTGTACTTATTATTTACCTCATAACCTTACAGTCATTTAAAAAACCTATTGCTAACCAATAATTTCAACTGTGTAGGGATTCTATACTATAGTTAAATTTCAACCAAAGTGCAACAAATTAATATTCATTTCCAAACACTCACACAATGAACTTCTGTTTCTGCAGATGAAAAGCTTATCCACTGACCCATGTTCTTCTCCTTCTCAGAAAATGCAGTCTTTTAATAACATATTTTGTGTAATCAATACTGACAGAGACAATGTGCAAATAATTACTTAGTAGGAGAGTGTTATAATTTGAAGGCAGCATGTGTTTGTAAATTGTTCCATACCTCCTACCTCCATGTGCCATCCAAACATTCCTCATCTCAGCAAGGTTACAATATGAAATATGTAATTTGATAGGAGTTGAGATGAGTTTTTCAGGTGCTTCCTTCTAAAATTGCCTAATTGCAAACATTTTCTCTGCCAGTTCAGATGTTCCCCTATGTATCTACTGTGATTCAACTCAGCCTTTAAAATCTGTTTAAAATTCTTGGGGTTTAGAACTTCTTAATATATAAATGTACTGAAAAAGATGTTACCATGCTTATGGTAACTCATTGTAAATATTTGGATGCTGGCTTGTGGCAATAGTATTTCACTTGTTATATGCTATATTTTCATGCACAGTCATTCGCTGAAACCCAGAGGATATTTGTAACGTACCTTTATATTAACATGTGTACTGATTTTCTTATTCTTCAAAATAGAAATCTGGGGTGCAATGATTCTGGAATCAATATTACTTACTCAAAGCTTTGTTATCATGTCCAAAACATGTGACTGTCATTGTCTGCATTTATAAAATGTGTATAATAATCAGAAGAAGCTTTCAGGCATAGACAAACCAGCTGGCTGCCAAGATGGATTCCTATCATTGCTGTTGATATCAATTACAATTTGCAGGTGCAATCACTCAGGCCCTAATTCAACATGTTTCTTCAGCAGGTGCCTAATTTTAAATACATCAGTTGTCTTCTGTGGGATAAATCAAGTATTTATATGTAGGCACTTGCTGAAGTGCCTTACTGAACTAGAACCCTTAGTATGTCTGCTCTAGAAGGGGAAGAACATATGAAGCTAGAGAAAAGAGGGGAAATAAGAAAATAAAATGTTTTAGTTGTACATATGTTGCCACTCTGTTGCTAAAACCCTATTCCCAAGCGTCTCAGAGACATGTATCGCTGCTTAGTTTGCAACGTGTTATCCTGAGCATCCTTTGCCTGCTGATTCCAGCCATTCCTGTGCATGTTGGAAGGCTTTTCTGCTAGCAGTATTCAATATTTCTGTGCTCTACACCTTCCATAACAACAATTTAAGGACTTTGTTTTGTGTCACTCTTATAATTTAACAGTAGAATACCTTTCCAAATACTGAAATTGCTATTCAGCCCCAATGTAAGGAAACAGACTATATAAAAACAAAGGGGAGAATGCATTCTGTTTTAGTACACACGTCACCTACAGTTTACCTGATTAGTATTATGCTGCCTGATTGTACACACATAAATAAAAGGACGTGATTAAAGAAAACCGAAAGCAAACAAAGAGAGGACAGCAATAATACTACTTAAAGACAGAGTACCTTAACAGAGAAGAGAATCTCTTTATTTGAAAGTTCCACTTCTGGGCAAGCCTACAAGAGAGTAATGCTAAAACCACTAAAGGTTTATTCAGAGGGAAAAGATATTGCTCAGGCTGATAACAAGAGATGGATATCAATCTCAAGCAGACAGAGAAAGAATATTACAGAAGTATAATCCATTTTTTTCACCAGGAAATATCAATAACTAGCATAATTGAACTTAGTAAAATTTGAACAGTTAAAACATAGATACGAAAAGAATACATCTAGGTTTTCTTCCTTTTATTCTTGTACTTTTTTGGGGGGTTGTTTGTTTTGTTTTGTTTT
>RSEF01000003.1:93285738-93321094 GCA_003993805.1 Himantopus leucocephalus | reverse complement strand
TCCAGTGCTTCACCACCCTCATAGTGAAAAATTTCTTCCTGTTCTCTAATCTAAATCTGTCATCCTTTAGTTTGAAGCCATTACCCCTTGCCCTGTCACTATATGCCCTTGCAAAAAGTCCCTCTCCAGCTTTCTTATAAGCCCCCTTCAGATACTGGAAGGCTGCTGTGAAATGTCCTCAGATCCTTCTCTTCTCCAGGCTGAACAACCCCAACTCTCTCAGCCTGTCTTCATAGGAGAGATGCTCCAGCCCTTTGATCATCTTCATGGCCCTCCTCTGGACCTGCTCCAACAGGTCCATGTCCTTTGTGTGCTCAGGACTCTAAAGCTGGATGCAGTACTCCAGGTGGGGTCTCACAAGAGCGGAGTAGATGGGTAGAATCATGTGTCTTGACCTGTTGGCCAGGTTTCTTTTGATGCAGCCCGGGATGCGGTTGTCTCTCTGGGCTGCGAGCGCACATTGCTGGCTCATGTTGAGCTTCTCATGAACCAACAACCCTAAGTCCTTCTCCTCAGGGCTGCTCTCAATCCATTTCCCGCCCAGCCTCTATTTGTGCTTGGGAATGCCCTGACCCATGTGCAAGACCTTGCATTTTGCCTGGTTGAACCTCATGAGGTTTACATGAGCCCACCTCTCAAACCTGTCCAGGTCCTTCTGGATGGCATCACTCCCCTCCATCGTGTCAACTGCAGCACACAGCTTGGTGTCGTCAGCAAACTTGCTGAGGGTACGCTCAATCCATGTCACCAACAAAGGTATTAAACAGCTCCGCTACCAATACTGACCCCTGAGGAATGCCACTCATCACTGGTTTCCACTTGGACATGGAACCGTTGACTGCAACCCTTTGAGTGTGGCCACCCAGCCAGGTCCTCAGAGGTTTCAGCATGGTGTTCCTCATTTTATATTTTTTGAGCATGTTACCTCAAAAAAACTTTTTTTTTTTTTCATTTTGAGTATGTTTTTGATACTTGATGTGACATCTCAAAGGTGAATTTTGATGTTATGTAATACTGAAACAAGGGCAATCTGGGAAAATTTTAAGAGGAAATTATGTATATGAAATGACCAGATTTTTGCAACAGTAGTAGGTTTACTTAGGTCATATATGTCACAAAGCTTTTTTAGAAAATAGCACTCTGAAATTTTGAAAATTAATTTGAGTTACCAGGCACAAAGTGTTCTGTGGATAAGCTCATAGCCCTAAAAAAGTTAGATAATGGTGTCATTAAAAATCAAAAGAAATTTAGAATCTCTGTTGTGATGAATGTGTTCAAAATACTCATATAATTCAAACTTTCTGCAGTGACATACACTAGTGATCTATAAAACAGTTTCACATGTCCTAATATTCTTCATGTTATGTTACATTTAAACATGCCTTCAATGCTTCAGAGCATTAATGTATTTATTTGGATGCAGTCACGTAGTAATGCATTCTACAGAGTAGTTGAATTACGGAAGCCATTTACCCACATCCTATAACATTTGTAGATCCACAACTAACTTGTGAAGTAAAGTACTCATAGCTTGCTTTTGTTTCAGGTATAAGGGAATCTAGATTTATATAAGTGGGAAATTAATCCCATTTATGTTTCATGTCACTGTTTTATGTTCAGGTATTGGACCTAGAGAAAGATTTATCACACAAATTCTTGGAGTCTAGTAATACAATTATGCATGGTAGTACAAATCAGTAGGTCTAACCAAAATAGCTATGAAAGGAAGACCTAGAAAGAATCTGAAACAGATAAAAAATAAAAGCAATAAAATTTTAAAGGAAAACAAAATATATTTTAAAAAAATAACCCAAGCACCTTGTATTATGAGAGTTAACAGAGAAGTTATTTTAATATAAAACCTTATTTTAATGTTAAGCTTGAAAAAGTACACCCCTCCCCCCAAAAACATCAATACAAAAAATTATTCTTCTGTTTAATTGAAATTGCTGAACAATTTGCCCTGAAAACATTCAGAAAGACATAGCTATTCAGGAAAAAAAAAAGAAACCCCACAACACAAAAAAACAACCCAAAGCAAACCAAATGCAATTTGCTACAGTGAAACATTAAGATAAAGGAAACAAAGCCAGAAAAACAGGAACAATTACAAGAACTGAAAATCTGTCTATATATAGGAATACAAGGCAAAAAGTCCATAAACGTGGTAACATTCAATGTGGGAGGGAAAGACTCAACACAATGAGAAACAAAGAAAGCAATTTCTGCATTGGCTATGCTTCAATGAAATTCACGCCCTGATATGTAAATAAATGATTGAAACTAAGAAAAATTTACATGAATGAAACTATAATAAAAACCTCAACATTAAATTACTCAACAAATTCCAATTAACCTAAGTAGTGTATTTCATAATGTCTTTGGTTCTAATAGAAAAATGAAAACAAAATTGGGAAGTTGTGTGCATTGTCAAACCTCTATATTCCCATTTTACTAGCTCATCGTCTGTCAGTGTTTACATCCCTGGCCAACCTAGGATATAAAAGAATCATTCTTTTCTGCCACTATCACATGTCCACTATTCATTCAGTTTGATTTTGCTTTCCATAAAATAAGAAAATTGCTAAAATGTTTTTGCACTCAGGCTTGAAAAATTAATTGTTAGCTGTTATAATTTGAGGCATTCTATAACATTGTGCTGAAGCATGTCCAAAGAAGAGAAATGAAGCTGGTGAAAGGGTCTAGAGAACAAATCTTATGAGGAGTAGCTGAGGGAACTGGGATTGTTTAGCCTGGAAAGAAGGAGGCTGAGGCAAGACCTTATTGCTCTCTACAACTACCTGAAAGCAGGATGTAGCGAGGAGGGTGCCAGCCTCTTTTCCCAAGTAACAAGTGATAGGATGAGAGGAAACAGTCTCAAGTTGCACCAGGGGATGTTTAGATTGGATATTATGAAAAATTTCTTCACCAAAAAGGTTGTCGAGCTTTGGAACAGACTGTCCAGGGAAGCGGCTGAGTGACCATCCCTGGAGGTATTTAAAAGACATGTATATGTGGCACGTAGGGATGTGGTTTAGTAGTGGTTTTGGCAGTATTAGGTTAATGGTTGGACTGAATGGTCTTAAAAGTCTTTTCCAACCTAAATGATTCTATGTTTCTAAAATAGCCACAGAGTGTTTAGGGGAATTGAAACTTTGCTTAACATATCACTCCGAAAAGAATAGACAGGATGGAAAGCAGAAGGATTCTTCGTGTCTTATGATGTTGGTTTTCTTAGCTCCAAGGAAATTAGATCCTTGGAAAAACAGTCCCTATGACTACCCCTGAAGCATCTCTGCAAAGCCCCATAGAACACTAAGATAGATGACCTTGTAACAAAACTTTCCTTAAAACCAAGGATTCAGTTTTTTTTAAATGGAAAATCCTTAATCTAGTAAATAAAATATATATTTCACTGGTTCCTGGCTAGGTATTCTCTGACTCCATCATTGTTTATGGGTTTTTGTCAACATTACATGAATTTAAACTCAACTCCGAAGCTAGTCTTCGTCAAGTACCCTAACATATACTGTCCTAAAAAATGAGATTTTTTTGTACACAATGAATTACCTGTGAACAGGTTTTCACAGATGCAATACTTTGTTCCTTTGTCTTCAGTTCACTAGTTCAGTTTATTATGTTTCATACAAAAGACATATTTTAATTCATTTTCGTTCCACTGAGCACAAATCAAAACAGATCATTAAAAAAGAGCCTGTGCCAATAGGAAAACCTGGCCAGACACAGATTTTGAGGCCACATAAAATGTATTTTCAGGACACAGCAGGTAGCCCACTCATAGATTAACTCTTTCTGATCAAAAGGAGCAATCATTCTGGATTGTTATGGGATCCTGCAGGATTCCTACAGGATTTTTCTGTGTCAATGAAGGAACAGGGTCAGAGTTAAGGTTCTCCTTACTGCTTTTAGGCGTCCTTGCATTTCTTCCCACCTTACTTCTGTATAACCTCACCATCGTACTGTTATTGTTCTTAATCTTTTTTTGGAAAGGACTGATGGGACATTTTGGATTAGTTGCAAAAACAGAGGGATAGCAATATATACATTTTGTAGCTTTTCTCATGTATACAGAGAATTTCTTATAGCTTCAGGAAAATGTACTTATAATTTTTCAGCTGAGACTAGTAGTCTGATTTAATAAGAAGGCAATTGAATCAGCACCCCCCCATTAGTGCTATTATTAAAAACCTCTTGGCATTCCCCAAAAGAATCACTTCATTATGATAAAAGGAACGTATTTTCTTTATTTTGTTTGAAGAATATTGACTAGCAAGAAGGATTTTTCATTTAAAGAAAGCTCCATAGAAACAAATCAGAAAATTGGTGTATTCTATTTTTTTTGCAGCAAGTAACATATTTTTGTAGAAAATTTATGTGTCCTTGTAATAGTTACAGTATCTTCCATTGAGTTTTGAACATTTGTTTTCTGTTTACTACCATATGCCATATCCCATGTAATTTCACCCAAAAGCCATGTGACCACAAATATGACACAGACAAAACAAATGACATGGAAGTAAAGCTATGCAGAAAATGTTCTGTTACCTGAAAATCCAATAGCTCAAATGTTTCCTAGATAGATTTGTCATAATTATCAATGATTCATGGCTAAAAAGGTGATATTTCTTACTTAACAAGTCGTAACAAGTACCTTATCAAGAAAGATACATTGAGATTTGCTCATGCTGACCATGTTGTAGTTTTAGACAATAATTTTTAGATAATAGTATTGGAATTTACAGATAATATCTCCAATGAGATTTTTCTTATGTAATCACTCAACAACTACAAATTTCATATATATAGACTTGTACACTTTAGCAAAAGCCTTTGCCGATGTATTATAAGTCCCATTGATTTCATACTAATGGATACCATGTCATAGATATTCAAATGTCCTAAAGTAATAAAGACATCTGTAACTTTAAGTGTCTTTCACTGGAATCAGCAAACCAAAATATTCATATCTAATCTACATAATCTAAAGATATTAATAAATTACTGAATTAAATTCAAAGTTAATTAAAAAAACCCCACAATGTAGAAAAACTTTTTAAACTAGACCAAAGTCTCCACAAGGGGTCTTAAACTTTCACCAAAGTATATGAAAGAACTATTTTAAAAGAGGTAGTATACCAACTTATGTCTTACAATAAATGGAATTCAATGATGTTTTGCACAAATTTGGTTGCAACTACATATGTTGATAGGACACAGCTAAAATAAATTAAAAAAAAGATAAAAATGAAGAAATACATCAACATAGACTTTTCTGTATGGAGTGTCAGTTATTGTTCCTAGAAAACAGTTTATTTGCCAAAAAGATTGTACAAATGTAGAATACCTGTGATCACCACCTGAACACTGTAATGAAGTGGTGAGGCTGAGATGGGCCTTGCCAGGGAGCAGCAAGAGTGGGGCTGATCCAGAGGGGACAGTCAGAGGGTGTCCAGTCACGAGCAAAAGGAGACAGGGGTCAAACACATTGTCTGTAACACAGGTCTGATGCCCATCCAGGAGGCAAGGCTGGAAGCTGGACCTCTAAGGACCGGTAGTGCCCTTGGGACCCTGGCAGGCATATACCAGAAAGTAAAGTAATACAAAAGTAAAATGACATGTTGTTCTATAGGGACGCTACCCTAAATTAAAGACAAATAGAGTTGTTCATGTTCATTAGGTGCTCATAAAATCTCTGTGTTATTCTTGTAAATTTCCTCACAGATTATTAATACTGCCTAATCCGGGTAACACTGCTGAATCCATCTCTTCAAGCCATTCCCTTTCCTAACCAGAGTCTCTACCAAGCCATCTTAATCGTGATTTCTATATTTTTAACCAATGTAACTCCTATTCTGAGTCCAGGAAAAATATCTTTATTGACCATTTGAAAATTATACCCAAGTAATTTTTTGATTAGTATTTTACCTTATTGTCTATTTCGTCTTGTACACTTTTCATTACCAAGAACCCACATGGAGGAGGAAGAAAGGAGGAGGACATAAAAAACATGTGGAAATGGTAAATTATTAAGACTACAAGGAAGAACAAAGATGATACTCATGTGTCCATGAAATGGTATATATCATCTCACATTCATCTCTTTCACTTATAAGAAAAAAAAAATAGGTGAAAGGGAACACACAAGGTCATTAAGCAAGGTCATCCTCTCATACAAACTCAAGTATGTGCTGCTTACCTGCCTCTTTAGATTTTGGAGTACGAGCATGCTCCTTTGCTATCCATCAGTAGTTGCAACTTGCATTTTGAAACTCTCTGGTATTTAGATTACATCCACCTGTTAATTAACGGCTATAAAAAAAAAATAGAGGACAAAATGCTAATATGTATTACTCAGGAAGCTGATCTTCAGAACTTACATTTTCCTTTTGATGGGTAGATTTTGCTGAAAGGAAATTGTATTAATTTTGTAAGAGTAGCAACAACTCTTTCATAATGTTCATTGAGCTTTTGAGGCAGCAATGAAATAGCAATGTATTCCTACAAATGATCCTGAGGATAGTAAGTGAAGTATTATATTTGCAGATTAAATTATGTTTCAGCTTTTAAGGAGAGGTCATTTGTGGCTACAGTGATGTATTAGGCTTGCACGGATATATAATTTAAAATATAACATTGTTGTCAAACTGGATGCACTAAACCGACTTTTTCACAGTATCAAAAATTCCATTTCCTAGCAGTCTTGATAATCTAAAGCATTTATGAAGACACTTTTAAATTTGGATGTGGAAGAATTTGTCCAAAATATGACCCAATAATAACTTTCAAATCATTACAATTCACAGAGCTGGAAATAGAAATTTCAGACTGAGTGTCATTGTTCATATTCTGCTCTCCTTGATCACTGTAATAAACTTCAGAGTTACATTGATTTATATATCTTAACTATATCAAGCTTCAGGACTGAGTGCTGTTTTTCTTAAGGAAGAAGTAGAACCGTTGAGTAAATACTTTTTACAATTTAATAGAAAAAAAATATTCCGAAGAATGTTTAATATTTAAAGGTATGTTGTTAAAATGTTAACAGATTGACTTATTGACCTATTTTTTTAACCAAAGAAATCTGTAAAAGAAAGAAAAGAAGGAAAAAAATGTTCAGCAATCTGTGATTTTTTTTTCTTTCCAGTTATAAGAACATTTCATGAAGAACTTATTGTACGAAGTTATAACAGTATATGTGGCCTTAATTTTATTTTAGAAGTTTCTTTGTTAATAAACAACACGCAAGGTGAATCAACCTTTTGAAAAATGTTTTTAAAAAAATCTATTTTTTTTGTTTGCATTTTGTATTTTTATATATATACACACACATTTATTTCAAATAAGTTATTTGTAATCGAGATAGTTCATGAACAGTAGGAGTTGTTATAATTTTAGAGTTCAGTGGGAAATTCACCAAAATATGCTTAGATCTTAAAGGAAATATATCACATTCCAATAGCTATTGATGAGGTACATTATCAAAGATATTTCTTAAAAATATTTCTTTTTACATATATATATGTATGTATACATATAAGCATACATATATGTTTGTACATGCATTTAAAATGAATTAAATTGTATTTTCTGTTAAATTTCTTGTTCAAAGAATTTATACATATACTTCCCTTACTGTCAGGAGGAAGGAAACTTAAATCTGGACATTCTAAAGTCTCATAGACTCAAACTGAAGAAAAATAATTTTTGTAATAGGGGTCTACATTTTTTGTGGTTACTCCAGGTGTCATTTACCCTTCAAACTTGTCAGCTGTTCTCATGGAAATGTCACCTATGTTGTTAGTTCAATAGGTTTCCCAGTGTGGCGTTTGCTGAAATTATATATAAAAAAGATGTATTTTAAAAGGCTATTTAAAATTTTTGGACAAGAAAAGGTAATTTGGTCCAGCAAGTCTTTACCCTTTAAATTTAGCTGTATCTCCCACCCCCAGTTTAACATTAAAGATACGAAAATCTCATTAAAGCTTTGCAAAATATTTGACTTGCAATTAAAGCATATTTAATTGCCCTTTTGTGAAGTCTGACAACTTCCAATAAATTTATATTTTAGAATTGCAAAGACGTGAAGAAATTTTAATCAGAACCAAAGATACTTGTTTCCTTCAGTGACCACATTTTTTTTTTCTCTCTCATTTCTTCGTGGATTTCTTGGATATTTTGATATTTGAAATGAGGTGACCATACCTGTGAATACCTTTTTCTTGAAACTATGTAGCTATGCCTACAGCACATGTTTAGGTGACTATTGGAGAAATTTTAACTTCCTTATTTGTTTAACATGAGCTCCAGAATTTAACAAAAATATTTTACCATTTTTAAGGAAAAAGCCATATCAAGAAGTTGAATCAGTTTGGTTTTCAGTCAAAAATGTTGAAGCAAGTTACCTTGCATGGTAGTAAGCAAGGTCAAACACTCAGGGTTGTACTCCACTTTTGAAGCATTCATTGGAGACCTAATTGTGGCATATCAATACTTGAAGGGGGCTTATAAGGAAGATAGACAGGCTTTTTACCAAAGCCTGTAGCGACAGGACAAGGGGATCAGTTTTAAACTGAAAGAGGGTAGATTTATATTAGATATAAGGAAGAATTTTTTTTATGATGAGGATGGTGAGACACTGGAATGAGTTGCCCAGAGAAGTTGTGGATGCCCCATCACTGGCAGTGTTCAATGTCAGGTTGGATGGGGTTTTGATCAAACTGATCTAAGTGGAAGATGTCGCCGTCCACGGCAGGGGGCTTGAAATTGATGACCTTCAAAGGTGCCTTCCAACCCAAAATGTTTCCATGGTTTTATGATTCAGATGAGCTTCCTCATTCCAAGCAATTTGTTCATACCAAAACACAAAGAAGGGTGAAGGCATTTTTAGGGTTTAGTTACTGAGACTTCTCTCTACAGTGTTCACATGCAGATTTATCCTAATATCCTGCATAGTTTCAGGAAGAACTGAAAGAGAATGCTTCTGTCTTTATGAAAGCAGAACAGACCCTTTTCCTCCTCCTATCCCCCCATCAAAGACTCACCTCTAATCACTTAAAAATTGAGGACTTTCCTTCTGCAACAGAAATTCTTGGGGGCAACTATTCATGGACTTCTTACAGCTAACAAACAGTAGGTAGCTGAAGCAGAATGAAACTTCGACTTCTGTCATCAACCACGTAAAGGAAACAAATCCCTACTGAGCTGTGCCATAACCTTCAGTCTTTGCAACTCGGTAACCTTCTTTTTATGTGTGTTTTCACTGCTGCAGCTTTCCCATGTGTTTTTGTGTAACATCATTGTGTGGTTAGTGAAGACTTACTGTGTAGTTGCAGATACAGGCTTGCAGTGCAGAAATTGGTTTGCCAAGAGTTTCACACATATAGAAAACCTTCTTTAATTTATGTCTTTCTGTTTAACTTTGATACTTTATTGATGTATGCTATGCATTTATTTTTAATCACATTTTTATACTTCTAGGAACACAATGAGAGATGAAAGCTCCTGAATTTTTATGAAATTCTCCTGCACTTTTTCGTTTTCTATAGTCAGTCCTGATGTCTATGACAACATTGAGTGGATGTAGGGCTCTTTTTAGATTTAGCCTCGTGTTTGGAGCTCATATTTATGTGGCTGAAAATGTATCCTTTTATTCTTTGACAGAAATTAGGTTCATGTAGTCATGCCTTCTATTTTTTCTTTTTTTCTTTTGACTCTTGCTATCCTGAATTTGTGTATAATCCTCCTGTATGCTACATCTGGAAGCCCTTTTACACTAGTAATCTCATTAAATATTACTTCAGTCAAAAAGCATTCTCTTTCCTGAATTCTTTACCATTAATATTGTTGTCTTGGCTTCTAAGCAGTGATGTCCTGCTGGGCCATCAGCAACACTTTCATCCTATATTTTGTGGATATCCTTGAAAATCATATTTCCAATGGAGGAGAAATTAAATATACAATGTCTCATTATAAGCTGACTGTAACTCAAGTGACAAATATTATTCTTTAATTTTGATAAAGGCATTTGAAATTCACTTTCCTAACAGTTTTTAACCCAATTCTAATCTTTCTTCAACATTTTTACAAACTGACTTCACACCCACAGAAGTATGCTTTATTGCACGAGGAGGTTATCGATATCCATATCACTTGGTAAGGCATGACTCATACACTCTCTTTCCCTTCTGGAACAGAATGGCTGCATACAAACCGGACACTAGAAATGATCCTTTGTTGATGTCTTTGATCCCTGGACTATGCTCAGCCATTATAACAGAGAATATCAGTTGTCTTTAGTTGAAAACCTTCCAGAGACTACATTAATAACAACAGAATGCACAGCCATGCACCAGTGGTCAGGTTGATGCCCTGATGTTGCTTATAGGTGTACATTTTGAATCCAGACACTGACTTTTCATGTAATATTTCATCAGCAGCAAAAGCAATGAAGAATAAGAGGACAAATAATATTGTGTTAGAATGAAGGAAACAAGAAGGCTTAAACTGGATAAATGAAAGAAAAATAAAACACTGATAGAAATATTTAAGAAGATAGCAAGATACTTAATAACTTCAGATACAAGCAAACTCCTGTTCTAGAAAATACACTTCAGAAGAAAGAAAAAATATTATTTTCAATGTAGAATTAGTGAAGCAAAAAGTACTGGTTTGTGATATATTGGTCAAACTAGATGATTTAATAATTTCTTATGTCATTAGGCTTTATGAATTGACAAATCTATGAGTAAATTAAAAACTTGATAAATTCATAGTAAACTGTCTCATTTCAACTTGCACATATATTGACTGCAAGCTGCAGTTTTCTCAAGGTTATATCTTTAATGACAAGTATTGCTGTAGACACTTTTAGCTTCTTATACTGTTATACTTTTGCAATGTTTTTATTTCCAGTTTATTCTCTCCTTTGTCTATTACTGGAACAAAATGTTGAAAGGTGTATGAAGGTTTGTATGTGTGTGTATCTACCTATGCCCATGGGTAAAATCATTGGGTAGTACAAATAATTCAAAATTGATTTTCCTAAAATGTTTGAGAAACCATTTATAGTGACCTAAAAGCATTACTTGCAATGAAGAGAAATGAAACTTTTGAAGCATGGAATATTACAAAATCGGTTTAGTCACATAGCACCAACACTCATTTTCAGACCACGACATTAAAATAAGCAAACATGTTCAGTTTAATTGCTCTTTCCACTGTAGTATGTTTTACACGTTCCTCTTGTCATTTTTTAACAAAATCAGATAACTTAACTTTCAGTTTTTCCTCAAAAGACTGGAAGATAAAATCCCTCTTATTTCAAGTACTGTTACACAATGATGTGATCACCAAGCTGCAAAAACTGTTGTATTGCTCCAGAGTATTAGATATTTATGAACATACCTGCTTTCATCTTTGTATAATCAATGAAACTAGAAATTGAAAAAAGCAATTCAACTATTTTCCTGCTAATGAGACACGGTGTTCTGATGTTTTGCCTCATCTCATTACAATTATCTCAAGGAGAGACTCCCGCTCTGACCAATAAGCTACTACTGGCTGTTGCTGCTACAGAGGCCAAAGGTGCAGATCAGCACCTTTATCCCAATGGAATATCACAAAGAATTTCAGAGATAAATGTTCATTCACAAATATCCTTCTCTAATCAGCAGAGAGGGTGATTAGCAGCTTTTCCTGTGAGGGGATCTGTAGAGAGAGGAAGAATTTTTATTTGCAAAGAACAACAATTTTAGATTGAAAAAATAGAAATATTCCAGATTCTTTGCTGAAATCAAGATCAAATTTACTTTTAAGCCCAAACATGCAACTTGGTCTACATGGCAAAATATTGGAGGAGGGGGAAGTATTGACAGTAAGATTTGTCTTGCTCAGCTAAAACTGAAGCAAATTTTTAAGTGACTGACTTTCTTCAGAATAGCCAAACTATAATTTGACATCATATTTAAAAAAAAAAATTACACAGAAACATTTTTTATTAATTTTTTTGTCATTGAAAATATTTGTCCACTCATCTCAGTAATATAATTTCCATCCTTTGAAGCCACAGTCTATTTTACTTTGCAACACATTTTATTGTCTGAAGGATTGTGTGGACTTTTTTTCCTTTTTTACACGTCTGTCTAAATTTGATTTTTTAGATCTTACTTGACATCTTATCCTATTGTAATGAAACATTTACAGTTCTTACAGATCTTTCAAGGTTTTTTTAATCAGTATTTACTATTTCTGTGTTTTGGAAGGAAAGCCAGCACAGAAAGGTGATGGTTAATAAATACTATAATGAAATAAAATGTGGTGGGTTGACCCTGGCTAGACACCAGGTGCCCACCAATGATGCTCTATCATTCCTCTCAGCTGGACAGGGGAGAGAAAGTATAACAAAAGGCTCGTGGGTTGAGATAAGGCAATTATCTCAGCAATTACCATTGTGGGCAAAACAGACTCAACTTGAGGAAAAATTAATTTAATTTCTTGCTTTTCAAATTAGAGTAAGATAATGAGAAATAAAATCAAATCTTAAACACCTTCACTCCACCCCTCTCTTCTTCCCAGGGTTCAACTTCACTGCCGAATTCTCTACCTCCTCCCTCTGAGCTTCACAGGGAGACAGTAAATGGGGGTTGCTGCCAGTTCATGATGCTTTGTCTCTGCCACTCCTTCCTCCTCACACTCCTCCCTGCTCCAGTGTGGGGTTCTTCCTATAATAGACAGTTGTCCATGAACTTCTCCAATGTGTGCCCTTCCCACGGGCTGTAGTTCTTCACGAACTGCTTCAGCGTGGGTCCTTTCCACAGGGTGAAGTCCTTCAGGAACAGACTGCTCCAGTGTGGGTCCCCGACATGGTGACAAGTCCTGCCAGCAAACCTGCTCCAGCATGAGCTCCTCTTTTCACAGGGCCACAGGTCCTGCCAGGAGCCTGTTCCAGTGTAGGCTTTCCATGGGGTCACAGCCTCCTTTGGGCACATCCACCTGTTCCAACACGTGGTCCTCCATGGGCTGCAGGTGAATATCTGTTCCTCCGTTAAATTCCATGGGCTGCAGGGGGACAATCTGCCTCACCATGGTCTTCACCATGGGCTGCAGGGAGTCTGCTCCAGTGCCTGGAGCACCTACTCCCCCTCCTTTTTCACTGCTGCTTCACTCCTGCATCACTGCTTCACTGGTGTCTGCAGGGTGGTTGCTTTCATATATTCTCACTCCTTCCTTCTGACTGTTGCTGGTATTGTGCAGTTTTCTTTTTCCCTTCTTAAATATGTTATCATAGAGGTGGTACCTCCATCACTGATGGGCTCAGCCTTGACTAGTAGAGGGTCTGTCTTGGAGCTGGCTGGCATTGGCTGTATGGCACCCAGGGGAAGTTTCCAGCATCTTCTCACAGCAGTCACCCCTGTGTCCCCCTCACTACCAAATCCTTGCCACACAAACCAAATACATAAAGTTAAATTTTAATTCCTGCTTTTGCAAGCCTTTATGGAAAACATTCAAAAGCTAAGAGCAACTGAATAGCAGATTTTTTTGGCACAGCATGAAAAATCCAGAAAAGTTACAGATTTGGAAATGTTCTATCAATAGACAATTTGAGTGGCTAGCTTTCTGTAAATACTTCAAAATTCTATGTTATTAATCCCTCCACTATAAATATATATTCTGAGTTATTTGTAATAGTCCATATTTTCAAACTGCTCTGTCATTTTCTGAGAAACAAGTTTAGTTGTTTGCTATATATAAACTGAACAAGAACAAGCAGGTACTACTAAAAATTTCTGCATTTTATTTCCAAATTTTTTTTGGTTCTCAAAATATCATTGAAATTTTAAAGTAACAGGTAGTACAGCTAGTTATAAATTATATAAAAAATATCTGTCTCCTTATGATTCCTTTAAAATATTGTAAAGAGGAAATGAGTTTTAAGTGATTTTTTTTGTCCATGAAACAAAGACTTTTTTCATCAGCTATCAAACACCAATATCCTATTAGAAAATTTCAGTTCACCTCTAGCCTTTTCTACCCCAGCTTTCAGCTACTTCCTGGGCTACTGGCAACTATGAAGTTAGCTATGTAGTGGGAGAACTGGTGGGAGACAAATCAAAGTAAACTCTCATGTGAAGTATTTCTATAGCATTCCAAGGCATTGACAAATCAGTTCAAGCCATTGTAAATAGCTGCTTATGCATTCCTTTGAGTCAGTCCTCAGTTTTAGAATGCAAAATTGTTTCTATTGAAAACACAAAACCCTTCCATTCTTACTTGGAAGGGTTTATTTTTGTTTCTCTGTGCACAAAATAAACATGTATACAGCATGGCACTGAAGGTGAAGTTAGTTCTCATTCTGTTTTTCAAGTCACCTCCACGTATTCCTCCAAAAAAAAGTGCATCCTAGCTTTATTCCTGTGAGAAAACTTTTGAAATTAGAAATCGTATCTACAGTTATTGCGTTTTTTAGAATATATACTTGAAATTTAACTTTAAATTCACCTTTAATAAATCTGAATCAAAATACTTCCATAATATTGAATTTACCCTTGAGATTCCACATTGTTTGGCCCATTTTTTTTTTTAGCCTTTTTCACAGACAGATGATTTTTAACATTTTGAAAGAGTTATTAGGTGCAGAAAGGGTTCTTTGGCCATTTTTATTTACTAATACAGCTACATGAGTGGTTCAGCTGAGGATGAGGTATCAACCATGCGTTGCCCCTCATGAAGGTTGGCCAACAATGTGTATTCCATTGACACCTTGTGAACAAAATGTTCACCTTCTAACGTGCTTCTGTGATGTTCATTATTTTTTAAAAATTTCTGGATGTGAAATGTCCGTGACAATAAAACATAATCCTTTGCTGATACCTTCCAAAGGTATATTTTGTACTTTTTAAAAGACGCATGCGCATGTGTGTAAAATAATGTTGATAACATGGAAGTGATCAGAGTAGCTGACAGAGAGTACTCATTTATTAAATGCCTAGTAAATTTGCTAAGATTTCTTAATTTTTCTTTCTATTTTCTGATTCCTTTACAGTTGGAAAATTGCAATCATGAACAATAATTATATCTTGTTCTCTATTTCTCTCCTGCTCCCCTTTCTTTGCGCATAATAAAAGTGTAGCACATTTAATAAATCAAGACACAATCAGAGTGGATTATTTCTAAATTTTTGGTGCGTTTTCTATTCTGCAGAGAAAGCAGATGGCTGGCAGTTATGGTCCTATGGTCTGCTCTTGGCTATTCATCGGTGCAGGAGAGAGAAGGAAGGAGGAAAGTACTAACAGCCAGGATCCCTCAAGCAAAAAGCGCTTCCAGGAGGGTGAGTCACAGCACCTGAGGGAGGCAAGCAGAGCGCTCATCATCTCTCTCATTTATTACCTGAGAGAGGCTGATGGCAGATGGAGTGAGAGAACATAGCTCTCCTGTAGGGCTAGATAAGGTAGCAAGATCATTGATTGCTATGTACAAAAGCACAATAAAGACACCAGTGGAAAAACTGCCTGGAATCAAAATAAGGAAATGCATAAAAGAACAACAACAATAGCAACAATAAGAACAATAACAATAATAAAAAAAACAGCCATCATAGATCTGTGCAGCTTCAACATTTCTGCTCTTTTGTCTCATAATAGGATGATGTGCCATTTCTAGCCCTACGAACAAAATGTTTATGAAATAAATTTTGTGGGTTTAATTGTCTATTGTCTTTAAATTAAAATACATCACCAGCTCCCCCACCACAACTTTAATGTTGCCCTCCCATTAGATTCCAGGGTGTTAGAGAAAAACAGGTGCTGAGCAATCTGTGGCATATGGAGTTTCTACTCTTTGGCTTTAATTTATTTCTGTTCCCTTCTCTGTAAACTGCATTGTGATATACATTACCTGGTTTCCCTTTAAGTAAACATAGAATAGTTATAAAAAGTTCCTCTTTCTCTTTCTCTTTCTCTTTCTCTTTCTCTTTCTCTTTCTCTTTCTCTTTCTCTTTCTCTTTCTCTTTCTCTTTCTCTTTCTCTTTCTCTTTCTCTTTCTCTTTCTCTTTCTCTCTCTTCCCTTTCCCTTTCCCTTTCCCTTTCCCTTTCCCTTTCCCTTTCCCTTTCCCTTTCCCTTTCCCTTTCCCTTTCCCTTTCCCTTTTTTCTTCTTCTTCTTTGTCTCCTTTTCCTTTTAATTTTCCTTTTTTTATTTAACTCTTACAATGTTAACACTGCAATTGATGAATTGAATGGAAATAAGTAATGCCACTACCAAAGAAAAACAGGAAGACAAGGTGCCTTTGTGGAAGCTATGAGACTTTAGAAGGGACATTTTCCTTCAGAATCAGGAAATATGGAGTAACACTTATTGGTCTGGAATAAGTTTCCTTCCTTGACTGTTTAGGGCTAGTCAGCTCAAAAGGCTCTATCCAGTGTTTACACTGGGTTTGTGAATATCCTCTCATAACTTCTTCTTTATCTTGACAGAAAAGAAGTATGCATATAAGGGAAGATGCACATTTTGGAAAGTCCACTGGTACACCCAGAACAAGGACAACATTCATTAGTATGTTGAGAATGATATTTCATCCCCTGTTGACACTTTTTCCCCAGCAACAGAGTAAAACTTGTACAAGAAAATGAAACATGAAATTCTGTTTCTGTAGATAAAGTATGCAGAGCACTCGGGGGAGGGAGGTGGTGGGGGTGGTAAAATACACTGCAATTTGAGAAGAATGTTCCAATTTCACTTTCAGTCAATGTTAAGAAAACCTATGGAAGAACTTAAACGTTGCATGTTTCTACAGACTATGAAGTAAGTCTGCAGAACTTGAAAGAATGGGACTAGTTAAAGATGCAACCAGTATTGGCCTACTTTTCAGCACCTCTGTCATTGTTAAAAGTACAAACACAACCTATTCTGTCTGGCCTGCAAATTCTTTTGCCTAGCTTGAAACTACAAAAGATGAATATTTTGAAAGTTCAAAGCAAATCAGCCAAGCTACTTTCAGCTTGTAGGGTACTGAAAATGTAACATGTTTCTGCTTTAATTTACACATTCATTATGTTAATTCTTTGAAGTTATTTTGGGAGGAATGTGTTAGCAACCTTCACCGGAACATACTCAGTTTCATGTGTTGTGTGCATGTGTGTTTCTGCATATTGTTCAGGAAAAAAAAAAGTTGTATATGGTTAAAATAAATTTGTCCTCATTTGGCAAACTGAATTTTTCTCATAGCTTTGTGGAATTTGCTGTTGAATTGTAGTGAGATTGGTGATTTTGAAAAACCAAGTCTTCTTACTACCCCAGTCTCCCCAGAGTGTCTCACTATAATATTTCATTATAGCTGGCATGAAGGATACTATATTAATTCTGGTTTTAGGTTGTATGCCCCTTTCCTCTCTGGCATTGTTGCTGATGCCAGATCAGTGGAATGACAAGCTAAACCTGCACTAATAAATTAAACATGCCTGTATTTCTCTCTGGTGTTGGAGCCTGCATTATTAAACTGTCTCACGCCCCACTACTGGGAAGCCACTTCAAAACTACCTGGTGTTAACAGTTCCTGTGCAATATTAACCCCTCAAAGCATGCCCAGGCACTATCTGGGGAATGCTAGCTGGCCCTGACCAAACTGTGCTAAGTGTGGTAGCAATTTAATAACACAGTTGGCTGTCTTCCAGTGCCTTGGGATGGTCCCTGACCAGGTTAAATAAACCAGTATAGGTGTAACCTGTATATAACCCTCCTCCCAGGGGTTCAACTGGCTGTGTTACAAGGCCTGGTTTTGATAGAGCACAGCTGTGCAACCTTGGCTTAGATTTCTGAGAAAACTGCTAAGTTGTGGGAAGGAGCCATGAGAAATGCATAAACCACAGCCATTCAAGGTAAGAAAGGTAAAATTTCAGACAGAGAGAAGACTGTTAAGACTGGATAGTTAGCAGCTCAAGGATTCAGGAGGGAAAATACTGACATGAAAAGGTATAAAATCCTAAGGAAAAAACCCAGGGAACTGGAAAATAGAAACTCAGCAGAAGTAAAGGGAGAAGCACAGTTCAAAAAGTAACAGCAGTCAGCCTTTACTCATCTGCTTGATGAGTGCCTGGCCAGCAAAGATTTATTAGGTGTCCTATCATGGGTGGTGAGCATATTAATGCTTAACCTAATATCTTGTTAATCCCCACTATCTGTTGTGTGTGTTACTCAATATATAATTGTTTTCTTCTTCAAAGTTGCATATGTCCTACTCGTAAAGTCTTTTGGTTCACAGTAATACTTGTCCAAACAAAATAGGAAGACAAGGTTACAAGAATACACGAAAAGACAAATAATCAGTTTGATAATATTCACTTAAAACCAATTTATTTCTCTCTAACAAATATTTTGGTCTTGCTACAAAAAGTACAGAATAAAATAAAGCAGTTATCCTATATTCCAAGTTTATTGATGTGGGTTTAATGAATTAAAATGTATGGCACTGATTTTGTAGACAACTTAATTTTACATTACTATCTGATAGTAAAGGATTCACTGAAAGATTAGGGTTATATCAGAATAGCATTAATTGGACTGCAGCACTAGGAAAAGTATACTTTATCAACCTGTCCTCTGTTAGGGTTTCTCTTTTTAATTACATTTAATTAATTAAATATTAGAAGACCTCTGTAATTTAACTGTAATATACCTTCCTATGGCTTTGAGAATGGCATTCAGAATTAAGCCTTTACAAAAGAAGGTTGGTTTTAAATTGTGTTACTTGCACCAGCTGCATTCCTTTTCGGTTTCATTCCACGCTACTCTTCACCCTCCCCTTCCCATATGGGCTGCCTCTGCCATCAAAGCTCATCATTTGAACTATGTCAACAGTTTATTCAGCAGCATTAGGTGAAGAATTACAGTCAAATACCAATTACTGTGCAACAGTGTACTGAAATATTCGGCAGCTCCTTCTGCAGTACTGACAATAATGGCAATAGTTTGATGCATCCTTGTAATTCCTTTGTTTAAACACAGATCAACTGAGACATAAACCGACCTTGGGTTACAAACTGACCATGACACTTTGTTAGCTCAGTCTTTGACCTAGCTACCCATACCCTGAACTATTTATTGCATTCCTTTTCTAAAGCCTCTCTATGAAGTTCAAAAAAATATACCGAGATAGCAGTACCTAAAAGAGTTGAAATGGATGGTTTAGATACTGAGGAAGTTTCTGCTGTATCATAAATTTTACAGCATAAAACTTTTTATTTATTTATACATACCTAGAATTCCTAATATATATATGTCAAAAGAACCAGGAGCAAATTGGAAGAGCAACCAAGGACCTCTGGGGTTTATACAGGCAGAGAGTAGGAGTAAGATTCCTAGATAAATAAATTAATATTTTATTGGCATATTTTATATAACTGCCAGTTTATTTATTTTAATGTATTACTAAGCAGGTCTCTTTGAATATGTGTTCATGTAAGACTAATACGTTTTTTCACAAGTAAGGACTCCTCTAAACATACGACTTTCACTTTTTAAGAAACAATCAAGCTTGTTGTTTCTTAATAAACAAGAAACACATAAATAAAGATGTAATAAAAATACAGTATTATGCACAAAATGTTGTGAGGTTCAATATAAGTAAACCAGGTTTCTAGAACTAAGAATGATGTCATAAACAACCATTTAGGTCATTTGATCATTGGAGTACTCTTCATTACCCATTGTTTTCAGAATGTCTTTTAACTCATTTTATAATGCATCAGTTCTTATTTATGATTCAAACTAAATTAAAGTGGTTCAATTAATAGATTCATCAAACTGAAGAAAAAAGAATCTTTCAGAAAATATTGAGATTTTCCCATTAATTACTTTTACTGAGTTCAAGTTGTTCATTAAAACACTCCAGTGGTGTTTGATTTGCAAACAATCACTGACAGACATGGTATTTATTTAGCTACTGAAGAAAGCAAATATTAAGTCACCCAGAAATGTTTTTGAAACTGGAGTCCCTGTAGACAACAAAATCTCAGAAACGACATCTTATCATGTCTCTGAAAAAGGAGGTGGTATGGCAACGTTATAGCCAGAACTGTATGATATCTGCTCATTTCTGGTCTGTGGAGTATATGATTGGCCTGTACAGTTCTGGAATTGCTGCAGCAAAGGTGACTAATAGATGTAGTTATTACTAAAGTAGTACTAAAGGATTCATCTGTGTTTCAAGCTCAGTATGTCCTCTCTGAGACTTCATTATCACGATGTCCTGAACAATAGTAATGTACAAGCCACTAAGGGATGTCTGTCTTGATCATTATAAGTTAGACAAAATTGGTCCTAAAGCTCAGATCATCATATGTCTTGGGCAATACTAAGACACTTCTGAGTTTATCCAAATCGTCATTTAGTCACTGGTGAAATCAGCTACAACCAAAGTTTTTTGGGTATCTGAATTGCTACTTGTTTAGTGTTCAGTGTGAAAAATTCCAGTCAACATCCAATTACGTGCTTTGGCTCTAACTCAATGCTAAAGCCACAAATTCCTACAGCACAAGTTTCTCATAAGGAAAGGAATCTTTAGCTTTGCATCTTACCTGTATGTGCCATAACTGGGTGGAACTCAAGGGGTGTATCTATCCTGATATGAGACGTTCCTGTTCCTGTGCCCTCCCTTAGGTCTCCTACACCTTACCGTGCCCACAGAATGCAGTAAATGCTTTGTATTTCAACATTTACATCACACAAAGTGGTAAAGAGGTTGCTGAGAATGTGTACTAATTAACATGATATGTATAAGCATTTATTTTATAGTGTCTATCCCCATATTACAAAATATAGAGCCTTCTTAACTGTCATGAACGTCAGGGTAGACACAGAATCAAAAGATTTTAAGACTGAGTCATATTCTAATAGCATAGCACAAAATTTTACCACCAATTTTCAGTGATTTCTTGATGTTCCTTTTTAAGAACAGAAATTTCAAAATTCAGAATAGCTACATATAAATATATATATATGTCTAAGAATGTATTTCAAAGAGATCTTCCATAACTACATCCATAACTGGGGATCTGTGCAGTAAGTCAAGAAGGCAGATATTTCTGCAAACACTTGAATATTTTTAGTGAGAGGTATCTGAATGAGACAACTAACATTCTGACACTGTCATTATGCTGATATTGGGCAAAGTATGAGTTCTCTCTCAGCCTTTTCCCTAAATTATCACATACAGTTTGGTTAATAAATATTTTCCTCCACTTCAGAACAGACATGAAGATCATTACGGGCAAATTTTTGCTGTTTCTGAGGTGAATTGTTCAGACGCAGCTTGTGTGTTGCACCACCATGCTTCCCAGTTTCATGAATTTTAATTCTGATTTACGTCACAGAATGAGACATTCTTACCTCTGCACCTTTAGAATAGATTTGCTTTATGCTTATATGCTATATAGTATATATACTGTAGTCTAGTATACTATATATAGTATAGTATGCTATGAAGAATACAGTATTTTTTATGATGAGGAAAATACCCCGCATTTTCTGTCTTATTGATGCATAAAACTTAATTAAATAAGGTTAGGCAAAGCTGATATAAACATAACGCTATAGAAAATATATTATTAGACTTGTTCCCGGTTTTCCATCAATCCTAAGTTATGCATGAGTGAGAAATTTTCATGTTAAATATTCAGTTTACAAACATTATGAGGAAAGTATTTAATTGAAATAAAAACAATCTAGCATTGTTAAGTCTTTCAGTTTAACTTCTGCAGATGCAGAATTGCAGTCTTTCTGGAAGATGAGATCTCGCTGAGCTTTGTGACATGGCTTTATAATTTTCTGTGTAGTAATACCCCCAGTGACACAACACTGGCCTACTTTTGCCTTTCCCACAGACATGTTACGATTGTGCCTTACAGTTATAATAACTTACTAATTGGTTACTATTCTGAGGTCTTTCTCAGTTGTTACCAACTGCTAATGTTCATTAGTACAGAAATGTGACATCTTCACAAAATTTCTAGTAGACCAGTTTGGTGGGTTTGCAGAGATATGTTGACCTTTGAAGTGACAAGACCTGTAGATCCAACTGCTACCTTGTTAAAATTTTTCTTAAACATTTGTTAGGTTAAATATTATGCCCTAAAGAGTCATCTTATTTATTGCACTAAGTACTGAGTATTGAAACTGTCCAAGAACTACCTGAGTAAGAACATGACACTCCAAGCTGTTAATTTAATTTTCATTATTATTCCCAAAATACATCTTCCTATATTCTATAATACTTACTTTAATACCACAGCTTTTTTATTGTCATCCAGCCTTTCCTGTATGATATTCCAATTCTCCTTTGAATGAATGATACTTTTAAATTTTGTCCTTGGAACCTTCTGCTGCTCTTTCTATCTTTCCTTCCATATTGGAATACTTTAATAATATTTATCACTGCATGCAACTGTACAGATATTATTTGTTTCAGTCACTGGGACCATCTGTAATTAGATGAACTTCAGAGAGAAAAAAGAGAGAGAGAAAGGCAATTGACCTTAGACCTTTAAAATTCAAGTGCCTTCCTCTCTTTTCCTTGGTGTGAAAATAAAAGCAGAGCTTTTTGCAGAGGTGGTGAGTGTTTTCAGTGTCCATTATTCACAATTTGAGCTGTCACACTTGTATAACTTTGGATCTCTTTCACTTTGGTACTTTTTAATGGAATTTAGATGAATTATAAGGTCTGATCCACCATTAAGTCCCACTAAGTATAAGAATTCGCTGACATAAATACTGAGACTTCTGATTATGTTTGGTGGAACTAAGGAGACGATAAATGGTTTTGATCTGTGATATGTGCACTGACTGGTTATAGTTATGTGACACTGCAAAGGAAGTAAAGAGAAGCTGTTTGGCTTGTGCAATTGTTTTGTACTGCAATTTTAATGAATAAATACTGCCTGGTGGGCATTGTCTTAAGTTGCTATATCTCAACAGCTGACTGAATACAAAGTTTTATTTGTTCTGGATGAGGATGTAGGCTCCTACACAAAGTAGAAAGTACATTTGAGGAGTTCAATTATTTGTGTTTAAGGCATTTAGAAGTTTTTTAAGTTACTGCCATTTAAATGACTCACTCAAATTCTCTAAATGCTGATTTTGCTAAAGAAGTAACTATGTACCATCGGCAGTTACATACTATTTTAATTTAGAAGTGCTATTCCATTCCTGACTTCTAACATCTGGCTTCTTTCCCTTAATCAATACAATTCCCTAGGAGACACAACATGTAGCAAGTTAAAACACTTGCACAAAAGTGAAGGTTTAGTTTTGTATTTTAATAGTCATAAGCAGACAGTGGCCAAGCTATATTTGAATTCAGGTATTCCTTGGTAACTAACAAATAGGTAAACATTACTAATATAAATTAATAAACACAGTAAAATACATTTTATGCAGATTTAGACCTTTAAACTGGAAGATTTAAACTGGAAAATATTGAGATACGTACTGGGATATGTACTATTCAGCAGGAGATTTATAGCCCTAAACACTGGATGACATTGCTGCTCTACCATAATACTCTGAAAAGTACTACAGTTTTGTAGTCAAAAAGTGAATCTCAAGGAAGAGAATTTTACTTTCAAGGCTAGAGACAATTCCATCCACTTTTATGTCTGTCTTTACAAGTATATAACAGCCTGAGTTATTATTAGTTGTTTTAAATGCCCTATTCTGACTGTTCCATTTATCAGGTCAGATATTTACATGATATTAGATTTTTCAGGCAGTTTAAAAGGATTTTGGAGCAGAAATTTATTTCCCACCTCCATTTAAAGAATCTAGAAGTACTAGGAATCTTCAACAGAGACCCAAAGCAATAAATATAGTGGTTGAGGACCAGAACAACAAAGAAAAAGTAAAAACTAACAAATAAGCCCAAAAAATAAGTGAAAATTAAATGTAAAAACTTTAACCTTGAAATGAACTTATGTCTGAGTAGAACTAAGAACTGGTCTAGTCATCAAAAGATTTATTAACGTCTATTCAGTAAATAACATATCAAATCAATTTTGTTAACAAAGTAGGAACAACACAAAAAAATCAGATTTTTTTTTTTGGGGGGGTGTTAAATAAATTCATACCTTTTAAATTTTCCTTTAAAAAGTTGGTATAACATACTGGTGTGTAGAGTTTGTTACAGACTATGGAAATTTAAAAAAAAAAAAACAACAAAAAAAAACCCCAAACAATCCACCAACATATTTATTGTTCCTATGAGAAATTAAAAAAAGAAATAATCTTAACAATTAGACTTATCCAAAAAAGTATCGCATATAGATGCTAAAAGAGATGAAAAGTTATAATGGAATATAATTTTTGTATTTGATTTTGTTTTCCTTTTCCTGCGTGCTGCTACTCTGTAAAGTCTCAGGTTATTCTATCACCCATTTGTTAAAGATCCTTAATTCACTCTAATGCTGACACGGAAACTCTATCAGGTTTCTTAATGTGTATCCTCGCAAAGAGATAATTATTCGTCCTTTTGCAAAGATCCACAGAATCAAAGTTAGCATAGCAGAGACCGCTGAGGAACTCATAGGTACATGAAGAAAAAATCAGTAGCCCAATTTCTTAGTGTACAAAATGACTGATTCTTATAAGCCAGTTTTCAATTGGGAATTGCAATTAGGCTGATGGCTGTCTGAGGCAGAAACATATCAGTCTCATCTGGGATTTTGGACAGGCAAATTACATTGCTTCAAGAGCTCTTCAACCTATAAATATCAAACAGTAATTTTTCAGTGGTATAAATAATAGCATATACTCAATGTCTCTTATTTAGATAAAATCGATAACAGCAATAATAAAAATAATAATATTGGTAATATTTTTAAAGCTTGTGCTTCTGTCTGGGAATGTTGTCAGGTAAGAGCAGACCTTTGTATAGTACAGTGCTGCTAAAGTCTTTGTTTATATTTGAAAGTAAGTGGTTTGTTGTGCCGGGTGAGAGTTTATTTCTCTTTCCTCTTTTGTTATGGTGAGAAATCATGCCATTAAAATATTTATATTTAGAGTTAACAGTTACAGACTCACTAAACAAGCACCATCAATAAATTTCACTTTGATGCTTTTTATGATAATACGCTGTAATTGGATTCAGCAGTAAATCCAAACACAGCTCTGAGGCATTGATTTTCCAAACGGTTCTGTCAAAATTATGCAGTAAGAAATGAAGCAGCAGCTTGATGAGGCATATCATAAAATGATTTTAAAATATGATTATTGAGCAGAAGATATCAATAAGTTGATAGTCTTTTATTAAGATAATCCTAGCAGAGACATCTAAGGAATTTATATAATTTTCTATACTGACCCTTTGTAAATGTACATTGACAGACAGAGGCAGTGTATTTCACTGTTGAGACTGACAGGCAAAATACCTGTCAGTGATGTCAGAGGTGTTGAATGATGGTTCAAATGGAAAGCAATTAAAAAAAAAAAACCCACACAAAAAACCCCCAGCAACAACAAACCCCCTACACTTTGTATTTTTTTCTGTTAGGATTTAGAACATAATTCTTGCAAAGAGATGAACAATTTTTGGACAGAGGAACACAATTTTATAATGATTTATGCATATGCTATACATAGCATATGGTTTATTAATGTCATGAAATGATTTATAGCCTCTATGAATGTATGTCTTTAGCATGACCTGCACAGTAAATACATACTATCCAGGTACAGCTCTTTGTTCTCATGCAATTCAGGCAAACTGAATCTCCTGTATATATATATACAGAAAGTTTTCACCTGGGAAAAAAAAAAGGCAGGGGAGGAAAGTTTATTATAGATATAAGTCCTTCTCTTATTGGTGAAAAAAGAAACATTTGTCAGCTTAAAATCTAAATCTACTGTAATTCTCCTATAGTCAATTCAACCTCTCTGAGTAAGGAATGCTGTGACTATTTGCNAAAAAAAAAGGCAGGGGAGGAAAGTTTATTATAGATATAAGTCCCTCTCTTATTGGTGAAAAAAGAAACATTTGCCAGCTTAAAATCTAAAATCTACTGTAATTCTCCTATAGTCAATTCAGCCTCTCTGAGGAAGGAATGCTGTGACTATTTGTNCTATTTGCTGTAGGGCACACAAACAGGAAAATTAAGTTTGTGACAAACAGTACAGTAGGATCTTCATACAAATGAGCACGAAGACGTGATCAGTTCAGGAATCAGGTTACAGTGGTACTGACTGTAGGGGTTATGCCCTGCTCAGACCTTTTAAAAATCAATATGCATTGATTTGCGGCAGAATAAGTTGTTCACTTGTCCACAAGGTAAAAAAAATCCAAGTTTTGCTTTCTAACTCAAATTTGCCCTTGCCTGAGTTGTACTCTGAATCCTTTCCTAAAATTTCTTTTAGCTATCATTGGGTTTGTATGTATTTTAATATGTGGGCAATATTTTGGAACTATTTTGAAAAACAAAGGGGATACAACAACTAGTATGTCATGATATATTTTACTTTTTCTAAAATTGCATAAAAAAACCCTGTCATTTTCTAGAAGGAAAAACAAGAAAGCAATTTATCACTGCAAATCAATCTCTACTCAATCTTCTGCTATGTTCTTAATATTTTGAGAAGATATTTGTTTCAGTACTAAGATGACAGTCTGAAAGGATTTTCAGTCAAAATGTTGCTAAATCCAACTTCTGAATGATATTCATAATGATTATTATAAGCATAAGACTAATTCAAATTATGGAAATAAAAGATTCAAGCTTCATGGTTGATTTATTCTTTCTCCTTATTATCATTTTGTAGGAACCTATGCTAAATTAATTCAGATGAATATATCTAAAATGAGCTTTAATCGTAGAATATATAATAATATCAGTAAAAAAGGAAATATATGTCATATAGAATTTTGGCAAAGACAACATTGTTATATTTAAACCTTTGGATAAGAAGATTTCCACTGTTACACTGAATTATGAAAAATAAAAAAGGTGATTATTCCAGAATAAAATCACAATTTTTACCTGAAATTAAATGTGGATCCACTTTTAATTAGAAGAGACTGGTTCTGTAGTGTATTTTGGATTGATGTTGAAACTTTAAAGTTTTTAAGAAATATCTAAGGTTGGGTTTTGTAACTTGAAGCTTTCCATAATTAAATCAACAAGAATAAAGTCTAAGATAACATTAGAAATAAGTATAGACAATCATATCCATGTTTTTATATATTTCTCCATATTTGCAAACAAAATCATTAATCTTCTTATTAGAAAAAATAGAAAAAAATAGAGACAAACATAAGTTATCTGAAGGAGAAAAATATAGGACATGCCTGGGCAAGATATGTTTTCTTTTTAATACTGCTAATGAAACTTTTTTTTCATTTAATGAGAATTAGCAAAATTCCATTTCAAGAAAAGATACCAGAGAAAGATATAATATTTATTAAAAGTTTGCATGTGAAGGGTAAGAGGTCTATTTGTGGATTTGCATGTGCCAAAAAGACATAAGCTAATACTAGAGATTGTGATTACAGCCCAAAAAAGAGAGGTGGTGGGAAGCAGGAGATTATTTAAAATTCTTAAGGGGAGGTTACAAGCAGGTGACTTACACAAGTGGCTGCAACCCAGTCTGCAGGTTGATGCAGATGTCTTGAAAGAGAATTAGGGCACAACTTCAATAGATGAGATAGATGAAGACAGTGATGATGACGCATAGCAGCAGGAAACTGAAGATACAAGGTCTTAATGGGTTTCAATATTAGAGTTATTTTGCACACTAGAAAAAATACTATCCAGTGAAACAGGTTTTTAAAACACTCTATATTAAGAAACAATTCCCAGACACCTGGTTGTTCTGAAGAAGAGAAATACTAGTTTTTAAAGTCTCAGCTATAGGTGTACTTTATCCAGAGATCAGAAGGAAAGTTGAGGCTAGGAGGTGATTTTCTATGAAACATCTATCTGTAATTATCTGAAACTTTAATGACAGCATTCTAGTTGTCTACCTGAATCTTCTGTTAACTCGTTAAAAAAAAATCACTGTTCAAAACACCATATGCAACCATTCCACAAGAGAAAATGTCACCTTTGTACAATGGTATTTGACAAATATCAGGAAGACATTAATCTTCCTAAACAGGGAAAACATACAGTTTATTTGGTATGTTATCTAAAATACCTCTGATGCTCAGTTTCCTAGAGGTGAAGGTTTTTGTTTTGTTTTGGGGTTGGTTTTTTTTTTTTGGTATACCCTAGAAAGCCTATCAAGCCCAAGCTGACTCTACTTAGTCAACTTGCTTGAAGGTTGCTTCGAAAGCTGCATATGGTCACTCATATGTTCAAATTCTTTTTTCGTGAAGCGTCAGCAGTGAAAGAGAACATCAGTTTTATGAAACCATAAATTACTCAACACAAAAGAGCTGTTAGGATCACTTTTGGCAGAGCACATGCCTCTATCTGAGAATGTGAATTGTCCTGTTGACCACATGAGTACTCTGCAATAGCCTAGCCATATTTTAGCCACATTTGTCTAAATCCAAGTTTTAACAGAAGTTTGTTCTGTCCTTTTTTTTTCCAGTAGGTCATTCTATTAATAACTCACATTCTATATGAACTAGACACATTTTTGGATACACAGACAAGACAAAATCAACAGGTTACAGGAAAGGGAGGCTTATAATCCCGATGTATTTGATCAAATAAAAGCACTAGAATTTATATTCTGTTTTGAAGAATGACTTCAATTTAAAACTAAACCCATAGTGGTAATCCTATACAAAGAACGTTCAGTTTAAGATGGTTGGGTTGAGTGAATTTATTTTTTTGTTTGTTTCGAAAAGCAACTTTTTCACTGATTTTCTATGGATTTCATTTAGGCAGTTGCAGTTGACTAAGATTTCTTCCAAGATTTGTGAAATCTTTCAGTTTGTACATTTCACTCCCACTAGCAGCACTATTGTTTCAACACTGCAGGAAGAATATAAACATCCGTAACTCACCCTTTCTTCCATCTTCTTTCTCAGTCTGTCTATGAATAGCTTTCTCTTTCATTTGCAACTCTTCAGTTATGGTTGCCCCTTTATATACATTAACAGATTTATCTTTTTGATGACAAGATATTTTAATTAAAACTATTGGAATGTTAATTCAGGGGAGGAGACGAACTGCCACATCAAGCAAGGCAGTCCCTTTCTGTCATTACTGAGCAGGCTAAGACTGTGGAAATCTACATAGGTATATGCTACATAGGGCTACTAAGTTTACAGAAGTTATGTATTTGTACCGGTGAGCACATGATGGATTTAAAATACTACTAAATACCAACTTTTTTGGTTTTTTGCTATGAAAATAGCTCCACACAAGAGGAGCTGGTGGAAGTGGAAATCAGTGGAAATAGGGAGGTTTGGTTATTTGTGTTTTTTTTTTTCCTTATGCCTTAATATGATCTGTTTTATTCTAAGTCTTCACTTTTAGCAACTCAAAACATTAGGCATATGAAAAAATAGCTTCTAAAGACAACTCTTCATTTCAGTGAAGAAGTACCTTTAATAACTTTACTAGTACTCAGTTCCTTTACAGAGGGAGAAGTGTGAGTACTAAAAGGGTCTGTAGTCTATGAGAGAAAAGTATAATAAAGTGAAAGTTGGGCAAATTCACATAGGGCTAAACTTTTAATTGAGTTGCTAATTTATCATTTACTCAAATTGTGGGCATTTATATATCTCTTGACACCTTTTATTTATGAATGGATGTCCTTTTTTGAAGGTATTTTTGTTACGTGTAAGTCAGTGAGTTTAGTACAAGACTAAAGGCATCCATTTCTACAGTTTATGTTAATCAGCAAGTCAAATTAGATAACCCAATTGTGTCTTCTATGAATTAAACACTCATTGACTATATAAATGTATTTATCACCACATTAAATCAAATGGTTAGCACTTCCACTGAAAAGTTAGCTTCTTCAAAAGAAAAAAAATGTCACGAAATTCTGCTCTGTGGTGTAGGGATAAACTTGGTGTAATTGACAAAATAATGTGCACCAAAGCTACAGTAAAATACCTAGTTTTCAAGAATTTCTGATAGCATAGGTAAAACTACTAGTTGATGAGGGTGAGGATAGCTGTTGTTTAACAAAATAGTAAACCAATGGCTATAAACATTATGATAATGTGTTCTCTAGGAACATGGGGAAAGAGCCAGAATATACAGAAAGAAAGATACAGAGAGAAAAATGAGACGGTTTATCCGAACAGTGAATCTTAAAAATAAGCTTTCCTATAATTGGGAGAAAATTTAAGTATTCCATCTTGACCATCAGGCTATCTTATCCAGCTTTTCATTATTCAGACAAAGTACTGTCACCAAAATGAATTCATCAATATAACGGAGATAAATGATCCAACATGGAACAGACAGAACTATCTTCCCGTTCTTATGAAGAAAATTGTCTCTTTGTACTATTATATCAGTGACAAAGATGTCTGGACTTTATAAGCATCTCTTTCCATTTAGTCTGCCTTAAATATTAATGATGCAATGATTTAACCTCTCTACACTAGGTTCAAGAAAGAGTTTAAAAGTACTAATAAGGAATAGGACTGTTTCAAGCATAAAATAATTAAATTACTTTAAAGATATGGCTGGTTCTCACCACCTTGAAAGAATTGATAATGTTAAATAAAAAGAAGGCAGATTGAAAATTCTGCCTCTCTACTCTGCTCTGGTGACACCCCACCTGGAATACTCCATCCAGATCTGGAGTCATCAGAAGAGAAGGCTCCAGTGAGACCTTATTGCGGCCTTTCAGTACTTAAAGGGAGCCTACAGGAAAGATGGGGACAAACATTTTAGCAGGGCCTATTGCGATAGGACAAGGGATAAGGGCTTTAAACTAAAAGAAGGAAGATTTAGACTAGATATAAGGAAGAAATTTTTTACAATGAGGGTGGTGAAACACTGGAATAGGTTGCCCAGGGAAGCTGTGGAGGTCCATCCCTGGAAACATTCAAGGTCAGGTTGTCTGGTCTAGACAAAGTTGTCCCTGCTCATTGCAGGGGAGGCTGGACTAGATGACCTTTAAAGGTGCCTTCCAACCCAAACTATTCTATGATTCTATGAAAATAAACTGAAAAACTCTCTAATCTGTCTAATTATTTCAAGAAAAATTGGATTAGATTATAACATTCCTCAAAGGATGGTCTATATGGATATCTAAATTTGAATCACAAACACTAGCATCCCTAGTAGTCTTATAAATCTCTGGGGGGAAAAAGGGTTTTTAAATAAAAGACAACAAAAAATAAACTGAAGGTTGAAGAAAGATGTATTGGGCTCACATCGCCAGATTGTATCTAACAGTGGTGGAAAAGAAAACCTGAATTCTTAAGCTGAAATTCTATTTAACGGAAAGATTTCAGGTAATGAATTATCAGATCTCAACATGCCAGAGTTAAACAGTTACCTACAGTCTTTTCTACATTATTTCTCTCCCTATTGCCTCTGAAATTGAAACTGTGTTTGCAACAGAAAACTAAAGCATATTAGCATTTTAAATGAAGTAGGCATAGTTTCAAACACCAAATGGTAAAGACAGTTCCATGATTACTTTGCAAGCCAGAATCAGAAGTACTGACAGATAAATCTCCTGAGTTACCCAGTTCCAAGACTCTGCATAAGGAATTCATTTGGTTTCCTTTCAATGAACTTAAGTATGAGTGGCAGACTGAATCTACATCAGTAGAGCAGAGACAAGCTCCTTATCTCACACTATACACTTACCTCTTGTATTGTCCTTAGATATTGACTGAGGACAAGTTGAAAACAAACAGATATATATGTATTTATAAAGATGAATGAGCCCATAAAAACCAGAGGAATCTTTGTTCAGCAGCTGATATAACCAGAATCCCCATACCCCAGACTCCAGGATGGTGTCCAGACAGGAATTTTCCCTTTGACATTTGTACTGTCCAAAAATTTTGCCTTATCAGAAGTTATCACAAGATTGTCTTATCACAAACACCATATAACAGAGGGACAGCCATTGGTAAAAGAATGAAGAATCTGTAAGACAATTTTACCAAGTCAGTTTCCACTGTAGCAAGAGTACTTTGTTATTAGCTGATGTTTGATTGTGGAAGAAAACCTAGGGATGGATTCAAAGTAAAACTGCTTAACAGATGGTTACATATTAAGATCTCCCTAAGTGAGTTCCCCTTTTGCCACGCCATAAGGTGAAACAGAAGAGGCATCTCATCTCTTGCTCCCTTCAATCTTAACATCTCTGAAAAAAAAAAGCAATGGGAGTGCAACTTCCAAGAACTATATACAAAATATATTTGGGAGGACCATTCAACATAGGGTTATGTTTAACCACATCATCAAATCTAAAG
Organism: Himantopus leucocephalus; assembly: GCA_003993805.1. Lineage (NCBI taxonomy): Eukaryota > Metazoa > Chordata > Aves > Charadriiformes > Recurvirostridae > Himantopus > Himantopus leucocephalus. Next base: position 93,288,695 of record RSEF01000003.1, on the reverse strand, counting down.
TCTACTAAAGGATTTAATAAAATATAATTCAACAGACTCAGATGATACAATACTGTCTAATGAACAGAGTATCAGGTAGCAGCTATTTTGCAGAAGGAAAACTTACTGCTATTATTATAGCACCCAGAATTGCCAGTCATGAGTTGTCCTGGGCACTGTTCCAATAGCAACATTAGTAGACATCCTAGTCAAATTTTTAAGAGCTTCACTTAAAATGTATGTAGGTCAGAACCCAGAGGTGACATACAAAATATCTAATAAATTTCTCTGTCTTTTTATAAATGAAAAGGAATTGCTGAAGAAGCCAATTAAAGAAAGAGAGCTTGGTGTTGCACCAGAATATTTTCTTAGGGGCAAGTAATGGATTTATGTATTAGTTGCATCTGTGCTACAAAGAACACTTGTCACAATTCCTAACAGGAGCTTTCAATTAGCCTTTCAGCTTAGTAAGGCTTCTCCTGTTAATGGATGATATTTCCCTCTTATTTAAGAAATTAAACTGTGTCCCAACTTTGTCTACTTTAATGTATAAAAGTCTTCTTTAAACATCTCACTAAAGTACTGACAGATAACATATAAGTGGTGATATGATATCAATTTAAAAGGAGTGACTCAGTTAAGAGGGGGCCTTGACCCCAAACATCAAAAATGAGAACATCTTTCCGAATGAGGGAGAGGAACGTAAGGAAGAAAACAGCAGAAATAAATTCTGAGTGTTAAGTAAAAATTAAATTATTATTTAGAAAATTAGGCCAGAAACATCAATATTGGATCTGAGAATACTTGAGAACTCAGAAATAAATCACTTAAAAGCATGTAAAGAAATAATTAGTCATTAATCAGCTGTGCAAGAACAATTCCACTGACATCAATTTATTTGTTGTGTAGNTTTTTTTCTTTTCAGTTAACGGTGATAGGTAGGGTTAAGGTGAACAAGATAGCTATTGACAGAAAGATTCTTCTCCCTGGCCATGGATAAAGCTAAAATGAGATGCTGAAGATAAAAAAAAAAAAAAGCTAAACTTAGATATGTACAGTAACCAAGGTTTTAGATTATACTGTAAGATAGAAAAACATATCTTTTCCAAATCTTAAGATACAAAGAAAAACTCAGATGAAGAACAGTCATGGAAGATTTGAAAAAGATGTCATTAAAAAGTTTGTCTTACCATAGAAAGAAAGGAGAGAAAGACAGATGCAATAGAATTTAATCTACTTGTAAGATCAAGAATAGATAGATCTAATAAATGGACACAAACACAAATAATGTGAAAGGTTGGTTGAATATGCCACGTTCAGCTATGGCAAAGTCCTCAAACATTTTTTTTTCTCCTATACTTCGCTAATACATAAGGAACTTCTTCACAAAAGCATTTGCTAAGGAAAGGCTCATAGGTGGGATCCAGTTTGCAGAACAACATGTTTACACAAAAAGGTAGTTATCTAAGCTCTCATTAGTCTGTGGAAAATCAATATGGTTAGCAGGATGTACAGAGATATTCAGCTTAATCTAGAACACAAGTTTTGGGTCAGTGAATACCAGTTGACAGACAAAGGTGTGAAAAGCTTCTAGTTAACATTACCTGAACACCTGAATTGTAGGTTTTATCATAGCTAAATTCAAAACTAGGAAGTGGTTTGATTGGGATTTTTGGTTGAGGTGGCTCATAAGCTATTTGTTCCTGATCCAGTAAGGAAAAAGATCTGCTACCGAAATGTGTTGAAATTTTAATTCTTATTCAGACATAACATTTGGTGATCTGATCAAATATGGACTTATTTTCTACAGATATTTACATTTGAACTAATCCTTTGCAGACAATGGACAGAAAGTGATAATGCTATTTTTTACTAATTTCATCCTAAAATACTTGTTCACATCTGACCAGTGGGAACATATCTACTTTTCCTTGTTAGTAAAAAAGGAAGTCTGAGGTATTGACTATTTTAAATCCAAGTGCTTATGGTATAGAACTATATTAGCATTAACAAAAACCCTGAGAAATCCTAAAACACTTTAAAAAACTGAAAGACATAATAGAATGGGATGTTTGGATTAGTCGATCCATAATTTCAGGTGCAGCTGCTATATTATTTTGTTAGACTTTGAGTTAAAGCTGCTGGCTTTTCAGCTACCTCATATTTTAAATAGTTATTTATTCATTTATTTATAGAAAGATTATATTTTCTTGCTTAATCTCTCAGTTTTTCACTGTACATACATTACAATGTATTGAAAAGAAGGACTAGTAAGAAACTTACTCAACAGTGGAAAAAAAAGAAAATAAGTGCTAAAGCATTTTCTTTAAGAGAATATAAAATTAATCATAATTTTTGCAGGTTTTTTTTTTGTTCTTGGTAGACCACAGATATAACATACAGTATTAACAAGAGTGATTTTTGATAATTTTGTGGCAAAAGACCCATAAATTAAATTTCAAAATTCAAATGCAAAAATACCCATGAAAATTTGTAGCATTAAATTAAACTTTGTACCAAGTGTCACTTAAGAAAATTAAACTTTGTACCAAGTGTCACTTAAGAAAGAATACTGTCTTTTGATGAGAAACCATTAAAAGAATAGGTACATTGAAATTCCTCCAGGCAAACAGGTCAAGGTTTTCCATAATTTAGTCTTCCTTCCCTGTACATTATGTGTTACATTTCTGTTGAACTAAGCAGTGGAGAAAAGTACTTTAGAATGAAAACGTTGCAGAAACATTGGCACTCTTTTTTCCCTAATAAATTATATTGTGTTTTCAAACAAGTATCATTATGTCTTAGCTCACATAACTTCCTACATAGCAACATAGATAATGCACTTTTCTAGGTATTCTATCCACAGATGCCATAACAGATACAAAAGCAGTTACAATCATCTTTATAACCATGGTGCCAATACTGGGACTTAGAAGTGCTTCTCTTGGTGTTTAATAACACGGAGTTAGAGATAGCAA